>CAKXYN010000237.1:0-600000 GCA_935064755.1 Tragelaphus eurycerus
TCAAACACAACTGAAGTGACTTAGCAGCAGCAAGGCTATAGATAAGGGGGTTCAGCATAGGAATCATGCCAGTAAAACACACAGTGGCTACTTTGACCAGAAGCCATGAGCTTTTGGAGTTGGGTACACAATAAAGGAACAGGATAGTCCCATGGAAAATGGTGACTGTGCTCAGATTGGAGGCACAGGTGAGAAGGCTTTTTGGAGTTCACCTGCTGAAGGCATCTTGATGATTGTGAGATCTATGAAAACATAGGAGGTGAGGATAATCAGGAGGCTGCACACACCTCATTGAATGTAGAAACGATGAAATATGTCAGTTGACTGAAATGGGTGTCAGAACAGGAAGGAGAGATGGTGCAGAATACTCACAGCCAAAGTGGTGTATGACGTTAGAACTGCAGAAGGACAGCTCCAAAAGAGAACATGTTATTGTCAAGGAACACATTCCACCCCGTGTGTAGGTTCCAGAGACCAGGAGGCTGCAGAGCTTAGGATACACAGCAACTGTGTAGAGCAGGGGGTTACAAACTGCCACAAACTGGTCACAGGCCATGACTGCTAGCATGGACATTTCTGGAATCACAAATGCACAGCCAAAGAAAACTGTGCTATGCATCCTTTGAAAGAGATAACTCTGTCTTCCACAGCCAAGATATCTAGGAGTTAGGGTGTAAATACACTGGAAGAACAAATATCCCAAAGCATAGATGGCTGAGGAAAGTACACTGGTGTGTGGTGTTTGGGATTGAACCTTATGACCACAGTTATGCCAAGGTTCCCCACCAGAATGACTGTGTAAATGGTCAAGAACACCAGAAAAAGGGGTGCCTGGTGGTGCGGGTGTTTTGAGAAGCCTAAGAGGATGAACATGGTCACAGGGCTCTGATTTCCTTCGTTCAGTACCATGGATCTTGATTTAAAAGACAAAAGTAAACAAGAAGTAAAATTGATCAGTGGAACCTGAGAAGGTGGAGTGAAAGAAATTGAAGATAGCTCAAACTAAGCTAGTGAAGGCAGGGTGATCAGTGTATACCCAGGAATGTTCTGAAGTGTGAGAATGGTCTTTACTTGAGAATTTAAGTGAATTTGATTATGGGAAATTAGCTTTATCCTTAACAACTTTAGTTTCCTTACCTAGAAAACAAGAGAGAATGGTATTTATCAATAGTAGTATTTTATATAAATGATTCCTAAATAAATGATACATTAAATATCCCCAAGATAGAATATAATTATATGAGAACACAGGCTACATAGAAGGAAATCAGAAAAAAAATAACTAAACAAATCATTGATTGGATTATGGCAGCCATATGATAACAGTACAATTGCTCTGGGAAAGATTAAGCAATTTTAATACATAAAGAAAAATATAATAGTAAATTTCACTGGGGTTAAGCATATAACTGCACATGCATGATGGTCCTGGGATTAATAAAAGTAAAATTTAGCCTGTATATTACTATTTTCAGTTCACATAGATTTCCTCTGCCAAAAATCATCTGGATCCCATAACCCTCAGATCAGAGTGAAAGGATGATCCTAGGTTAAATCAACTCATCAAATGCCAGATATCCTTGGTGTATTTTTATGATGTATTCCTTGGTAACACTAATATGCTGCATACATATTTTGTATCAAAATGGAAATTTTGGTTTAAATGTTTCCAGTCCTTTAATCAGAAAGTTGATGTTTCCTGCAAAATATAGTTAATAAAGATAGCAAGAGATATCATGTTATTTTTGCAACAGTCAAGAAATTGCAGAATTAGAATGAACACATCCTTGAGTGATAGGCAGACCTAGAAATTATACTACAGGATGGTATTTTAATTTCTTTTATATCTAATCACCTAACCCTAGGGATTCAAACCCTGAAGAATTCTTACAGAGTTTATTGTCATGAGTTATAGACAGAATAATGGAGAAGGAAATGGCAACCCACTCCAGTACTCTTGCCTGGAGAATCCCATGGACAGAGGAGCCTGGCAGACTACAATCCATGGGGTCACAGTCGGACAGAACTGAGCTAATAACATACACACATATAGAATAACTAAAGGGAAATTCCTCTTCTGTAATTTACAATATGATTTCTTTTGTGACCTATTGTTGATGTTTTTAAAAATAATTCACCTCCATACATAGGCTGTGTTTGTGCGTGCTAGTTTGTTTCAGCCGTGTTGAGCTCTTTGCAACCCCATGGACTGTAGCCCATCAGGCTCCTCTGTCCATGGGATTCTCCAGGCAAGAATACTGGAGCGGGTTGTCGTGCCCTCATCCAGGGGATCTTCCTGACCCAGGAACTGAACCCTTGTCTCTTTATGTCTCATGCATTGGCAGAAGGGTTCTTTACCACTAGTGCCACCTGAGAAGACCATACAGAGGCTATACTTCTTAAAATCATGAAAAATTACATTAATATATTTTCCAATGAACCTAACCCAAATTATAGCTGAAGCATTGTGCTTTTTAGTCTTATATATCTCTACATATATTGATATGGAAACATAGTTAACATCACAGTATACAAAACACAGTATTATACTGTACATATTTTAGCATTTAGCCAGTTAGGCTTATTATTTGTCATTCCATGAATAAGAGTGCCATTAGCTATGGGTTGGTAGAGGAGAGATTGATTAGGTGTCATGATCCTGGCATGGACAGCAAGGAGATGCTACCAGTCCATCCTAAAGGAAATCAGTCCTGAATATTCATTGGAAGGACTGATGCTGAAGCTGAAACTTCAATACTTTGGCCACCTGATGCAAAGAGCTGACTCATTGGAAAAGTCCCTGGTGTTGGGAAAGATTGAAGGCAGGAGGAGAAGGGGATGACAGAGGATGAGTTAGTTGGTTGGTATCACCGACTCAATGGGCATGAGTTTGAGTAAGCTCTGGGAGTTGGTGATGGACAGGGAAGCCTGGCGTTCTGCAGTCCATGGGATCATAAAGAGGCAAAAATGACTGAGCAACTAAACTGACTGACTGACGATAGATCCAGCTATATTTCTGTACTATAGTCATAGAGGTCATAGCACTAATATTTTTAATTCATTCATGTGATGCCTGCACCTACTCCTTTATGTCACATATCAGGAAGAAAGAGGCCGTATAAAATATTGACCCAATAAAAAGATACTACACAGTTTCTTTGGAGGAGGAAATTACAACAACTCCAGTATTCTTGCCTAGAAATTTCCATGGACAGAGGACCCTGGTGGCCTACAGTCTAGGGGATCCCAAAAAAGTCAGACACAACTGAACATACACACACATTCACACACACACACACACACGCATAGTTTCCTATGTAGGAAATCTTGATATACACATATGTAGGGGCATTGGAAAACAAAGATTACCCAAATTATTCAGCAACTGACAATTATGGTGCAGCTAATTTTGGAAGATTTAGCCAAATGGGTAACTTACAACTCAGCAGCTAATTGAAGTTCCCATTTACAAGTGTAAGCTATTTTTAATATGTGAGGGCGAAGAAATAAAAAAAAAAAAAAATCTGCTTACTTGTTTGAGAATTTATTGCCAACCACATCAGTACAGTTAACCTGATATTTTAACTGAAGGTTTGTCAGGGATTGAATTGCTAAATATACTGGTAAATCCAACCAAAGGAGCATTTTAAAAAGAATCACTTGTACACCCATGGCTGATACATGTGAATATATGGCAAAAAACCACTACAATATTGCAAAGTAATTAGCCTCCAGTTAAAATAAATAAATTAATTTACAAAAAAAAAAAAAAAGAGAGAGAGAGAATCCCTTGAAATAGAAGGTTTTTGGTTTTTTACTTTTTTGCTATTTTACAGATTTATTAGTATGCTTTTAAATAGTAAGTCAAATATAAATGATAAAGATAGCTGAAGTCCATGTAGATCAAAGATAATTAGTGCAACAAGTTTATTAATTTTATAAAGTATCACTCTGTAATTTTAAATTCCTTTCTTACAAATTGTGTTCAGAATTGCATGCTAGTTTTAGTTAAAGCAAGCACTGTGTTTATGATATGAATTTGTTTCTTTTTAAAAATATTTATTTATTTATTTTTGTCTCATGGCTCCAGAACACAGGCTCATTAGTCATGGAGCACAGGCTTAGTTGGCGTGTGACATGTGGGATCTTCCCAGACCAGGGATGGAAACAGTGTTTTTATCCTCCAATATGTAGTTTAGTTAAAGCTTGAAGACCTTAATTTCATAAGTTTTGACAGTACTTCTAGATAGAGAAGCCCATATTGTGCATGCTCCCTCAGAAAGGTTGGGATTGCGTTATGTAAACACATTTTTAAAAATGGATGTCTTAATTATTTATGATGTGGCATCATTTTTGTTAAAAAACAGAGATTTCAAATTCAGGTTTAAAGATTTGTGAACGAGGTAACTGCCAGATACTCATTAAAATAATAAATGACTAAATGGTTTTATTTTCAGAATTTGTTATATTTTAAATAACTAAAACAATTGCAGTGAGAAAGAAAAACAAAGGAAAAATTAGACGAAAGACAAGTTAAACTAAGGAAAATATTCATCAGGAGATATCTTGAGGTTCAAAAGTCTAGGCTAGAGAGATATTAAAATAATTGTTAGTGGAACCTGACAGATTGTTGAAAAACGTTTTTGAAAGGAGTAACTATTTCATTTGATACAAAATCAGACTGTATCCTAACAGACACCAACAGGAAACTGGGGCGGGGAGGATATCAAAATAGACTGGGATACCAACAATATTGCAGAATGCCACAGATCATGTGATAAAATTATTTCATAATGTTGAGGACTATATAGTCTCTGACACACAGTTTTCCCACTGAGAAAGTTAGGGAACTTTCCTAGTGGCTTAATTAAAAATAAGAGTCTTTTAGGGCTACCATAACATATTTCAACTTCTTTCAAGGTAATTTTGTCAAAGTGTTGATGCCCCAAATTTTGTAGTTTCCTAAAAAATGTGTAAGTTCCCCAGGACAATCAAAAGAACCATACCTCATTTTCTCCCATTTCCTGTGGTCAGAAGAACTTTCATGACAGACACCCAATTTTCAAGACATTTGGTTCAGTGAACACTATATATATTACAGTCATCCACAAAGGATAATTTATAAACCATAATATTACTACAGATCATTGATTATTCGAATCCAATTTTTCATTCATATGATGCTTGGCCTGTGTTTAAGGTTAGATATTGTCCAAATACCGATCTTTGAAAGTCTTCTCCAAAATTACCACTACTAGCCTGAATTTCTTTGGGAAAACATAAACCTCACTAGAGGGTTATGATAGAAAATTATTATTTTTTAATATTTAAGAATTGATTAAAAATAAAAAAGAAGATATTGCACAGTAATGATCACACTGGAAGAGTACCATCTTTAAGACTGAAGGTTCATGTTACTAGAATATGGAAGAATGGAGACAGGTATCATAGATCAATATTTTTTTTTTAATAAACTTGAATCATTTTATATTTTTTAAACATTTTACATTTTTTGATTCTGAATTTCCCTTATGTAAGGGCTTCCCTCATGGTTCAGACGGCAAAGAATCTACCTACAATGCAGGAGACGTGGATTTGATCCCTGGATGGGGAAAGATCACCTGGAGAAGATAATGACTACCAGTGTACTTGCCTGGAGAATCCCATGGACAGAGGAATCCCGTGGGCTATAGTCCAGGCGTGCATGCTCAGGCACTTCATCATATCAAACTCTGCATACATATGGACTGTAGCCCGTCAGGTTCCTTTGTCCATGGGATTCTCCAGGCAAGAATACTGGAGTGGGTTGCCATGACCACCTCCAGGGGACCTTCCCCACCCAGGGATTGAACCCAGGTCTCCTGTGTCCTCTGCAGAGCAGGCAGATTCTTTATCACTAGGCCACCGGGAGAAACCTGGGCTACAATCTGCTGCTGCTGCTGCTAACTCACTTCAGTCGTGTCCGACTCTGTGTGATCCCATAGATGGCAGCCCACCAGGCTCCCCCATCCCTGGGATTCTCCAGGGAAGAACACTGGAGTGGGTTGTCATTTCCTTCTCCAATGTGTGAATGTGAAAAGTGAAAATGAAGTCGCTCAGTCATGTCTGATTCTTAGCAACCCCTTGGCCTATAGCCTACCAGGCTCCTCTGAACATGGGATAAAATCTATGGACACACAAACAGTTGGACACGACTGAGCCAACACAGTTTGACTTTAGTTATGTAAGGAAAATATCTTGTAATATAATAATATAGTAAGATATGTGCCCAACATCAGTCAGTATATTGGCTGATGCCTTCTTTACTTAGTCAACATATTAATATTGGCATATATACATCATGGTCCCATCACTTCATGGGAAATAGATGGGGAAACAGTGGAAACAGTGTCAGACTTTATTTTGGGGAGCTCCAAAATCACTGTAGATGGTGACACCAGCCATGAAATTAAAAGATGTTACTCCTTGGAAGGAAAGTTATGACCAACCTAGATAGCATATTCAAAAGCAGAGACATTACTTTGCCAACAAACATTTGTCTAGTCAAGGCTATGGGTTTTCCTGTGGTCATGTATCGATGTGAGAGTTGGACTGTGAAAAAGGCTGAGCGCTGAAGAATTGGTGCTTTTGATCTGTGGTGTTGGAGAAGACTCTTGAGAGTCCCTTGGACTGCAAGGAGATCCAACCAGTCCATTCTGAACTAGATCAGCCCTGAGATTCCTTTGGAAGGAATGATGCTAAAGCTGAAACTCCAGTACTTTGGCTACCACATGCGAAGAGTTGACTCATTGGAAAAGACTCTGATGCTGGGAGGGATTGGGGGCAGGAGGAGAAGGGGACGGCAGAGAATGAGATGGCTGTATGGCATCACTGACTCAATGAACATGAGTCTGGGTGAACTCTGGGAGTTGGTGATGGACAGGGAGGCCTGGTGTGCTGAGATTCATGGAGTGTCAAAGAGTTGGACGCGACTGAGCACCTGAACTGAACTGACCTGATACATCATGGACCAGATCCAGGTTTTGTAATTATTGCTCCACAAAGAAGTGAACATTGAACTGTACAATTCTTAACAGTACTGTGTGTATCTTCAGCAACCATTTAGTCATAGTCTTTCAAGGAAGAAAATTTATATGTATACTTGTTACATCCAAAAGTTTTAAAGATAAGTAGCATCTAAATCCATCTCTAGAAACAGTAGTTCTTAAATATTACTTAATATAATCAAATAAAAAATTCCATGAACAGAGGAACCTGAGGGGCTACAATCCATGGGGTCACAATGTCAGACATGACTGAGAAGGCACGCATCACACATGCACAAATACTAAGCCAAATTCTTCATGTCACCCAATACCCCTGACCTGGAACATAGCAGCTCTATAAGAAGCAAAATTTTTCAAACCTTTCTTTTGAGTTTAGATACTTTTTTTTTTTTTTGACCTGTATAAAAAGTCAATAGATGAGACCCAAACAGGGACTTGATTTAAACATAAGAGTTGTCCAAGGAGGATGATTTACATACAAGTCTGTAGACTGAAGATTATTTGGTCTGATTAGCTCAGCCTTGAAGCTCAAATGACCTGCCTCATATCAGGCGAGCTACCTCAGTAAACTTACTATTTCAACGAAAGCTGTTGTTGCAGCCTACTGGAGTTCATAAATTGTCAGGGAACATTTAACAGAAGGATTCCTACGTGCTGTTTGTCATAAATCCTCCATTCCTTATCAGTTCCTGGTAACAGAAACGAGTGGAATGGCACGCCGCTCCCAGGACTGAGGTCATAGGATGAGACATGCATGAATCTCCTTCAGTAAACATTCTCCTTATGATAAAACTGCTTAGTCTCACCTCTTTCTTGAGATATGGATTGTTTGCTGACCTTATGACCATTGTTAATCGCTTGTTCCCTTGAAAACAATTGCTTTACATTTGGTTTTCTGATCTTTATCATTGTTGAAAGAAATTCCTTGTACAACAGCCTATTCCTTGTACAACTCACAGAAAAATCATTAAAGCACCCTTGCTCCACCAGAGGCTTGGGTCCCCATGTGTTTCACGCCACCGCCCCCCCCCCCCAACTCAGTCCCTCTCTCTCCCTCCTTCTGTCTAATTCTCTGGAGGTGGAAACCTGCCTAACTCACTCTCCTGCCCTGGCTTTCAAGACCTCCCCGAGAGGGCGCCCTGTGCCTTTGTGAGTGGTGCAAGCCCTGTTCTAGGGTTTTATTTGTTCTGTGCATAATCCAAGGAATACTAGCTTCTTTCTCTCTTTCACTTTTTTATCATCGACTCTGGACCAACAGTTTCCAGTCCATTAAAGGACCACAACAATAAATGTTTCTTTCTCATCAATGACTAGTTATGCTTTACTGAAATCTATATCAGATCAGATCAGATCAGTCACTCAGTTGTGTCCAAGTCTTTGCAACCCCATGAACTGCAGCATGCCAGGCCTCCCTATCCATCACCAGCTCTCGGAGGTCATTCAGACTCACATTCATCGAGTCAGTGATGCCATCCAGCCATCTCATCCTCTGTTGTCCCCTTCTCCTCCTGCCCAAAATCACTCCCAGCATAAGAGTCTTCTCCAATGAGTCAACTCTTCACATGAGGTGGCCAAAATACTGGAGTTTCAGCTTTAGCAGCATTCCTTCCAAAGAAATCCCAGGGCTGATCTCCTTCAGAATGGACTGGTTGGATCTCCTTGCAGTCCAAGGGACTCTCAAGAGTCTTCTCCAACACCACAGTTCAAAAGCATCAATTCTTCGGCGCTCAGTCTTCTTCACAGTCCAGCTCTCACATCCATACATGACCACAGGAAAGACCAACACCTTGATTAGGCGAACCTTTGTTGGCAAAATATGTGTCTGCTTTTGAATATGCTATCTAGGTTGGTCATAACTTTCCTTTCAAGGAGTAAGCGTCTTTTAATTTCATGGCTGCAGTCACCATCTGCAGTGATTTTGGAGCCAAGAAAAATAAAGTCTGACACTGTTTCCACTGTTTCTCCATCTATTTCCCATGTAGTGATGGGATCAGATGCCATGATCTTTGTTTTCTGAATGTTGAACTTTAAGCCAACCTTTTTACTCTCCATTTTCACTTTCATCAAGAGGCTTTTTAGTTTCTCTTCACTTTCTGCCATAAGGGTGGTATCATCTGCATATCTGAAGTTATTGATATTTCCCCCAGAAATCTTGATTCCAGCTTGTGTTTCTTCCAGTCCAGCATTTCTCATGATGTACTCTGCATAAAAGTTAAATAAACATGGTGACAATATACAGCCTTGACGTACTCCTTTTCCTATTTGGAACAAGTCTGTTGTTCCATGACCAGTTCTAACTGTTGCTTCCTGACCTGCATACAGATTTCTCAAGAGGCAGATCAGGTGGTCTGGTATTCCCATCTCTCTCAGAATTTTCCAGTTTATTGTGATCCACACAGTCAAAGGCTTTGGCATAGTCAAGAAAGCAGAAATAGATGTTTTTCTGGAATTCTCTTGCTTTTTCGATGATCCAGCAGATGTTGGCAATTTGATCTCTGGTTCCTCTGCCTTTTCTAAATCCAGCTTGAACATCAGGAAGTTCACGGTTCACATATTGCTGAAGCCTGGCTTGGAGAATTTTGAGCATTACTTTACTAGCATGTGAGATGAGTGCAATTGTGCGGTAGTTTGAGCACTCTTTGGCATTGCCTTTCTTTGGGATTGAGATGAAAACTGACCTTTTCCAATCTTGTGGCCACTGCTGAGTTTTCCAAGTTTGCTGGCATATTGAGTACAGCCCTTTCACAGCATCATCTTTCAGGACTTGGAATAGCTCCACTGGAATTCCATCACCTCTACTAGCTTTGTTCGTAGTGATGCTTTCTAAGGCCCACTTGAGTTCACATTCCAGGATGTCTGGCTCTAGGTCAGTGATCACACCATCATGATTATCTGGGTCGTGAAGCTCTTTTTTGTACAGTTCTTCTGTGTATTCTTGCCACCTCTTCTTAATATCTTCTGCTTCCGTTAGATCCATACCATTTCTGTCCTTTATCGAGCCCATTTTTGCATGAAATATTCCTTTGCTATCTCTGATTTTCTTGAAGAGATCCCTAGTCTTTCCCATTCTGTTGTTTTCCTCTATTTCTTTGCATTGATTGCTGAAGAAGGCTTTCTTATCTCTTCTTGCTATTCTTTGGAACTCTGCATTCAGATGTTTATATCTTTCCTTTACTCCTTTGCCTTTCACTTCTCTTTTTTTCGTAGCTATTTGCAAGGCCTCCCTAGACAGCCATTTTGCTTTTTTGCATTTCTTTTCCATGGGGATGGTCTTGATCCCTGTCTCCTGTACAATTTCACGAACCTCATTCCATAGTTCTTCTGGCACTCTATCTATCAGATCTAAGCCCTTAAATCTATTTCTCACTTCCACTGTATAATCATAAGGGATTTGATTTAGGTCATATCTGAATGGTCTAGTGGTTTTCCCTACTTTCTTCAATTTCAGTTTGAATTTGGCAATAAGGAGTTCATGGTCCGAGCCACAGTCAGCTCCTGGTCTTGTTTTTGCTGATTGTATAAAGCTTCTCCATCTTTGGCTGCAAATAATATAATCGATCTGATTTCAGTGTTGACCATCTGGTGATGTCCATGTATAAAGTCTTCTCTTGTGTTGTTGGAAGAGGGTATTTGCTATGACCAGTGCATTTTCTTGGCAAAACTCTATTAGTCTTTGCCCTGCTTCATTCCGTATTCCAAGGCCAAATTTGCCTGTTACTCCAGGTGTTTCTTGACTTCCTACTTTTGCATTCCAGTCCCTTATAATGAAAAGGACATCTTTTTTGGGTGTTAGTTCTTAAAGGTCTTGTAGGTCTTCATAGAACCGTTCAACTTCAGCTTCTTCAGTGTTACTGGTTGGGGCATAGACTTGGATTACTGTGACATTGAATGGTTTGCCTTGGAAATGAACAGAGATCATTCTGTCGTTTTTGAGATTGCATCCAAGTACTGCATTTTGGACTCTTTTGTTGACCATGATGGCCACTCCGTTTCTTCTGAGGGATTCCTGCCCACAGTAGTAGATATAATGGTTCTCTGAGTTAAATTCACCCATTCCAGTCCATTTTAGTTTGCAACTTCCTAGAATGTCAACATTCACTCTTGCCATCTCTTGTTTGACCACTTCCAATTTGCCTTGATTCATGGACCTGACATTCCAGGTTCCTATGCAATATTGTTCTTTACAGCATCGGACTTTACTTCTATCACCAGACACATCTACAGCTGGGTATTCTTTCTGCTTTGGTTCCATCCCTTCATTCTTTCTGGAGTTATTTCTCCACTGATCTCCAGTAGCATATTGGGCCCCTACTGACCTGGGGAGTTTCTCTTTCAGGATCCTATCATTTTGCCTTTTCATACTGTTCATGGGGTTCTCAAGGCAAGAATACTGAAGTGGTTTGCCATTCCCTTCTCCAGAGGACCACACCCTGTCCGATCTCTCCACCATGACCCGCCCATCCTGGGTTTCCCCACGGGCCTGGCTTAATTTCATTGAGTTAGACAAGGGTGTGGTCATGGTGGGATTAGATTGACTAGTTTTCTGTGAGTATGGTGTCAGTGTATTTGCCCTCTGATGCCCTCTTGCAAGACCTACAGTCTTACTTGGGTTTCTCTTACCTTGGGCGTGGGGTATCTCTTCCCGGCTGCTCCAGCAAAGCACAGCCATCGTACCTTACCTTGAATGAAGTGTCTCTCCTCACCGCCACCCTTCCTGACCTTGGGGGAGGGGTATCTCCTCACCGCTGCCCTTCCTGACCTCTGTCGTGGGGTAGCTCCTCTCGGCTGTGCTTAGTGAGCCAGTCCTCACCGCCGTCCTTCCTCAGTCATTGGGTAGCTCCTCTCAGTGCGCCGCGCAGCCGGCAAGGGGCTCTCAGTGCACCGCGCAGCGGGCGAGGGGCTCTCAGTGCACCGCACAGCCGGGGAGGGGCTCTCAGTGCGTTGCGCAGCTGGCGAGGGGCTTGGAAATCTATATATTAAGTCAATCAATTTGTCTGTTTTTATTTAAACTTTAAACCATGGGAGAACTGGTTTAATCATAACTTAAAATGAATCAAAAATTACCTCAGTAAAATGTCCAGTAAAATAAATAGATAATTTTTTAAATGTACAACCACAATGATGTAAATGGAAAATACTTAAGTGAGATATATATATATATATATATATAATATCTCCAACATTTGAATCATTTTATTGTACTAGCACATAGAAAGTATTTTACATCTGCTTATATTGTCATTTATAGTTTAACTATGCTGTATTCTGAACTATTGAAGGTAGACATATTTCTTATTTGTCTTTATTTGCCAGGGAAT
Organism: Tragelaphus eurycerus; assembly: GCA_935064755.1. NCBI lineage: Eukaryota > Metazoa > Chordata > Mammalia > Artiodactyla > Bovidae > Tragelaphus > Tragelaphus eurycerus. The sequence goes on from CAKXYN010000237.1 coordinate 12,365, forward strand.
CTCCAAAAGCCATAGTGCTTTTTGTGGAATTAATAAAGTCTTTCTTAAGATACTTACAGTTTTATGCTGAAGAGTTCTTAACATACTACTTTTATATTAAGACGTAAACTTCCTTATTGTAGGCTATACCTCTTTAGACCATTTCAAAAGTCCTACAGTTCCCATGATTTAAATAAACTGACGTTTAACCAGGACAATTACAAGGTCAGATATTATACACACAAAAAATTACAATTCTGTATCAAAAATTTAGTTTAAGTAGTATTTTATTTCTTTCTTTATTTGTAATTCTAAAGTTACTTTAATAAAATAAAAGAGTGAACAGAAATTGTCCTATCAATTGCAAGGTTTAAATAGGTTCATGATTCAATTTGCTATTGAGAAACTGTTATTCTCAAAAAATCTTTCTAACTTTACATTTTATCACAGAACAATTAATTATTCATTAATTTCTTCACAAACTCTTTCAAATTTTTGTTCCTGAGGCTGTAGATCAGTGGGTTCAGCATGGGGATGACCACTGTGTAAAAGACAGAGGCCACCTTGACCATGAGCCATGAACATTGGGAGTTAGGAACACAGTAGAGGAAAAGGATGGTCCCATGGAAGATGGTCGTGGTGGTCAAGTGGGAGGCACAGGTGGAGAAGACTTTGTGGTGTCCCCCAGTTGAAGGCATCATTAAGACAGTGATAAAAATGAAAACATAGGAGGTGAGAATAATCATCAGGCTGCTTACTTCACTGAATGTGGCAGAGACTAAAATTATCTCCTGGCTGATGTATGCGTCAGAGCAGGAAACAGCAACTATGGCAGTGTGCTCACAGACAAAGTTATTTACGAACTTACTCCCACAACAGGAAAAAGTCACAAAAAAGTAATGTGAATATTAGGGAACAGGCTATACCCCAAGGGTATGTAGCAATCACCAACAGAAAACTAAACCTCTGGGACATGACAATTGTGCAGACAAAGTGAAAGTGAAGTCGCTCTTTCAGGTCTGACTCTTTGCTACCCCATGGACTGCAGCCCTCAGGTTCTTCCGTCCATGGGATTTTCCAGGCAAGAGTGCTGGAATAGATTGCCATTTCCTTCTCCAGGAGATCTTCCTGACCCAGGAATAGAACCCAGGTCTCCCGCATTGCAGGCAGATGCTTTACCATCTGAGTCACTAGGGAAGCCCAATTGTGTAGAGAAGAGGGTTGCAAATGGCCACAAATCGGTCATATGCCATCACTGCCAAGAGGAATGTCTTTGTCACCACAAATATGCAGGCAAAGAAGAATTGCATGAGGCATCCTGTGAAGGAGATGGTTCTGTCTTCCACAACCAAGTTTTCTAGTAGCTTGGGATTAACTACTGTTGAGTAACAGAAATCAACAAAGGATAAGCGGCTGAGAAAGAAGTACATGGGTGTGTGGAGCCTGGAACTGGACTTGATGATCAGCATCATGTCTAGGTTCCCAGCACAGTGACTGAGTAGATGGTCAGGAAGACCAAGAACAGGGGCAGCTGGAGCTGAGGATATTTTGAGAAGCCCAAGGGAATGAAAGTGATCTCAGCACAATGGTTTGCTTGGTCCCTGTGGACAAAATATAAATGTTGATTCAGAAGAGTAAAAACTAAATTTTGAAATAGGTAATAATAAGAATAGAAAATGTGTTGAGAAGCTCACTGGATCTCTGTTTACAATATTTCTGTAAATGCTATGCTAAGCTGCTAAGTCGCTTCAGTCGTGTCTGACTCTGTCCGATCCCAGAGATGGCAGCCCACTGTAAATGCTATACTTCTGCTTTATTTAAAATGCTAATGCTCATATGTCAATTATACAGCCAATAATAATTTTCATTGTGTATGATCTTCAGAAATAAAGAACCAAAACAGATTAGATCTTGCTTTATTTCAAATAATAAAATTCATTATTATCAGCTGCTTTCAAGAGACATTGTCTTTGCATGATTCTGAGCTTTGTGAAAACACATGATATGACAATCCAATTACATGTATTGAAGAAAAACATCTCATTAGGTTTCACAGTTTCTTACCTGCCTCACCTGAGCTATGAGACAATTAACTTATATGTTAACTTGAATAATGGTAACATGTCTGCAAAACAGATAATATAATATTTTCTTGGTTGTCCTATCTCCTTTCAATTCCTTTCTTATTCATAGTTATTCTAAATTCTCAACCCATTCTGGAGCTATGCTATAAAACATACTAAACTTTTTCATTTATGTTGCATTAATTTTGAAAATATTTAAATATATTCTTTATTGTCAATTGTATTATTCATAGAACATTCAAAACAAAATAAGCGCTATGCTTTCTATGATAATAGTTGAAAAAATATTGAATAGAAAACTTTTTTTTTCCATTGTAGCAGATTTTGGAATTTGGGTGACAAAAATAAGGACTGTGAAAGTACTGGATAAAACATAGACTTCATAATGGATCAAATATATATTCTGCCATTTTGAATTAAGTTTTTATTTATTCCAAGGAAAAATGACTGGAAAACACTTATTTCAAATGGGACACCAGAATATTTCTTGATTATTACTGATTTCAGAAGGCATTTTTTCAATAGTAAGATAATAATATTAATATAAACTTTAAATCACTAGAATGACACTAGATATTTCAATAATGAATTGAAATTCTGTAAGACATGATAGAGCAGATATTTACCTTTTTATATATTAGAATTATGAATAATTGTATGATTTTAAACATCTGATATGTTTGTGAAAATCAGGCACAAGCATGGACATCTACCAACTGCTGGAGACATTTGGGAAGACAATGCAGAAATCCCTTATCCTAGAAGCCACACAATAGAAACGCTGTAGAATTTCATTAGAACACTTGGTTTAAGAGGCATGTTTCCTTATTTTCCTCTAGGTTTTCTCACCACACTATAGCTGTCTCTGATTCCTACATGATAAGCTTGTAGAAAAGATACTTTTCAAAGACCATGTCCACAACAGATCCTCTGTAACAATACTTTGTAAAGTCTCAGCACTGCAAAGATTGATTATGACTGTATTATTCCAGCCACAGTCCTTCAATTTAAAATACTCTACAGAGGGCAGACACTCTGAAATCATAATCACTGAAAACTAGCCAATCTGATCACACAGACCACAGCCTTGTCTAACTCAGTAAAACTAAGCCATGTAGTGTGGGGCCACCCAAGATAGGCGGGTCATGGTGGAGAGGTCTGACAGAATGTGGTCCACTGGAGAAGGGAATGGCAAACCACTTCAGTATTCTTGCCTTGAGAATCCCATGAACAGCATGAAAAGGCAGAATTATAGGATACTGAAAGAGGAACTCCCCAGGTCAGTAGGTGCCCAATATGCTACGGGAGGTCAGTGGAGAAATAACTCCAGAAATAATGAAGGGATGGAGCCAAGCAAAAACAATACCCAGTTGTGGATGTGACTGGTGATAGAAGCAAGGTCTGATGCTGTAAAGAGCAATATTGCATAGGAACCTGGAATATTAGGTCCATGAATCTAGGCAAATTGGAAGTGGTCAAACAGGAGACCACTGGCAAGAGTGAACGTCGAGAGGCTAGGAATCAGCAAATTCAAATGGACTGGAATGGGTGAATTTAACTCAGATGACCATTATATCTACTACTGTAGGCAGGAATCCCTTAGACGAAATGGAGTAGCCATCATGGTCAACAAAAGAGTCCAAAAGAGTACTTGGATGCAATCTCAAAAATGACAGAATGATCTCTGTATTTTTCCAAGGCAAACCATTCAATATTACAATGATCCAAGTCTATTCCTCAACCACTAACGCTGAAGAAGCTGAATTTGATCAGTTCAATGAAGCCCTATAAGACCTTTTAGAACTAATCCCTGGGCGGTTCTATGAAGACCCATAAGATCTAAGCTTATCAACTTCAGCTTCTTCAGCGATACTGGTTGGGGCGTAGGCTATCATCATGATCTTAGGAATGTGAAAACTGGAGAACTTAACTGAAGTACTGCCGTGATAACTGCAATTCAACTAATTACATTTTAACCCTGTCCCAGGTGGTATATTGGTTGTATATTTTTTCCCTAAAGCCTTAGGGCATTTGTGTTATCAACTGTACTCATATAACCTTATAAAAATAAACAACACTATTTTTAAAATTTTATATGCATATAAAATACATAAATCCATAAAAGAAAATTATACAGCAGTAGATTTGTCTTTTATTAATCCATATTTAATTTTAAAAATTTTCTTATGAAGGTAAAGATATGTATTTTTCCCCTATGTTTCTAAACATATGGCTGCTAAGCTGTGACTGTATGGTTTATTTTGTACATTACATTATTTATATTATAAACTTTATTTTATTTTTACACTATTGATTCTATTGATAGAAAGCTTGCATTGGCTTTTCAAATAATGCATTCACAGATGTTTATTATCGAATGTAAAAAACAATTTTGGATAATACGTTTTCTAAAAATATCTGTTTATGAAAAGGATGGTATTTTCACTAATTTTGGTAACTACTTGTCTTGGCTTTAAGGACTCAGGTTAAGAATAATAATAACACTATGCAGAAGGAGTTAAAAAGTGGAAGCAGTGAAATATCTTATTTTCTTGGGCTCCAAAATCATTGCTTTATGGTGACTGCAGCCATGAAATTAAAATACACTTGCTCCTTGGGAGGAAGGTTATGACAAAGCTAGACAGCATATTCAAAAACAGAAACATCACTTTGCCAACAAAAGTCCATATAGTCAAAGCCATGGTTTTTCTAGTAGTCAGGAATGGATGTCACAGTTGGACCCTAAAGAAGGCTGAATGTCAAAGAATTCATGCTTCAAATTGTGGTTCTGGGGAAGACTTGAGAGTCCTTTGGGCAGCAAGATCAAACCAGTCCATCCTAAAGGAAGTCATCCCTGAGTATTCATTGGAAGGACTGATGCTGAAACAAGCTCCAGTGCTTTGGCCACCTGACATGAAGAGCTGACTTACTGGAAAAGACCCTGATGTTGGGAAAGCCTGAAGACTAATGGAGAAGAGTGAAGCAGAGGATGAGGTATTTGGATGACATTACTGACTCAATAGACATGAGTTTGAGCAAACTCCAGGAGACAGTGAAGGGCAGGGAAGCCTGGCATGCTGCAGTCCATGCGGTGGCAAAGACTCAGGCACGACTTAGTGACTGAACAACAACAACACCAAGCTTGTTTCTCACTAGTGGAGGATTCAAAATATATTTTAACTGGGCAGCTGTGCTCTGTAGGGGCTCTGACTTCTCCCAACTTGTACCTCATCATCATGGTGCTTCTAAGGTTACGATTCTCTTAATGTTCATTGGAGAAAGAATAGTTTCATCTTCAAATAAATGATGCCAGGACAACTGAACATTCACAAGTAAAATGAGATTGGACACTTGCCTCATATCATATACAACAGTTAACTCAGAAACTGAACAAGGACGTGAATGAAAGAGCATAAACTTTAAAACTCTTACAAGAATAACACAGGCCTTAAATTTCACAGCCTTGAATTTGGCAGTAGATTCTTAGATAGGGAAACAAAAGCATAAGCAACAAAAATAAATAAATAAATTGATAAATTGAACTTCATCAAAATTTAAAAATATTTGTACAGTAAAATCATTATCAATAAACTGAAAAGAAAAGGTACAGAAAAGAAATAATAAAGACAAAAAGTCAAATCAGATACAACACAAAATTTATGAATGTCCAACAAGAACGTGAAAGTATTCTCAACATATTTAGTTATTAGGAAAATGCAAATCAATATCATGATGTGATATCAAGTTTTACCCACTGAAAGTGAAGGTGAAATTGCTCAGTCATGTCTGATTCTTAGCGACCCCATGCACTGTAGCCCACCAGGCTCCTCTGTCCATGGGATTTTCCAGGCAAGACTACTGGAATGGGTTGCCATTTCCTTCTCCAGGAGATCTTTATGACCCAGGGATTGAACCTGCGTCTCCCGCATTATAGGCAGACACTTTACTGTCTGAGTCACCAGGGAAGTCCAGTACTCACTGGATTTACTATAATATATATATGGCACCCCACTCCAGTACTCTTGCCTGGAAAATCCCATGGACAGAGGAGCCTGGTGCACTGCAGTCCATGGGGTCGCTAAGAGTCGGATACGACTGAGCGACTTCACTTTCACTTTTCACTTTCATGCATTGGAGGAGGAAATGACAACCCACTCCAGTGTTCTTGCCTGGAGAATCCCAGGGACAGGGGGGCCTGGTGGGCTACCATCTTTGGGGTTGCACAGAGTCGGACACGACTGAAGCGACATAGCAGCATATATATATGAGCAATGATTAACAAGGATGTGCTAGGATGTACAAGGATGTGAAGCAACCAGAAGTGCTATATATTGTGCCTGGGAATATAAAATGCTACAGACACTGTAGAAATAAGTTTGATGGTTCTTCTCATATGGATGAACATAGAATTACTACTAGACAAAATGCTTAGCAGGAAAAAAGTAGTCTTTCACAAAGAAAGGTTAGGCTTTTCTCTCAATTTCTGGCAGATAATATGTGTCTTATGTGATAATAGAGTCTATTTAGGGACGAGGGGCTGGGTACACCTGATATCAAGGTGTGAGCATGCTAATTCACTAGGCTCCACTGTCTATGGGATTCTTCAGGCAAGAATATTGGAATGGGTTGCCCTGAACTCCTCCAGGGGATCTTTACAACCCAGGGATTGAACCTGTATCTGTTATATCTCCTGAATTGGCAGATGGGTTCTTTACCACTAGTGCCACCTGGGAAGCACCAAAGCATATGTCAAATAGAATTCACTCTATAGACTGTATATGAGTTTACTGTGAAGTGTTATTTGCTCAGTCATGTTTGAATCTTTGTGACCCCATGGACTGTAGCTTGCCAGCTTACTCTCTCCATGATATTCTCTAGACAAGAACCCTGGAGTGGGTATCATGCCCTCCTCCAGGGGATCTGCCTGACCCAGGCATCGAACCTGCTTCTCCTGTGGCTCCTGCATTTCAGGCAGATTCTTTAACCACTAAGCCACTGGGGAAGCCCCATAATAAACACAGTGGAGTGGCTCAGACGGTAAAGTGTCTATCTACAATGCGGGAGACACGGGTTCAATCCTTGGGTCGCGATGTTCTCCTGGAGAAGGGAATGGTAACCCACTGCAGTATTATTGCCCTCACCTCGCCCCAAAAAGGAGCTCAAAGAAAAGAAGTTATGCTTCCCTATTAAATTAGCACGACTCTGTAGACTCAGGGCACTGAGGCACAACTTGAGTCCTATGAAGCAAGTAGCCAGAGTGAAATCTAGGGACTTAAGGTCCCTGAATTAGCATAGAATGAGAGTACGTATAGAGGAAAAGAGTGCAAGTATGCATTTATTTACTTATTTTTTAGTTAGCCTCTGTTCCTCCAAAATGCCTCTACTGTCTTTTTCTGACAGTAAAATTATTTTCAAAGCTACTTTCTAACTTCTTACCAAAACCTGAAATTGCACTCAGTATAAAACCAAGTTAATTCCACATACAATTCTCTATAAATTCTACATCTCATTAGGACCTGAAATTAAAACTCCATTATTTTCAACTTTTATGTCTTCATACTCCAAAAACACATACAGCAGATTAAAGGTTACCTGTACATGTGCATCAATCACATATTCTCCCACTCTCTTTCTTCAACTGTTCCTTTAGATTCTTTTGATTTGATACATGTGATTAATTCCTTCATATTTATGACTTCCTGAAAGTATTTTTCAATTTAGCATACAAAGCATAGAGCACATATTCTTTAACCAAAGACACTTTTTTTCCCCCCAAAAAATCAGGATCCGTTCCCTATGTCTATGGTAACAAAGTTTGAATAGCCCAGGTTTGAAAGGGAAATCTTCACCAAAGATGAATACGATTTCTGATGCACACTTGTTCCTTCTTCCCCACACACCTGTAGCTTTCACCCCATCTCCCACATTCTGTATTTGTCAACAGCCTTGGGGTCAACATTTCCAATTGCTCATTTAGACCCAGGAAGCGCCAGCCAGGCTTAGCTGTGAGTACAGGTGCTATGTACAATATTCATCTTCTTTCCTGTGCAACTACCCTGGAATAATTTTCCCATTGCAGACCTACTATGTATTCAGTCCTGTAACAGGCATTTTAGAAACTATAAAATTATAAAACATGAACCTCAGCCTCAATTTGTTTCTTAGAACATTATTCCAGGAAATAATCCATATAAGCACGAATGACAACTTATAATTCTTGTTTATTATTAAAGTTTGTATATATAAAGGGAATGAAAATATTGTGATCCAGAAAAAAACAAAATAGTTCCTCGTGATGTAGCCTGGTTAACAATAATAAATGTGGTGAAAGATAAATAATCAAAGACTTCTAGTCAACTAAACAGGTAACCTGGCAGTTAGATTTATACATGTGCCTGTTTGCCTCCTGCAAAGATTAATGGAACATGTTAGGACCATATTATTTTCCTTTTAAAGTAAAATAAAAATCAACTCACCTGAGTGTAGAGGAATTTGAGTGGTTCATTTAATAAAGCTTCTTTTCTAAGTTTAATGGATTCAAGGGAAATTTCTGCTGAGAAGTCAATTTTTTTTTAATACAGTAATAATACTGAAAAATAGTAACAGGAATCTAAAGTATATTGCAACGAATATTTCAGAACAATTAATTTATCTTATAATGTATTAAAAATATATTCGGGCATGACAAAGAGAAAAGGAGACCAAAAAGCTGAACCCTGACATCAAACTGTCACATATATATGCCACCAAAACCCTAACGAGGTTAACCTTAGAGAATATTATTTGACTATTGCCTTGAGACCACAAATGGGGCAATTAGGTGAAATAATGCCTTTGTGATACTTGGGTTGTATGTGCATTTTTTCCCAAAGTTTGTGGAACAATTTCATCATGCACTCAGGTTCACTGATCTTTTAAAAATGTTGAACTAGACACTATATTTTTGTCTAAATACTTGCAAAAGGCAGAAACATACAAAATCAACTATTGTGTAACAATACAAAGATTCTTAATTTTTGCTGAATTTCTGGGTTTCCCTCTGTATCTGTGGGCTTCCCTCATAGCTCAGTTTGTAAAGAATCCTCCTGCAATGCAGGAGACCCTGGTTTGATTCCTGGGTCAAGAAGATCCCCTGGAAAAGGGATAGGCTACCCACTCCAGTATTCTTGGGCTTCCCTGGTGACTCATCTGGTAAAGAATCTGCCTGCAGTGCAGGAGACCTGGGTTCAATCCCTGGGTTGGAAAGATCCCCTGGAGAAGGGAAAGACACCCACTCCAGAATTCTTGTCTGGAGAATTCCATGGACTGTATAGTCCGTTGGGTCACCAAGAGTTGGACACAACTGAGCGACTTGCACTTTCTCTGTATCTGAGGGACATATTGATGTGTTTGGATGTAAAACTTATACAATATGAATTATATTATAGTGTTCTTTATCCTTTCTTTAACATTGTATTGTGTTTCATTTTCTATAAAAAACATTGATTATCTTAAGGCAATACAGCTCACATTACTACTACAAATATGAGCATAATTCTTTGTTATTCTTACATTTATTATTGAAATTGCATAAAAGCTGATATTCTATTTTTCAATTTGTAGTCTAGGTTTATGGGAAGTATAGTATATTTATTATTTAGGAAGCTGCCCTATCTCAACATATAAACATCTCAACTCCAGTGACTTAATTAATAGAACAGGGAGTAACATTTTTTTTTTTCTGGAAAAAGTTGCACAGTAAATATTTTAACCTTTGTGGGCTGCATAGTCTCAATTTCAGCTAAGCATGTCTGCATCTCTCAGCCTGGATTCACCCATAGGCAATACGTAAGTCAATAGGCATGGCTCTGTTCCAATAAAATTTTATTTATAAAAAACAGTAGGCCACATTTGGTTTGCAGATCACACCTTGTCAACCTTTGCAATAGAATGCATTTCTTGGTTGTTCAAAGTCTAAAATTATTTCCAGAGCAGTAGGCAGATGTCTTCTGAGTGGCAATGCAGAGACTTAAACTTGTTCTCAAATATGGCTTATAATAATGTGATTGTGTGTGTGCATGTTAAGTCACTTTAGTAGTGTTTGACTTTTTGAGAGCATATGGACTGAAGACTGAAAGGGTCCTTTGTCCATGGGATTCTCCAGGCAGAATCCTGGAGTGGGTTGCAGTGCTCCCCTCCAGGGTACCGTCCCAGCCCAGGGATCAAATCTGTCTCTCTTGCATCGCCACTTGGGTTGTTTAACACTAGCGCCACCTGGGAAGTTCAACAATGTGATTATTATGGTAAAATTATAATGTAGTAAGAGAAAAAATAATGTGCTTTAAAAAACACTGCACTTTTCTGCATTGCCACTGTTCATAATATTTTTGTGTTTTGCTTATTTATTTTTCATTAAGCTTTTGTCAAGCAATAGTACTTTTCACATGTAGAAATACTTGAATAATGACCAAGATATTTCCTGACCAATAAAATCACAATTGGACTTTGAACTTTGAGTCGAACTACAGTGTTAAGATAAAGTAAAAGGATAAGAAAGAAAAACAAAAGACATTTTAAGCAGAGAAGACTGCTTGAACCAAGGTAGGAATTTGAATGTTTGTTTTCAACCAGAAGTAGAGTTAATGCAGGGCAAACTTTGGGAGATGGTGAGGGACAGAAGGCATGCTGCTGTCCATGGGGGTACAAAGAATCTTACATGACTGAGAGATTGAACAACAACAAAAAGTATGATATAAGATCAGGGTACTAGAGGATCTGAATTGTGGAAATAATGCAATTAGGTTTAGTACCGATTGCTGAATAGAGTTGTAACAGTTTCACACCCAGAGGACAAGTATGTAGCAATGAAGAGGTTGTGGTTGTAAAATGATGCGGATGATGGGAATGAAACCGACTCAGTTTTAATATTATAATCATGGCATTCACTGTGGTTGTGTTAGTAGTTGATGTAAACAGAAAGAAGTAACTCTCATTTTCATTTTAGTTCAGAAACAAACATTATGTTCTTGACAGCATCTCAGTGCAGACAAGTCTATGATTCTCGTAAACTAGCAATAATTATATAGGCACATACAGTGTGAAATAACAAACAGTGAGGTGTAATATGGGAGTTAGAACATCTGATAAACCAATCCAGGGCCTGAAGACATCTGGAACGCAGAAGGAAAAAAAAAAGGAGACTCTTACTAGTGTCTTCAAATATTTCAAGGCCAAAAAATGAAAAACAAAACCAAAAAACACCGGTTTCTTTTATGTGTCTTCAGGAGAGAAATTTAACATTAAATGAATTAATTTTTAAAAGCCACAGTAAACTAATTTCAGAACAACAATAACATTTTTTTTCTCCAAAGTGTCCAAAAACAAAACAGTGTGAATGACTCAGAGTCTCTAGATTGCCCAGTTGCACTAAAAGTATACAAGAAGGAGCTCTAGACACACAAGCTTTAAAGTATATCAAATGAAAGGAGTGACTCTTCAGGGAGAATTCAGACAAGATATAAAACTTCACAATCTTTCTCTACATTTTCCATATTGTGTGACTGGTCCTCACCTTGACCTAGAGCTTTCACTAAGATCACTTTATGCTTGGTGTTCTCAAAGTACTGTTTCAAAATTATCTGTATTTTTATACATCTTTAGCAGGTTGATTTAACTTCTCCATCCAATAAAATATCTATTACTATAATTAAACAGTATAGTCTAACCACCTTAACATGTAAGGATTCAGTTCAATGCAAGCTTTATCAACCCTTCTCTATAACTGAGGAGGGACTTCCCAGGTGGCTCAGATGGTAAAGAATCCTGCTACAATGTAGGAGACCCGGGTTCAATCCCTGGGTTGGGAAAATCCCCTGGAGGAGGGCATGGAAACTCACTCCAGTATTTTTGCCTGGAGAATTCCATGGACAGGGAAGCCTGGCGGGTACAGTATGGGGAGTTGCAAAGAGTCGAACACCACTGAGTGACTGAGCACAGCACATAACTGAGATCACTCCTGTAAGAGTATGCAGCCAATTCAAAATAGCCTATTAAATTCACTATTATATGTAAACACATAGTTTTAGATAGATCCCTGGTGGCTCAGATGGTGAAGATTTGACCTGCAATGCAGGAGACCTGGCTTCTATCCCTGGATTGGGAAGATCCTCTGGAGAAGGGAATGGCTACTCACTCCAGTATTCTTGCCTGGAGAATTCCATGAATGAAGGAACCTGGTAGACTATAGTCCATGGGGTCACGAGGAGTCAGACATGACAGAGCCACTAACACTTTCACTTTTGTTCCCACATGTATTTATGTGTAGATACCTCTGAGAATGGCAAGTATGAAGTGCAGGCCATCATGGTGTCTAGGGTTACTCAGTGTGCTCACAGGCAGTTTTATTTATCTTTCTTTGATCTGGTCTGGGGCATATTCAGTCTGGCACATATTCAGAAAATATTAATATTAAATTTAATATTAATTAATATTTATTAATTAATTAATATTAATTAATATAAAATATTAATATTAAAGAAAATCTAATAATCTCAGTCCAGTATTATTTATTTCACAACAGATTTTTTTTTCCCCCTCAAGTTTATATACTACCGAGGTCCAGCCCCGGCTGATCCAGGGTCTTCGGAAGGGAGACGGCGTCAGTGACTCATTTACGTTGTCATTTAGAGACATTAAGAGTAATTAAAAGATAGCTCAGTAGGAATATTTAGAGGAGAAAAGAGGCTGAGTAGCTTGGTTTACGCGGGAGAGCAATAAAACTTCAAGACAGGAAGTTTGCACCACTTGCGTAGGGTGCAGGCGCCCGCTTGAATAGCGGAAAGTGCCCCACCTTAGGCACTTTCTCGAGTGGGTCTTAGAAGCCCAGGCATGATTAGCAAGCTTGGTGTGTTCCGCTCTCCAGATGGAGACTTCAGCCGGAAATGGAAATTTGAGAGAAAGAATGACATGGGGAGACCAAGCTCTGGTGAGCAAGGCCCATAGCTTTATTTTCAACAGGGGCTTTTATACCCTAAGTTACATATAGAGGATAATAGGGGATGCAAAGTCTTTGATCCTTATCAAAAACCAGAGTTTCTTTCCTGCAAATTTATCGCGTACAAATGGTTCAGGTGGTTTACATCATGTTCTGGCCAGAAGGCCTATTAACACTTTATGACTCTTGAAAAAGTTTTGTCAATGGCAAGACTTATTTTCTCTAAGAGTAATTATTTTAAGGTTTGGTGCCATCTTCATCCGAAGTGTTAGATAAACTTGCATTCCTATAGAGGAGAGGTGCAGTGGGTTTACAACAACAACAACAACAAGAAGAATTTACTACCTTGAGGGTCTAAAGTTAGTAGCACCAAGGCCACTACTTATTTTTTCTACAAACCAACTACACACATTCAAGGCTACAAAACGGAGGATGTGAAAACTTGGCAAAAAGTATTGGCTCATTAATGATCTAGTTTTTATTCTGACAGTTTTTAACTCTCTGAGAGGCTCTAAGCTATTTGAATATCTTAAGCTTCCCCTGCCTCTCGAGGCTGAGACTGTAAACAATCCTATGCATAGCTATAGGAGTCCGGGCAAACTTGTCAGGCCAGTTAGAGAGCTATGTGAGGGGTTTGGATTTAGACACTCCTAATGCCCAGGAACTTTATTAATTGGAGCTGTAAGTTAATTCTTTATTAGAGAGAGCGAGATGGTGGTGGAGGACAGCCCCCAGTAAAGTCAGAGGTGAGAGCACAAAGCAGTAAAGTAGGCAGACTCTGGTTTTTTGGGAGTAGATGTTTGAGAATATCCGAGGGCACTCCTGAGGCTTGATTTCACATTCGCGTCTGCCAAGCCTCCTTCCTCATGACCTTTGTCACGAGTGGAGTGCCTTTCCGCGGCGGCTCCCGACAATATACCAGTTTAAATACTAGTTTGATATAATGGGAAAGAAATGTTGGTTTTATTTTCCCCCAACATTCCCAGTTTGACCCTACATTGTCTATTTGTATTCTCATTCTCAGCAAAAATGCATAGTAACTGGAAGAATATTTTTCGAAGGATCGAAGAGTATAAAGTGCTAACCTCTCTGTCATCATTGACTCTTTGCAACCCTGTGGAGTATAGCCCACTAGGCTCCTCTGCGCCTGGAATGCTCCTGACAAGAATACTGGAATTGGTTGCCATTCCCTTCTCCAGGGTATCTTCCTGATCCGGGAATCAAACACAGAATCTCTCACATTCTAGACAGATCCTTTATCTTCTGAGCCACAAGTAGCATAAAATCCCTCTGCAAATTAGTAGCAAAGAACAATCCACTCCAGTACCCTTGCCTTGAAAATCCGATGGAGGGATAAGCTGGTAGGCTACAGTCCATAGGGTCGCAAAGAGTCCGACAGGACTGAGCAACTTCACTTTTCACTTTCAACAAGTGGCACAAATAGCATATTCACTAGATAGCAGAGTGACACAGTAATTTAAGATCAGATCAGATCAGATCAGTCGCTCAGTCGTGTCCGACTCTTTGCGACCCCATGAACTGCAGCACGCCAGGCCTCCCTGTCCATCACCAGCTCCCGGAGGTCACTCAGACTCGCATCCATCGAGTCAGTGCTGCCATCCAGCCATCTCATCCTCTGTCGTCCCCTTCTCCTCCTGCCCTCAATCCCTCCCAGCATCAGAGTCTTCTCCAATGAGTCAACTCTTTGCATGAGGTGGCCAAAATACTGGAGTTTCAGCTTTAGCATCATTCCTTCTAAAGAAATTCCAGGATTGATCTCCTTCGGAATGGACTGGTTGGATCTCCTTGCAGTCCAAGGGACTCTCAAGAGTCTTCTCCAACACCACAGTTCAAAAGCATCAATTCTTCGGCGCTCAGCCTTCTTCACAGTCCAGCTCTCACATCCATACATGACCACAGGAAAGACCATAGACTTGACTAGGCGAACCTTTGTTGGTAAGTCTCTGCTTTTGAATATGTCAAAGCACAAATAATGGGCATTGATTGCTTTAGAGAAAGCAGCATAAACTATTTAGTGAAGGAAAAGTGTGACCTGTTATGTCGGCCGATGGAGGATGCTAAGACCACCAAACCATCAGCATGGCTCCTGCACCCCCACCTCCCGCTCAGGCTCGTGAGCCCTGAGGAACTCAGGATCGAAACAGAGCTGCACCCTGAGGGAACACAGGATAGAAAAGAACAGGGTCCTGGCCCGAAGTAGTTAAGGTGCAGCTTGAAGCAATGGTTTCAAGGAGCCCAGACTGTTCCCTCTTCAGGCGCAGAAAAATCCTAAACTCGTTGATGTGAGCTTTCTGGTTTTCTTTAATTTCCAATAATCTTCTGATGCAAAATGGTTTTTGTTGCAAAATGCATATACATTCTGACTCCTCCTTTCCTTTTTCAGAGCTGTTTCTCTGATCTAACTGAGACGTTGTCTTCCAGGTTTGTGTTGTGCGTAGTCTCTCAGTCGTGTCCCACACTTTTGTGACTCCGTGAGCTGTAGCCCATCAGGCTCCTCTGTCCATTGGATTCTCCAGGCAAGAATATTGGAGTGGGTAGCCATTTCCTCCTCCAAGGGATCTTCCTGACACAGGGATAGAATTACAAGTCTACTGCATTACAAGTGAATTCTTTACTATCTGAGCCACCAGGGAAGCCCCTTATTTTCTAGGTTTAAGTCCATAGAATAAAAAAATAATAATAATTCTCAACTTTTAGTTTGTGCTTTTTTTTAGGTCTGTTAGTAATTTCATCTCTCAGGAATAAGGAAACAAATGTTCAAAGATGGTAATTTACTTGATCACATTCAAGCATCAACTCACCTTTGATTTTTATCTTTGTTGTTCTAATTTTAGATTTTGAATTAGGAGTGATGTGTTGGCTCTTGGTTACTTAAATAATCACATAGTTTGGGTAATGAAAAATGTTAACACCTCATTTTGATTTTATAAGTAAATGCACAAGAATTTGGTGAATAATATGTCCAGATGTTAATATAAACATTAAAATCCTACCAAAAAATACTAGTAATATATTACAAAACAAGAACTCATAATGAAGTTATAACAGTTATTAACATATATATATATATAATTCAATGACAAAGCAAACATATTCATAAGCCAAAAACTGTAGATGAAAGGAGAAATAAACAGACCTTAAACTGAATATATGATATTATATATATATATATATATATAATTGCCGGGAGAAATATCAATAACCTCAGATATGCAGATGATACCACCCTTATGGCAGAAAGTGAAGAGGAACTCAAAAGCCTCTTGATGAAAGTGAAAGTGGAGAGTGAAAAGGTTGGCTTAAAGCTCAACATTCAGAAAACGAAGATCATGGCATCTGGTCCCATCACTACATGGGAAATAGATGGAGAAACAGTGGAAACAGTGTCAGACTTTATTTTTCTGGGCTCCAAAATCACTGCAGATTGTGACTGCAGCCATGAAATTAAAAGACGCTTACTCCTTGGAAGGAAGGTTATGACCAACCTAGATAGCATATTCAAAAGCAGAGACATCACTTTGCCAACAAAGGTTCGCCTAGTCAAGGCTATGGTCTTTCCTGTGGTCATGTATGGATGTGAGAGCTGGACTGTGAAGAAGCCTGAGCACCGAAGAATTGATGCTTTTGAACTGTGGTGTTGGAGAAGACTCTTGAGAGTCCCTTGGACTGCAAGGAGATCCAACCAGTCCATTCTGAAGGAGATCAGCCCTGGGATTTCTTTGGCAGGAATGATGCTCAAGCTGAAACTCCAGTATTTTGGCCACCTCATGCGAAGAGTTGACTCATTGGAGAAGACTCTGATGCTGGGAGGGATTGGGGGCAGGAGGAGAAGGGGACGACAGAGGATGAGATGGCTGGATGGCATCACTGACTCGATGAATGTGAGTCTGAGTGACCTCCGAGAGCTGGTGATGGATAGGGAGGCCTGGCGTGCTGCGGTTCATGGGGTCGCAAAGAGTCGGACACGACTGAGCGACTGATCTGATCTGATCTCTGATATATATATATATATATATATATATATATATATATATATATAATGATTGTGTTGCTGTTATAATCCCAAATAACACAGTTACATATATATAACAGAAATCTACTACTAAGGAATATAACTTTTCCAATTTTTCCTAAGCAATTTTAAGAATTGACTATATTTTAACCTATAAGTAAAACACAGCAATTTTATCAAAAATCAAATTATCATTTATTGGTTACTAGCAAACATAAGAGTAAGTAAGACAGTCCATTTAAAACTGTAAAATCATGCCTTTAAAAATTACAAAGGAATAATATAAACTATCATATAAAAAACAACTATATGAGATATAATCTAGGTGATAATCAAAATAAATTATATGGTATTGCATACAGATAACAATAAAACTGAAATAGATAAACCATTCTTCTGTAAAGGTCTAGAAAAAAACCTTAAAACACTGTTAGGACCTAAAATTTAATCTTCCTACTCATCCTTGCAAAAAAATTTCAGACCGGGGAAATCAAATGAATAACCCATAATTTTTGCATCACTGAGAAAGATAACCCCATGAAGTGAATTTTTCTTGTATTCATTTTCTTGTATCTATTCTTGTATTTATTTAAGTAAATAAATACTCATTAGGAGTGCAAAGACCTCTGGGTCTCAAATTACCATAATTCTAAGTGTGTAGAGTGATAAAATCTGAAGATACCCATGGCGGATTCATGTTGATGTATGGTAAAACCAATACAATATTGCAAAGTAATTATCCTCTAATTAAAATAAATAAATTTAAATTTAAAAAAAACAGTTTAGAAAAGAGAGAAGGAAAGTGGAGATCTAATTAGTGGTACATAACAGGTAACATCAATAATAAAGTTCTACTCACATAATCAGTAATTGAAAGCAGGTCAAAAGTCTGATAAGAAACAGCACAGGCTGCAAGAAAAGAGTTAGGAATTGTATAGGATTTGAGGTGAAAACTTCAAGTAGGGAAATTTTTTCTAAGACAAAGGAGGAAAGGGAAAGGATGACAATAGAGTTATAAATGTCAAGAGAAGCAAGATGAGTAAATTGTGTTAAGGGTCTTCCAGAAACAAGATAAAAGAAACATACATACAAAATGATAATCAAAATCTATCAACAACCATGTATTTTACATGTGTGTATATATATATATGTATATGCTGAGGATACAGCTGAAACTCTAATACTCTGACCACATGGTGTGAAGAACCGATGCATTGGAAAAGACCCTGATGCTGGGAAAGATTGAAGGCAAAAGAAGAAGACAGTGGCTGAGGATGACATGGCTGGATAGCATCACTGACTCATCAGACATAAATTTGAGCAAATTCTGAGGGAGAGTGAAGAACAGGGAAGCCTGGCATGCTGCAGTCCACGGGGTCTCAAACAGTCAAACACGACTTAACAACTAATAAACAAAAAATACATGTAAGGATACATATTGTGTATGTATGTGTGAATATGTGTATGTCTGTATGTGTATTCAAATATAGTTAATTTCACTACACTACAGAAGAAAACAGCACTAAAATAGAATTCTTGCAATCCACACAAAATCGAAGCTTACTCCACTAAGTTATATATATAAAAAAAAAAACTGTATCCATACATTGCTACTATAAAAGGAGGGGGGAAAGCGTAAAATGTGTCAAACTATTTCAAACAATGAATCAGATCAGATCAGATCAGTCGCTCAGTCGTGTCCGACTCTTTGCGACCCCATGAACCGCAGCACGCCAGGCCTTCCTGTCCATCACCAACTCCCAGAGGTCACTCAGACTCACATCCATCGAGTCAGTGATGCCATCCAGCCATCTCATCCTCTGTCGTCCCCTTCTCCTCCTGCCCTCAATCCCTCCCAGCATCAGAGTCTTCTCCAATGAGTCAATTCTTCACATGAGGTGGCCAAAGTACTGGAGTTTCAGCTTTAGCAGCATTCCTTCCAAAGAAATCCCAGGGCTGATTTCCTTCAGAATGGACTGGTTGGATCCCTTTCAGTCCGAGGGACTCTCAAGAGTCTTCTCCAACACCACAGTTCAAAAGCATCAATTCTTCGGCGCTCAGGCTTCTTCACAGTCCAGCTCTCACATCCATACATGACCACAGGAAAGACCATAGCCTTGACTAGGCGAACCTTTGTTGGCAAAGTAATGTCTCTGCTTTTGAATATGCTATCTAGATTGGTCATAACTTTCCTTCCAATGCGTAAGCGTCTTTTAATTTCATGGCTGCAGTCACAATCTGCAGTGATTTTGGAGCCCAGAAACAATGAATATGTTCCCATAAAAACATCACATGCACTCAAAGACACACTCAGAATGAAGAAAATGATAACACTTCGAACTGAATTAAATCTCCTTAATAATTATATGGAAATATTAAAAGTACAGCATAAATATAAAGTAAAACATGAATAGGAAAAAGAGTCTATGCCAAACAAGAATTGGTTGGACTCAAGAAAATGGCAAACCACTTTAGTGCTTTTTCCTTGAGAACCCCATGAACAGTATGAAAAGGCAAAAAGATATGGCACTGAAAGATAAACTCCCCAGGTCAGTAGGTGCCCGATGTGCTATGGGAGATCAGTGGAGAAATAACTCTAGAAAGAATGAAGAGAGAGAGCCAAACAAAAACAAGATCCAGTTGCGGGTGTGACTAGTAGTGGAAGTGAAGTCCAATGTTGTAAAGAGCAATATTGCATAGGAACCTGGAATGTTAGGTCCATGAATCAAGGCAAATTGAAAGTGGTCAAACAGGAAATTGCAAGAGTGAACATCAACATTTTAGGAATCAGTGAACAAAAATGGACTAGAATGGGCAAATTTATTTCAGTTGACCATCATATCTACTAATATGGGCAGTAATCCCTTAGAAGAAATGCAGTAGCCCTCATAGTCAACAAAAAAGTACAGAATGCAGTACTTGGGTGTAACCTCAAAAACGACAGAATGATCTCTGTTTGTTTCCAAGGTAAACCATTCAATATCACAGTAATCCAAGTCTATGCCCCAATCAGTAATGCTGAAGAAGCTGAAATTGAATGGTTCTATGAAGACTTATAATACCTTCTAGAACAAACACCCCCAAAATATGTACTTTTCATCATAGGGGACTGGAATACAAAAATTAAGAGGTCAAGAGGTATCAGGAGTAACAGGCAAATTTGGCCTTGAAGTAAACATGAAGCACGGCAAAGGCTAACAGGATTTGGCCAAGAGAACACACTGGTCATAACAAACACCCTCTTCCAACAACACAAGAGAAGACTCTACACATGGATATCACCAGATGTCCAACACCCAAATCAGACTGATTATATTCTTTGCAGCCAAAGATGGAGAAGCTTTATACAGTCAGCAAAAACAAGACCAGGAGCTGACTGTGGCTCAGATCACGAAATCCTTATTGCTAAATTCAGACTTAAGTTGAAGAAAGTAGGGAAAACCACCTTGCCACTCATGTATGACCTAAATCAAATCCCTTATGATTATACAGTGGAAGTGGGAAATAGATTCAAGGGATTAGATCTGGTAGACAGAGTGCCTGATGAACTATGGATACAGATTCATGATATTGTATAGGAGGCAGAAATCAAGACCGATCCCAAGAAAGAGAAATGGAAGAAGGCAAAATGGTTGTCTGATGAAGCCTTACAAATAACTGAAAAAAGAAGAGAAGCAAAAGATGAAGGAGAAAAGGAAATCAATGTCCATTTGAAAGGAAAGTTCCAAAGAATAACAAGGGGTGATAAGAAAGCCTTCGTCAGTGATCAGTGCAAAGAAATAGAGGAGAACCATAGAATGAGAAAGACTAGAGATATCTTCAAGAAAATTAGAGGTACCAAGGGAACATTTCATGCAAAGATGGGCTCAATAAAGGACAGAAATGGTATGGACCTAACAGAAGCAGAAGAGATTAAGAAGATGTGACAAGAACACACAGAAAGACTATATAAAAAATATATTCATGGCAAGGATAATCATGATGGTGTTATCACTCACCTAGAGCCAGACATCCTGGAATGTGAAGTCAAGTGGGCCTTAGGAAGCATCACTATGAAAAAAGCTAGTGGAGGAGGTGTAATTCCAGTTGAGCTATATCAAATCCTAAAAGATGATGCTATGAAAGTGCTGCATTCAATATGCCAGCAAATTTGGAATTCTCAGCAGGATTGGAAAAAGTTAGTTTTCATTCCAATCCCAAAGAAGGGCAATGCCAAAGAAAGTTCAAACTGCCATACTATTGCACTCATCTCACATACTAGCAAAGTAATGTTAAAAATTCTTGACAACAGGCTTCAACAGTACATATACCATGTACTTCCGGATGTTCAAGCTGGATTTAGAAAAGGCAAAGGAACCAGAATTCAAATTCCCAACATCTGTTGGATCATAGAAAAGGCAAGAGAATTCCATAAAAACATCTGCTTCTGCTTTATTGACTATGCCAAAGCCTTAACTGAGGAAAATGTTTCAAGAGATGGGCCTGAGTAATCTATACACAAGTCAAGAAACAAAAGTCAGATTCAGAGATGGAACAACAGACTGGTTCCAAATAGGAAAAGGAGTATGTCAAGGTTGTATATTGTCACCCTGCTTATTTAATCTATATGAAGAGTACATCATGGAAAATGCTGAGCTGAATGAAGCAGAAGCTGAAATCAAGATTTCTGGGAGGAATATCAATAACCTCAGATATGCAGATGACACCACCATTATGGCAGAAAGTGAAGAGGAGCTAAAGAGCCTTTTGATTAAAATGAAAGAGGTAAGTGGAAAAAGCTGGCTTAAGACTCAACATTAAAAAGACTAAGATCATGGCATCCAGTCCCATCACTTCATGCCAAATAGATGGGGAAACAATGGAAACGGTGAGACAATTTTATTTTGGTGGGCTCCCAAATCTCTGCAGATAGAGACTGCAGCCATGAAATTAAAAGATGCCTGCTCCTTGGAAGAAAAACTATGACCAACCTTGACAGCATATTAAAAATAAGAGACATTATTTTACTGACAATTGTCCATCTAGTCAAATCTATGGTTTTTCCAGTTGTCATATAGGGATGTGAGAGTTGGACTATAAGGAAAACTGAGCACCAAAGAACTGATGCTTTTATACTGTGGTGTTGGAGAAGACTCTTGAGAGTCCCTTGAACTGCGAGGAGATCCAACCAGTCAATCCTAAAAGAAATCAGTCTTGAATATTCATTGGAAAGGCTCATGCTGAAACAAACTGCAATACTTTGGTTACCTGATATGAAGAACTGGCTTATCAAATGTACCCTGATGCTGGCAAAGATTGAGGGCAGGAGGAGAAGGGGATGACATCACCAACTTGAAGGACATGAGTTTGAGCAAGGTCCGGGAGTTGATGGACAGGGAAACCTGCATGCTGCTGTACACAAGGTCGCAAAGACTTGGGCATTACTGAGTGCCTGAACTGAGTTAAACTGAAGATTAAATCGCTGGGTATAAAAAAGGGATAGGGGACTTCCTTGGTGGTCCAGTGGTTCAGAATCCACCTTGAAATGCAGGGGAAGCAGGTTCAATCCCTGATTGGGGACTAACATCCCACATGCAGAGGAGCAACCTCACACTGCAATGAAGAGCCAAGGCAATGCAAAGGGTGATCCCTGTGCCACAGCTAAGACTCAATACAGCAAAATTAACTAATTCGTTTTTTAAAAAGGATTAGAGAAACAAACATTGTGTGATTCCACTTATATAAACTGTAAGAAGCGAGGGGGTGGAGCTAAGGTGGTGGAGGAATAGGACTGGGAGAATACTTTCTCCCCCACAAATCCATCAAAAGAACATTTAAATGCTAAGTAAATTCCACAAAACAACTTCTGCATGCCTGCAGAGGACATCAGGCACCCAGAAAAGCAACCCATTGTCTTCAAAAGGAGGTAGGAAAAAATATAAGACAAAAAAAAAAAAAAAAAAGATAGAGAGGGAGGGAGGGAACTCTGTCCCAGGACGGGAGTCTTAAAGAGAGAGCAGTTTCCAAATACAAGGAAACATTCTCACTGCCCAGTCTGTGCTGAGGCTTGGAAGCACAGAGGGCAACATAACAGGGAGGAAAAATAAATAAACAATTAAAACCCACGGATTACAAGCCCTACAGTAACTCCCTCAGTGGAGAAGCAGTGCAGACGCCTGCATCCGCCATTAGCAAGCAGGAGCTGGGCAGGGAGGCACGGCACAGGCTGCATCGCTTTGAGTCTGGCCTGAATACCCTGAGCGCTACCTGAGTGAAATAATTTGGGCTAGCAAACCAGACTGTGGGATATCTACCACGTGAAAAGCCAGCCCTAACCTAAGACACCACCAGGCCCACACACGGAACAAAGGACTGTACAGAGATAGCTGGCTGCAGACCATCCCCCTCTGATGACAAGCAGCCATAGCTGGAAAGGGGCAATCGCAGCCCTATAGAGGCATTATCTACAAAACTGTAAGCAAGCTTCTTTGCTAACTAAAACTTTTTGGGGTTCTGGACAGTCAACATCCACCTGAGAAGGTTTGCTGGTTGTACACCCAGATAACCAAGCTGCAGGGAGGCGATAAGTCGCAGCAACCGCATTCACCAAACAACTCATCACCCGTGCTGCTGGGACCTGGGAAAGGCACAAAACGCAGGCCCAACCGATTCTGTACCTCTGAGGAATACCGGCATGCCTGAACCTGAGTGGCTTAGATCTGGGAGGTGGAAGCAGCCCAGAGCCAACCACGGATGGTTCCCGGTGGAACAACCTAGAGCCTGAGCAGTGTGGGCAGGGAGGCTACACGTGCCGTGAATGGGTGCAGGCCCAGTGTGGCTGAGGCACTGTGAGCACACGCCAGTGTTATTTATTTGCAGCGTCCCTCCCCTCTCCACAGCAGGACTGAACACGTGAGCCTTAAAAAAAAAAAAAAAAAAGATGTCCACCACCGCTCCCTTTGTATCAGGGTGGAAATCAGACACTGAAGAGACGAGCAAACAGAAGAAGCTATAACAGAGGGAACCGCCTTGGAAGCAACAGGCAATAAACTAAAATCCCGTGGTTAGTATCAACTACATAGGAAGGGGCTTATAGATCTTGAGAAATATAAGCCGGAACAAGGAACTAGCCGAAAATGAACTGAAACCACAATACCCACAACAATATCAGAGAAAGTCCTATATATATTTTTACTATCTTTACCATCTTTCTTTCTTTCTTTTAATTAAAAAAAAAAATTTAAGTACTCTATTACTCTTTAATTTTCACTTTTATAACCTATTATTTTGCAAAAAAAGACCCTTTTTTAAAAAAAAAGTAAACTTCATATATATATATATATTTATAACTTTTGTGACCTTTTTTTTTCTTTTTCTCTTTCTTTCTTTTTTTTAAATTTTCTTTAATATTGTATTTTTGAAATTCCAAACTCTGCTCTAGATTTTTAATTTTAGCTTTTTGGTATTTGTAATCAATTTTGTACCTATTTTTTTTTTTTTTTATAACTTTTGTGAATTTTTTTTTTTTTTTGCTCTCTTTCTTTCTCTTCATCTTTTCTTTAACATTGTATTCCTGAAATTTCAAACTCTACTCTAGATCTTTAATTTATGCTTTCTGGTATTTGTTATCAATTTGTATCTATATATTCTTTATAATCTTTGTGACTTTGTTTTTGCTTTTTCTCTTTCTTTTTCTTCTTCTTTTCTTTAACATTGCACGTTTGAAATTCCAAACTCTGCTCTAGATTTTTAATTTTAGCTTTTTGGTATTTGTTATCAATTTTGTACCTTTTTTAAAATAACTTTTGTGACTTCTTTCCTCTCTCTTTCTCTTTTCTTTAACATTGTATTCCTGAAATTCCAAAATCTATTCTAGATTCTTAATTTATGCTTTTTGGTATTAGTTCTCAATTTTGTACCTATATCTTCTTTATAATTTTTGTGACTTTGTTTGTTTTTGGTTTCTGTCCCCCCCCCCTTTCTTTTTCTTCTCCTTTTCTTTAACATTTTATGTTTGAAATTCCAAATTCGACTCTAGATTTTTAACTTCTGCTTTTTGGTACTTGTTATCAATTTTGTACCTATATTTTTTTAAATATAATTTTTGTGAATTTTTTTCTTCTTCTTTTTATCTCTTTCTTTTCCTTCTTTTTTCTTTAACATTGTATTTTTGAAATTCCAAACTCTACTCTAGATTTTTAATTTTTGCTTTTAGGTATTGGTTACCAATGTTGTGCCTTTAAGAACCCAATCTTCAGTACCCATTTTTTACTAGGGAGCGAGATTACTGGCTTGACTGCTCTCTCCCCCTCTGCACTCTCCTTTTTCTCCACCAGGTAGCCTGTGTCTCCTCCCTAACCCCTCTCTACTCTACCCAGCCCTGTGAATTTCTGTGTGTTCCAGATGGTGGAAAACACTTAGGGAATTGATTACTGGCTGGATCTGTCTCTCTCCTTTTCATTCCTTCCTTTTATCCTCCTGGCCACCTCTGTCTCCTTCCTCCCTCTTCTCTTCTCTTCTCTTCTCTGTATAACTTCATGAACATCTCTGAGTGGTCCAGTTGTGGAGTGCACATAAGGAAGTGATTACTGGTTGGTTAGCCCGCTCTCTCCTCTATTGATTCCACTTCATCTCATTCGGGTCACCTCTAACTCCCTCCTCCCTCTTCTCTTCTCCATGTAATGCTGTGAACCTGTCTGGGTGACCCTCACAGTGGAGAAACTTTTAATCTTTAACCTAGATGTTTTATCAATGGTGCTGTATAGAAGGAGAAGTTTTGAGACTACTGTAAAAATAAGACCGAAAACTGGAAGCAGGAGGCTTAAGTCCAAACCTTGACTCCAGGGAATATTAATTGACAGGAGCTCCTCAAACCTACACTGAAACCAAGCACCACCGAAAGGCCAATGAGTTCCAGGTCAAGACATACCAAGCAAATTCTCCAGAAACACAGGAACACAGCTCTGAGCTCCAATATACAGGCTGTCCAAAGTCACCCCAAAACCATAGACATCTCATAATGCATTACTGGACACTTCATTGCACTCCAGAGGGTAGAAATCCAGCTCCGACCACCAGAACACCAACGCAAGCTTCCCTAACCAAGAAACCTTGACAAACCACCTGTACAAACCCATAAACAGTGAGGAAATACCACAATAAAGAGAATTCCACAAACTGGCAGAATACAGTAAGGACACCCCAAACTCAGCAATCTAAACAAGATGAAGAAACTCAGGAATACCCAGCAGTTAAAGGAACAGGATAAATGCCCACCAAACCAAACAAAAGAGGACGAGATAGAGAATCTATCTGATAAAGAATTCCAAATAATGATAGTGAAATTAATCCAAAATCTTGAAATGAAAATGGAATCATAGATAAATAGCCTGGAGACAAAGATTGAGAAGATGCAAAAAAGGTTTAAAAATGACCTAGAAGAAATAAAAAAGAGTCAATATATAATGAATAATGCAATAAATGAGATCAAAAACTTTCTGGAGACAACAAATAGTAGAATAACAGAGGCAGAAGATAGGATTAGTGAATTAGAAGATAGAATGGTAGTGGCACCCCACTCCAGTACTCTTGCCTGGAAAATCCCATGGATGGAGGAGCCTGGAAGGCTGCAATCCATGGGCTCGCTGAGGGTCGGACACGACTGAGCGACTTCACTTTCACTTTCATGCATTGGAGAAGGAAATGGCAACCCACTCCAGTGTTCTTGCCTGGAGAATCCCAGGGACGGGGGAGCCTGGTAGGCTTCCATCTATGGGGTCACACAGAGTCGGACACGACTGAAGTGACTTAGCCTATGGTAGAAATAAATGAATCAGAGGAGAAAAATGAAAAATGAATTAAAAGAAATGACAACAATCTCAGAGACATCCAGGACAATATTAAACTCTACAACATTGGAATAATAGGAGTCCCAGAAGAAGAAGACAAAAAGAAAGACCATGAGAAAATACTAGAGAGATAATAGTTGAAAACTTCCCTAAAATGGGGAAGGAAATAATCACTCAAGTCCAAGAAACCCAAAGAGTCCCACACAGGATAAACCCAAGGCGAAAAACCCCAAGAAACATATTACTCAAATTAACAAAGATCAAACACAAAGAACAAATATTAAAAGCAGCAAGGGAAAAACAACAAATAACACACAAGGGAATTTCCATAAGGATAACAGCTGATCTTTCAATAGAAACTCTCCAAGTCAGGAGGGAATGGCAAGACATACTTAGAGTGATGAAAGAAAATAACCTACAGCCCAGATTATTGTACCCAGCAACGATCTCATTCAAATGTGAAGGAGAAATCAAAAGCTTTACAGACAAGCAAAAGCTGAGAGAATTCAGCACCACCAAACCAGCTCTCCAACAAATACTAAAGGACAGTCTCTAGACAGGAAACACAAAAACGGTGTATAAATTCGAACCCAAAACAATAAAGTAAATGGCAATGGGATCATATTTATCTATAATTACCTTAAACGTAAATGGGTTTAATGCCCCAACCAAAAGACAAAGACTGGCTGAATGGATACAAAAACAAGACCCCTACGTATGAGAGACCCACCTCAAAACAGGGGACACATACAGACCGAAAGTGAAGGGCTGGAAAAAAGATTTTCCATGCAAATACGGACCAAAATTAAGCAAGAGTAGAAATACTCATATCAGATAAAATAGACCTTTAAACAAAGGCTGTGAAAAGAGACAAAGAAGGTCACTACATAATGATCAAAGGTTCAATGCAAGAAGAAGATAAAACAATTATAAATACATAGGCACCCAATATAGCAGCACTGCAATATGTAAGACAAATAATAACAAGTATGAAAGGAGAAATTAACAATAACACAATAATAGTGGGAGACTATAATACCCCATTCACACCTATGGATAGATCAACTAAACAGAAAATTAACAAGGAAAAACAAACTTTAAACAATGCAATAGACCATTTAGACCTAACCGATATCCATAGGACATTTCATCCCAAAACAATGAATTTCACCTTTTTCTCAAGCACACACGGAACCTTCTCCACGATTGATCACATCCTGGGCCATAAATCTAGCCTTGGTAAATTCAGAATAATTGAAATCATTACACTCATCCTTTCTGACCACAATGCATTAAGATTAGATCTCAATAACAAGAGAAAAACTATTAAAAATTCCAACATATGGAGGCTGAACAACAGCTGCTGAATAACCAACAAATCACAGAAGAAATCAAAAAAGAAAACAAAATTTGCATAGAAACAAATGAAAATGAAAACACAACAACCCAAAACCTGTGGGACACTGTTAAACAGTCCTAAGAGGAAAGTTCATAGCAATACAGACATACCTTAAGAAACAAGAAAAAAGTCAAATAAATAACCTAACTCTACACTAAAGCAACTAGAAAAGGAAGAAATGAAGCACCCCAAGGTTAGTACAAGGAAAGAAATGTTTAAAAAAAAATAGGGCAGAAACAAATGCAAAAGAAACAAAAGAGACCATAGCAAAAATCAACAAAGCCAAAAGCTGATTCTTTGAAAGGATAAATAAAATTGGCAAACTATTAGCCAGACTCATTAAGAGACAAAGGGAGAAAAATCAAATCAATAAAATTAGAAATGAAAATGGAGAGATCACAACAGACAACATACTACTATCAGCAATTATATGCCAATAAAATAGACAACTTGGAAGAAATGGACAAATTCTTAGAAAAGTACAACTTTCCAAAATTGTACCAGGAAGAAATAGAAAATCTTAACAGACACATCACAAGCACAGAAATCGAAACTGTAATCAGAAATATTCCAGCAGACAAATGCCCAGGTCCAGACGGCTTCACAGGTGAATTCTACCAAAAATTTAGAGAAGAGCTAACACCTATCCTACTCAAACTCTTCCAGAACATTGCAGAGGAAGGTAAACTACCAAACTCATTCTATGAGGCCACCATCACACTAATATGAAAACCTGACAAATGAAAAGTACGGGCCAATATCACTGATGAACATAGATGCAAAAATCCTTAACAAAATTCTAGCAATCAGAATCCAACAACACATTAAAGAGATCATACACCATGACCAAGTTGGTTGTATCTCAGGGATGCAAGGATTCTTCAATATCCACAAATCAATCAATGTAATACACCACACTAACAAATTGAAAAATAAAATCCATATGATTATCTAAATAGAGGCAGAGAAAGCCTTGGACAAAATTCCACATCCATTTATGATAAAAACTCTCCACAAAGCAGGAATAGATGGACCATACCTCAGCATAATAAAAGTTATATAAGGCAAACCCACAGCAAACATTATCCTCAATGGTGAAAAATTGAAAGCATTTCCTCTAAAGTCAGGAACAAGACAAGGGTGCCCACTTTCACCATTACTATTCAACATAGTTTTGGAAGTTTTGGCCACAGCATTCAGAGCAGAAAAAGAAATAAAAGGAATCCAAATTGTGAAAGAAGAGGTAATACTCTCACTGTTTGCAGATGACCTGATCCTCTACATAGAAAACCTTAAGACTCCACCAGAAAATTACTAGAACTAATCAATGAGTATAGTGAAATTGCAAGATATAAAATCAACACACAGAAATCCCTTGCATTCCTATACACTAATAATGCGAAAATAGGAAGAGAAAATAAGGAAATAATTCCATTCACCATTGCAAAGAAAAGAATAAAATACTTAGGAATATATCTACCTAAAGAAACTAAAGACCTATATATCAGATCAGATCAGATCAGATCAGTCGCTCAGTCGTGTCCGACTCTTTGCGACCCCATGAACCGCAGCACGCCAGGCCTCCCTGTCCATCACCAGCTCCCAGAGGTCACTCAGACTTGCATCCATCGAGTCAGTGATGCCATCCAGCCATCTCATCCTCTGTTGTCCCCTTCTCCTCCTGCCCCCAATCCCTCCCAGCATCAGAGTCTTCTCCAATGAGTCAACTCTTCGCATGAGGTGGCCAAAATACTGGAGTTTCAGCTTTAGCATCATTCCTTCCAAAGAAATTCCAGGATTGATCTCCTTCAGAATGGACCGGTTGGATCTCCTTGCAGTCCAAGGGACTCTCAAGAGTCTTCTCCAACACCACAGTTCAAAAGCATCAATTCTTCGGCGCTCAGCCTTCTTCACAGTCCAGCTCTCACATCCATACATGACCACAGGAAAGACCATAGCCTTGACTAGGCGAACCTTTGTTGGTAAAGTGATGTCTCTGCTTTTGAATATGTTATCTAGGTTGGTCATAACTTTCCTTCCAAGGAGTAAGCGTCTTTTAATTTCATGGCTGCAGTCACCATCTGCAGTGATTTCGGAGCCCAGAAAAACAAAGTCTGACACTGTTTCCACTGTTTCCCCATCTATTTCCCATGCAGTGATGGGACCAGATGCCATGATCTTCGTTTTCTGAATGTTGAGCTTTAAACCAACCTTTTCACTCTCCACTTTCACTTTCATCAAGAGGCTTTTTAGCCCCTCTTCACTTTCTGCCATAAGAGTCGTGTCATCTGCATATCTGAGGTTATTGATATTTCTCCCGGCAATCTTGATTCCAACTTGTGTTTCTTCCAGTCCAGCATTTTTCATGATGTACTCTGCATATAAGTTAAATAAACATGGTGACAATATGCAGCCTTGACGTACTCCTTTTCCTATTTGGAACCAGTCTGTTGTTCCATGACTAGTTCTAACTGTTGCTTCCTGACTACCGAACAATTGCACTCATCTCACACGCTAGTAAAGTAATGCTCAAAATTCTCCAAGCCAGGCTTCACCAATATGTGAACCGTGAACTTCCTGATGTTCAAGCTGGTTTTAGAAAAGGCAGAGGAACCAGAGATCAAATTGCCAACATCCGCTGGATCATGGAAAAAGCAAGAGAGTTCCAGAAAAACATCTATTTCTGCTTTATTGACTATGCCAAAGCCTTTGACTGTGTGGATCACAATAAACTATGGAAAATTCTGAAAGAGATGGGAATACCAGACCACCTGATCTGCCTCTTGAGACCTATATATAGGAAACTATAAAACACTGGTGAAAGAAATCAAAGAGGACACTAATAGATGGAGAAATATACCATGTTCATGGATTGCAGAATCAATATAGTGAAAATGAATATACTACCCAAAGCAATTTACAGATTCAATGCAATCCCCATTAAGCTACCAACGGTATTCTTCACAGAGCTAGAGCAAATAATTTCACAATTTGTATGGAAATACAAAAAACCTCGAATAGCCAAAGCTATCTTGAGAAAGAAGAACGGAACTGGAGGAATCAACCTGCCTGACTTCAGGCTCTAGTATAAAGCCACAGTCATTAAGACAGTATGGTACTGGCACAAAGACAGAAATACAGATCAATGGAACAAAATAGAAAGCCCAGAGATAAAGCCACGCACATATGGACAACTTATCTTTGACAAAGGAAGCAAGAATATACAATGGATTAAAGACAATCTCTTTAACAAGTCGTGCTGGGAAAACTGGTCAACCACTTGTAAAAGAATGAAATTAGAACACTTTCTAAAACCATACACAAAAATAAAGTCAAAATGGATTAAAGATCTAAACATAAGACCTGAAACTGTAAAACTCCTGGAGGAAAACATAGGCAAAACACTCTAGACATACATCACAGCAGGATCCTCTATGACCAAACTCCCATAATATTGGAAATAAAAAATAAACAAATGGGACCTAATTAAACTTAAAAAGCTTCTTCACAACCAAAGAAACTATAAGCAAGGTGAAAAGACAGCCTTCAGAATGGGAGAAAATAATAGCAAATGAAGGAACTGACAAACAACTAATCTCAAAAATATACAAGCAACTTCTACAGCTCAATTCCAGAAAAATAAATGACCCAATCAAAAAATGGGCCAAAGAACTAAATAGACATTTCTCCAAAGAAGACATACAGATGGCTAAGAAACACATGAAAAGATGGTCAACATCACTCATTATCAGAGAAATGCAAATCAAAACCATTATGAGGTGCCATTTCATGCCAGTCAGAATGGCTGTGATCCAAAAGTCTACAAGCAATAAATGCTGGAGAGGATGTGGAGAAAAGGGAACCCTCTTACACTGTTGGTGGGAATACAAATTAGTAGAGCCACTATGGAGAACAGTGTGGATATGCCTTAAAAAACTGGGAATAGAACTGCCTTATGATCCAGCAATCCCACTGCTGGGCATACACACTGAGGAAATCAGAATTGAAAGAGACATGTGTACCCCAATGTTCATCACAGCACTGTTTACAATAGCCAGGACATGAAAGCAACCTAGATGTCCATCAGCAGATGAATGGATAAGAAAGCAGTGGTATATATACACAATGGAGTATTACTCAGCCATTAAAAAGAATACATTTGAATCAGTTCTAATGAGGTGGTGAAACTGGAGCCTATTATACAGAGTGAAGTAAGCCAGAAAGAAAAACACTAATACAGTATACTAACACATACATATGGAATTTAGAAAGATGGTAACAATAACCCTGTATCAGATCAGATCAGATCAGTCGCTCAGTCGTGTCCAACTCTTTGTGACCCCATGAACTGCAGCACGCCAGGCCTCCCTGTCCATCACCAACTCCAGGAGGTCACTCAGACTCACATCCATCGATTCAGTGATGCCATCCAGCCATCTCATCCTCTGTCGTCCCCTTGTCCTCCTGCCCTCAATCCCTCCCAGCATCAGAGTCTTCTCCAATGAGTCAACTCTTCTGTTCATTTCCAAGGCAAACCATTGAATATCACAGTTATCCAAGTCTAAGCCCCAACCAGTAACGCTGAAGAAGCTGAAGTTGAATGGTTCTATGAAGACCTACAAGACCTTTTAGAAATAACCCTGTATACGAGACAGCAAAAGAGACACTGATATATAGAATAGTCTTTTGGATTCTGGGAGAGGGAGAGGGTGGGATGATTTGGGAGAATGGCATTGAAATATGTTTAATATCATATATGAAACGAGTCGCCAGTCCAGGTTCGATGCACGATACTGGATGCTTGGGACTGGTGCACTGGGACGACCCAGAGGGATGGTATGGGGAGGGAGGAGGGAGGAGGGTTCAAGATGGGGAACACATTTATATCTGTGGCAGATTTATTTTGATATATGACAAAACCAATACAATATTGTAAAGTTAAATAAAATAAAATTAAAAAAAATACATTTGAATCAGTTCTAATAAGTTGGATGAAACTGGAGCCTATTATGCAGAGTGAAGTAAGCCAGGAAAAAAAAAAAAAAACGACACAGTATGCTGTTGCTGCTGCTGCTAAGTTGCTTCAGTCATGTCCAACTCTGTGTGACCCCATAGACAGCAGCCCACGAGGCTTCTCTGTCCCTGGGTTTCTCCAGGCAAGAACACTGGAGTGGGTTGCCATTTCCTTCTCCAATGCATGAAAGTGAGAAGTGAGTGAAGTCGCTCAGTTGTATCTGATTCTTAGCAACCCAATGGACTGCAGCCTACCAGGCTCCTCTATCCATGGAATTTTCCTGGCAAGAGTACTGGAGTTGGGTGCCATTGCATTCTCCCCCAATACAGTATACTAACGCATATATATATATATATATATATATATATATATATATATATATTTAGAAAGATGATAACGATCGCCCTGTATGTAACACAGCAAAACAGACACAGATGTATGGAATAGTCTTTTCGACTCGGTGGGAGAGGGCGAGGGTGGGATGATTTCATGTATAATATCATATGTGAAATGAATTGCCAGTCCAGGTTCGATGCATGATACATGGTGCTTGGGGCTGGTGCACTGAGATGACCCAGAGGGATGGTATCGGGAGGGAAGTGGGAGGGGGATTCAGGATGGGGAACACATGTACACCCATGAGGGTTTCATGTCAATGTATGGCCAAATCAATATAATATTGTAAAGTAATTAGCCTCCAATTAAAATAATTAAATTCATATTTCAATGCACGATACTGGATGCTTGGGGCTAGTGCACTGGGACAACCTAGAGGGATGGTATGAGGAGGGAGGAGGGAAAAGGGTTCAGGATGAGGAACACATGTACACCTCTGGCGGATTCATTTTGATATATGGCAAAACCAGTACAATATTTTAAAGTTAAAAGAAAAAAGTCTAGTCTGATAGTTATTATCTTTTAGCTCAATATGTTAAATCAAGAAGTCTGACATATTTTCACGGATTCATTTCTGTAGTTCTATATGTGTTTTCTATTTTTAATATGTTTTTATTTTGAATCTGTCCTCTTTTCTTATGTTTTAAGAGGATTTTTGTTTGTTTGTTTCACCCTTCTGAAATTTTGGAAATTTTCCTTTCTGTCATTGCTACAAAAATATTCACATGTGAATCCTATTTATTATTTAAAAGAATATTTTTTCTGTTTCTGTCATAGTCCATACATTTCAAGGGGCATAACCTTCACTGATAATGCCACTGGTTTAGGTCTTTGTGGTGGTAGAAGCAGATATTGTAACAAGAAATTTATAGAATATAGTAAAGAGGGATTCAATTACTGTGAACAGCAATTTATGATAGATCAGTAAGTTCCAAAAAATAGATTTATTTATTTCAGTAAGAATCTTGGCATTCTGACCTGGTTTACCTCAAATAAAGGCACTTCACTGCTAGAGATAAGGTGGTCCCAGGTGATTTATTGGTCTCCATGGGAACAAGGATTCACACTATATTTATCTCCACAGTTCCTAAATGCACAGCTAAAATAGACATTTTTGATGGCAGAATCCCTTAATTTTTTTTAATTGTTATTATACTCAAATGTAAGCCCATGGAATATAGTTTCCCTACCAGTACAGTGTAACCAAAATGACATCGTATCTCTAATAGACATGCATATATCAAGGTCACCATAACAATAACTACAAAAATAGCAACAAAAACAAAAAAAAATAAACACTAGGAAGCATTAATTTCTATTACACATTTTTCTCAATTTACTTGTTTAGCTTCAGAATAGATATACATTGGACACTGGCAACAGATGTTCATAAATTACTTAGATGATGACTTCAACTGTACCTCCTGTTTCAGATTCAGTAATTTGACCAAAAGCTCATGTCCAAGTCTGAGGATTCAAGTCTCTGAGACAAAGAGTACATACTCTCCCAAGTGAAAAACAAGGTGATAAATTTACTATCATGAAGATACTCAGTGATTGCCAGCAATATACCATCAAGTCAGAATGATAACTAAGAGGTTAAGTTTTAACAAATCTCATTGGATTAAGAAATGTTCATGAAACTTTTGCCAAATCGTCTATTTTCCCTCAGTCAACAACTGTGATCTTATGGGGAGTTGGCAGAGGAGGAAACATGATTGCATCTGTTTGCACATAGTTCTACAAGAAAATTCGGCACTGACTGAACATAGACTATTATAGCATTACAGCCTCAAACATGACTATTTCCAAAAGGAAAACCTAAGCCAATGCATTCGATTGTCTAGTTTGTATAGACCACAAGATGTCTAGATGTGTAGGTCTATTTCAGTTCGTGACATTTGGTTTCACTGAATGTTTAACTTTAGAAATCATAGAATAGAATGCATGAAAGAAAAAATTTTTCAGGTTCCATACTGTATAGAAACCAAACTAGTCCATTGAAAACCCACACATACAAGACAGATACAGATTTTTATGGCCAACATCTCAGCTGAGGTCCTAGTTCACAGCCAGCATCAACTTTCAGGCATGTAATTTAAGGTTATAAGCAATTTCAGCTGCCAGTTAATGAGCTTTGCAATTTTCTAAGCTGAAACCCCAGACATCACAAAGCAAAGATAAGCCATCTTCACTATGTCTTAATTTTTGATCCCAATCACAGAAACAAGGGCTAATTCAGCATTGCATAATTTTCGTACATTTAATTACATACTTTTATTTTCTTTTTTAAGTTTGGAGTATTAATTTTACAATCTATTCTTAGTGTTACAGATTATTCAAGAAAGATTGCAACCTAAACTAGAAGAGAAACTAGCATTATCCAGAATGTTCAGGATTTGCATTTCCTTTTTGGGAGAGAAAGAGGGAGACTATTTTTGCTGAAGCATCTTTTTTGGTAAAAGCATAGAGCTACTATTGGTTTTGGTAAGGAGGTCCAAATTTAATGTAGTATAGTGTTTATAAACAGTAGCAAAAGAAGTTAAATGTTGCACTCATGTACTTATTAGCCTCAGCTCAATAATCGACCTTTAAATGTTCTCCTCTGAGATGCTGGGAGTAAAATTTCACAATATATTTCCTTTAGTAGATGACTTCCGATTAGTTTATGTCATTAAGAACGCACTAGAATAAGATTGGAAGTCCAAAAGAGAGAATTAGAAAATTAGCTATAAGATACTAGAGAATTTATGTTTCAGTAATTAAGGATGTTTATTTAATATTAGTCTGATATTTTAAGAGAGCTTCCCTGGTAGCTCAGATGGTAAAGAATCTGCCTGGAACACTGGAGACCTAGTTTCAATCCCTGGTTCAAGAAGATCTCCTGAAGAAGGGAATGGCTACCCACCTCAGTATTCTGGTCTGGAGAATTCCATGGGCAGAGGATCATGGTGGGCTGCAGTCTATGGGGTTGCAAAGAGTCAGACACAGCTGAATGACTAACACTTTCATTTTCATTTTAAGAATTGACAAAATCATTTTACTCTAATTTAGTAAACATCCACTTCCCACTATCCATCACCTACCATTTCCTATAAAATTAAGCTTTTCAAAGAAAGAAAGAAAAAGATATATATAGAGCACAGTCAAAATACAATGTCAAATTAAGGAATTCTTGAGACAGGTATGAGAAGAGCAAAGGGGAAAAATAAACATGAAAAAAATCAAATTTCCCAAACAAGAGAGATCTGGGAAAATGCTGAATATTCTGTAGCCAGCTGTAAATCTATCCACTTTTTTCTCATCAATTGTATTAAATACTTTTCCCTATATAGCATATATTTTTAACATCAGATCAGATCAGATCAGTCGCTCAGTCGTGTCCAACTCTTTGCCACCCCATGAATTGCAGCACGCCAGGACTCCCTATCCATCACCAGCTCTCGGAGGTCACTCAGACTCACATTCATCGAGTCAGTGATGCCATCCAGCGGTCTCATCCTCTGTCGTCCCCTTCTCCTCCTGCCCTCAATCCCTCCCAGCATCAGAGTCTTCTCCAATGAGTCAACTCTTCACATGAGGTGGCCAAAATACTGGAGTTTCAGCTTGAGCATCATTCCTTCTAAAGAAATCCCAGGGCTGATCTCCTTCAGAATGGACCGGTTGGATCTTCTTGCAGTCCAAGGGACTCTCAAGAGTCTTCTCCAACACCATTAATTTTCTCCACTTTCCCATGATTTGTGAACATTGCTCACCTCTTAAAAACACATTGTCTATATGTATAGATTTAATATGCTACTACAAAAATTCAGAATACAATGAATAAGGTAAGAAATAATTTGAAATACCCCAGCGTCATACATGGGTATGAGTGCTAGATTACTTTTCCTTACTGTATTTTTAGAGTGAGCAGTTTCTGAAATTGCCATATATGCATTTCATTAGAAAATACAATAAAGATGAAAGAAATATCACAACAGAGATTTATGAAGTAGTTTTAATTTTGATAATCTATTAATAAAAATAAATAAAATTATTGTAAGATATTGGTTATCTTAGGGCAATTCTTAACACTAATTACTAAGCCACAATTTTCTCTGCACTAAAAAAATATAGTTAAATAATGATTTTTATTTTTTTAGTAGCATTTCACAAAAATTCAGATTTTGTTTTTCATTTTGCTGCTTAAATTATAAGAATCAGATCAGATCAGATCAGATCAGACACTCAGTCGTGTCCGATACTTTGTGATCCCATGAATCGCAGCAAGCCAGGCCTCCCTGTCCATCACCAGCTCCCAGAGGTCACTCAGACTCACATCCATCGAGTGAGTGATGCCATCCAGCCATCTCATCCTCTGTCGTCCCCGTCTCTTCCTGCCCCCAATACCTCCCAGCATCAGAGTCTTCTCCAATGAGTCAACTCTTCGCATGAGGTGGCCAAATTACTGGAGTTTCAGCTTTAGCATCATTCCTTCCAAAGAAATCCCAGGGCTGATCTCCTTCTGAATGGACTGGTTGGATCTCCTTGCAGTCCAAGGGACTCTCAAGAGTCTTCTCCAACACCACAGTTGAAAAGCATCAATTCTTCGGCACTCAGCCTTCTTCACAGTCCAGCTCTCACATCCATACATGACCACAGGAAAGACCATAGCCTGGACTAGGCGAATCTTTGTTGGCAAAGTAATGTCTCTATTTTTGAATATGGTATCTAGGTTGGTCATAACTTTCCTTCCAAGGAGTAAGCATCTCTTAATTTCATGGCTGCAGTCACCATCTTCAGTGATTTTGGAGCCCAGAAAAACAAAGTCTGACACTGTTTCCACTGTTTCTCCATGTATTTCCCATGTAGTGATGGGACCAGATGCCATGATCTTCGTTTTCTGAATGTTGAGTTTCAAACCAACCTTTTCACTCTCCACTTTGTCTTCCATCAAGAGGCTTTTAGTTCCTCTTCACTTTCTGCCATAAGGGTGGTGTCATCTGCATATCTGAGGTTATTGATATTTCTCCCAGCAATCTTGATTCCAACTTGTGTTTCTTCCAGTCCATCGTTTCTCATGATGTACTCTGCATATAAGTTAAATAAACAGGGTGACAGTAAACAGCCTTGACGTATACCTTTTCCTATTTGGAACCAGTCTGTTGTTCCATTTTTCTCCAGTAAAAAAAAAAAAAAAAAAATTGGAAGAAAGAAAGTAGGGAAATGAAGAAAGTAGGGAAAACTACTAGACCATTCAGGTATGACCTAAATCAAATCTCTTATGATTATACAGTGGAAGTGAGAAATAGATTTCAGGGCCTAGATCTGATAGATAGAGTGCCTGATGAACTACAGAATGAGGTTCGTGACATTGTACAGGAGACAGGGATCAAGACCATCCCCATGGAAAAGAAATGCAAAAAAGCAAAATGGCTGTCTGGGGAGGCCTTACAAATAGCTGTGAAAAGAAGAGAAGTGAAAAGCAAAGGAGAAAAGGAAAGATATAAACATGTAAATGCAGAGTTCCAAAGAATAGCAAGAAGAGATAAGAAAGCCTTCTTCAGCGATCAATGCAAAGAAATAGAGGAAAACAACAGAATGGGAAAGACTAGGGATCTCTTCAAGAAAATCAGATACCAAAGGAACATTTTATGCAAAGATGGACACAATAAAGGACAGAAATGCTATGGACCTAACAGAAGCAGAAGATATTAAGAAGAGGTGGCAAGAATACACAGAAGAACTGTACAAAAAGAGCTTAACGACCCAGATAATCATGATGGTGTGATCACTGACCTAGAGCCAGACATCCTGGAATGTGAAGTCAAGTGTGACTTAGAAAGCATCACTATGAACAAAGCTAGTGGAGGTGATGGAATTCCAGTGGAGTTATTCCAAATCCTGAAAGATGATGCTGTGAAAGTGCTGCACTCAATATGCCAGCAAATTTGGAAAACTCAGCAGTGGCCACAAGATTGGAAAAGGTCAGTTTTCATCCCAATCCCAAAGAAAGGCAATACCAAAGAGTGCTCAAACTACCGAACAATTGCACTCATCTC
This sequence comes from Tragelaphus eurycerus, assembly GCA_935064755.1. NCBI lineage: Eukaryota > Metazoa > Chordata > Mammalia > Artiodactyla > Bovidae > Tragelaphus > Tragelaphus eurycerus. The sequence goes on from CAKXYN010000237.1 coordinate 52,110, forward strand.
ACACGCTAGTAAAGTAATGCTCAAAATTCTCCAAGCCAGGCTTCAGCAATATGTGAACCGTGAACTTCCTGATGTTCAAGCTCGTTTTAGAAAAGGCAGAGGAACCAGAGATCAAATTGCCAACATCCGCTGGATCATGGAAAAAGCAAGAGAGTTCCAGAAAAACATCTATTTCTGCTTTATTGACTATGCCAAAGCCTTTGATTGTGTAGATCACAATAAACTATGGAAAATTCTCAAAGAGATGGGAATACCAGACCACCTGATCTGCCTTTTGAGAAATCTGTATGCAGGTCAGGAAGCAACAGTCAGAACTGGTCATGGAACAACAGACTGGTTCCAAATAGGAAAAGGAGTATGTCAAGGCTGCATATTGTCACCATGTTTATTTAACTTATATGTAGAGTACATCATGAGAAATGTTGGGCTGGAAGAAACACAAGTTGGAATCAAGATTGCTGGGAGAAATCTCAATAACCTCAGATATGCAGATGACACCACCCTTATGGCAGAAAGTGAAGAGGGGCTAAAAAGCCTCTTGATGAAAGTGAAGGTGGAGAGTGAAAAGGTTGGCTTAAAGGTCAACATTCAGAAAACGACGATCATGGCATCTGGTCCCATCACTACATGGGAAGTAGATGGAGAAACAGTGGAAACAGTGTCAGACTTTCTTTTTCTGGGCTCCAAAATCACTGCAGATGGTGACTGCAGCCATGAAATTAAAATACGCTTACTCCTTGGACGGAAAGTTATGATCAACCTAGATAGCATATTCAAAAACAGAGACATTACTTTGCCAACAGAAGTTTGCCTAGTCAAGGCTATGGTCTTTCCTGTGGTCATGTATGGATGTGAGAGCTGGACTGTGAAGAAGGCTGAGCACTGAAGAATTGATGCTTTTGAACTGTGGTGTTGGAGAAGACTCTTGAGAGTCCCTTGGACTGCAAGAAGATCCAACCAGTCCATTCTGAAGGAGATCAATCCTGGAATTTCTTTGGAAGGAATGATGCTAAAGCTGAAAGTCCAGTATTTTGGCCACCTCATGCGAAGAGTTGACTCATTGGAGAAGACTCTGATGCTGGGAGGAATTGAGGGCAGGAGCAGAAGGGGATGACAGAGGATGGGATGGCTGGATGGCATCACTGACTTGATGGGTGTGAGTCTGAGTGACCTCCGGGAGCTGGTGATGGACAGGGAGGCCTGGCGTGCTGCGATCCATTGGGTCGCAAAGAGTCGGACACGATTGAGCGACTGATCTGATCTGATCTGATCTGTTGTTCCATGTCCAGTTCTAACTGTGGCTTCCTGACCTGCATACAGATTTCTCAAGAGGCAGATCAGGTAGTCTGGTATTCCCATATCTTTAAGAATTTTCCAGTTTATTGTGATCTACACAGTCAAAGGCTTTGGCATAGTCAATAAAGCAGAAATAGATGTTTTTCTCTGGAACTCTCTTGCTTTTTCGATGATTCAGCGGATGTTGGCAATTTGATCTCTGGTTCCTCTGCCTTTTCTAAATCCAGCTTGAACATTTGGAAGCTCACGATTCATGTATTGCTGAAGCCTGCTTGGAGAATTTTGAGCATTATTTTACTAGTGTGTGAGATGAGTGCAATTGTGCAGTTGTTTGAGCATTCTTTGGCATTGCCTTTTTTGGGGATTGGAATGAAAACTGACCTTTTCCAGTCCTGTGGCCACTGCTGAGTTTTCCAAATTTGTTGGCATATTGAGTGCAGCACTTTCACAGCATCATCTTTAAGGATTTGAAATAGCTCAACCGGAATTCCATCACCTCCACTAGTTTTGTTTGTAGTGATGCTTTCTAAAGCCCACTTGACTTCACATTCCAGGATGTCTGGCTCTAGGTCAGTGATCACGCCATCATGATTATCTGGGTCGTGAAGATCTTTTTTATACAGTTCTTCTGTGTATTCTTGCCACCTCTTCTTAATATCTTCTGCTTCCGTTAGGTCCATACCTTTTCTGTCCTTTATCGAGCCCATCTTTGCATTAAATATTCCTTTGGTATCTCTGATTTTCTTGAAGAGATCCCTAGTCTTTCCCATTCTGTTGTTTTCCTCTATTTTTTTGCATTGATGCTATATATATATATCAATTATAAGAATAGTTGTTATTATAGTTAGGGTACATTTTCCGCCATAAGTTCAAATTTTTTCTTAGTTGTATCAGAATATGGTTTTCTATAAAATTACCTTAATTGAATTGAATGACTCTATCTCATTTCAGGATGGCAAGGATTTTGAAGCTAGGAAATTATTAGTCAGTGGAGATATACAAGCATAAACCAGGCTATTCTTTGATAATAATACGGAGGAAACAGGAAAATATAAAACAACCAAAATAGGACTCAATGCAATTCACTATGAATAAAATATTTTATAACTGTAACTCAACTGGAATTCTACTTGTGAATAATGTGCTACTAACACTAAAGTTAGCCAAATAATTTTATGATGATCAAAATTTAAACTAAAGAGAATAAATTTAAATGATGTATAATGCACACTTGTTCAAATATTATTTTTAAAAAGTGAAATGGTTATTTCACTAATTCATTGATCATCACATCTAAGTGTCTGTACAATGAATTTTTAGATCGAATCAAGAATAGTTTCTTCCTGAGACACTCACTTTGCAGAGTCTTAGAAAATTGTATATATTTGCCCAGGTATTAGAATGTGAGTCAGTGATGGAACCAATGGATCTTCAGATTAAAACAAACAAACAAACAAATATTCTGGAATTCTCACACAAGCTAATAAACATTTTCAATCATGGGAGTCATAGAGTCATTTATTTTATGTCTAATGAAAATTTGGTTGAGAAGAACAGAATGTGACTTATATGACAATGTAAGAATTAATTAGCCTTTAAATATTCTAAGAAACCATGTTCCTAGAGGCATTTATAAACAGCCTTCACAAAATGCTTCTCACCTTGCTCTCCAAGGTCATGTCCCTGGAGCTGTGGACATTGTCTATTTCAGCAGAGCTTCTATTCTGCTGACCATTTTGTTTTTCTCTTATGTCACTTCATTTCCACAGATCTTATATGCTCAGACCCAAAAGTACACCCTAAAGTTCAGGTATTTAATCCCTTAATTCATACTGAAATCCATGTGCTAACGGTTTCTTTCAAGTATGTAAGACTTCAGAAAATCAATTTTTATAATATCTTAAGTAGTAAAAAGTACTAATAACAATAGTTTACTGAGAAATTATTTCATGCTTCAAATTTATAATTCCATCTCACAATAATGACATAAATGGGATTACCTCTATTATCTTAATCTGGACTTCCCTGGTGGCTCAGAAGGTAAATCGTCTGTCTACAACATGGGAGACATGGGTTTGATCCCTGGGTTGGGAAGATCCCCTGGAGAAGGAAATGGCAATCCACTCCAGGACTATTGCCTGGAAAATTCCATGGACAGAGGAGCCTGGTAGGCTACAGTCCATGGGGTCGCAAAGAGTCAGACATGACTGAGCGACTTTACTTTACTTACTTTACTGTTGTGTTAAGAACATAGTAATTACCAAACTGATCAGAATCTTTTTTATTCATTCTCAGAAAGCATTCAATTATTTTTCTCCTATTTACTAGCTGTTTGAACTAGTCACTTAACTTCTAGAGACTCTCTTTTTTTTATTTTTATTTTTATCTTTTACCTAATAATATACATTTATGTGTTCACCATATTTTCTCATGGCTTGGTAGCTCATTTCTTTTTAATATTGAGGTCTATTACATTGTCTAAATTTGCCATGGTTTGGGGCTTCCCTGGTGCCTCAGCCAATAAAGAATACGCCTGTAATGTGGGAGACCTGGGTTCAGAATATTCCATGGAGAAGGGAATGGCAACCAACTCTAGTACTCTTGCCTGGAAAATCCCATGGATAGAGAGCCTGGTAGACTATAGTCCATGGGATTGCAAAGAATGGGACATAACTCTTTCACTTTATTTACTGAAGGGCATCTGGGATGCTTCAAGGTTTGGCAGTTATAAATGAAGTTGGTATAAGCATCCATGTGCAAACAAATGTATTTTGCAGTCAGTTTGCTTGTTCTTTTCTAGATCACATTTGTCTTTTGCTGATTTTATTTACTTTTTCCTAAGTGTATAAGGTAAGGTCTTTGGTTTTGACTTCCATTCACTTATTAGTTTTAGATAAGTAGCAGTGGGTTAATATTTACACATTTTAATTTAGTTCCTTAAGTTTTATGGGGAATGTTTTTAAAATCTGGACAGTAGGTATAATATATGTTAGTCTGAATTTTTGCTTCTTCCTCTTTCTACACTAATTACTATTATTATTTTTTTCCCCAAAGGAAAGTCAGGACAGTTGACCCAGAAACTACTTTATTTATTTTTTCTTTTTTGATTTTTTTTTAAAATTTTGCTTAACTTTACAATCTTGTATTGCTTTTACTATACATCGAGATGGATCCACCACCAGTATACACGTGTTCCCCATCCTGAACCCTCCTCCCTCCCCGCTTCCAACACTATCCCTCCAGGTCATCCCAGTGCTCCAGTCCCAGGCATCTGTTATAGGGCATCATACCTGGACTCACTCGTTTCAGATATGATATTATACATATTTCAATGCTATTCTCCCCAATCATCCCACCCTCTCCCGGTCCCAGAGTCCAAAAGTCTGTTCTATACATCAGTGTCTCTTTTGCTGTCTCGTAAATAGGGTTATTTTTACCATCTTTCTAAATGCCATATATATGTGTTAGTATACTGTATTTGTGTTTTTGTTTCTGGCTTACTTCACTCTGTATAATAGGCTCCAGTTCCATCCACCTCATTAGAACTGATTCAAATGTATTCTTTTTAATGGCTGAGTAATACTCCATCGTGTATATGTACCACAGCTTGCTTATCCATTCATCTGTGGATGGACATCTAGGTTGCTTCCACGTCCTGGCTATTGTAAACAGAGCTGCTATGAACATTGGGGTACATGTGTCTCTTTCAATTCTGGATTTCTCAGTGTGTATGCCCAGCAGTGGGATTGCTGGATCATAAGGCAGTTCTATTGCCAGTTTTTTGAGGAATCTCCATACTGTTCTCCATAGTGGCTGTACTAGTTTGCATTCCCAGCAACAGTGTAAGAGGGTTCCCTTCTCTCCGCACCCTCTCCAGCATTTACTGCTTGTGGACTTTTGGATCGCAGCCATTCTGATTGGCGTGAAATGGTACCTCATAGTGGTTTTGATTTGCATTTCTCTGATAATGAGTGATGTTGAGCATCTTTTCATGTGTTTGTTAGCCATCTGTATGTCTTCTTTGGAGAAATGTCTATTTAGTTCTTTGGCCCATTTTTTGATTGGGTCGTTTATTTTTCTGGAATTGAGCTGTAGAAGTTGCTTGTATATTTTTGAGATTAGATGTTTGTCTGTTGCTTCATTTGCTATTATTTTCTCCCATTCTGAAGGCTGTCTTTGCAGCTTGCCTATAGTTTCCTTTGTTGTGCAGAAGCTTTTTAAGTTTGATTAGGTCCCATTTGTTCATTTTTTATTTTATTTCCGATACTCTGGGAGGTGGGTCATAGAGGATCCTGCTGTGATATAAGTCAGAGAGTGTTTTGCCTATGTTTTCCTCTAGGAGTTTTATGGTTTCTGGTCTTACATTTAGCTCTTTAATCCATTTTGAGTTTATTTTTGTGTATGGTGTTAGACAGTGTTCTAGTTTCATTCTTATACAAGTGTTCAACCAGTTTTCCCAGCACCACATGTTAAAAAGATTGTCTTTAATCCATTGTATATTCTTGCCTCCTTTGTCAAAGATAAGGTGACCATATGTGCGTGGATTTATCTCTGAACTTTCTATTTTGTTCCATTGATTTATATTTCTGTCTTTGTGCCAGTACCATACTGTCTTGATGACTGTAGCTTTATAGTAGAGCCTGAAGTCAGGCAGGTTGATTCCTCCAGTTCCATTCTTCTTTCTCAAGATAGCTTTGGCTATTCGAGGTTTTTTGTATTTCCATACAAATTGAGAAATTATTTGTTCTAGCTCTGTGAAGAATACCGTTGGTAGCTTAATAGGGATTGCATTGAATCTATAAATTGCTTTGGGTAGTATATTCATTTTCACTATATTGATTCTACCAATCCATGAACATGGAATATTTCTCCATCTATTAGTGTCCTCTTTGATTTCTTTCACCAGTGTTTTATAGTTTTCTATATATAGGTCTTTAGATTCTTTAGGAAGATATATTCCTAAGTATTTTATTGTTTTCATTGCAATGGTGAATGGAATTGTTTCCTTAATTTCTCTTTCTATTTTCTCGTTATTGGTGTACAGGAATGCAAGGGATTTCTGTGTGTTAATTTTATATCCTGCAACTTTACTATATTCATTGATTAGTTCTCGTAATTTTCTGGTGGAATCTTTAGGGTTTTCTACGTAGAGGATCATGTCATCTGCAAACAGTGAGAGTTTTACTTCTTCTTTTCCAATTTGGATTCCTTTTATTTCTTTTTCTGTTCTGATTGCTGTGGCCAAAACTTCCAGAACAATGTTGAATAGTAATGGTGAAAGTGGGCATCCTTGTCTTGTTCCTGACTTTAGAGGAAATGCTTTCAGTTTTTCATCATTGAGGATAATGTTTGCTGTGGGTTTGTCATATATAGCTTTTATTATGTTGAGGTATGTTCCTTCTATTCCTGCTTTCTGGAGAGTTTTTATCATAAATGGGTGTTGAACTTTGTCAAAGGCTTTCTCTGCATCTATTGAGATAATCATATGGTTTTTATTTTTCAATTTGTTAATGTGGTGTATTACGTTGATTGATTTGCGGATGTTGAAGAATCCTTGCATTCCTGGGATAAAGCCCACTTGGTCATGGTGTATGATCTTTTTAATGTGTTGTTGGATTCTGATTGCTAGAATTTTGTTAAGGATTTTTGCCATAAATCTAGCCTTGGTAAGTTCAGAAAAATTGAAATCATTCCAAGCATTTTTTCTGACCACAATGCAGTAAGAGTAAATCTCAATAACAGGAGAAAAACTATTAAAAATTCCAACATATGGAGGCTGAACAACACACTCCTCAATAACCAACAAATCACAGAAGAAATCAAAAAAGAAATCAAATTCTGCATAGAAACGAATGAAAATGAAAACACAACAACCCAAAACCTGTGGGACACTGTAAAAGCAGTCCTAAGGGGAAAGTTCATAGCAATACAGGCATACCTTAAGAAATAAGAAAAAAGCCAAATAAATAACCTAACTCTACACCTAAAGCAACTGGAAAAGGAAGAAATGAAGCACTCCAAGGTTAGTAGAAGGAAAGAAATCTTAAAAATTAGGGCAGAAATAAATGCAAAAGAAACAAAAGATGCCTGGGACTGGAGCACTGGGATGACCTGGAGGGATGGTGTGTGAAGGGGGGAGGGAGGAGGGTCCAGGATGGGGAACACGTGTATTCTGGTGGCGGATCCATCTCGATGTATAGTAAAAGTAATACAATATTGTAAAGTTAAGAAAAATTAAAAAAATAATAAAAAAAAAACAAACTGTATATTCACAAAAAAAAAAAAAAAAGAAAGAAAGAAACAAAAGAGACCATAGCAAAAATCAACAAAGCCAAAAGCTGGTTCTTTGAAAGCGTAAATAAAATTGACAAACCACTAGCCAGACTCATCAAGAAACAAAGGGAGAAAAATTAAATCAATAAAATTAGAAATGAAAAGGGAGAGATCACAACAGACAGCACAGAAATACAAAGGATCATAAGAGACTACTATCAGCAATTATATGGCAATAAAATGGACAATATGGAAGAAATGGACAAATTCTTAGAAAAGTACAACTTTCCAAAACTGGATCAGGAAGAAATAGAAAATCTTAACAGACCCATCACAAGCACAGAAATTGAAACTGTAATCAGAAATCTTCCAGCAAACAAAAGCTCAGGCCCAGACGGCTTCACAGCTGAATTCTACCAAAAATTTAGAGAAGAGCTAACACCTATCCTACTCAAACTGTTCCAGAAACTACTTTAAAACATAATCTACATACTACATACTAGCATTTTTTGTTGCTGTTGTTGTTGCACAATTCATTTCTCAATGACTCTAGGGAATGTATATATGAAAGTTCTACCAGAAATTGTAAATGTTACTTTAACTTTAGATTGCAACTTCTCCAGTACCACAGAAACAATATCAGTACATGATTTGACCCCCAAGTGCAATGTTTTTAATAAAATTATAATTAAAATATACTTGCTTATAATTTACTGATCCATTACATCTCATTACATAATGAAAGTCATTTATGACAAACCCATAGGAAACATCATACTCAGTGGTGAAAGCAGAAAGTCTTTTTACTAAATCAGAAATGAAACAAGCCTGCCAACTCTCACCACTTCTATTTAACATAGTATTTGAAGTCCCACACAACAGACTAGAAGAAGAAATAAAAACTATCTGCATTGAAAGTGAAGAAGTAAAAGTCACTCTTTGCAGATGACATAACTTTATATAGAAAACTCCAAAGTCTCTACCTTTAAAATATTAGAAAAATGAACTTAGCACAAGTTACCAGATTTAAGATTAGTATATAACTGTTGCTTTTTTATATACTAATAATGAATTAACAAAGAGGGACAATATATATATATATTTAAATTCCTGGTTAAAATCACATCAAAAAGAGTAAACTATCTAGTAATAAACTTAATGAAGAAAGTAAAAAGCCTACACTCTGAAAAATAAAAGAAAGAGAAAATGATGGAAGAAATTGTAGAAAGTACAAATAAATAAAAACACATCTCAGGCTCTTGGATTAGAATAATTAATATTGTTAAAATGTCTATACTATTCAATAAAATCTAGAAATATAATACAATTCCTATCAAAATATCAATGAAATTTTTACAGAACTAGAACAAATAATTTCTAAAATTCATATGAAACCAAAAGACCCCAAATTAACAAAGCAAACTTGAACAAAAACAAAAGCAAAGGAAAAAAAAAAAAAACAAAAAAACCTGAAGGTATCACAATTCCACTCTTCATATAATATTCAAGGCAACAGTACACAAAATGCATGGTATTGATACAAAAACAGGCATATGGATCAATGGAACATAACAGACAGCACAGAATTGAACCTATGGACACCTATGGGCAATTATCTTCCACATAAATGCCAAAAACAAATAATGGGGGGAAATATAGTTTCTTCCACATTCCCTATCTGATGTATCATGGGATTTATGTTAATGTTTAGTTTTTCTGACATATTATTAATAAATAAGGCAAATTTTATATACAAGAGAACAATATATACATTCATATTAAAAGGAAAATACAGGGTCATTGAATTTAATTTCATAAATGTTTAATTACAGCTTAATTTGTCTCGGATTTATTATGAGAAACTGCAGGGGGTACAAATAAATAGAAAGATATATAATTGTTGCCTCAGTCAAACAGGGAAAATGCAAATACACACACACACACACACAAAGTAGGATGGGGTTTGGATTATTTCATATACAGTAAAAGTAGAGCTAAAAACCAATAAAAGGAAAAGAAAAGCAAAAGGGAAATACTTCTCGTCTATTTCAGTTCAATTCAGTCACTCAGTCGTGTCTGACTCTTTGCGACCCCATGGACTGCAGCACGCTAGGATTCTTTGTCCATCACCTACTCCCAGATACCACCCAAACCCACGTCCATTGAGTCAGTGATGCCTTCCAACCATCTCATCCTCTGTTGTCCACTTCTCCTGCCCTCAATCTTTCCCAGTATCCCGGTCTTTTCCAATGAGTCAGCTCTTCACATCAGGTGGCCAAAGTACTGGAGTTTCAGCTTCAAAATCAGTCCTTCCAATGAACACCCAGGACTGGTATCCTTTAGGATGGACTGGTTGGATCTCCTTGCAGTCCAAGGGACTACAACAGTCTTCTCTAACACCACAGCTCAAAAGCATCAATTCTTTGGTGCTCAGCTTCCTTCACAGTCCAACTCTAACATCCACACATGACTACTGGAAAAACAATACCCTTAACTAGACTGGCCTTTGTTGACAAAGTGACGTCTCTGCTTTTTAATCTGCAGTCTAGCTTGGTCATAACTTTCATTCCAAGGAGTAAGCATCTTTTAATTTCATGGTTGCAATCATCATCTTCAGTGAGTTTTGATCCCAGAAAAATAAAGCCAGATACTGTTTCCACTGTTTCCCCATCTATTTCCCATGAAGTGATGGGACCATATGCCATGATCTTAGTTTTCTGAATGTTGAGCTTTAAGCCAACTTTTTCACTCTCCTCTCTTTTTTTCACTTTCATCAAGAGACCCTTCAGTTCTTCTTCACTTTCTGCCATAAGGGTGGTTTCATCTGCATATCTGAGATTATTGATATTTCTCCCAGCAATCTTGATTCCAGCTTCTGCTTTCTCTAGTCCAGCATTTCTCATGACATACTCTGCATATAAATTACATAAGCAGGGTGACAATATACAACGTTGACGTAGTCCTTTTCCTATTTGGAACCAGTCTTTGTTCTATGTCATTATGACTGTTGCTTCCTTACTTGTATACAGGTTTCTCAAGAGGCAGGTAAAGTGGTCTGGTATTCCTATCTCCTTCAGAATTTTCCACAGTTTATTGTGATCCATACAGTCAAATGTTTTGACATAGTCAATTAAGCAGAAAGATATGTTTTTCTGGAGCTCTATTGCTTTTTTGATAATCCAGCAGATGTTGGCAATTTGAACTCTGGTTCCTCTGACTTTTCTAAAACCAGCTTGAACATTTGGAAGCTCACGGTTCATGTATTGCTGAAGCCTGCTTGGAGAATTTTGAGCATTATTTTACTAGCGTGTGAGATGAGTGCAATTGTGCAGTTGTTTGAGCATTCTTTGGCATTGCCTTTTTTGGGGATTGGAATGAAAACTGACCTTTTCCAGTCCTGTGGCCACTGCTGAGTTTTCCAAATTTGTTGGCATATTGAGTGCAGCACTTTCACAGCACCATCTTTAAGGATTTGAAATAGCTCAATAGAATTCCATCATCTCCACTAGCTTTATTTGTAGCGATGCTTCCTAAGGCCCAGTTGACTTCACATTCCAAGATGTCTGGCTCTAGGTGAGTGATCACACCATTATAATTATCTGGGTCAAGAAGATCTTTTTTGTACAGTTATTCTGTGTATTCTTGCCACCTCTTCTTAATAGCTTCTGTTTCTGTTAGGTTCCTATCATTTCTATTATTTTTTTTTAATGGATCTGCAAAATATTCCTGAATAAGAAAATATCTGAAATGTGCATAATATTTATTACATGGACTCTAAAACATAAGCATGGAGGGATCCTAGTCAGAGAAAATAGAAGAAAAAAAGTCATAGTTTGCCAGATTTTATGGACAGTTTGGAGAATGTAGACGGGCCCAATGTAGCTGGATAAAAGCTTCTAATGAGAGGGAATTGAGGGGTAAAAGATGAAGAAACAATAAAGAATCTACTATGAGTTTATTATTGCCAAATCCAGTGCAAAGCACCTAGTATGAGTTTCTTGTAGCTATACCCCAAGCACAATTTAACAGATGGTAGCCCAATTAATATTTCATTTTATGAAGCATAATATTATCTCATTTCATAGACATTCATTTTCAAAAACAATATAATTCGAACAAATTTCCAAGACAAAGGCATAAAACCAAACAAATTGAGTCACCCAGGTTTCCTTGACCACCCAGTCTCTTTGTAACTCCATAATTTATTTCAATGTGATGGCTTATGAAATTAAATAGTTATACCTAATTTTCTAATGCATGAGTAAGAAGGTTGGATTTTATTCCAAAGAAAATAACTTCCTCAGCAATTATTGGGCAGGTCAGTCGCACAATGAGAGATGAGTTTTAGAAGGACAATTGTTGCATTCCTCCAAGTGCTCACACGAAAAACTAGTTGGGTCCTTTAAAGTGGATATTGTAATCTGAATCACAGTAGCATGCTTCATTGGCTAACCTAATGCCCGGCATGAGAAATAGACTATAGAAAAGCTGAGTGCCAAAAAATTGATGCTTTGAACTGCGATGTTGGAGAAGACTCTTGAGAGTCTATTGGACATAAAAGAGATCCAACCAGTCCATCCTAAAGAAAAAAGTCCTTAATATTCATTGGAAGGATTGATGATGAAGCTGAAACTCCAAAACTTTGGCCACCTGATGTGAAGTACCAACTCATTGGAAAAGACCCTGATGCTGGGAAAGATTGAAGGCAGGAGAAATGGACAACAGAGGATGAGATGGTTGGATGGCATCATTGACTCAATGAACATGAGTTTGAGTAAACTCTGGGAGTTGGTGATGGACAGAGAAGCCTGGTGTGCTGCAGTCCATGGGGTCGCAAAGTGTTGGACATGACTGAGCGACTGAATTGAATGCCAGAAGACATTTATTTCAATTCCTCCAAGAAAGGGTATATTTTTTCTTTGAATACCTCAAAGGACACAGGTCCTAGAGATGAGACATGAATTCTAAATCATAATGAGTATCACCCTGTTTACTTTAAACCTGAATGTGCCACTTTAGCCCATAACTTCCTCATGGCGATTTTCATCTCCATGTTTCTCAGGGTGTAAATGAGAGGGTTAAGCATGGGGGCAATCACAGTGTAAAACACAGAGATGCCCTTGTCCTTGTTCTTTCTCCCTGCAGGTAGAACATAAGTATAGATACAGGGCACAAAGAATAAAACTACAACTGTTATGTGAGAACTACACGTTGAGAGAGATTTTTTCGCCCTGCAGAAGAATATGTTCTAAGGTTATATAGTATGACTATGTAAGAAGCTCCTAGAACAAAAAATATGACAACCACAACCATTCCTGAATTTGCAATCACTAAGATACTCACAACATGAATATCTTTGCACACCAGTTTCAAAAGAGGCTTCACATCACATAGGTAGTGATCTATCTGATTAGGACCACAGAAAGGTAATTTGAGTACCATGAGAAGTAAAGCAATAGAATGCCAAAAACCCATAGCCCAGGCCAGGACCATCAACATGTCACACCTCTGTCTGTTCATGATGACCATGTAGTGCAGGGGCTTGACGATGGCGACATAGCGATCAAAAGCCATAAACACCAAGATGAATATTTCCACACCTGCCAGCAAGTGGGCAGTGAAGAGCTGGGTCATACAGTTGTTATAGGAAATGTTTCTTTGTGCTGCAGCTAAGTCCCTGATTAGCCTGGGGACCACGGTGGAGGTGTAGCTGAAATCCATGAAGGAGAGGTGACAAAGGAAGTAATACATCGGTTGTTGCATTAGATGGCTGCAGGTGATGGTGAGAAAGATGATTAAATTCCCCATTAAGACAGCCAGATAACAGAGCAGGAACAAGAAGAAGAACAGTAACTCTATTTTCTTATTTCCCCACAACCCTATGAAAACAAATTCTGTGACATTGTTTTGGGTTTCCATGAGGTTGTGTAGAGTTCGGAGGACACAACAGAAATTCAGTTCATCTGAAACAATACAGAACATAATACATCTTTAATTGCATATTTAAAGTTTTGGATTATTGTACATTGGGCAAAGATGTAGGGCACAGAAAATTTACTGTAAGTAATCTATTATTTGATATTAAGAGCAGCATATTTTGAACAATATTTAATAAAATAATAATTATGTCGGGAACATAACAACCCAACCAAGAGGTGGCATTCTGATACTCATTTTATACTTGTAAAAGAAAAGCAAGAGTTTTCAGTAATTTGCACCAAATCATTAAAAGATTAAGTTGCAATTAAACTAAGATGAACCTGACTCTGATACCAGAGTTCATGTTCTTGGGAACTATGCAACAGCATTCACTGATCACAGAAATTCCAGCTTTTGTTCATCTTTGTAAAAAATATAAAGTCATTTTCCATCCCAGCCTTTAGTCATCTATGTAATAGCTATTTACATATTTAAGAAAATCTCTCCACTTCTCCATGTGCATGTGAATCACGTACAAAGTTCCAATTTCAGATGAACATTCTATACATTCAATGGAACTAAATATTATTTTTGAAAATTTTGAAAAATGCTTTTAGTCATAGCAGAGCATACCTGTATTAGTTGAAAATATTTTCAATGACTCTCCTTGTAGTCATGTGTGGTAAAGATTCAGAACATGGAGAGACTGGAAACAGAGAAGTTAACCACAATGTGAACCATCTGAATATAGAAAGAAATGTTATTGTTACATAAAAATTCACTTTAACCTTAATTTCAATAAATGTATGTTTCAGAGGTTTCTGTTGATACTTCTTAGAGCTAGTAATTTTTTTTTTTTTTTTTGACATTGAGTGAACTCAATGCAAAGAATGACTTATTTAGTTAAACACTAAGTGCCACCTTTTGGATGTTGTAAACCAAGGAGAACAAAGTGAGTATGTTGAAAAAATCAGCTTTTACCCAAAACCAAATGTTCTCCACAGTAAAATCATTGTTTGGATCAAATATTGTTAGTTGTAATGAGTTGTTGTTTAATGACATCATTGAGAAACAAGGTGACATGTTAGATAGACCCATCATCTAATGATACAGCCTCACAAGTCCTGTTAGATTTTGTTGAGCACTAAACAGTTCAACCTTTCTAAGCCTTCTTCAACTGGTAACTGAAATCAATACTGCTGGATCTATTTTCCTTACAGCAAGAACAGAAAGTAAAATTCATACCTAGTCTATATTTATGTGGGAGACTGTGATCACATGATATAAACAAATTTAAAGACACTTTTTTATTAAAAATATAATAGAAATTATAGAAAAAACTAGAGAACCGAAAGTGTAGAAAATGCAGGTCTTAGTTTAGCATCTTTTTAAAACAGCAGTACAAGCCTCAGCATCCCTTAATATTTGAATCAGTCATGCACTACTTACAGTGATTGAGCAGAAGTTTGGAAAATACAGACTCATGGAAAAAGATCCCTCAGTGCAGGCTTTATTCTTCTTCTGGTCTTCCTTTAAACCAGAAAAAATAAAAAAATTTAAAAAAAGACGGCCTTGTCCCTTTCTTTTTCGTTCCCTGTTCTCTCTCACTCTCTCTCTCCCTGCATCCAGCCCACCATACCACCATCACCCAAATACATATTTAGATACCAAGGGTTTGGGGAGTGAAGGAAGAATATTGAGTCCAAGTTTTCACATACCTTTCAGTTAAGGTGTTTCTTCTCAAAATCCCTCCTTCAAAGGTTAAATTCTTAAAAAAAAAAATCAGTAGGGAATAATTTCAAAAGATATATCAAACTACAGTTTGAAAGGGAAAAAAGCACTTAAATAAGCATATTAAGAAAGAGGATTTATAATGAAGGTCATGATTATACATGGACAGTGTAAAAACCCATCAAGGGCAATTTGATAAAATCGTTATCAACATTTTAAGTGTTTATCATATTAATAATAAATAAACAAATCATGAAATTAACATGTATGGTTTTCATTATTTTCTATATTTAGAATAAAGTGTTGAGGTGAAAACAAAGTGCAAGTGTAGTTTTCTCAGTCGTGTCTGACTCTTTGACAGCCCATGGCCTGTAGCCCTCCAGTCTCAATCCATGGAATTCTCCAAAAAGAATATTGGAGTGTGTTGCCATGCCCTTCTCCAGAAGATCTTCCCAATCCAGGGATCAAAACCAGGTCTCCTGTATTGCAGGCAAATTCTTTACCATCTGAGCTGCTAGGGAAGCCCAAATGTTGAGACACAATATACTAGTGAATTAAATGATCTGGGCACAAAACTTAAAAAAAAAAAAAAAATCATTTACTGAACTTTTCACCTTTGCCAACACCTACTAAGGCATATAAAACTTCAATTACTATAATAAAAATTACATAAAATTTTTCTAATTCCAAATTATTTTTATAGAAATTTAATGTGCATTTGTGCAACTAATCATAACACTGATTTCTGCAAAACTTTACATTCATTTGAAATTTCAGGTCATGCTTCAGACTGTCTCTTTTTATTTCTCTGAGACTGGGCTTTGAAACAGCAAATAGATAGATAATACATCTGACTCTCTCAGGAATTGTCCATCCAAAAGACTCTTTGAGGAAGGCATTGCTGTATATAATTTGAATTGAAAGCACACCAAAGGAAATTAAGGGAAAAAAAATTCCCACAGGCATTTTACAGCAGCCAGTTTATGTAATGTTATAATTATAAGAATAAAGCTACTAATATTAATGGGGTATATAAGGCGGGTTTGAGGCTTCTTTCTTTAACTTAATATCTTGAGGGTTATCATAGGAATGATTAAATAACTTTATAATGTTATAGAAACTAATGAAATATTATGGATATTTATTTTTCTATCTCTCACTTCTCCTAAAATAATTTCCTCAAAAACTGAGTTTGCTGATGTTTACCAAGGTATATATAATACACATTTAATATATTTTAAATCTTTATTATTTAATTGTGTAAATATGGTAAGAGATAATCAGAACATGTATACTTAACATTACTATCAAAATTTGGAAATTATTTCTCAATGCTTATTTACTTCCACTTGAAATTTAAAAGCCTTGGACAGCAATTTGTGTCAACAGGTGTGATCTAGTATTAGATTATTAGCAGTATTATGTTAGGGTTTCTTTCTTTCTTTCTTTTTTTTTTTTTTTGCTTTCCTTGGTCCCTTTTCATCCCTTTGGCAAGCAGGGTGTCAGTAGAAACTAAGGGACCAGGTGTAGTAAACTGTAGTCCTTAGTTCCTATTTCTTATCAAGTGATTTTTATGGGTCATGAAGGATCCTTCTAAGTTTTTGTTTATTTTACAATATATTTTTCCTGTTTAAGCAGCTCATTTCCACTCTAGATATTCACTGTACTCTAATTTATTTAACTCTTACTAGCTTCAGGGTATTTCATATTAGTTGTACTCCCCCCACACTGTCAACATCTAGAAATAATCTTTTAATAAAATCACCTTAAATTGTGGTGTTTGACTCTGTCTTCTCCTTGCTGCTTGATACTGGGAAGCAATAAAAGTCCTTAAACGCAAATTTGATTAAATAAGAAACAGTATTTGAAAGATCAAATAAAACTGGTAAGATGACACAACGGGATGGTATGGCGAGGGAGGAGGGTTCAGGATGGGGAACACATGTATACCTGTGGCAGATTCATTTTGATATATGGCAAAACCAATACAATATTGTAAAGTTAAATAAAATAAAATTTAAAAAAAAGAAGAGAATGAGAGAAAACAGAGAAAAAAAGCACTTGAACCAAGAATGAAATAATTTACAACACTGCAGAATCTATGGATATTAACAGGGTGGTAGAAAATATTAAAAATAATTTTAATAAAAATATTGTCAAATCTAACAGAAGATACAGAAAAGCAGAATTGTTGTATATCAGCTAAAGAAATTAAATTCATGGCTAAACTTCTTGCCAAATATAACTTCTGGTCCAATGAATTCAATAATAATTTATCATGATCATGTGGAAATTATCCCAGGAATAAAAGACTCAAAATGCAACAGTTTAATTCACTATATTAGCACAATAAAGAGAATCACAAGGTTGTTTCAATAAATGTATGAAGTTAATTATATGTATATAATATTTTTCAAACATTTCAGCAAATGAAATTGGCTAACTAATATAGCAACTGTATAAGACTTACAACTACCATTACTTATAATAATGAATACTCTGTAAGTTAGGACAAATAAAAGACTATCCACTCTTATTTCTGAATTAAATCCTGAGTTCTACACAGTGCAGTGAGGTAAAAGAAAGAAACATAAGACATACATCTTCAAAAGGTATGATTAAAATTGTAAAAAATATATACATATACAGATAGAATGGTTATATGATAGAAAATGCTAAGTGTTCTGTAAAGAATCTAAGGTGGACCTAGTGGTAAAGAACCCATCTGCCAATGCAAGAAACACAGGAGACAGGGCTTTGATCCCTGGGTCAGGAAGATCCTCTAGAGGAAGGCACGGCAATCCACTCCAGTATTCTTGCCTGGGAGATCCCCATGGAGAGAGGAGACTGGTGGGCTACAGCCCAAGGGTTCTCAAGGAGTCCGACACAACTGAAGCGAGTTAGCATGCACGCAATCAGTTAGTTTAGCAAGTTCACAAGATATAATTTTAATACAAAAATTAAGTGCATTTCTATAATAGCAACAATTAGAAACTGAAATTAGGATCAACTTCTACATACTGCTACTGCTATATCGCTTCAGTCGTGTCCGACTCTGTGCGACCCCATAGATGGCAGCCCACCGGGCTCCCCCGTCTCTGGGATTCTCTAGGCAAGAACACTGGAGTGGGTTGCCATTTTCTTCTCCAATTCATGAAAGTGAAAAGTGAAAGTGAAGTTGCTCAGTCGTGTCCGACTCTTAGCGATCCCATGGACTGCAGCCCACCAGGGTCCTCTGTCCATGGGATTTTCCAGGCAAGAGTACTGGGGCGGGGTGCCATTGCTTTCCCCGTATTAATTAAAAATATGAAACTTTAGAGATAAACTTGCTGCTGCTGCCAAGTCACTTCAGTCGTGTCCGACTCTGTGACCCCATAGACGGCAGCCCTCCAGGCTTCCCCATCCCTGGGATTCTCCAGGCAAGAACACTGGAGTGGGTTGCCATTTCCTTCTCTAATGCATGAAAGTGACAAGTGAAAGTGAAGTCCCTCGGTCGTGTCCGACTCCTAGCGACCCCATGGACTGCAGCCTACCAGGCCCCTCCGTCTATGGGATTTTCTAGGCAAAAGTACTGGAGTGGGGTGCCATTGCCTTCCCCAAGATAAACTTGAGTATATAATAATATATACTTGTAGAACACTTAACCTGTATATCAAAAGCAGAAAATATTTCTTAGAAAAAATCAATACATAAGTAAGTAGATATGCCATATAGGTGAATTATAAGACATTATATTTTACCGTTTTGCTTTTTAAATTTCAATGTAATTCCAATAAAATAAAACAGAATAATCAGAATAAATCAATAATCCCATTCTGAAATATACAAGCTTAAAGAAACCTGGAATACATTAAAAAAGTCTTTTGTGACCACAATAAAAACAACCACAGAAAGAGAAATAAGAAGAAAAAAAATTAGGGAGACTAAACAACAGGTTACTGAAAAACCAATGAGTTACTGATGAAATCATAGAGGAAACTAAAAAATGCCTTGAGATAAATGACAATGAAAACACAACCATACAACCTATGGGATGCAGCAAAAGTGATTCTTAAAAGGAAATTCATAGCAATACAGGTCTTCAAAAAACAATAAATAACTCAAATAAAGAGTCTATTATACCACTTGAAAGGATTAGAAAAAGTAGGACATACAAAACCTAGAGTATACAGAAGGAAGGAATAAAGATCACATAGAAATCAAAAAATAGAGATGTACAATAATAGAAAAGTAATAAAACCAAAAGCTGGTTCATTGAAAAAATAAACAAAATAGACAAACCTGCGGCCAAGCTCATGAAGAAGAAAACATACAGGATCCAAATAAGCAAAATAAGAAATGAAAGATGAGAAATAACAAACAATACCAGTGTAATACAAAAGTACATAAGTGAATACTAAGAATAATTATATGCCAATAAATTGGACAAAGTAGAAGAAATGAACAGATTTCTGGAAACATATGATACACAAAAACAGAATCAAGGAAAAATAAATAAATTGAGCACACCTATCACTAGAAGTGAAACAGAATCTTTAAAAAAAAAAAAAGTAAAAAAAAGAAAAACCTCCATGTAAAAATAAATAAATAAATAAATAAATGTCCAGACCCAGAAGGCTTTACTGGGAAACTCTAACAGATAAAAAAGAACTTACACTAATCCTTCTCAAAGTTTTCCAAACGATTGAAGAGGAGGGAACCCACCCAAAATCATTATATTAAACCATCATCCCTCTGAAATCAAAATCAGACAAAGACAGTACCAAAAAGAAATTATAGCCCATTATCTTTTTTTCCCCTCTTTTTTTATTTTTTCTTTACAATATTGCATTGGTTTTGCATACATCAATATGCATCCACTATGGGTGTACACTTGTTCACCATCCTGAACCCCCTCCCACCTCCCTCCCCATATCATCCCTCTGGGTCATCCCAGTGTACCAGCCCCAAGCTTCCTGTATCCTGCATCGAACCTGAATTGGCGATTCATTTCTTATATGATATTATACATGTTTTAATGCCATTCTCTCAAATTATACCCCCTGTCCCTCTCCCAGAGTCCAAAAGACTGTTCTATACATCTATGTCTCTTTTGCTGTCTAGCATCTTTTATGAATACAGATGCAAAATTTCTCAACAAAATATTAACAAGCCAAATTCAGCAATATGCATAAAGGTCACAAGTAAGTAAAGAGACATGCCATATAGGTGAATTATAAGACTAATTCTATTTTACTATTTTGCTTTTTAAATTTCAATGTGATTCCAATAAAATAAAACATAATAATCAGAATAAATCAATAATCCCATTCTGAAATTTATGTAGATATATACAAGTTTAAAGAAACCTGGAAGAGGAACTAAAAAGCCTCTTGATGAAAGTGAAAGAGGAGAGTGAAAAAGTTGACTTAAAGCTCAAATTCAGAAAACGAAGATCATGGCATATGGTCCCATCACTTCATGGGAAATAGATAGAGAAACAGTGGAAACAGTGTCAGACTTTCTTTTTGGGGACTCAAAAATCACTGCAGATGGTGATGGCAACCATGAAATTAAAAGACACTTACTCCTTGAAAGGAAAGTTATGATCGACCTAGATAGCATATTCAAAAGCAGAGATATTACTTTGCCAACAAAGGTCCGTCTAGTCAAGGCTACGATTTTTCCAGTAGTCATGTTTGGATGTAAGAGTTGGACTGTGAAGAAAGCTGAATGCCAAAGAATTGATGCTGTTGAACGGTGGTGTTGAAGACTCTTGCAAGTCCCTTGGACTGCAAGGAGATCCAACCAGTCCTTTCTAAAGGAGATCAGTCCTGGGTATTCTTTGGAAGGAATGATGCTAAAGCGGAAACTCCAGTACTTTGGCCACCTCATGCGAAGAGTTGACTCATTGGAAAAACTCTGATGCTGGGAGGGATTGGGGGCAGAAGGAGAAGGGAATGACAGAGGATGAGATGGCTGGATGGCATCACCAACTCTATGGACGTGAGTCTGAGTGAACTCTGGGAGTTGGTGATGAACAGAGAGGCCTGGCATGCTGCAATTCATGGGGTCGCAAAGAGTCGAACATGACTGAGAGACTGAACTGAACTGGAATACTTTCAAAAATCTTTTATGACTACAATAAAATCAACAACAGAAACAGAAACAAGAAAAAAAAAATTATGGAGACCAAACAACATATTACTGAAAAATCAAGGGCGACACACGGGTCATACAAGGGTCACAAAGATGGTTCAATATGCACAAATCAATTCATGTGATACACCACATCAAAAAAAAAAAAAACAAAAAGCATTCAATTATCTTAGTAGATGAAAAGGTATTTGATAAAATTTAATATCCATGCATTATAAAAACTCAAAGTTGGTATGTAGAAAACATCTTAACATAATAAAAGCTATTTATGACAACGCACAGGCAATATAGCACTCAATGTTGTAAAGCTGAAAATCTTGCTAAAATCTGAAACAAGATAAAGATGCCCACTCTCATCACTTCTATTCAACATAGTTTGGGATATCCTAGCCATAAGAAATCAGATAAGAAAGGGAAATAAAACATATCCAAATTGGAAAACAAAAGGTAAAATTATTATTACATGCCATCAATATAATAAATACATAGAAAACCCTAAAGACTCAAAAAAACTAGTAGAACTGATAAAATCAGCAAAGCAAGTAAGATACAAGATTAAAATACAGATATTGGTTGAATTCCTTTATTATTAGCTATATATATAGATATAGATATAGATATAGACATAGATATATAGATATAGATATGGAGAAGGCAATGGCACCCCACTCCAGTACTCTTGCCTGGAAAATCCCATGGGCGGAGGAGCCTAGTAGGCTACAATCCATGGGGTTGTGTAGAGTCAGATACGGCTGAGTGACTTCACTTTCATTTTTACTTTCATGCATTGGAGAAGGAAGTGGCAACCCACTCCAGTGTTCTTGCCTGGAGAATCCCAGGGACAGGGGAGCCTGGTGGGCTGCCTCCTATGGGGTCGCACAGAGTTGGAGACGATTCAAATGACTTAGCATGAAATAAAAGTAAAAGCAAAACAAACAAAAAATTCTTTCTAAACCTGAATTAAAAAAAAACAAAAACTTACAAATACACCAGACCATGGAGGTGAAAAACTTACATGCTAAAAACTATAGCACACTAAGAAAAGAAATTGCAAATGGTTGAAAGAAATGGAAAGATATCCCATGCTCTGGGATTGGAAGAACTAATATTGTTAAAATGGCCATTTTACTCAAAGCAATCTACTGATTTAATGTGAATTCCTATCAAATTACTCATGATATTTTCTAAACTGAGGTATCTAAATGTGGAAATAGAGTTTTAACAAATTATGCTATTTATTATAAATAGAAAACCAATTGGTCAGGCTTAAGAAAAAAAATGAACCTTAAAGATTACCACACACTACAGAAATACTAACTCAAAATGAGTCGGAGACCTAGAGACACATATGTTACAGCTAACTTTATAGAAAACCTACAAGATTTTTTTTGAGTTGGAGTTAGATCAATTTTTTATACATATGACACAATAAAAACTTTAAGAAAAATTTAAAATTCAGTTCAGTTCAGTTTAGTCGCTCAGTCGTGTCTGACTCTTTGTGACCTCATGAATTGCGGCACGCCAGGCCTCCCTATCCATCACCATCTCCTGGAGTTCACTCAAACTCATGTTCATCAAGTCGGTGATGCCATCCAGCCATCTCATCCTCTGTAATCCCCTTCTCCCCCTGCCCCCAATCCCTCCCAGCATTGGAGTCTTTTTCAATGAGTCAACTCTTCGAAATGGGGAGAAATTCTATATATATACAAGTTTATGTATACACAATGGTACATATTTTTAAGTTTAAATTTTACAAAAATGAAATTTTATGTATAATTCTATATGATTATATGTAAATTAATTATTGATTCATATATCTATATATACATAAAAATCATAAATATTACAAAACAGTTGTATGTAAGCTGTATAAAGAAGAGTTTAGTAATAAGAAACCCATAATCCTTAATTTTGCATTATGTCAATATTAAGCTCTACAAAATAAGATAAACAATGGCCAATAATAACATAAAATTTTAAAAATACCCTCACCATCATTAATCGTCAGAGCATGCATGTTAAAATCACAATAATTTGCCACCACATAGCACCTAAAAAGA
The DNA here is from genome assembly GCA_935064755.1 of Tragelaphus eurycerus. Classification (NCBI taxonomy): domain Eukaryota; kingdom Metazoa; phylum Chordata; class Mammalia; order Artiodactyla; family Bovidae; genus Tragelaphus; species Tragelaphus eurycerus. The sequence continues at coordinate 75,527 of CAKXYN010000237.1, forward strand.
CTAAAAGGAAAATAACACATTAAACCAAGTGGCAAGCACATAGAACAACTGGAAATATCTTCCTTTTTTTTTTTTTTTTTTTTTTATGTTTCTCCACCTTTATAATACTGCCTAGCATTCCATAAAAACCAAGCTTTGAGTCCCAGGGATAACTAATTGGGAGCTTCCTAGAATTTCTCTCTACTTCTATAACCCACTGATGATTAGTTTTCAGAGTCAGATACTTTAAAATGGCTGCCGTTAATTTTATGCCCTTACTGATCTGGCTCTCAAGTAATCAATAGTAGTTTTCCCATAAAATATTTGATATTGAGAAGAAAACGAAAGTTCTTTCTCTGACATAGTTGAATAACAAAACTACATCACTCATTCCCACACTGGAATTGTGTGTGTGTGTGGGCTCAGTCATGTCTGACTCTCTTCAACCCCATGGACTATATTCAGCCAGGCTTTTTTCTCTACTAAATTTTCCAGGTAAGAATACAGGAGTGGATGTTTTTCCCTACTGCAGGAGAACTTCTGACCCAGGGATCAAACCCACATCTCGTGTCTCTTGCATTGGCAGGTGGAGTTTTGCGAGGCCTCACAGTGGAATTATGTCACCTTGTTATTAGGTTGGTACAAATGTAATTGAGGTTTCAGACTGTGAATTTTTAATCATTATAACTAGGTTCAAACATATCTTCATTAATCAAAATAAGAATCATTACAATCAACACATTTTTGCCAATGAGAAATAAGATTGTTTAACCCTTTCGAGTAAAAATTCGTACTTCAGCCCTCAAGAAACTCTTGGAAAGCATTTTCTGTCTCTGTCTGGTGGAAGCATTTTTCCTGAAAAAAGTTGATGAGATACTTGAAGAAGTGGTAGCAGGGTGACAAGAGTTCAGGGGAATATGGCAGATGGGACAAAACTTCATAGCCCAATTCATTCAACTTTAGAAGCATTGATTGTCATGGAGAAAGACGACCCATTCTGTTGACCAGTGCTGCTGGAGAGTTGCAATTTTGTGTGTATCTCAGACATTTGCTGAGCGTATCTCTCAGATGTAATGGTTTTGCCTGGATTCAGAAAGCTGTAATGGATCAAACTTGCATCAGACCACCAAACAGTGGCCATGACCTTTTTTCTGCTGCAAGTTTGGTTCTGGGAAGTACTTTGGAGCTTCTTGTGTGTCCAACCACTGAGCTGGTGGTTGCTGGTTGTCATAAAATCCACTTTCCTTGCACATCACAATCTGACTGAGAAATGATTTATTGTTTCATAGAATAAATGACAACACTTCAAAACGATGGTTTGTTTTTGACCTGTGGTTAGCTCATGAGGCTTCCACATATAGAGCTTTTTCACCTTTCCAATTTGGTTCAAATGCCAATGAAGATAAAACGGTTGATGCTGAGTTGTTTGGCAGCTTCTTGTGTGGTTAGCTGTAAGAGATCAGCTTTAATGATCCTCTCAGTTGGTCTTTGTCAGCTTCCAATAGCCAGCCACTGTGCTCCTCATCTTCAAGGGCCTTTTCTCCTTTCTGAAGCTTCTTGATCCACCACTGCACTGTCTGTTCCTTAGCAGTCCCTGGGCCAATTGTGTTGTTGATGTTGCGAGTTGACTCAGCTCCTTTATGACCCATTTTAAACTCAAATAAGAAAACCACTCTAATTTGCTTTTTGTCAAACATAATTTCCCTAGTCTAAAATAAATATAAAATAAACAGCAAATAAAGTCATGAACAACAAAAAAGTAAAGTGAAAAATGTGTTTTAAAATGATGTAAAACATAACTGTATTTATTTAAAAATTCATTCCAATATCAAAGGGCAAATAAAAACTGAAATTAGTTTTGTGCTAATCTAGTATTCATATGAATTTAGCTTTCTTAGAAATACATAAACACATGTTCAAATAGAATCTTATATGTTCAGGCATGAACACTCTTACAAATACAATCTTATATTGTATACAGTGTAAGAATACATTAATGAGACAACTCCTTAATACAATTCTCAACTCAAATTTAAGAGTTTTTCAAAGGTGTCTCTTCAGAATACCTGTTTTTAAGATAAACTTTTCTATTAAAGAAAATATTTAATCCCTGGGAAAGAAAGTTGCAGCTACAAGACAAAGTCATTTAGCCTTGTAGCAATTTCTTTAAATATTCATGTAATGCAAGGTGAAAATTGTGTGTGTGTGTGTGTGTGTGTGTGTGTGTGTGTGTGTGTGCGTGTGTGAATCTCCAGAACTAGGATCACCATGGGTAGAATGATCCATTTGAATGTGTTTCCACCACACCTTTTGCCTCTTGATTACAGAACCAGAGCTGTCTAAAGAAGACCATTCAGTGGTTCAACTGAATCCATTCCAAGCTCAAATTCTAAATTTTGAATAGAAACCTTTTGAGGCTTTGGGCTACAAAGAAATAATTAGACTTTTAAAAACAAAACAAAACTTGCTTGCTGACTACTGCCTTGATACTGAATTATCTGAATCGTCTCTTTCCAAGTGTGGCATATCTTTCATATTCAAAAATATGGTCATATTCAAGAAGAGGTCAGTTTGAAGATGGCATTGTTTCTGAATACTCTCGACTCTCATTAAGATCAAATCAGGGCAGTGTGACAACCTAGATGAGTGGGATGGGGTAGAAGATGGGAGGGAGGCTCTTGAGGGAGGGGATATATATATATATCGATGCCTGATCCATGTTGATATAGGGCAGAAAGCAACACAATATTGTAATTATTATTCAATTAAAAATGAATAAATTAAGAAAAAAGTTAATATTGAAGCAAGCTTTTCTATAATCTAAATATAAAGCTTATTAACAATCTTTAACTTTCTATATAATCATTGTTTCAATACTTTTCAAAGAGAGCATTTAATCTTTACCCCAAATCTTTTTAGAGCTTCCCTGGTAGCTCAGATGGTAAAGCGCCTGCTGCAATGTGGGAGAGGCGGGTTTGATTCTTGGGTCGGAAGATGCCCTGAAGAAGGAAATGGCAATCCACTCCAGCACTCTTGCTTGGAAAATCCCATGGACAGAGGAGCCTGATAGGCTAGAGTCCATGGGGTCCCAAAGAGTCGGACACGACTTAGCGACTTCACTTTCACTTTCCAAATCTTAAAAACACACACACACACACACACACACAAAAACTTAATAAATACCATTAACATTCTTTGAAATAAATTTTAGGCTCATTGAAATTAAGAAAATAAAAGGGCCCAGTTTTCCTATTCCAAAACAAGGCTTTTACAGTGAGACAACTCCTTTAGTAATCAATCACAACTAATAATAAAAATGAAGACAAAATTCAAATATACAGTATAATTATTAAATAAATAGATCAACAACTGTTTAGTTCAGGCATGAATGTGAAGCACTTTGCTATGATCAACCACTAAGGATGATATGACTCTGTTTGTCCTCACTAAAAGTAAAATTAGAGATGACTCTTCCTGAACTTAATGTACAGTTAAATGTTTCTCTGCCTTACTAATCAAATGTTAATTCACTTTCTAAATGTATACACAGTCACAAAAATAGATTAAATATCTGTATATACTTACATTACAGTGATGGTTATGTTCATATGTTTCCTCATTCAATTATTATAAAAACTGCTAAGTATATAATATTATTTTCTCTTTATAGATGAGAAAGCAAAACTTTAAAGTGCCAAGAAATATATCCTAGGTAAAAGAAATTTCAAGTGAAAAAACCAGGATTCTAGTTTGATCTTTCTGACTCTTAAACAAATATACTTACTCACAAGTTGCTTTTAACAACTTTCAGAACAGTCTGTTAGCCCATGCTCTGTAGCAGAATTGGAGAAGGAAAAGTTATGTCTGAGAGAAAAGTCAAGGTCAAAACACTTTCAAAGATGCAATACCACATTCTATTTAAAATTTGGAAGTACAAACATGGTATTGTTTGAGCTTGGTTTAAGATTGGTAAAGGATTATGACAAGGTTGTATATTGTCACCTTGCTTATTTAACTCCTTCACAGTGTATATCATATGAAATGCCAGGATGGATGAATCACAAACTGGAATCAAAAATGGCAAGAGAAATATCAATAATCTCAGATACGTAGAAGATCGTACTCTAATGGCAGAAATTGGAAAGAAATTAAAGAGCCTCTTGATGAGGGTGAAAGAGGAGAGTAAAAAAAAAAAAAAAACTAACTTGAAAAATTAACATTTTAAAACCTAAGACCATGACATCTGGTTCCAACACTTTATGGCAAATAGAAGAAATTAAGAAAGCTACAAGAGGGGTGGGATTTGAAGCAGTGACAGATTTCATTCTCTTGGGCTCCATAGTCACTTCAGATGATGACTGTACCCATGAATTTAAAAGACGGTTACTCCTTGAAAGGAAAGTTCTGGCAAACCAAAAAAAGCATATTAAAAAACAGAAACATCATTTTGCCATCAACAATCCGATAGTTAAAACTATTTTTCTTCCAGTAGTCATGTACAGATGTAAAAGCTAGACCATAAACAAGGCAAGCACCAAAGAACTGATGCCTTCAAATTGTGTTGCTGGAGAAGACTCTTGAGAGTACCTAGGACTGCAAAGAAGATCAAACTGGTCAATTCTTAATGAAATCAACCCCAAATATTCATTGGAAAGATTAATAATGAAGATCCAATACTTTGGCCATCTGCTGCAAAGAGCCAACTCATTGGAAAAGACCCTGATGCTGGGAAAGATAGAAAATAAAAGGAAAAGAAAGCAGGCAGCAGAGGATGAGATGGTTAAATGGCATCACCGACTCAATTGACATGACTTAGAACAAACGCTTGCTTCCGGTTAAGATGGCGGAGGATTAGGATGGGGAATACGCTTTCTCCTCCACAAATTCATCAAAGGGACATCTGGGCGCCGAGTAAATTCCACAAACAGCTTCGGAGTGCTGGCGGAGGACGTTGGACACCCAGAAAAGCAACTCACTGCCTTCTAAAGGAGATCTGTCTCTCTCCTTCACATTCCCTCCTTTTATCCTCCTGACCACCTCTGTCTCCTTCCTCCCTTTTTCCTTCTCTGTATAACTCCATGAACATCTCTGAGCGGTCCAGTTGTGTAATGCATTATATAAGAAGTTTTTGAGACTACTGTAAAAATAAGACCGATAACTGGAAGCAGGAGGCTTAAGTCCATACCCTGATCCCACGAAACATTAATTGACAGGAGCTCATCAAAAGCCTCCATACCTACACTGAAACCAAGCATTACACAAAGACCAGCAAGTTCCACAACAAGACATACCAAGCAAATTCTCCAGAAAAACAAGAACACAGCCCTAAGCTCCAATACACAGGCTACACAAAGCGACCCTAAAATCATAGACATCTCATAACTCACTACTAGACACTCCACTGCACCCCAGAGAAAAGAAATCCAGCTCCACCCACCAGAACACCAACACAAGCTTCCCTAAACAAGAAACCTTGACAAGCCACCGGTACAAACCCACATATAGTGCAGAAACGCCACAATAAAGAGAACACCACAGACTACCAGAATACAGTAAGGACACCCCAAACTCAGCAATTTAAAAAAGATGAAGAGACAGAAGAATTCCCAGCAGGTAAAGGAACAGGATAAATGCCCACCAAACCAAACAAAAGAGGAAGAAATAGCGAACCTACCTAATAAAGAATTCCGAATAATGATAGTGAAATTAATCCAAAATCTGGAAAGCAAAATGGAATCATGGATAAATAGCCTGGAGAAAAGCATTGAGAAGATGCAAGGAAGATTTAACAAGGACCTAGAAGAAATAAAAAAGAGTCAATATATAATGAATAATGCAATAAATGAGATCCAAAACACTCTGGAGGCAACAAATAGTAGAATAACAGATGCAGAAGATAGAATTAGCGAATTAGAAAATAGAATGGCAGAATTAAATGAATCAGAGGAGAAAAAAGATAAACGAATTAAAAGAAATGAGGACAATCTCAGAGACCTCCAGGACAATTTTAAACGTTACAATATTCGAATCATAGGAGTCCCAGAAGAAGAAGACAAAAAGAAAGACCATGAGAAGATATTAGAGGAGATAATAGTTGAAAACTTCCCTAAAATGGGGAAGGAAATAATCACTCAAGTCCAAGAAACCCAGAGAGTCCCAAATAGGATAAACCCAAGGCGAAACACCCCAAGACACATATTAATCAAATTAACAAAGATCAAACACAAAGAACAAATATTAAAAGCAGCAAGGGAAAAACAACAAATAACACACAAGGGAATTCCCATAAGGATAACAGTTGATCTTTCGATAGAAACTCTCCAAGCCAGGAGGGAATGGCAAGACATACTTAAAGTGATGGAAGAAAAGAACCTACAGCCCAGATTATTGTACCCAGCAAGGATCTCATTCAAATATGAAGGAGAAATCAAAACCTTTACAGACAAGCAGAAGCTGAGAGAATTCAGCACCACCAAACCAGCTCTCCAACAAATACTAAAGGACATTCTCTAGACAGGGAACACAAAAAGAATATATAAATTCAAACCCAAAACAACAAAGTAAATGGCAACGGGATCATATTTATCATTAATTACCTTAAATGTATATGGGTTGAATGCCCCAACCAAAAGACAGAGACTGGCTGAATGGATACAAAAACAAGACCCCTCCATATGTTGTCTACAAGAAACTCACCTCAAAACAGGGGACACATACAGACTGAAAGTCAAGGGCTGGAAAAAAATTTTCCATGCAAATAGAGACCAAAAGAAAGCAGGAGTAGCAATACTCATATCAGATAAAATAGACTTTAAAACAAAGGATGTGAAAAGAGACAAAGAAGATCACTACCTAATGATCAAAGGATCAATCCAAGAAGAAGATATAACAATTATAAATATATATGCACCCAACTTAGGAGCATCCCAATATGTAAGACAAATACTAACAAGTATGAAAGGAGAAATCAACAATAACACAATAAAAGTGGGAGACTTTAATACCCCACTCACACCAATGGATAGATCAACTAAACAGAAAATTAACAAGGAAACACAAACTTTAAATGATACAATAGACCAGTTAGAACTAATTGATATCTATAGGACATTTCATTCCAAAACAATGAATTTCACCTTTTTCTCAAGTGCACACGGAACCTTCTCCAGGAGAGACCACATCCTGGGACATAAATCTAGCCTTGGTAAGTTCAGAAAAATTGAAATCATTCCAAGCATTTTTTTCTGACCACAATGCAGTAAGAGTAAATCTCAATAACAGGAGAAAAACTATTAAAAATTCCAACATATGGAGGCTGAACAACACACTCCTGAATAACCAACAAATCACAGAAGAAATCAAAAAAGAAATCAAATTCTGCATAGAAACGAATGAAAATGAAAACACAACAACCCAAAACCTGTGGGACACTGTAAAAGCAGTCCTAAGGGGAAAGTTCATAGCAATACAGGCATACCTCAAGAAACACGACAAAAGCCAAATAAATAAGCTAACTCTACACCTAAAGCAACTGGAAAAGGAAGAAATGAAGCACCCCAAGGTTAGTAGAAGGAAAGAAAACTTAAAAATTAGGGCAGAAATAAATGCAAAAGAAACAAAAGAGACCATAGCAAAAATCAACAAAGCCAAAAGCTGGTTCTTTGAAAGGGTAAATAAAATTGACAGACCACTAGCCAGACTCATCAAGAAACAAAGGGAGAAAAATCAAATCAATAAAAATAGAAATGAAAATGGAGAGATCACAACAGACAGCACAGAAATACGAAGGATCATAAGAGACTACTATCAGCAATTATATGGCAATAAAATGGACAATGTGGAAGAAATGGACAAATTCTTAGAAAAGTACAACTTCCCAAAACTGGATCAGGAAGAAATAGAAAATCTTAACAGACCCATCACAAGCACGGGAATTGAAACTAATCAGAAATCTTCCAGCAAACAAAAGCCCAGGTCCAGACAGCTTCACAGCTGAATTCTACCAAAAATTTAGAGAAGAGCTAACACCTATCCTACTCAAACTATTCCAGAAAATTGCAGAGGAAGGCAAACTTCCAAACTCATTCTATGAGGCCACCATCATCCTAATACCAAAACCTGACAAAGATGCCACAAAAAAAGAAAACTACAGGCCAATATCACTGATGAACATAGATGCAAAAATCCTTAACAAAATTCTAGCAATCAGAATCCAACAACACATTAAAAAGATCATACACCATGACCAAGTGGGCTTTATCCTAGGAATGCAAGGATTCTTCAACATCCGCAAATCAATCAACGTAATACACCACATTAACAAACTGAAGAATAAAAACCATATGATTATCTAAATAGATGCAGAGAAAGCCTTTGACAAAGTTCAACATCCATTTATGATAAAAACTCTCCAGGAAGCAGGAATAGAAGGAACATACCTCAACATAATAAAAGCTATATATGACAAACCCACAGCAAACATTATCCTCAATGGTGAAAAATTGAAAGCATTTCCTCTAAAGTCAGGAACAAGACAAGGATGCCCACTTTCACCATTACTATTCAACATAGTTTTGGAAGTTTTGGCCACAGCAATCAGAACAGAAAAAGAAATAAAAGGAATCCAAATTGGAAAAGAAGAAGTAAAACTCTCACTGTTTGCAGATGACATGATCCTCTACGTAGAAAACCCAAAAGATTCCACCAGAAAATTACTAAAACTGATCAAAGAATATAGTAAAGTTGCAGGATATAAAATTAACACACAGAAATCCCTTGCATTCCTGTACACTAATAATGAGAAAATAGAAAGAGAAATTAAGGAAACAATTCCATTCACCATTGCAATGAAAACAATAAAATACTTAGGAATATATCTTCCTAAAGAATCTAAAGACCTATATATAGAAAACTATAAAACACTGGTGAAAGAAATCAAAGAGGACACTAATAGATGGAGAAATATTCCATGTTCATGGATTGGTAGAATCAATATAGTGAAAATGAGTATACTACCCAAAGCAATTTATAGATTCAATGCAATCCCCATCAAGCTACCATCGGTATTCTTCACAGAGCTAGAACAAATAATTTCTCAATTTGTATGGAAATACAAAAAACCTCGAATAGCCAAAGCTATCTTGAGAAAGAAGAATGGAACTGGAGGAATCAACCTGTCTGACTTCAGGCTCTACTACAAAGCCACAGTCATCAAGACAGTATGGTACTGGCACAAAGACAGAAATATAGATCAGTGGAACAAAATAGAAAGCCCAGAGATAAATCCACGCTCATATGGTCACCTTATCTTTGACAAAGGAGGCAAGAATATACAATGGATTAAAGACAATCTCTTTAACAAGTGGTGCTGGGAAAACTGGTCAAACACTTGTAAAAGAATGAAACTAGAGCACTTTCTAACACCATACACAAAAATAAACTCAAAATGGATTAAAGAGCTAAATATAAAACCAGAAACCATAAAACACCTAGAGGAAAACATAGGCAAAACACTCTCTGACTTACATCACAGCAGGATCCTCTATGACCCACCTCCCAGAATATCGGAAATAAAATAAAAAATGAACAAATGGGACCTAATCAAACTTAAAAGCTTCTGCACAACAAAGGAAACTATAAGAAGGTGAAAAGACAGCCTTCAGAATGGGAGAAAATAATAGCAAATGAAGCAACTGACAAACAACTAATCTCAAAAATATACAAGCAACTTCTACAGCTCAATTCCAGAAAAATAAATGACCCAATCAAAAAATGGGCCAAAGAACTAAATAGACATTTCTCCAAAGAAGACATACAGATGGCTAACAAACACATGAAAAGATGCTCAACATCACTCATTGTCAGAGAAATGCAAAGCAAAACCACTATGAGGTACCATTTCACGCCAATCAGAATGGCTGCTATCCAAAAGTCCACAAGCAATAAGTGCTGGAGAGGGTGCGGAGAGAAGGGAACCCTCTTACACTGTTGCTGGGAATGCAAACTAGTACAGCCACTATGGAGAACAGTATGGAGATTCCTCAGAAAACTGGGAATAGAACTGCCTTATGATCCAGCAATCCCACTGCTGGGCATATACACTGAGAAAACCAGAATTGAAAGAGACACGTGTACCCCAATGTTCATAGCAGCACTGTTTACAATAGTCAGGACGTGGAAGCAACCTAGATGTCCATCCACAGATGAATGGATAAGCAAGCTGTGGTACATATACACAATGGAGTATTACTCAGCCATTAAAAAGAATACGTTTGAATCAATTCTAAGGAGGTGGATGGAACTGGAGCCTATTATACAGAGTGAAGTAAGCCAGAAACAAAAACACAAATACAGTATACTAACGCATATATATGAAATTTAGAAAGATGGTAAAAATAACCCTATTTACGAGACAGCAAAAGAGACACTGATGTATAGAACAGACTTTTGGACTCTGGGACCGGGAGAGGGTGGGATGATTGGGGAGAATAGCATTGAAATATGTATAATATTATATCTGAAACAAGTCGTCAGTGCAGGTACGATGCCCGATAACAAATGCCTGAGGCTGGGGCACTGGGACGACCTGGAGGGATGGTGTGGGGAGGGGAGAGGGAGGAGAGTTCAGGATGGGGAACACGTGTATACTGGCGGCGGATCCATCTTGATGTATTGTAAAAGCAATACAATATTGTAAAGTTAAGCAAAATTAAAAAAAATAAAAAATAAAAAAAAAAGAACTCTGGTAGACAGAGAAGTATAGGGGAGGCTGACATGCTGAATTCTATGAGCTAGCAAAGAGTTGGACATGACTTAGCAACTGAGCAATAAAAACAGCAAGAGTAAGGAAGTTTAATAAATTCAAGGTTGCCTTAATAATTTTTCAAGAAATATAAATAATCATAACATGAAATACATGGAGAATAAGGACAGCATGACACCATTTGTTCTCCTAGGACTCACGCAGATTCCAAAGATTCAGAAAATCATCTTTGTTGTGTGTTAGGTCATCTACATCATCTCTGTGGTTGGAAATGTGCTCATGTTGATCACCATCACTGCCAGATCATTACAAGAGTTCCCCATGTACTTTTCCCTGGTCCATTTGTCTCTCTTTATCTCTCTCTCTCTCTCTCTCTCTCTCTCTTTTAATGTTTGCTATTCCTCTGAAGAAAGGCAATGCCAAGGAGTGCTCAAACTACCGCACAATTGCACTCATCTCACACGCTAGTAAAGTAATGCTCAAAATTCTCCAAGCCAGGCTTCAGCAATATGTGAACCGTGAACTTCCTGATGTTCAAGCTGGTTTTAGAAAAGGCAGAGGAACCAGAGATCAAATTGCCAACATCTGCTGGATCATGGAAAAAGCAAGAGAGTTCCAGAAAAACATCTATTTCTGCTTTATTGACTATGCCAAAGCCTTTGACTGTGTGGATCACAATAAACTATGGAAAATTCTGAAAGAGATGGGAATACCAGACCACCTGATCTGCCTCTTAAGAAATCTATATGCAGGTCAGGAAGCAACAGTTAGAACTGGTCATGGAACAACAGACTGGTTCCAAATAGGAAAAGGAGTACGTCAAGGCTGCATATTGTCACCATGTTTATTTAACTTATATGCGGAGTACATCATGAGAAACGATGGACTGGAAGAAACACAAGTTGGAATCAAGATTGCCGGGAGAAATATCAATAACCTCAGATATGCAGATGATACCACTCTTATGGCAGAAAGTGAAGAGGAACTAAAAAGCCTCTTGATGAAAGTGAAAGTGGAGAGTGAAAGGGTTGGCTTAAAGCTCAACATTCAGAAAACGAAGATCATGGCATCTGGTCCCATCACTGCATGGGAAATAGATGGGGAAACAGTGGAAACAGTGTCAGACTTTGTTTTTCTGGGCTCCAAAATCACTGCAGATGTTGACTGCAGCCATGAAATTAAAAGACGCTTACTCCTTGGAAGGAAAGTTATGAGCAACCTAGATAGCATATTCAAAAGCAGAGACATTACTTTACCAACAAAGGTTCGCCTAGTCAAGGCTATGGTCTTTCCTGTGGTCATGTATGGATGTGAGAGCTGGACTGTGAGGAAGGCTGAGCGCCGAAGAATTGATGCTTTTGAACTGTGGTGTTGGAGAAGACTCTTGAGAGTCCCTTGGACTGCAAGGAGATCCAACCAGTTCATTCTGAAGGAGATCAATCCTGGAATTTCTTTGGAAGGAATGATGCTAAAGCTGAAACTCCAGTATTTTGGCCACCTCATGCGAAGAGTTGACTCATTGGAGAAGACTCTGATGCTGGGAGGGATTGAGGGCAGGAGGAGAAGGGGACGACAGAGGATGAGATGGCTGGATGGCATCACTGACTCGATGGATGCGAGTCTGAGTGACCTCCGGGAGCTGGAGATGGACAGGGAGGCCTGGCGTGCTGCGGTTCATGGGGTCGCGAAGAGTCGGACACGACTGAGCGACTGATCTGATCTGATCTGATCTGATTCCTCTGTGAATACTCCTATATTGATTATAGTCTCAATCAATGAAAAAAAAAAATCTTATTCAAAGGATTCATGACCCACATCTTTTCAGAACATTTACTCAGAGATGCTGAGATCATCCTGCTTAGTGTGATAGCCTATGTCTGATATGTGGCCATCTGTAAGCTCTTGTACTAATCAACCATCATGGACTGGTGGGCATGTGGCCTGCTACTGACAGTGGTGTGCATGGGAGGTTTTCTTCATGCAACCTCTTACTTTTCTGATTACTCTTCTGTGGTCCTAATGTCATAGATCAGTTTTTGTGTGATCAGAGACCTTGCTTAATTTTGCCTGCATAGATACTCACACTCTAGGATTACTTGTCTCTGCCCAAAGTGGATTCATCTGTCTGTTAAACTTCCTTCTCCTCACAGTCTCTAATGAGGTCATCCTGTCCACTCTATGACCCGCCACCTAGAGGCAAGGCAAAATGCACTTTCCACTGTTTCTCTGATATCACAGTGGTTGTTTTCTTCTTTGTGCATTGTATATTCATGTACATGAGACCTGAAACTACATTATAAATTCATAAAAAATATATTTATATATAAAATTTCTTACTAAGTTCTAATAATTTTGCATAAATAGCTGCTCATTTTTATATATCACAATGGTAATGGTAGCATATTGATATTTCAATACTTAACACAAAAGAAATTAGTCACTGAACTTCCAAAGGGTAAATAAAAAAGAGATTGTTTCAAGTTTTCAAATCCTTGCAGCCTTCAGAACTTATTGGCATTGCTCATACCACCACCTTAGGATGTTAACCCAACAGAAAGAGTGATGACTCAAACAAAAGGGCACTTTAATGTCAGGCAGGATCTTCAAATTATTAAAAAAAATAAAAATAAAAAACAGTTCTACTCCATAAAGCACTTGCCTGCCTGCTATCATTGGATAGGAGGTTACTGTGATTGTTGAGTGTGAAAGGATGAAGACTGAGCTCTTGTGGTGCCATGGAGCATGCAGGATGCAGTGCATGAAGCTGCACCCATCAGGATGAAGACTGAACTCTTGTAGCATCGTGGAGCATGCAGAATGTAGTGCACAAAGCTGCATCCATCAGAGCCCTTTCCCTGGCTCAGTGTCCCCATGCCCCTGCTGCTGTAGCTCTGGGCTTCTAACAGCTCACAGTGCCACCCTACTGTGGACAAATGAATCTGAGAAAATGAAAGCTGTCTCATCTGTGTCATTATACTCACCATCCCAGGGCCTATCAGGGAGCAATGGCTGACTTAATGGAGCAAAAAGATCTGATCTTCTTATCTTAGGTTGGAGCCAGTTCTCTTGTACTCTGAACACTTCAGAGCTCCTGTGGCTCCAGGCTGAAGTCAGACCTAAGTAAAGACAACATCCTTCTTCCCCCTACTATTTTCAGGTGCTCTCAACACTTTCTCTACATTTCATCAGGACTATGAGAAACAAATATTGAAGAGAAATTTTTGTGTAGCTCCATTGTTTTTCCCTTTCTTGGACATCATGTACATGAAATCACACGGTATGTGGTCTTACCACATTGGCTTATTTGACTTCACAATGTGCATTCAGATGCCCTCCATGTCTTCTCATTGCTTGGTAGGTCATTTATTTTTAGCACAGAATAATATTCCATTGTCTTGATGTACAATAGTTTATACATTCACCCATGAAAAGACATGTTAGCTGCATTCAAGATTTGGTAATTATAAGTAAACTTGTTTGGTGGCTCAGACAGTAAAGGATTTGCCTGCAATGCAGGAGACTCGGGTTCAGTCCCTGGATCAGGAAGATCCCCTGGAGAAGGGAATGGCAATCCATTCCAGTATTCTTTCCTGGGAGAATTTCATGGACAGAGGAATTTGCAGGCTACAGTCCATGAGGTAACAAAGAGTCGGACACAACTGAGCGACTAACTCTTCATACACTTGCAATAAACAGTCATGTGTAGCCTAGTTAACATTTGGGTTTTTTTATTTGTTTGCTTGTTTTATTTTTGGTGTTTAGACCATATCTTACTTTTCCTTTGCTAGTCCCCTTCCCCGCATGTAGCAGGAAACTTCTGAATCCAGTGACTACTCATTTATTTATCTATTTTAGGCAGATAAGAGTTTGGTAATACATACAATTTATTATTCAATTTCTTAAGTTTTATGGGAAAAGTTTTATATTCTGATCAATAAGTGCAATAGTAGTCACTCTTTTTTCAGCATTCTGAATGAATGAATCTTTCTCTGTGCTCAATTGTTAATATTAATTTTTAAACATAATCTCAGGAGTACAGATCACCTTGATCTCAAGCTCAGTCACTCATGTGTGTCTGACTCTGTAACCCCATAGACTGTAGCCCACCAGGCTCCTCTGTCCATTGAAATATCTAGGCAAGAATAATGGAGTGGGTTGTCGTTTCCTACTCCAGGGTATCTTCCTGATCCAGGGATGGAACCCACATCTCTTATGTCTCCTGCTTTGGCTGGTGGATTCTGTACCACTGTACTACCTGGGGAGCCCAAGTTATATTTAAGCTATGGGTCCTAAAGCATATGGGTAGGGCTATCCTAGTCAGAGGAAATAGAACAGAAGAATAGAGTTAATAGATTTAAGGTAAGTTTAGAGAATGTAAGATGAATAAATGCATGATAATTAGCTGCCTTGAAAGTTGCTCTCTACATATACTTAGGTGTCACTGGCAGTCATATCTAGAACATATATTTGGAGAAGTAGTACTAGTGAAGAGTACTACTCTTTGTTAGTAGAGTTATTCCATAACACCCTTGAGAATAAAACTATTGACGGAGTAGGCAGCTTATCTGTTTTTCTAGACAAATATTTCATTAGGATTAATTATCTTTAAAAATCTAAGGTGTTTGGAAATGCCCAGATAATTCTTTCCTGCAGACTCTTCTCCTTTTCCATGGAGAGATGTTTTTCTTTAATTTCAAGCACTGCACAAAGAAGAAGGCAATGGCAACCCACTCCAGTACTCTTGCCTGGAAAATCCCATGGACGGAGGAGCCTGGTAGGCTGCAGTCCATGGGGTCGCAAAGAGTTGAGCACGACTGAGTGACTTCACTTTTACTTTTCACTTTCATGCATTGGAGAGGGAAATGACTACCCATTCCAGTATTCTTGCCTGGAGAATCCCAGGGACAGGGAGCCTGATGGGCTGCCGTCTATGGGGTTGCATAGAGTCAGACATGAATGAAACGACTTAGCAGCAGCAACACAAAGAAAAACCATCAACATAAACTTCAACATCAGCATAAACTCTTTAGTAAAATGGTCTTGAAAGTTCCACAGAAACAGGAAAATGGAAATTTCTGGAATATGAAAGATCACGATTCTACATACAATGTTTTATTAAATCTATACTGCCTTTGATTTTAAAGATATTAATGTGTGTTAAAAAAAAGCCATCTTAGAATTGATAACGCCTCACCGGCTGAGTGGCGCACTAAGAGCGCGGCCGAGAGGAGCTACTGCATGACCAAGGAAGGACGGCGGTGAGGACCGGAGCACTAAGCACGGCAGAGAGGAGCTACCCCACGACCGAGGTCAGGAATAGCGGCGGTGAGGAGATACCCCCTCTTCCAAGGTCAGGAAGGGCGGCCCTGAGGAGAGATCCCTCGTCCAAGGAAAGGTACGATGGCTGTGCTTTGCTGGAGCAGCCGGAAAGAGATACCCCACGCTCAAGGTAAGAGAAACCCAAGTAAGACAGTAGGTCTTGCAAGAGGATATCAGAGGACAAATACACTGAAACCATACTCACAGGAAACTGGTCAATCTAATCACACCAGGACTACAGCCTTGTCAAACTCAGTGAAATTAAGCCATGCCCATGGGGCAACCCAGGATGGGCGGGTCATGGTGGAGAGATCTGACAGGATGTGGTCCGCTGGAGAAAGGAATGTCAAATCACTTCAGTATTCTTGCCTTGAGAACCCCATGAGCAGTATGAAAAGGCAAAATGATAGGATACTGAAAGAGAAACTCCCCAGGTCAGTAGGGGCCCAATATGCTACTGGAGATCAGTGGAGAAATAACTCCAGAAAGAATGAAGGGATGGAGCCAAAGCAGAAAGAATACCCAGCTGTGGATGTGTCTGGTGATAGAAGCTAAGAATGATGCTGTAAAGAGCAATATTGCATAGGAACCTGGAATGTCAGGTCCATGAATCAAGGCAAATTGGAAGTGGTCAAACAAGAGATGGCAAGAGTGAATGTCGACATTCTAGG
Organism: Tragelaphus eurycerus; assembly: GCA_935064755.1. NCBI lineage: Eukaryota > Metazoa > Chordata > Mammalia > Artiodactyla > Bovidae > Tragelaphus > Tragelaphus eurycerus. The sequence goes on from CAKXYN010000237.1 coordinate 92,258, forward strand.
AATTAGGGAACTAAAATGGACTGGAATGGGTGAATTTAACTCAGCAGACCATTATATCTACTACTGTGGGCAGGAATCCCTGAGAAGAAATGGAGTGGCCATCATGGTCAATAAAGAGTCCGAAATGAAACACTTGGATGCAATCTCAAAAACGACAGAATGATCTCTGTTCGTTTCCAAGGCAAACCATTCAATGTCACAGTAATCCAAGTCTATGCCCCAACCAGTAATGCTGAAGAAGCTGAAGTTGAACGGTTCTATGAAGACCTACAAGACCTTTTAGAATTAAACCACCAAAAAAATGTCCTTTTCATTACAGGGGACTGGAATGCAAAAGTAGGAAGTCAAGAAACACCTGGAGTAACAGGCAAATTTGGCCTTGGAATATGGAATGAAACACAGCAAAGACTAACAGAGTTTTGCCAAGAAAATGCACTGGTCATAGCAAATACCCTATTCCAACAACACAAGAGAAGACTCTATACATGGACATCACCAGATGGTCAACACTAAAATCAGATCGATTATATTATTTGCAGCCAAAGATGGAGAAGCTCTATACAATCAGCAATAACAAGACCAGAAGTTGACTGTGGCTCAGACCATGAACTCCTTATTGCCAAATTCAGATTTAAATTGAAGAAAATAGGGAAAACCACTAGACCATTCAGGTATAACCTAAATCAAATCCCTTATGATTGTACAGCGGAAGTGAGAAATAGATTTAAGGGCCTAGATCTGATAGATAGAGTGCCTGATGATCTATGGAATGAGGTTCGTGACATTGTACAGGAGACAGGGATCAAGACCATCCCCATGGAAAAGAAATGCAAAAAAGCAAAATGGCTGTCTGGGGAGGCCTTACAAATAGCTGTGAAAAGAAGAGAAGCGAAAAGCAAAGGAGAAACGGAAAGATATAAACATCTGAATCCAGAGTTCCAAAGAATAGCAAGAAGAGATAAGAAAGCCTTCTTCAGCGAACAATGCAAAGAAATAGAGAAAACAACAGAATGGGAAAGACTAGGGATCTCTTCAAGAAAATCAGAGATACCAAAGGAACATTTCATGCAAAGATGGGTTCGATGAACGACAGAAATGATATGGACCTAACAGAAGCAGAAGATATTAAGAAGAAGTGGCAAGAATACACAGAAGAACTGTACAAAAAAGAGCTTCACGACCCAGATAATCATGATGGTGTGATCACTGACCTAAAGCTAGACATCTTGGAATGTGAAGTCAAGTGGGCCTTAGAAAGCATCACTACGAACAAAGCTAGTGGAGGTGACGGAATTTCAGTGGAGCTATTCCAAATCCTGGAAGATGATGCTGTGAAAGTGCTGCACTCAATATGCCAGCAAATTTGGAAAACTCAGCAGTGGCCACAAGATTGGAAAAGGTCAGTTTTCATCCCAATCCCAAAGAAAGGCAATGCCAAAGAGTGCTCAAACTACTGCACAATTGCACTCATCTCACACGCTAGTAAAGTAATGCTCAAAATTCTTGAAGCAAGGCTTCAGCAATATGTGAACCATGAAATTCCTGATGTTCAAGCTGGTTTTAGAAAAGGCAGAAGAACCAGAGATCAAATTGCCAACATCCGCTGGATCATGGAAAAAGCAAGAGAGTTCCAGAAAAACATCTATTTCTGCTTTATTGACTATGCCAAAGCCTTTGACTGTGTAGATCACAATAAACTGGGAAATTCTGAAAGAGATGGGAATACCAGACCACCTGATCTGCCTCTTGAGAAATCTGTATGCAGGTCAGGAAGCAATAGTTAGAACTGGATATGGAACAACAGATTGGTTCCAAATACGAAAAGGAGTATGTCAAGGCTGTATATTGTCACCATGTTTATTTAACTTACATGAAGAGCACATCATGAGAAATGCCGGACTGGAAGAAACAAAATTTGGAATCAAGATTGCCAGGAGAAATATCAGTAATCTCAGATATGTAGATGACACCACCCTTATGGCAGGAAGTGAAGAGGAACTAAAAAGCCTCTTGATGAAAGTGAAAGTGGAGAGTGAAAAGGTTAGCTTAAAGCTCAACATTCAGAAAACGAAGATCATGGCATCTGGTCCCATCACTACATGGGAAATAGATGGAGAAACAGTGGAAACAGTGTCAGACTTTCTTTTTCTGGGCTCCAAAATCACTGCAGATGGTGACTGCAGCCATGAAATTAAAAGACTCTTACTCCTTGGAAGGAAAGTTATGACCAACCTAGATAGCATATTCAAAAGCAGAGACATTACTTTGCCAACAAAGGTTCGCCTAGTCAAGGCTATGGTCTTTCCTGTGGTCATGTATGGATGTGAGAGCTGGACTGTGAAGAAGGCTGAGCACCGAAGAATTGATGCTTTTGAACTGTGGTGTTGGAGAAGACTCTTGAGAGTCCCTTGGACTGCAAGGAGATCCAACCAGTCTATTCTGAAGGAGATCAGCCCTGGGATTTCTTTGGAAGGAATGATGCTAAAGCTGAAACTCCAGTATTTTGGCCACCTCATGTGAAGAGTTGACTCATTGGAGAAGACTCCGATGCTGGGGGGTGGGGTGGGGATTGGCGGCAGAAGGAGAAGGGGACAACGAAGGATGAGATGGCTGGATGGCATCACTGACTCGATGGATGTGAGTCTGAGTGACCTCCGGGAGTTGGTGATGGACAGGGAGGCCTGGTGTGCTACAGTTCATGGGATCGGAAAAAGTCGGACACGACTGAGTGACTGATCTGATCTGATTTCATTTAAAAATCATCTGTAATAAAAACACGAGGTATATTTCATATTGTTTCATACTTATTCACTGAAATAAAAATTTTATGATTGGCCTCCTATGTGAGATGTCTTCTTTGGTGGCTCAGAGTTTAAAGCATCTGTCTACAATGTGGGAGACCCAGATTCGATCCCTGGGCAGGGAAGATCCCATATAGAAGGAAATGACAACCCGCCCCAGTATTCTTGTCTGGAGAATCCCATGGATGGTGGAGCCTTGTGGGCTACAGTCCACGAGGTTGCAAAGAGTTGGACATGACTGAGAGACTTCACTTTAATTTTCTTTCACTTTAGAGAATGTAGAGGGGCCCTGTATAGCTGAATGAAAGCATCCACACAAAGAGAATTGAGGGAAGAATGATAAAGAAAGCAGAAAAGCATCGAATATCTGTTTCTAGTGGCCACATGCCTTGCAAAATTTCACAACTATTGAAAGAAAGAAAATGCTAGTTGCTCAGTCATGTCCACCTCTTTGCCACCCCTTGGACTATAGCCCACCAGGCTCCTCTGTCCATGGGATTCTCCAGGCAAGAACACTGAAGTGCGTTGCTATTCCGTTCTCCAGGGGATCTTCCCTACTCAGGGATCAAACACAGGTCTTCCATAATGCAGGCAGATTCTTTACCATCTGAACCACCAGAGAAGCTCCTAGTATTATCTTTTATGAACTATAATATTATCTCATTTTAAAGCAATGGCACCCCACTCCAGTACTCTTGCTTGGAGAATCCCATGGTCAGAGGAGCCTGGTGGGCTGCGGACCTTGGGGTTGCTAAGAGTCAGACACAACTGAGCGACTTCACTTTCACTTTTCACTTTCACACATTGGAGAAAGAAATGACGACCCAATACAGTGTTCTTGCCTGGAGCATCCCAGGGAAGGGGGAGCCTGATGGGGTGCTGTCTATGGGGTCATATAGAGTCAGACACGACTGAAGTGACTTAGCAGCATCATAGATATTTTCAAAATGAAAACAATATAATTAAAACAAATTTATAAGGCAAAGGAATGAAAACTTACAGAGTCAGTAGTCACCCATGTCTCCTTGATCCTATAGCCTATTATTATAACACCATATTTTTCTTTCAATGTGGTGTGACCTCTGAGATTAGCTTTTTACAATCAAATAATTTTCTAATCCATGGATCAACAGGTTATATTTTATTCCAAGGAAAATAAGATTTAACAGAAATTTTGCAGAGGGCTGTATATAACACGAGATGTGCTTTAGGACAGCTCTTATATTAAAATGCCTCAAATCCAAGTGGTCCCACCCAGAACTAGCTGGATCCCTAAAGGAGAAGACTGTGATCTGAATCACAGAAACATGTTTCTTTGACTCATAAAATGTCAGGGGTCATTGAGTCCAACTCCTCAAAGAAAGCTAATATGTTTCAATAATATTCAATGAATACATGTCCTCAGGATATCAAGTACATCACCCTATTTACTTTAAATCTAAGTGTATCAGTTTAGACCATACTTTCCTCATGGCGATTTTCGTTTCCATATTTCTCAGGGTGTAGATGAGAGGGTTCAGCATGAAGCAATCACAGTGTAAAACACAGAGATTTCCTTATCCTTGTCCTCTCTCTCTGCAGATAGAACATAAATGTAGATACAGGGCACAAAGAATAACAGTACAACTGTTATGTGACAACTACAAAGAGAGAGAGATTTCCTTCACCCTGGAGAGCAATGTGTTCTAAGATTATATAAAATGACTATGTAAGAAGCTACTAGGACAAGAAAAATGGCAACAGGTACCATCAGTGAATTTGCAATCACTAGGATACTCACAATAAGAATGTCTTTGCACACCCGTTTCAAAAGAGGCTTCACATCACACATGTAGTGATCTATCTGATTAAGACCATAAAAAGGTAACTAGAGTACCATGAGAAGTAAAGCAATAGAATGTCAAAAACCCACAGCCCAGGCCAGGATGATCAACATGTCACACCTCTGTTCATGATGACCATGTAGTGCAGGGGCTTGACAATGGCGATGTAGCGGTCAAAAGCCATGGGCACCAAGATGAATATTTCCACACTTGCCAGCAAGTCGGCAGTGAAGAGCTGAGTCATACAGTTGTTATAGGAAATGTTTCAACAGTTGTTATAGGAAATATTTCTTCATGCTGCAGCTAGGTCCCTGATTAGCCTGGGGACCACTGTGGATGAGGGAGAGGTGAGAGAGAAGGTAGTACCTTGGTTGTTGCATTAGATGGCTGCAGGTGATGGTGAACAAGATGATAAATTCCCCATTAAGACAGCCAGGTAACAGAGCAGAAATAATAAGAAGAAAAGTAACTCTATTTTCTTATTTCCGCACAACCCTATGAAAACAGATTATGTGACATTGTTCTGATTTTCCTTGAAGCTGAGCTCAGAAAACACAACATAAATTCAGTTCATCTGAAATGATACAGAACATGATACATATTTAAGAGCATTTTAAAACTTTGTGTTAATTATGCAATGAAAAAAGATGTTGTTCATAGAGGATTTATTACAGACAGTCTGTATTTTTTGTTGTTTTTAGATCATGGGCATCATATTTAAAATGATATTTTAAAAGAATATGTATATAAATCTGGATCATTTGTAAATATTTTGCAGAGATTTAACTCATAACCAACTAACAGATACTTTCTGATAGTCATTTTGCATATTGGAAAACAAAAGTATAGGAGGATTCAGTTAATTACACCAAATAATTACAATATTAAATTAAAGTCAAGCCAAGATGAACCTGACTTTGATATCAGACTTCATGCTCTTGGAAACTATGTAACAACATTCACTGATCAAAAGAAATTCCAGGTCTTGTCCATCTTTATAAAAGATAAAGGTCATTCTCCATTTCAACCTTTAGTCACCTACGTAACTTTAAGAAAATATCTCCCATTCTCCATGTACATAAGAATCTTGTATAAAGTTTCAGTCACAGAGGAGCATTTCCTACAATCAGTGGAGCTCCATATATATTCTTGAAATTAAAACAAAGCATGTAATACTTATAGTCAGATCAGATCAGTCGCTCAGTCGTGTCCGACTCTTTGCGACCCCATGAACCGCACCACGCCAGGCCTCCCTGTCCATCACCAGCTCCCGGAGGTCACCCAGACTCACACCCATTGAGTCAGTGATGCCATCCAGCCATCTCATCCTCTGTCGTCCCCTTCTCCTCCTGCCCTCAATCCCTCCCAGCATCAGAGTCTTCTCCAATGAGTCAACTCTTCGCATGAGGTGGCCAAAATACTGGAGTTTCAGCTTTAGCATCATTCCTTCCAAAGAAATTCCAGGATTGATCTCCTTCAGAATGGACTGGTTGGATCTTCTTGCAGTCCAAGGGACTCTCAAGAGTCTTCTCCAACACCACAGTTCAAAAGCATCAATTCTTCGGCTCTCAGCCTTCTTCACAGTCCAGCTCTCACATCCATACATGACCACAGGAAAGACCATAGCCTTGACTAGGCGAACCATTGTTGGCAAAGTAATGTCTCTGCTTTTGAATATGCTATCTAGGTTGGACATAACTTTCCTTCCAAGGAGTAAGCGTCTTTTAATTTCATGACTGCAATCACCATCTGCAGTGATTTTGGAGCCCAGAAAATAAAGTCTGACACTGTTTCCACTGTTTCCCCATCTATCTCCCATGAAGTGATGGGACCAGATGACATGATCTTCGTTTTCTGAATGTTGAGCTTTAAGCCAACCTTTTCACTCTCCAAGAGCCTACCTAAATTAGTCAAAAGTATCAATAGTTTCAAGGGTTCTTTTACGCAGGTGTGGTCAAGATTTAGAACATGGAGTAGCTAGAAACAAGAGATTCAAGTACAATATGGGGCATGTGAATATAGGATATTACTATATTAAAACTCCATTTTTCTGATTATTCAAAATATAGAGGTTACTGTTGATAATTTATAAACATTTTCAAGAACTAGAAGTTTTCTTTTGAAATCTGAAGAACTTTGTGTGATTAAAAAATAACCTACTTATTTAAATACGCATTTTAAACAGTGCCACCTTTTTGATGTAGTATACCTAGAAGCAGAGAAGTCAATATGTTGAAAGCATCACCTTCTACCCATAATCAAATGTCCTCCACAGCAAAGTCATGGTTTGCCTCAAGTACTGTTAATTTTAATAACCTGTGTCCTAATGGTACTACTGAGGAACACTATGATGTATTGTACAGATCCATCATCAAATGATCATGAAGATGAGCATTTGGGCTCACATGTTCTTGTTAGTTTTCTTTGTTTGTAGGTATTGTTGTTGTGAGCACTGAGTAGTTAATACTCTGTGAGCCTCTTTCTTCAATTGATAAGTGAAAATGATAACAGTAGAACTGTTAGCTTCACATCAAAAAAATGTGCAAAGAACATCCAATATAAATAGGCTATTTTTCTTACTTGTGAACTCCACAGGACAATACCCCAACAAGTAATTGGAGAAATGTTCTCTAAGATTGGAGAAATTGTTCTAAATTGAAGAAATGTTCTCTAAGAAAGTAAATACTGCCATGTTCATCAGTTAATTATTTTATCTTTTGATTTTCTATTCTGTAATAGGGAAATTGGTTGACAAATCCATATTAGACTTACATAAATGTAAGGAGGAAGCATCAGTGTTTCTGTTACACAGACTAACATAAGTTTAGTTTATGTATAAAAGAGAGCTTATTAACAAACTTATTTATATATAAATGGAAAAACCTAGTTTATGCGGAAGACTGATCACGACATAAACAAATTTAAGATAACTTTTCATTAAGATTTTAGTAAAAATATTGTAGAAAAACTGGAGAATCAAAACTGTAGGAAGTGTAACTCTTGTTTTAGGATGTTTCTTATATATTGGTTTAAGTCTCAGCACTCAACATCTGTTGAGTGAACATCATTTTGGAAAATGCATTCTCATGAGAAAATATCCTTTAGATCAGGTCTCATTTTCCTTCTGATCATCTTTTACTAAAATTCATGAAAACTGCCTATGGTTTGTTGTTCCTTTCTTTCTCCTACCCTGTTTCATTTTTTTCACCCTCTCTCTCCATACCCACTTGCATATCCACTCCGCCCCCCTACATACACCCACAACACACACCACCCATATATATGCTTAGATGCATGTTTTTTTTGAGTGAAGGTAGAATATTGAGTTAACTTTTTCACATACTTTCCTGTTAAAGAATCTTTCAAAAATTCCGTCTTCAGACTTGAAATTCTTTAAGAAAAATCTCTGTGAGGAACTGTTTGGAAAGACACCAGCTACAGTTTAAAAGAAAAAAAAAAAGCACTTAAATAATGTGTATTAGGAAAAAGGATTTATGACTAAAGTAAAAAAGTACATAAACAGTGTAAAAACCCATCGAGGGAAATTTGATAGGATTTTTTTTTTTCTTTCAGTGTTTAACATATCAATAGTAAAGAAAATCATGAAATTAAAATTTGTAGTATTCCTTATTTGCTGTAATTAGAGTAAAAAGCTGAAATAACCATATGCTAACTATATGTTCTGGCATTCATGCTCAGTCATGTTCTACTCTTCGCAACCTCATGGACTGGAGAGCTCCTCTGTCCATGGAATTTTCTGACAAGAATACCGGAGCACGTTGCCATTTCCTACTCTAGGGGATGTTCTGTGAACCAGGAACTGAGCCACTGTCTCCTGGGTCTCCTGCACTGTCATGCAGACTCATTACCACTGTGCCATGTAGGAAAGTCTGCATATGTTCTAGACACAATACTAAAATCTTTTCATTTACTAATCATTTCCCCTTTACCAATTGTTAGGGAAGGTATAAGTGCCCCTGTTTTGCAGATAAGGGAGCTGGAACACAAGTTTCTACAACCACCAAGGGAAATTCTTTATCTAGACGAATTCTGTATGGCTTGGAACCTCATAATATTTTCATTATACTGGAATTACTTTCCCCAGACACAAATAAATAAAGGCTTAAAACGCTCAGTTTGTGTTCAAAATAATGTCTGGATTTTTCTGAATTCACTCTCTTGATAATAACCACCAAGAAAATTAATCTAGAAGATTTCAAGTTTTAAGATTCCAATCACTCAGATCAAAAAATTATGTAAAATTGTTCAAAATCTCAATATTTAATAGAAATTTAAGGTACACACAGGGCTTCCTTGGTGGCTCAGTGGTAAAGAATCCATCTGTCAAGCAGGAGACTCGGGTTCTATCTCTGGGTAGGGAAAAAAGATTTTGGAGAATGAAATGTCAACCCACTTCAGTATTTTTGACTGGGAAATTCAATGGAGAGAGGAGCCTAGCAGGCTACAGTCCATGGGCTTGCAAAGAGTTGGGCAGAACTTAGTTGTTTAGTTGACTAAACAACAAAACCAACAAAATATACATGTGTAATTCAGAACAAAGCTCACTTCTGTAAGATTTTCCATTTCTTTGAAATGTCATGCAACCACCCAGGCTGTTTCCTTTTATTTTTCTGAGGTGTGATCTGACACAGCAAATAGATATGTAATACATCTGACTCTCTTATGAATGTCCATCCAAAAGATGCATTTAGGTAAGTATTGTTGGGGATAACTTGATTAAAAGCACAACAGGCAAGAGGGAAAAAATCCCACAGGCAGTCTATAGCAGTCAATGTGTATGAGGTTATAACTATAGGAATAAAGTCAATAATAGTAAAGGGATCTATAAGACAGGCTTGAGTCTTATTTAATTGAATCTCAAGGGTTACCACAGGTATAGTTAAATATTTGTATAATATGATCAGATCAGATCAGATCAGTCGCTCAGTCGTGTCCGACTCTTTGCGACCCCATGAACTGCAGCACGCCAGGCCTCCCTATCCATCACCAGCTCTTGGAGGACACTCAGACTCACATACATTGAGTCAGTGATGCCATCCAACCATCTCATCCTCTGTCGTCCGCTTCTCCTCCTGCCCCCAATCCCTCCCAGCATCAGAGTCTTCTCCAATGAGTCAACTCTTCTCATGAGGTGGCCAAAATACTGGAGTTTCAGCTTTAGCATCATTCCTTCTAAAGAAATCCCAGGGCTGATCTCCTTCAGAATGGACTGGTTGGATCTCCTTGCAGTCCAAGGGACTCTCAAGAGTCTTCTCCAACACCACAGTTCAAAAGCATCAATTCTTCGGTGCTCAGCCTTCTTCACAGTCCAGCTCTCACATCCATACATGACCACAGGAAAGACCATAGCCTTGACTAGGCGAAACTTTGTTGGCAAAGTGATGTCTCTGCTTTTGAATATGCTATCAAGGTTGGTCATAACTTTCCTTCCAAGGAGTAAGCGTCTTTTAATTTCATGGCTGCAGTCACCATCTGCAGTGATTTTGGAGCCCAGAAAAAGAAAGTCTGACACTGTTTCCACTGTTTCTCCATCTATTTCCCATGTAGTGATGGGACCAGATGACATGATCTTCGTTTTCTGAATGTTGAGCTTTAAGCCAACCTTTTTACTCTCCACTTTCACTTTCAACAAGAGGCTTTTAGTTCCTCTTCACTTTCTGCCATAAGGGTGGTATCATCTGCATATCTGAGGTTATTGATATTTCTCCCGGCAATCTTGATTCCAGCTTGTGTTTCTTCCAGTCCATCATTTCTCATGATGTACTCTGCATATAAGTTAAATAAACATGGTGACAATATACAGCCTTGACGTACTCCTTTTCCTATCTGGAACCAGTCTGTTGTTCCATGACCAGTTCTAACTGTTGCTTCCTGACCTGCATACAGATTTCTCAAGAGGCAGATCAAGTGTTCTGGTATTCCCATCTCTCTCAGAATTTTCCACAGTTTATTGTGATCTACACAGTCAAAGGCTTTGGCATAGTCAATAAAGCAGAAATAGATGTTTTTATGGAACTCTCTTGCTTTTTCCATGATCCAGCGGATGTTGGCAATTTGATCTCTGGTTCCTCTGCCTTTTCTAAGTCCAGGTTGAACATCAGGAAGTTCACGGTTCACATATTGCTGAAGCCTGGCTTGGAGAATTTTGAGCATTACTTTACTAGCGTGTGAGATGAGTGCAATTGTGCGGTAGTTTGAGCACTCTTTGGCATTGCCTTTCTTTGGGATTGGGATCAAAACTGACCTTTTCCAATCTTGTGGCCACTGCTGAGTTTTCCAAATTTGCCGGCATATTGAGTGCAGCACTTTCACAGCATCATTATAGCACTGATGAAATAGCATGGATATTTATCTATTTTTCACTTTTCCTAAAATAATTTCTTCAAAGACTGAAGTTGATTTTGTTTACCATGATATATATTAAAATATAAATTGAATAATCTTATAATATTTATTATCCTTTTACATAAATGTAGTAAGAGAGAATAAGAAAATAATCTCTGTTCCTTATAAACATTACATCATTGCCATTAGGATAGAAATTTGGAAATTATCTATCAAGATTTAATTACATCCACTGAAAATTTAGAAACCATCTACTGACTTGTGTTACTCAACATTAATTATTTTTATGTGCACTTTAGAGTCTAGTAGAAATCCATAATAGATCTTTCTTTCTTAATTTAGCTTCTTTTGCTTTGTTTAGTCCCTTTTCACTTGTGAATGTGTGTATGAGGAAGAGGAGTGCCAGGAGAACCTAAGGAAACAGGTTGAGTAAAAAATAGCCCTTAGTCCCTATATCTTATCAGATGATGTTCATGGGTTCATGTAAGGTTTTACATATATATGTATGTATGTATATATATATATATATATTCTTCATTTCTACTCCAGGTACTCACTGGACACTAAGATATTTAAAGATAGTCAAAAGATATTACACGTTCTGACCCCAGGTGGTGACATGGTAAAGAATCCACCTTCCAATGCGGGAAGTGCATGAGACATGGCTTGACCCTTGATCTGGGAAGATCCCTTGAAGTAGGGGTAATCCACTCTAGTTTTCCCACTGGGAAAATTTCATGGACAGTGGAGCCTGATGGTCTACAGTACATGGAGAAACTAAGAGTCAGACATGACTGAGTGACTGAGAACACACATTACACATTAGTTGTGGTTGTCCTACAGTGGTTCACATCCAGGAATAATCTCTTATTATACTCAAAATTCTCCAAGCCAGGCTTCAACAACAAGTGAACTGCGGAATTCCAGATGTTTAAGTTGGTTTTAGAAAAGGCAGAGGAACCAGAGATCAAATTGCCAATATCTGCTGGATTATCAAAAAAGCAAGAGAGTTCCAGAAAAACATCTATTTCTGCTTTATTGATTATGCCAAAGCCTTTGACTGTGTGGATCACAATAAACTGTGGAAAATTCTGAAAGAGATGGGAATACCAGACCACCTGACCTGCCTCTTGAGAAACCTGTATACAGGTCAGGAAGCAGCAGTTAGAACTGGACATAGAAAAACAGACTGGTTCCAAATAGGAAAAGGAGTACATCAAAGTTTTATATTGTCACCCTGCTTTATTAACTTATATGCAGAGTACATCATGAGAAATTCTGGGCTGAATGAAGCACAAGCTGGAATCAAGGATGCTGGGAGAAATATCAATAACCTTAGATATTCAGTGACACCACCCTTATGGCAGAAAGTGAAGAAGAACTAAAGAGGCTCTTAATGAAATTGAATGAAGAAAGTGAAAAAGATGGCTTAAAGCTCAAAATTCAGAAAACTAAGATCATGACATCTGGTCCCATAATTTCAGGGCAAATAGATGGGGAAACAGTGGAAAAAGTGGCTGACTTTATTTTGGGGGCTCCAAAATCACTGCAGATGGTGACTGCAGCCATGAAATTAAAAGATGCTTACTTCTTGGAAGAAAGTTATGGCCAACCTAGGCAGCATATTCAAAAGCAGAGACATTACTTTGCCAACAAAGGTCCATTTAAACAATCTATGGTTTTTCCAGTATTCATGTATGGATGTGAGATTTGGATTATAAAAAAAAGCCGAACACCAAAGAATTGATGCTTTTGAACTGTGGTGTTGTATAAGACTTTTGAGAGTCCCTTGGACTGCAAGAAGATCCAACCAGTCAATCCTAAAAGAAATTAATCCTGAATATGCAATAGACTGGCTGCTGTTGAAGCTGAAATCCCAATACCTTGGCCCCCTGATGCAAAGAACTCATTTGAAAAAACCCGGATGATGGGAAAGATTGAGGAGGAAAGGAAGGGGACAACAGAGGATGAGGTGGTTGCCTGGCATCACTGACTCAATGGCCATGAGCTTGAGTAAACTCTGGAAGTTGGTGATGGACAGGGAGGCCTGGTGTGCTGCAGTCCATGGGATCTCAGAGAGTCAGACAAGACTAAGTGACTGAACTGAACTGAAATGATACTCATCATAAAGTATATTGACTCTGTCTTCACCTTGCTGTAGGAGTGGAAAGCAATAAAAGTCTTTAAAAGGAAATTTAGATACATGTAATTATCATTTATTTTATCCGAATTCAAATGGACTGGAATGGGTGAATTTAAATCAGATAACCATTATTTCTACTACTGTGGGCAGGAATCCCTCAGAAGAAATGGAGTAGCCATCATGATCAACAAAAAAGTCCATAATGCAGTACTTGGATGCAATCTCATAAATGACAGAATGATCTCTGTTCGTTTCCAAGTCAAACCATTCAATGTCACAGTAATCCAAGTCTATCCCCCAACCAGTAACGCTGAAGAAGCTGAAGTTGAACCGTTCTATGAAGATCTACAAGATCTTTTAGAATTAAACCACCAAAAAGATGTCCTTTTCATTACAGGGGACTGAAATGCAAAAGTAGGAAGTCAAGAAACACCTGGAGTAACAGGCAAATTTGGCCTTGGAATACGGAATGAAGCAGGGCAAAGACTAATAGAGTTTTGTCAAGAAAATGCACTGGTCATATCAAACATCCTCTTCCAACAACACAAGAGAAGACTCTACACATGGACATCCCAGATGATCAACACCCTAATCAGATTAATTATGTTCTTTGAAGCCAAAAATGGAGAAGCTCTATACAGTCAACAAGAAAAGAGAGGGAGCTGACTGTGGCTCAGATCATGAGCTCCTTATTGCCAAATTCAGACTGAAATTGAAGAAAGTAGGGAAAACCATTAGACCATACAGGTATGACCTAAATCAAATCCCTTATGATTATACAGTGGAAGTGAGAAGTAGATTTAAGGGCCTAGACCTGATAAATAGAGTGCCGGATGAACTATGGAATGAGGTTTGTGACATTGTACAGGAGACAGGGATCAAGAATATCCCCGTGGGGAAGAAATGCAAAAAAGCAAAATGACTGGGGAGGCCTTACAAATAGCTGTGAAAAGAAGGAAAGTGAAAAGCAAAGGAGAAAATGAAAGATATAAGCATCTGAGTGCAAAGTTCCAAAGAATAGCAAGAAGAGATAAGAAAGCCTTCCTTAGCAATCAATGCAAAGAAATAGAGGATTGGAATAGGGAGAGGATGGGATGATTTGGGAGAATGGCATTGAAATGTGTATAATATCATATATGAAACGAGTCTCCAGTCCAGGTTCAATTCATGATACTGGATGCTTGGGGCTGGTGCACGGGGATGACCCAGAAGGATGGTACACAGAGGGAGGAAGGAGGAGGGTTCGTGGTAGGGAGCACATATATGCCTGTGGTGGATTCATTTTGATGTATGGTAAAACCAATACAAAATTGTAAAGTTAAACAAAATAAAAAATTTTTAAAAAGGAAGAAATATAGGAAAACAATAGAATGGGAAAGACTAGAGATCTGTTCAAGGAAATTAGAAATAACAAGGGAACATTTCATGCAAAGATGGACTTGATAAAGGACAGAAATGGTATGGAACTAAAAGAAGCAGAAGATATTAAGAAGAGGTATCAAGAATACACAGAAGAACTGTACAAAAAAGATCTTCATGACCCAGATAATCACGATGATGTGATCACTCACCTAGAGCCAGGCATCCTGGAATGTGACGTCAAGTGGGCCTTAGAAAGCATCACTAAGAACAAAGCTAGTGGAGGTGATGGAATTCCAGTTGAGCTATTTCAAATCCTGAAAGATGATGCTGAGAAAGTGCTGCACTCAATATTGCAGCAGATTTGGAACACTCAGCAGTGGCCACAGGAAAGGAAAAGGTCAGTTTTCATTCCAATCCCAAAGAAAGGCAATGCCAAAGAATGCTCAAACTACCACACAATTTCACTCATCTCACATGCTAGTAGACTAATGCTCAAAATTCTCCAAGCCAGGCTTCAGCAATACGTGAACCACGAACTTCCTGATGTTCAAGCTGGTTTTAGAAAAGGAAGAGGAACCAGAGATCAAACTGGCAACATCCACTGGATCATTGAAAAAGCAAGAGAATTCTAGAAAAACATCTATTTCTGCTTTATTAACTATGCCAAAGCCTTTGACTGTGTGGATCACAATAGACTGTGGAAAATTCTGAAAGAGATGGGAATACCAGACCACCTTACCTGCCTTTTGAGAAATCTGTATGCAGGTCAGGAAGCAACAGTTAGAACTGGACATGGAACAACAGACTGGTTCCAAATAGGAAAAGTACGTCAGGGCTGTATATTGTCACCCTGCTTATTTAACTTATATGCAGAGTACATCATGAGAAACACTGGGCTAGAAGAAGCACAAGCTGGAATCAAGATTTCTGGGAGAAATATCAATAACCTCAGATATGCAGATGCAACCACCCTTATGGCAGTAAGTGAAGAGGAACTAAAAAGCCTCTTGATGAAAGTGAAAGTGGAGAGTGAAAAAGTTGGGTTAAAGCTCAACATTCAGAAAACGAAGATCATGGCATCTGGTCCCATCTCTTCATGGGAAGTAGATGGGGACACAGTGGAAACAGTGGCTGACTTTATTTTTCTGGGCTCCAAAATCACTGCAGATGGTGACTGCAGCCATGAAATTAAAAGACGCTTACTCCTTGGAAGGAAAGTTATGATCAACCTAGATAGCATATTGAAAAGCAGAGATGTTGCTTTGCCAACAAAGGTTCGTCTAGTCAAGGCTATGGCTTTTCCAGTGGTCACGTCTGGATGTGAGAGTTGGACTGTGAAGAAGGCTGAGCATGGAATAATGGATGCTTTTGAACTGTGGTGTTGGAGAAGACTCTTGAGAGTCCCTTGGACTGCCAGGAGATCAACCAGTCCATTCTGAAGGAGATCAGCCCTGGGATTTCTTTGGAAGGAATGATGCTAAAGCTGAAACTCCAGTATTTTGGCTTCCACATACAAAGAGTTGTCTCAGTGGAAAAGACTCTATTGCTGGGAGTGATTGGGGGCAGAAGGAGAAGGGGATGGCGGAGGATGAGAAGGCTGGATGGCATCACTGATTCGATGGACGTGAGTCTGAGTGAACTGCAGTAGTTGGTGATGGACAAGGAAGCCTGGTGTGCTTCGTTTCATGGGGTCGCAAAGAGTCAGACACGACTGAATGACTGAACTGAACTGAACTGATGGGACCAGATGCTATGATCTTAGTTTTCTGAATTTGTGTTTTAAGCCAACTTTTTTCACTTTCCTCTTTCACTTTCATCATGAAGCTCTTTAGTTCTTCTTCACTTTCTGCCATAAGGGTCGTGTCATCTGCATATCTGAGGTTATTGATATTCCTCCTGGCAATCTCGACTCTAGCTTGTGCTTCATCGAGCCCAGCATAAATAAGCAGTGTGACAATATACAGACTTGTTTTATTTCTTTCCAAATTTGGGACCAGTCTGTTGTTCCATGTCCAGTTCTAACTGTTGCTTCTTGACCTGCATACAGATTTTCAGGAGGCAGGTCAGGTGTTCTTGTATTCCCATCTCTTGAAGAAATTTCCACAGTTTATCATGATCCATACAGTCTAATTTTTGGAGTAGTCAATAAAGCACAAGTAGATGTTTTTTCTGGAATTCTCTTGGTTTTTCTATGATCAAACAGATGTTGGAAGTTTGATCTCTTGTTATTCTGCCTTTTCTAATCCAGCTTGAATATCTGATAGTTCACATTTAATATACTGTTGAATCTGTCTTGGAGAATTTTGAGCATTACTTTGCTAGCGTGTGAGATGAATGCAATTGTATGTTAGTTTGAATATTTTTTGATATTACCTTTCTTTGGGACTGAAATGAATACTGACCTCTTCCAGTCCTGTGACCTCTGTTGAGTCTTCCAAATTTGCTGGTGTACTGAGTGCAGATCTCTCACAGTATCTTTTAGGATTTGAAATAGCTCAACTGGAATTTCACCACCTCCACCATCTTTTTTCTTTGTGTTCCTTCGTAAGGCCCCCTTGACTTTGCATTCCAGGATGTCTATACCTAGGTGAGTAATCACACCATTGTAGTTATCTGTGGTACATATATCTCTTCCTCAAATTTCCTTGTTGCCAGTCTTCTAACCATATCCCCTCGACCCCTGCCCCCCGAAGTCCTTGACCATCCAGCCAATTCATTGGCCAAAAACATGAATCAGTATATATTTTACATTTGGAAACTCCTTCCAAGTTAAATAATTGACTAGTTGCGCCCCTTGAAATGTACCCATTGGTAGGATTTCCTTTTACTACTATTGTTTGGGTAATTTTCAGGATGAGGTTACATTTCTGCAGCTTCCAATTTAAAAGATCATTTCAGAACTATTCCTTTACAAGTCTGAAGTCTTATATTCCTTTGTAATTTATTGTAATTTATAGATGAAGGCAGGGAGAGATAAAGAAGTGCAATGGGAGTGTGGACCATGATCATTTTTGCCACTTTTCCCTGTAAATTTGCCTTCAGGACTTAAACTTGGGCCAGATCATGCCTATATCACTTTATTTTTTTCTGGAGTACTGCTGTGCACACCCAGATTTATGGCTTAGATACTTTTGATAATATCAAGTGCATGAAAGAAGCTTCGGTTGCACAGTGACTTGGTGACCCATGGTGAACCACTCAGTTTCCATTAAGGCCCAGTGTCAGGCCAAACACTATTTCAGAAAAGGAGAGTAGTTATCTTGGAACGATGGCAAGACTATTTTTCCAAAATCCTACTTGTCTGCACTGAAATTCACATATGGAAGCCTGGCAAGTTTTCTGACATTCTTACCTGTGACTGAAACATCAAGCAAAATAGATCTACTGGATTATTAATACTTGTCCTCAGTCTCAGAGAAGCTTGTATGCCTGGTTGAACCTATAGCAGAGCCTTTTCTATTTCAGGAACTCATTTATCAGTAGAATCTATTTGAGTAACTTTACAATTGAGCCAGAGGAATACACTCAAATATATGATATGATGACTCTCAAATCCAATAAGGCAAAGAGTCATTGAACATCATTTCTGGTTATAGGAGAGGCCAGAAAGAACAAGTTATACATCATATTAAGAGGTATAGATAACATTATGTACCCCATCCTACTGGTTTCCTGGAAATTTCAATGAGTTTATTAGTAGTTTAGTTGCTAAGTCGTGCCAACCCTTGCAAATCCATGGACTGTAGCCTGCCAGGCTTCTCTGTCAATGGGATTCTCCAGGCAAGAATACTGGAGTGGGTTGCTGTTATCTTTCCCAGAGATCTTCCCCAACCAGGAATCGAATCCTGGTCTCTTGCATTGCAGGCAGATTCTTTACTGACTGAGCTACAAGGGAAGCCCAGTGAGTTTCAGTTCAGTTCAGTTCAGTTTAGTCTCTCAGTCGTGTCCGACTTTTTGTGACCCCATGAATCGCAGCACGCCAGGCCTCCCTGTCCATCACCAACTCCCAGAGTTCACTCAGACTCACGTCCATCGAGTCAGTGATGCCATCCAGCCATCCCATCCTCTATCGTCCCCTTCTCCTCCAAGTCTTTTCCAATGAGTCAACTCTTCGCATGACGAGGCCAAAGTACTGGAGTTTCAGCTTTAGCATCATTCCTTCCAAAGCAATTCCAGTGCTGATCTCCTTAAAAATAGACTGGTTGGATCTCCTTGCAGTCCAAGGGACTCTCAAGAGTCTTCTCCAACACCACAGTTCAAAGGCATCAATTCTTCAGTGCTCAGCCTTCTTCACAGTCCAACTCTAACATCCATACGTGACCACTGGAAAAGCCATAGCCTTGACTAGACGAACCTTTGTTGGCAAAGTAATGTCTCTACTTTGGAATATGCTATCTAGGTTGATCATAACTTTCCTTCCAAAGAGTAAGCGTCTTTTATTTTCATGGCTGCAGTCACCATTTGCAGCGATTTTGGAGCCCCCCCAAAATAAAGTCTGACACTGTTTCCATTGTTTACACATCTATTTCCCATGAAGAGATGGGACGAGATGCCATGATCTTCATTTTCTGAATGTTGACTTTAAGCCAACTTTTCCACTCTCTTTTTTTCACTTTCATCAAGAGGCTTTTTAGTTCTTCTTCACTTTCTGCCATAAGGGTGGTGTCATCTGCATATCTAAGGTTATTGATATTTCTCCAGGCAATCTTCATTCCAGCTTGTGCTTCTTCCAGTCCAGCCTTTCTCATGATGTACTCTGCATATAAGTTAAATAAGCAGGGTGACAAAATACAGCCTTGACGTACTCCTTTTCCTATTTGGAACCAGTCTGTTGTTTGGAACAACAGTTCTAACTGTTCAGTTCTAACTGTTGCTTCCTGACCTGCATATAGATTTCTCAAAAGGAAGATCAGGTGGTTTGGTATTCCCATCTCTTTCAGAATTTTCCACAGTTTATTGTGATCCACACAAAGGCTTTGGCATTGTCAATAAAGCAGAAATAGATGTTTTTCTGGAACTCTCCTGCTTTTTCCATGATCCAGCAGATGTTGAAAATTTGATCTCTAGTTCCTCTGCCTTTTCTAAAACCAGCTTGAACATCAGGAAGTTCACGGTTCACATATTGCTGAAGCCTGGCTTGGAGAATTTTGAGCATTACTCTACTAGCATGTGAGATGAGTGCAGTTGTGCGGTAGTTTGAGCATTCTTTGGCTTTGCCTTTCTTTGGCATTGGAATGAAAACAGATCTTTTCCAGTCCTGTGGCCACTGCTGAGTTTTCCAAATTTGCTGGCATATTGAGTGCAGCACTTTCACAGCATCATCTTCCAGGATTTTAAATACCTCAACTGGAATTCCATTACTTCCACTAGCTTTGTTTGTAGTGATGCTTTCTAAGGTCCACTTGACTACACATTCCAGGATGTCTGGCTCTAGGTCAGTGATCACACCATCGTGATTATCTGGGTCGTGAGGATCTTTTTTTGTACAGTTCTTCTGTGTATTCTTGCTACCTCTTCTTAATATCTTCTGCTTCTGTTAGGTCCATCCCATTTCTATCCTTTATCGAGCCCATCTTTGCATGAAATGTTCCCTTGGTATCTCTAATTTTCATGAAGAGATCTCTAGTCTTTCCTATTCTATTGTTTTCCTCTATTTCTTTGCATTGATTGCTAAAGAAGGCTTTCTTACCCTTCTTGCTATTCTTTGGAACTCTGCATTCAGATGCTTATATCTTTCCGTTTCTCCTTTGCTTTTTGCTTCTCTTCTTTTCACAGCTATTTGTAAGGCTTCCCCAGACAGCCATTTTGCTTTTTTGCATTTCTTTTCCAAGGGGCTTGTCTTGATCCCTGTCTCCTTTACAATGTCATGAACCTTATTCCATAGTTCATCAGGCACTCTATCTATCAGATCTAGGCCCTTAAATCTATTTCTCACTTCCACTGTATAATAATGAAGTATCTGATTTAGGTCATATCTGTATGGTCTAGTGGTTTTCCCTACTTTCTTCAATTTAAGTCTGAATTTGGCAATAAGGAGTTCATGATCTGAGTCACAGTAAGCTCCTGGTCTTTTTTGTTGTTGTTGTTGACTGTATACAACGTCTTCATCTTTGGCTGCAAAGAATATAATTAATCTGAATTTGGTGTTGACCATCTGGTCATGTCCATGTGTAGAGTCTTCTCTTGTGTTGTTGTTAGAGGGTATGTTTTATGATCTGTGCATTTTCTTGGCAAAACTCTATTAGTTTTTGCCCTGCTTCATTCCATATTCCAAGGCCAAATTTGCCTGTTATTCCAGGTGTTTCTTGACTTCCTACTTTTGCATTCCTCTCCCCTATAATGAAAAGAACATATTTTTTGGGTGTTAGTTCTAAAAGGTCTTGTAGGTCTTCATAGAACCTTTCAAATTCAGCTTCTTCAGAGTTACTGGTTGGGGACTTGGATTACTGTGATATTGAATGGTTTGCCTTGGAAACGAACAAAGATCATTCTGTCGCTTTTGAGATTGCATCCAAGTACTGCATTATGGACTCTTTTGTTGACCATGATGGCTACTCCATTTCTTCAGAGGGATTCCTGCCCACAGTAGTAGAAATAATGGCCTTCTGAGTTAAATTCACCCATTCCCTTTCATTTTAGTTTGCTGATTCCTAGAATGTCAAAATTCACTCTTGACATCTCTTGTTTGACCAATTTGCCTTGATCATGGACCTGACATTCCTGGTTCCTATGCAATGTTGCTCTTTACAGCATTGTACCTTGCTTTTATCACCAGTAACATCCACAGCTGGGTATTGTTTTTGCTTTGGCTCCATTCCTTCATTCTTTCTGGAGTTATTTCTCCACTGATCTCCAGTAGCATATTGGGCACCTACTGACCTGGGGAGTTCCTCTTTCAGTATTCTATTATTTTGCCTTTTCATACTATTCATGGGGTTCTCAAGGCAAGAATACTGAAGTGTTTTGCCATTCCCTTGGGTCTTCTAATTTTAGTTTACAAGGAAATGTATTATCAAAAAGATCTAAAGTAGTTGCCACTTCTGACACAGTAATGAAAATCACATTTCTAGCTAAATACCAGGTACCAGCAGCTCTGACAATATGTTCTTGCATTGAAATACATCTGGGACAGAAGCTGGCTAACGTTAGAATTATCCACTGTCACTCTCCAAGATCCATGCCTATCCTGCAACAGGCAAAAATAGCAGAGCAGAACACGTATGTGGTGGTAACTCCCACCCCACATCTTTCAAGGTTTGATGGTTTGATGGCACAAGGTTTGATGGCACTAATCTCTACAGTCCCTCCAGGAATATGGTACAACTTTTACTTTACTATTTTTCTAAGGACAGGCAGTAGTAATGACTTCCACTGGGGTTTTTCTGACATAATATCCCTTATTCATCAGGACAGTGAACCAATGTAATTATTCTGTCAATCACGAAGTATGTCTGTTCCGATTATCCATTCTAAAATTGGAAAATAATCACAGCATGGGTTCCATGATCACAGTGGGTCCTGTGATCATGGAACCCATGCTGTGGTTCTGATCACCAGACATCCATTATTTCTAACGCTAATTGAGGGACTACAGTAATGTTTCGACCTCCTGGAATAAGTTTCATGTTAAAGTCAGTGTCCTGAAACTTCTGATTATTTATTTTTCCACAGTTCATAGTTAACCTGATAAAAGGTCAAAAGTCCCTTTAGGGAAATATGAGGTAAAGATAAATTATACATTTTAGCAAGGTACCAGAATCCTGTTTCAAGGGGACTGGATATCCTTTTTTTTCTTAGGATTCAGAATCTGTAAGCTGGCTTATGTCTGCAAACTCATTTTGATGACATGAATTTCTATATTAATGATTTGAGTTATAATCTTTTTTTTACTTTATTTAAAACTTTTCTGCTGACATAGGTCAGTGGAGAGTCGAGTAAAATCCCTCTCTTTTTATCCTAGGAACATCATGATCAGCTAGACAACACATCTTGTGCTGATTATTTAGATTGTCATTTTGATTCTACTATCCATTTTGGTAACTAAGCCCACCTTGCCTTTCAGATTAAGTGCCATAACTTGACTACTGGCTGCTCCCTAGCATCAGTTCACTCTTAACACATTTGCATTTCACAAACCAGCAACCAGTTTTCATTAGAGACCTGGGCTTTAAAAAATAGGCATCTTAGCTTTTCAAGGATACTGAAGCATCCTCTTCAAATTTATTTCTCATGATTGTTATGAATGGTGAACATTTGGGACCCTTTCAGGGAGGCTTAGTAGATTTTTAATAACAAATCCATCCTATTATTTCAATTTCAGGAAAGTTCAGTTCAGTTCAGTCTCTCAGTCGTGTCCAACTCTTTGCGACCCCGTGGACCACAACACGCCAGGCCTCCCTGCCCATCACCAACTATTTGTGTTTACCCAGACTCATGTCCATTGAGTTGGTGATGCCATCTAAACATCTCATTCTCTGCTCTCCATTTCTCTTCCCACCTTCAATCTTTCCCAGCATTGGGATCTATTCAAATAAGTCAGTTCTTAGCATCAGGTGGCCAAAAACAAAATATTGGAGTTTCAGCTTCAACATCAGTCCCTCTCATGAATATTCAAGACTGATTTCCTTTAGGATGGACTGGTTGGATCTTCTTGCCAGTCCAAGGGACGCTCAGGAGTCTTCTCCAAAACCACAGTTCAAAAGCATCAATTCTTCAGCACTCAGCTTTCTTTATAGTCCAACTCTCACATCCATACATGATTACTGGAAAAAACATAGCCTTGACTAGACAGACCTTTGTTAGCAAACTAATGTCTCTGCTTTTTAATATGCTGTCTAGGTTGGTCATAACTTTCTTTCCAAGGAGTATGAGTCTTTTTATTTCATGGCCACAGTCACAATATACAGTGAACTTGGAGTCCAAAATTAATATAAAATAAAGCCAGCCACTGTTTCCACTGTCTCCCCATCTATTTGCCATGAAGTTATGGAACTGGATGCTATGATCTTAGTTTTCTGAATGTTGACCTTTAAGCCAACTTTTTCACTCTCTTTTTTTCACTTTCATTAAGAGGTTCTTTAGTTCTTTACTTTCTGCCAGAAGGGTGGTGTCATTTGCATATCTGAGGTCATTGATATTTCTCCTGACAATCTTGATTTCAGCTTGTGCTTCATCCAGCAAGTGTTTCTCATGATGTACTCTTCATATATGTAAAATAAACACGGTGACAATATACAGCCTTGACATACTCCTTACACTATTTGGAACCAGTCTGTTGTTCCATGTCCCGTTCGAACTGTTGCTTCCTGATCTGCATACAGATTTCTCAAGAAGCAGATCAGGTGGTCTGGTATTCCCACCTCTTTCAGAATTTTCCACAGTTGTGGTGATCCACACAGTCAAAGTTTGGCATAGTTAATAAAGTAAAAATATATGTTTTTTCTTGAAATCTTTTGCTTTTTTGATAATCCAACAGATGTTGGCAATTTGATCTCTGGTCAGGAAGCAACAGTTAGAACTGGTCATGGAACAACAGACTGGTTCCAGATAGGAAAAGGAGCACGTCAAGGCTGTATATTGTCACCATGTTTATTTAACTTATATGCAGAGTACATCATGAGAAATGCTGGACTGGAAGAAACACAAGCTGGAATCAAGATTCCTGGGAGAAATATCAATAACCTCAGATATGCAGATGATACCACCCTTATGGCAGAAAGTGAAGAGGAACTAAAAAGATTCTTGATGAAAGTGAAAGTGGAGAGTGAAAAGGTTGGCTTAAAGCTCAACATTCAGAAAACGAAGATCATGTCATCTGGTCCCATCACTACATGGGAAATAGATGGAGAAACAGTGGAAACAGTGTCAGACTTTCTTTTTCTGGGCTCCAAAATCACTGCAGAAGGTGACTGCAGCCATGAAATTAAAAGACGCTTACTCCTTGGAAGGAAAGTTATGACCAACCTAGGTAGCATATTCAAAAGCAGAGACATCACTTTGCCAACAAAGGTTCGCCTAGTCAAGGCTACGGTCTTTCCTGTGGTCATGTATGGATGTGAGAGCTGGACTGTGAAGAAGGCTGAGCACCGAAGAATTGATGCTTTTGAACTGTGGTGTTGGAGAAGACTCTTGAGAGTCCCTTGGACTGCAAGGAGATCCAACCGGTCCATTCTGAAGGAGATCAGCCCTGGGATTTCTTTGGAAGGAATGATGCTAAAGCTGAAACTCCATTATTTTGGCCACCTCACGAGAAGAGTTGACTCATTGGAGAAGACTCTGATGCTGGGAGGGATTGGGGGCAGGAGGAGAAGGGGGCAACAGAGGATGAGATGGCTGGATGGCATCACTGACTCGATGGATGTGAGTCTGAGTGACCTCCGGGAGTTGGTGATGGACAGGGAGGCCTGGCATGCTGCAGTTCATGGGGTCGCAAAGAGTCGGACACGACTGAGCGACTGATCTGATCTGATCTGATCCTCTGCCTTTTATAAATCCAATTTTAACATCTGGAAGTTCACGGTTCACATATTGCTGAAATCTGGCTTGGAGAATTGTGAGCATTGCCTTACTAGTATGTGTGATAATTGCAATTGTGCAGTAGTTTGAGTATTTTTTGCCTTTCTTTGGGGTTGGAATGAAAACTGACCTTTTCCAGTCCTGTGGCCGCTGCTGAGTTTTCCAAATTTGCTGGCATATTAAGTGCAATACTTTCATAGCATCATCTTTTAGGATTTGAAATAGCTCAACTGAAATTCTATCACCCCCACTAGCTTTGTAGTGATGCTTCCTAAGGCCCACTTGGCTTTGCATTCCAGGATGTCTGGCTCTAGGTGAGTGATCATTCCATCGTGATTGTCTGAGTCATGAAGATTTTTTTGTCTACCTACCTTTTAATCACTTCTGCTACATTAAACCAAAGTGGAGGGGGCATTTCTATGGAACTCACAATGGACCATTATTTTGTTCATGTAGTAGCCACCACAAAATATTTGTAACTTTCTTACCTCATCCAGTTGCAGCATTAAATGGAGATATCTGCTTAATGAGCCCATATCAATAAATTAGGCCTGATCAAATTTGATGATTTTTCTACCTGTTTCAAGTTCCATATACATTCCCTAGATTTATATCACAAAGGTTTACAACTTTTCTTTACTTCCCTCCAGCTGCAACATGAAGAGTAAAATCTCTTCTTGGTAAACACACCTCAATCAGCAGTCAGGTCGGGTCAAAGTTTATTTCTTTCTATAATTGTCCCATACTGGTTATCTCTATTCCCACATTTATTCCTTGAATTTCTGTCTGTGTAAATTAGAAAACTCAAGTAGCTCTTTTGGAGTGTAGTGCACATCCTCCAATGTCACTCTCTGTACCTTGCTTTCAGATGCCTGCTGGGGCCTGAGACAAGTTACAGAATCAGAAGCAATGAGGGGAGCTGAGGTGGGTCCTCAGGAGAATCAGCATGATCTTTCATGGCAGCTGATGCAGAGGAGGCCATTGCAGTTTCTTCAGCCAAGGCAGGGTTGATTCTACAGACAGGAGGTATACCCTTGTCTTCTGAGGTTGGAGACACCACTTCACTGATAAAGAACACTCACATTATCATTGTTTCTTCTTTTAAGTTTCCTCAAACCTTTGGTGATCTAAGCTGGAATCTGGAATTTACTCATGACTCTTCTCATACCTTCATCCTATGTTAAGTTTTTTTTTTTTTTTTTTTTTTTTTGCTGTTTATAATTCCTAAGTATTGCTTTGACTCTTCTCTATCTCTCAGTTTTAGTTTGGGTTCCCCAAGATGAAGACACTGAGATGAAATTTTCATGAAAGCTTAGCTTTAGCCTAGAGCCTTGGAGCCCTGGAATATATGTTGTTCTGCAGTACTGGTTCCACCATACATCAAGGGGATCAGCCTTTTCAGTGTTGCTTCTGTCATTCATTGTTAACTCCTGGTCCCTTGGATGGTGGGCATAATCTCCAGTGAGGCAGTTCCAATTATCTCTCTTGCAGCTGTCCAGACAAAATGGGGCCGTGAGCTTTTAGCAGCCCAGGCAAACAGCAGTTGTGTTCTAGGTGCACCTGTGCAGTGAATGAGGTCTGACCAGTTGCAGAGGGTCTACAACATTCTTCAACATCATTGACACCACCAGAAGTCACACCTCTCTCATTTCACGTCCAAATCATTACAGTAGCCTCCCTACCATTCTGCTACTTGTGCTCTTCAATTTATTTTCTCTACTATAGCCAAACACCTTCCCCAGTGGCTCAGATGGCAAAGAATCTGTCTGCAGTGCAGGAGACCCGGGTGTGATCCATGGTTTAGAAAGATGACCTGGAGAAGGGAATGGCAACCCACTCCAGTATTCTTGCCTGGAGAATCCAAATAACAGAGGAGACTGATGGACTACAGTCCATGGGATCACAAAGAGTCAGACATGACTGAGTAACTAAAACGTTTTCACTATAACCAGTTATTATTGTAAAATTTTAAATCTAACTGCATCATGTGCTACCTTAAAATACCTTTCAAAAAGAATGTGAAAAAATATTTATATAACTGAAATCACTCCACTGTACACCTGGAACCCACAATGTCAAAAATGATCTATATTTCAATATGAAAAAAAAAATCTTTTAATATCATGGCAACCCACTCCAGTATTCTTGCCTGGAGAATCCCTATGGACAGAGGAGATTGGAGGGCTAGAGTCTATGGGTCACAAAGAGTCAGACATGACTGAGTGACTCAGCACAGCACGCAGTACTTAGTTTTAAGCCTTAACACAATTATGAGGCCCTTCCCAGTCTTTTCTGTCCCTATCACTCCAGCTTCAATTCAGTTCAGTCACTCAGTCAAGTCCGACTCTTCAGAGTCGGACGCATCAGCTCCCTATCTTGCTATTTGCCCTTTAGAAACTAAGTGTCTAGCATGCTTCCTGGAGTGTAGCACATATTCAATAAATAGTTGTTGAATCAGGAGTTTAGTAACCACAGCTATGTGACATTTATGAGGAGTCTGTGAACACACTTCACCTTCTGGACTTTGTTACATATTTCCTCTCCTAAAACATTCTTGCTCCATCTGATGTCTTTTCATGCCTTTGAATCTTTAAGTCCCATTTCTGATGTCTTTTCACCTTGGAGTGTTTTCTGAACCCCCAGGTCTTTGTTCTGTGTTCCTCAAAAGTGCTTTCAGAGTAAGTACCCTTGTTTCCCTTATCTTACTCTTTATAGTACTGTGTTGTAATTTTTTGCTCTCTTCTGAGAGTCTATGAATCTAAGGTCTGTGGAGACATCATTCAGGTTTTTCTTTATTCATGCTGAATCCCCAGCAACTGTCACTGTTTGAAACATTCCTTGGGCTGAAAACTATGTGTTGTTTAATGAATGTAGGGTGGGTGAAATGAATGGAATATACTTATGCTAGGGTGGTTTTTGTGTAAATAGGGCTACAAATTCAAAACAAAATACATGTACACCTCTGGTGGATGCATGTTGATGTATGGCAAAACCAAAGCAATATTGTAAAGAAAATAATAATAATAATAAATAAAGTAAAATTAAAAAAATTAAATAAATAAAAATAGAAAAAAAAACAAAAATTATATTTTTATAATGAAATTTTACCAAAAAGGAAATGCAGAAAATATGTTTTGATTTTTAAATCAAAATATAAAAACCAATCAATATGAAATAATCAATATAAAATAATAAATATTGAAAAAAATATTTACAGAGAAATATAGGGAAAAACAGAATGATGATATCATGCTTAGGACTGGTAGAGTATCAAGGTAAAGTATGTGTTCAAAAGATAATGAGTTTATTTTCAATTTATTCCTTATTCCTAGTTTATGCAGGACTAAAACCAAATCTTAGTTTTCAAAAGACATATACCTAGATAACTTGTCTGGGTCTGAAACAGGTGAAGGTAGAAAAAATTTCCTAGTCTGCAATAATACATTTTGCCCAATATTTTATGAATTTATTCATCTTCCCTTATACTTACATTTATTCATCTAATATTTATCATAAATCAGACATTGTAACTTGAAGATATTATTAGCAAGTAGGTAAATATTTTACAGAGTATGGCTTAATTTGTTTAATAAATTGAAATTCCTGTCTGATATTAGATCATTCTTTTATTTGGATCTTCACTCTTTTTGATGGGTTTTCAGGATAAGATTGTAACATGAGCAATACAAAGTGATTCTTAATGCAATAAGAAAATTTAGAGTATTGTACAACATTCCTTGCATTCCCTTAAGGTTTAAATGTTCCATTGCTTATCATATATTAATGCCTATGTGTAGAATCTAGAAAAAAGGCAAAGATGAACCTATGTGTAAGGTAAGACTAGAGGTGCAGATGTTGAGAATTGATTTGTGGGCAGAGTGGAGGAAAGAGGGTCTGGATGAACTGAGAGAATACCATTGAAAATATTATGTGTAAAATAGTTAGAGGAAAGCTGCTGTACAGCACAGGGAGCTCAGCTTGGTGCTCTGTGATGACCTAGAGGGGATTTATATACCATGGTGTTACATGCCACATACCATACACACACACACACACGCGCGCACACACACACACACACACACACACACACACACACACACACACACACATATATATATATTGACAGAGGATCCCAGTGGGCTACAGTCCACAGGGTCACAAAGAGTCAGACATGACTAAAGCGACTTAGCACACACCATATATACACAGCACATATATTTCAGCACAGTCCCTGTCTCAATAAATGGTAAGTAGTATCATTATGTTTTTCCAATAGTCCTATGTGCATGTGAGATTTTGACTATAAAGATGTCTGAGCATAGAAGAATTGATGCTTTCAAACTGTGGTGCTGTAGAAGACTCTTGAGAGTCCCTAGGACTGCAAGGAGATCCAACCAGTCTTTCCTCAAGGAAATCAGCCCTGACTCTTCATTGGAAGGACTAATGCTGAAGCTGCTGCTTCTGCTGCTGTGTCACTTCAGTCGTGTCCGACTCTGTGCAACCCCATAAACGGCAGCCCACCAGGCTCCCCTGTCCCTGGGATTCTCCAGGCAAGAACACTGGAGTGGGTTGCCATTTCCTTCACCAATGCGTGAATGTGAAAAGTGAAAGTGAAGTCACTCAGTCGTGTCCGACTCTTAGTGACCCCGTGGACTGTAGCCCACCAGGCTCCTCCATCTGTGGGATTTTCCAGGCAAGAGTACTGGAGTGGGGTGCCATTGTCTTCTCCGTGCTGAAGCTCCAATATTTTGGCCACTTGATACAAAGAGCTGACTCATTGGAAAAAATTCTCATGCTGCGAAAGATTGAAGGCTAAAGGAGAAGGGGAGGCAGATGAGATCATAGGATAGCATCACCAACTCAACAGACATGAGTCTGAGCAAACTCTAAGAGAGAGTGGAGGACAGAGGAGTCTGGGTTGCTGCAGTCCATGGGGTCCCAAAGAGTCAGAAACGATTTAGCAACTGAACAACATAATTATGTTACCTTTGTATCATTGTCTGACAGCATATTTATGCAGTTAAGAACATGGTCTGAGACAGCAGATAAAAATATGGTTCTTAAATATTTCTGTTTTGGAATTTTCCCATTCTATTTGTTTCATCACCTATAAAATGAGGATAATAGCAATGCCTACTTATTTGGATAGTTACAGTGATATCAGTTCAGTATCAGTGTATTTATTTTTTGTTTTATTAGAATGAATTTATTAAGGCATATAGATAGATAAAGCTAGAAAAACTAAGTCTTAACTTGGCAGAATGTTCCAAACATTAAAAAGTAGTCTCTTGCCACTTTGTCTCACATTTCATGCATCATTTCTTCTCCCCATTGTGGAATCTATGATTTATAGTGGCTGTTTTCCCCCCTTTATCTCAAAGGTCTTCTTTGCTGAAAGCATCAACAATGTCCTTCTGAAATTTGCACCAGGAGAATCAATGCTGGTCTCCGTGTACCTCTTATTTATAACCTGAAATAGATTTTGTACTACAAAAATTCCTAATGGCATTTTTCATCTGGGCATTTCTCAAGGTATAGATGAAGGGATTTAACATGGGAGTTATCATAGTGTAGAATACAGCCACTGCTTTATCAACTTGTAAAGAAACTGGTGGTCTCAGATATAAAAAAATGCAGGGCACAAGGAGCATGGTGACAACTGTGATGTGGGAGACACAAGTGGAGAGGGCCTTGCGCCTTGCCTCCAAACTGTGATTCCTTAGGTAGCGCAGAATGACCACATAGGAGCCCATCAAGAGGATGAAGTTTATAAGATAAATGAAACCACTGTTGGCAGCAACAAATAATCCTAGAATGTGAGTATCGGTGCAGGCAAGATTTAGCAAAGGGTTCAGATCACACAAAAAGTGGTCTATGACATTAGGGCCACAGAAGGGTAATCTGAAGATGAAAAAGATCTGTATGATTCCATGAAGAAAGCCTCCCGCCCATGCTACTCCAATTAGCAGCCAACACACCCTCCAGTTCATCATGCTTGTGTAGTGCAAGGGCTTGCAGATGGCCACATAACGGTCATAGGCCATCACAGTGAGCAGGATGGCGTCAGCACTTCCGAAGAAATGTTCCCCAAAGATTTGCATCATGCATCCATTGAAGAGGATGGTCTTCCTTTCACGGAGGGAATCAACAATCAATTCAGGGGTATTCACAGAGGAGTAGCAAGCATCAATAAGGGAGAGATAAGCCAGAAAAAACTACATGGGAGATCCCAGTAATGGACTGACTATAATGGTGACCATGATGAACAAATTTCCTACCACAGAGATGATGTAGATGACCAAAAACAAAACAAATATGATCTTCTGCAACGTTAGATTCTGTGTGAGCCCCAACAGAACAAACTCTGTCACGTTGCTCCTATTCTCCATTTATTTTGTATTATGGTTCATCATGTTACCTGGAAAAAAAAAAAAAAGTTACTTTTCAGCACCTCAACCTTGAGTTCACTAAGCGTCTCCATGTAATAAAAAATAAATGCCCAGGTTATATGCAGTTCTGAATTTTTGAGTTCTTTTCTTGACATAGGAAAAATATTTCTGAAATGTTAAGGATAACTTACATCCTCCCCTGAGGAGAGAGAATGCTTAGAGTTAGAGAGACATGAGGGACTCTGAACACAAAGGCAGGAGAATTTCTGTGCACATATACTCATGTGAGATGATGCAAGCCCAATATGAATCAATAGATCCCACATACAGTGGCAGACAAACCTGAGATGAAAGGTAGAATATGGATGTAAAGGGTATGAATGCAAAACCAAGGAGCTTTCCCTTTATTTTTAGGAAATGAGAAACCATGTAAGTTAAATGAAAATGTGAGAGTAATGATGAAGAGGGATGTGAGAGAGAGGGTGTGTTGGATTTAATTCCAAAAATGATCTTTTTCTTACTTGTATGAAGTGGGATGAGGTTTAGTAAGGGGAGGGAATACAGAACAACATTAGTATTCAGATCAGATCAGTCGCTCAGTCGTGTCCGACTCTTTGCGACCCCATGAACCGCAGCACGCCAGGCCTCCCTGTCCATCACCAGCTCCCGGAGGTCACCCAGACTCGCATCCATCGAGTCAGTGATGCCATCCAGCCATCTCATCCTCTGTCGTCCCCTTCTCCTCCTGCCCTCAATCCCTCCCAGCATCAGAGTCTTCTCCAATGAGTCAACTCTTCGCATGAGATGGCCAAAATACTGGAGTTTCAGCTTTAGCATCATTACTTCTAAAGAAATTCCAGGATTGATCTCCTTCAGAATGGACTGGTTGGATCTTCTTGCAGTCCAAGGGACTCTCAAGAGTCTTCTCCAACACCACAGTTCAAAAGCATCAATTCTTCGGCGCTCAGCCTTCTTCACAGTCCAGCTCTCACATCCATACATGACCACAGGAAAGACCATAGCCTTGACTAGGCGAACCTTTGTTGGTAAAGTAATGTCTCTGCTTTTGAATATGCTATCTAGGTTGGTCATAACTTTCCTTCCAAGGAGCAAGCGTCTTTTAATTTCATGGCTGCAGTCACCATCTTCAGTGATTTTGGAGCCCAGAAAAACAAAGTCTGACACTGTTTCCACTGTTTCCCCATCTATTTCCCATGCAGTGATGGGACCAGATGCCATGATCTTCGTTTTCTGAATGTTGAGCTTTAAGCCAACCTTTTCACTCTCCACTTTCACTTTCATCAAGAGGCTTTTTAGCCCCTCTTCACTTTCTGCCATAAGAGTGGTGTCATCTGCATATCTGAGGTTATTGATATTTCTCCCGGCAATCTTGATTCCAACTTGTGTTTCTTCCAGTCCAGCATTTCTCATGATGTACTCTGCATATAAGTTAAATAAACATGGTGACAATATGCAGCCTTGACGTACTCCTTTTCCTATTTGGAACCAGTCTGTTTTTCCATGACCAGTTCTAACTGTTGCTTCCTGACCTGCATACAGATTTCTTAAGAGGCAGATCAGGTGGTCTGGTATTCCCATCTCTTTCAGAATTTTCCATAGCTTATTGTGATCCACACAGTCAAAGGCTTTGGCATAGTCAATAAAGCAGAAATAGATGTTTTTCTGGAACTCTCTTGCTTTTTCCATGATCCAGCGGATGTTGGCAATTTGATCTCTGGTTCCTCTGCCTTTTCTAAAACCAGCTTGAACATCAGGAAGTTCACGGTTCACATATTGCTGAAGCCTGGCTTGGAGAATTTTGAGCATTACTTTACTAGCATGTGAAATGAGTGCAATTGTTCGGTAGTTTGAGCACTCCTTGGCATTGCCTTTCTTTGGGATTGGGATGAAAACTGACCTTTTCCAATCTTGTGGCCACTGCTGAGTTTTCCAAATTTGCTGGCATATTGAGTGTAGCACTTTCACAGCATCATCATTCAGGACTTGGAATAGCTCCACTGGAATTCCATCACCTCCACTAGCTTTGTTCGTAGTGATGCTTTCTAAGGCCCATTTGACTTCACATTCCAAGATGTCTGGCTCTAGGTCAGTGATCACATCATCATGATTATCTGGGTCTTGAAGCTCTTTTTTGTACAGTTCTTCTGCGTATTCTTGCCACCTCTTCTTAATATCTTCTGCTTCTGTTAGGTCCACACCATTAGTATTAGACTATAATATTTCACATAATATGTAACAGAGCTTTGGGGATGGGAAAATAATGAAAAGGTAAAGAAGCTACTGTGCCAGAATACTGGAGTGGATAGCCATTCCCTCCTCCAGGGCATCTTCCCAACCCAGGGATCAAACCCAGGTCTCCCACATTGCAAGCAGATTCTTTACTAGCTGCGTCACTGGGGAGCCCAATAAAATAAACATGTTTCCTAAATCCAGTAACATTAAAATAATTGATAAATATACTTTAATGATCAATTGTTATTTGCACAGCATGATTTCAGTCAATGTATATTTCTTTCATATAGCAGATGAGAAGGAATCTTAGTATATAATAGTAAAAATATAGTAGTAATAATAATATTAGCTAAAACTTGCTGAACATTTACTGTGCTCTAAGAGGCTATCCAATGCTTTGGCCACCTGATGTGAAGAGCTGACTCATTTGAAAAGACCCTGATGCTTTGAAAGACTGAAGGCTAGAGGAGAAGGGGATGATAGAGGATGAGATGATTGGATGGCATCACCAACTCAATGGACATGAGTTTGAGTAAACTCCTGCAGTTGGTGATGGATAGGGAGGCCTAGTGTGCTGCAGTCCATGGAGTCGCAAAGAGTCAGACATGACTGAGAAACTGAAGTGAACTGAACTGAAGATACTACATAATTTAAGCTTCATTAAAAACTTGTGTTTACTATTATCATTTTTATACTTATTGTACACATTAGGAAGTAGAAGCTTAGAGAAATTAAGTATTCTACATAAACTCAGACAGCTACAAAGGACAGAGCTAAGATTAGTTTGAATCATACTTTTATTTTTTGTTCCAAATTCTTAAACCATAACCTATAAAATTATTACAATAAACAGTGCTAAATTATTAAACTTTTAAAAATGGAACCAATATAGTCATATTTATCTTTATCTTACTTCAGAGGCAGTTTTATATATAAATTTAATCAACCTATACAAAGATCATAGATGTATACACACAGTATAATTTACTGAAACCCCCCAATATTAATAACTATATGGTACTGCTTTCATCGAAGGTCCATTTTATCTTTTTTTCTTACCTACCCACATTTCTTCCATCGAAAATTTCCCTATAAAGCATGAACCCACACTCTTCTGCAAAATGTTGTAAATGACTTTGAAAATGACAACCCCATTGGGACAGCATATTGGTTTGGGAATCAGAAAGTCCAGATTAGAATCTTGCCTTTTCCCTCTTGCTACTTGTTGATCTGAGATGCATTTCTTGGCATCTTATATTTTTGTTTTTCAGTATCAAGTGAGAAGTATAATCCACCTCACCTCCCAGGCCATCATGAGAACTGATTGAAGAGATGTATGAATGCAAACACCACATTGTTGGGACACACAGAGGACCTTCCTCACTTATATGGCTATTTATGCACTCTGGATTAGGAGAAATCTGTATTTTTCGCAATGATACATCTAAACATTTGACCATACAATAGACTAAGGAAGAATAATCTCCAATTTTACTTTTAAAGAAGTTACAGAGATCCATATTATGTTCAGCATTTGCTCCCAGGAAGTTCTTCATATGCATGTTTGAACTAAATAAGTGATGGTTCATATCATCTAATATTTATATTGATATCTTTTTGTGTGTGAAATTCATTTAAGTTTTATTTTCATACTCATGTGTAGTCGTAATTATTAAAATAATTGTCTGAGACAAAATAAGTATATCTGCTGTTAGAGAAAAGGGTCTTAACAAATTTCTTAATCTCAGTGAGACTAGTATTTTCTTCTGTCAAATTAGGTTTATGAAATTTACCAAATATCTTTTGAAGAAAGGTGGCGAATGCAAAAGGTTTTACTATTGTATTTGAAAAGTATTAAAACATAACAATTACTATATATGGAAAATAATGACCTTTTCTAATTTACTAACAGAACTGTTGAAAAACTTACCTTCTGATCTTAGATGATATTAATGATATTTGAAGGTGTTCAGAAGTAATTCCATTTTAAAATTGACCTCCTCTTTGGGTAAGAAACTTTCAATAGGAATAATATGACACAGTCAAAAAGAGGCTATTCAGAAAATTCAATATCAAGTCAGTAGAAAATAAGTAAGTCTTTGGATAGGTCTAAATCTTTTCTTCTAGCCTAAAGACTGAAAAAGATTTCACAGAAAATCTGGGACTTGAATTTAGAATAAATTTACTTAAAATACTAAGGTAAAATGATCTTCCATGAATGGTCTGATCCAAAAGCTAGGAGGCAGAATGTGTGGAGGAAATATATTCAAATGGGTCTTTCCACTCTTGACAAATATTTATCTGGAAAAAGTAAACAAGAAAAGACATTTTCAATTGCATGTGTGGCTATTTACCAAGTTTGCCATATAGGTTCTAGGACCTGGTCTATAGCAGCAATTTTCTCTCCCAGGAATTAATTATCTGCTTTGATGGAAAGATTTTGTCTTAGAAGCAGGTGTTCTCTGGAGATATGGTTGGGAAACACTCATTTTGAGTGGGGAATTGTATTCCCTGCACTTGCAGCCAAAATATGTGAGTGTCCTTTCTCTATCTGAACCTGGCTTTCTAAGTATGCTGCTGCTGCTAAGTCGCTTCAGTAGTGTCCGACTCTGTGCGACCCCATAGAGGGCAGCCCACCAGGCTCTCCCGTCCCTGGGATTCTCCAGGCAAGAACACTGGGGTGGGTTGCCATTTCCTTCTCCAATGCATGAAAGTGAAAAGTGAAAGGGAAGTCGCTCAGTTGTGTCTGACTCTTAGCAACCCCGTGGACTACAGCCTACCAGGCTCCTCCATCCATGGGATTTTCGAGGCAAGAGTACTGGAGTGGGGTGCCATTGCCTTCTCCCTAAGTATGCTGACTGTTGTAACAAGGATGGTGTAATTCCATCACAGTAATATCTGTGATGTAGTTACCCTGTGAGATCATGTCAGAGAGAAAACTGCAATTATATATATGTACTC
Organism: Tragelaphus eurycerus; assembly: GCA_935064755.1. NCBI lineage: Eukaryota > Metazoa > Chordata > Mammalia > Artiodactyla > Bovidae > Tragelaphus > Tragelaphus eurycerus. Next base: position 128,871 of record CAKXYN010000237.1, read on the forward strand.
TATCTCCTTATCCATTCATCTATTGATGGACAATTAATTGCTTCTTTGTATTGACTATTGTAAACAGCACTGCAATTAACACTAGAGTGCATGTACCCTTATGAAACATGTTTTTTCCAGATATATATCCAGGAATAGGATTGCTAGGTCATATGGTAGCTTTATTTTTAGTTTTATTTAATAAAAATCCATATTGTTCTCCGTACTGGTTGTATCAATTTACGTTCCCTTCCACAGTGTTGGAGCGTTCTTTTTCCTCCACACCCTTTCCAGTATTTACTGGTTGTAGATTTTTTTTGATGATGGTCATTCTGACAGGTGAGTTGACGTCTCACTGTAATTTTAATTTGCATTTCTGTAATAATTAGCAATGTGTGCATCTTGTCATGTGCCTCTTGGCATCTGTATGTTTACATTGATGAAACGTCTATTTAGATTATTTAGATCTGCTCTTTTTTTTTTTTTTTTAATTGAGCTGCATGAGGCATGTAAATCTGGAGATCTAATCCTTTGTTAGCTGTGTTATTTGCAAATATGTTCTTTCAATCTATGGGCTTTATTGTTTTATTATTATTATTATTTTAGATTGATTTATTTTAATTGGAGGCTAATTACTTTACAATATTGTATTGGTTTTGCCATACATCAACATGAATCCACCACGGGTGTACACGTGTTCCCCATCCTGAACCCCCTTCCTACCTCCCTCCCTGTACCATTCCTCTGGGTCATCCCAGTGCACCAGCCCCAAGTAAACAGTATCATGCATCAAACTTGGACTGGCAATTCGTTTCTTATATGATATTATACATGTTGCAATGCCATTTTTCCAAATCATCCCATCCTCTTTCTCTCCCACAGAGTCCAAAAAAGTGTCTCTTTTGCTGTCTTGCATATATGTTAATTGTTACCATCTCTTAAATTCCATATATATGCATTAGTATACTGTATTGGTGTTTTTCTTTCTGGCTTACTTCACTATGTATAATAGGATCCAGTTTCATCTACCTCATTAGAACTGATTCAAATTTATTCTTTTTAAGGCTGAGTAGTACTCCATTGTGTAGATGCACCAAAGCTTTCTTATGCATTCATCTGCTGATGGATATCTAGGTTTCTTCCATGTCCTGGGTATTATAAACAGTGCTGCGATGAACATTGGGGTACACGTGTCTCTTTCAATTTTGGTTTCCTCGGTGTGTATGCCCAGTAGTGGGATTGCTGGGTCATGAGTTCAGTTCAGTTCAATTCAGTCACACAGTCGTGTCCAAATCTTTGCGACCTCATGAATTGCAGCATGCCAGGCCTTCCTGTCCCTCATAAGGCAGTTTTATTACCAGTTTTTTTTTTTTTTTTTTTTTTTTTAAGGAATCTCCACACTCTTCTCCATAGTGGCTGTACTAGTTTTCATTCCCACCAACAGTGTAAGAGGGTTCCCTTTTCTCCACACCCTCTCCAGAATTTATGGTTTGTAGACTTGGATCGCAGCCATTATGACTGGCGTGAAATGGTACCTCATCGTGGTTTTGATTTTAATTTCTCTGATAATGAGTGATGCTGAGCATCTTTTCATGTGTTTGTTAGCCATCTGTTGTCATCTTTGGAGAAATGTCTGTTTAGTTCTTTGGCCCATTTTTTGATTGGGTCATTTATTTTTCTGGAATTCAGCTGCAGGTGTTGCTTGTATATTTTTGAGACTGGTTATTTGTCAGTTGCTTAATTTTCTTTTATTTTCTCCCATTCTGAAGGCTGTCTTTTCACCTTGCTTATAGTTTCCTTTGTTGTGCATAAGCTTTTATTTTAATTAGGTTCCATTTGTTTATTTTTGCTTTTATTTCCAATATTCTGGGAGATGGGTCATAGAGGATCCTGCTGTGATTTATGTCAGAGAGTGTTTTGCCTATGTTCTCCTCTAGGAGTTTTATAGTTTCTGGTCTTACATTTAGACCTTCAGTCCATTTTGAGTTTATTTTTGTGTATGGTGTTAGAACGTGCTCTAGTTTCATTCCTTTACAAGTGGTTGACCAGTTTTCCCAGCACCACTTGTTAAACAGATTGTCTTTTCTCCACTGTATATTCTTGGCTCCTTTGTCAAAGATAAGGTGTCCATATGTGTGAGGATTTATCTCTGGGCTTTCCATTTTGTTCCATTGATCTATATTTCTCTCTTTGTGCCAGTACCATACTGTCTTGATGACTGTGGCTTTGTAGTAGAGCCTGAAGTCAGGCAGGTTGATTCCTCCAGTTCCATTCTTCTTTCTCAAGATTGCTTTGGCTATATGAGGGTGTTTTTTTTTTTGTATTTCCATACAAATTGTGAAATTATTTGTTCTAGCTCTGTGAAAAATATGATTGGTAGCTTGACAGGGATTGCACGGAATCTGTAAATTGCTTTGGGTAGTATACTCATTTTCACTATATTGATTCTTCTGATCCATGAACATGGTATATTTCTCCATCTATTAGTGTCCTCTTCGATTTCTTTCACCAGTGTTTTATAGTTTTTTATATATAGGTCTTTAGTTTCTTTAGGTAGATATATTCCTAAGTATTTTATAATTTTTTTTGCAATGGTGAGTGGAATTGTTTCCTTAATTTCTCTTTCTATTTTCTTGTTGTTAGTGTATAGGAATGCAAGGGAGTTTTGTGTGTTGATTTTATATCCTGAAACTTTACTATATTCATTGATTAGCTCTAGTAATTTTCTGGTGGAGTCTTTAGGGTTTTCTATGTAGAGGATCATGTCATCTGCAAACAGTGAGAGTTTTACTTCTTTTTCAATTTGGATCCCTTTTATTTCTTTTTCTCCTCTGATTGCTGTGGCCAAAACTATGTTGAATAGTAGTGGTGAAAGTGGGCAACCTTGTCTTCTTCCTGACTTTAGAGGAAATGCTTTCAATTTTCACCATTATGGATAATGTTTGCTGTGGGTTTATCATATATAGCTTTTATTATGTTGAGATATTTTCCTTATGTTCCTGCTTTCTGCAGAGTTTTTATCATAAATGGATGTTGAATTTTATCAAAGGCCTTCTCTGCATCTATTGAGATAATCATATGGCTTTTATTCATTTTTTTATATTTTTTTTTTTAATTTTTACTTTTTAACTTTACAATATTGTTTTGGTTTTGCCATATATCTAAATGAATCTGCCACAGGTATACATGTGTTCCCCATTTGTTAATGTGGTGTATTACTTTGATTGATTTGTGGCTATTGAAAAATCCTTGCATCCCTGGGATAAAGCCCACTTGGTCATGGTGTATGTTCTCTTTAATGTGTTGTTGGATTCGATTGCTAGAATTTTGTTAAGGATTTTTGCATCTATGTTCATCAGTGATATTGGCCTGTAGTTTTCTTTTTTTGTGGCATCTTTGTCAGGCTTTGGTATTAGGAGCCTCATAGAATGTGTTTGGAAGTTTACCTTCCTCTGCAATTTTCAGGAAGAGTTTGAGTAGGATTGGTGTTAACTCTTCTCTAAATTGTTGGTAGAATTCAGCTGTGAAGCCATCTGGACCTGGGCTTTTGTTTGCTGGAAGATTTCTGATTACAGTTTCAGTTTCTGTGCTTGTGATGGGTCTGTTAAGATTTTCTATTTCTTCCTGGTTCAGTTTTGGAAAGTTGTACTTTTCTAAGAATTTGTCCATTTCTTCCACCTTGTCCATTTTATTGGCATATAATTGCTGATAGTACTCTCTTATGATCCTTTGTATTTCTGTGTTGTCTGTTGTCATCTCTACATTTTCATTTCTAATTTTATTGATTTGATTTTTCTCCCTTTGTCTCTTGATGAGTCTGGTTATATGGCTAATAGTTTGTCAATTTTATTTATCCTTTCAAAGAACCAGCTTTTGGCTTTGTTTATTTTTGCTATGGTCTCTTTTGTTTCTTTTGCATGTATTTATGCCCTAGTTTTTAAGATTTCTTTCTGTCTACTAACCCTGGTGTTCTTCATTTCTTCCTTTTCTACTTGCTTTATGTGTAGAGTTAGGTTATTTATTTGACTTTTTTCTTGTTTCTTGAGGTATACCTGTATTGCTATGAAACTTCCCCTTAGCACTGCTTTTACAGTGTCCCACAGGTTTTGGGTTATTGTGCTTTCATTTACATTTGTTTCTATGCATATTTTGATTTCTTTTTCGAATTCTTCTGTGATTTGTTGGTTATTCAGCAGCGTGTTTTTCAGCATCCATATGTTGGAATTTTAAATAGTTTTTCTCCTGTAATTGAGATCTAATCTTACTGCATTGTGGTCAGAAAAGATGCTTGAAATGATTTCAATTTTTTCAATTTGCCAAGGCTAGATTCATGGCCTAGGACGTGATCTATCCTGGAGAAGGTTCCATGTGCGCTTGAGAAAAAGGTGAAATTCATTGTTTTAGGGTGAAATGTCCTATAGATATCAATTAGGTCTAGCTGGTCTATTGTATCATTTAAAGTTTGTGTTTCCTTGTTAATTTTCTGTTTAGTTGATCTATCCATAGGTCTGAGTGAGGTATTATAGTCTCCCACTATTATTGTATTATTGTTAATTTCCCCTTTCATTCTTGTTAGCATTTGTCTTACATATTGTGGTGTTCCTATGTTGGGTGCATATATATTTATAATTATTATATCTTTTTCTTGGGTTGATCCTTTGATCATTATGCAGTGTCCTTCTTTGTCTTTTTTCACAGCCTTTGTTTTAAAGTCTATTTTATCTGATATGAGTATTGCTACTCCTGCTTTCTTTTTCTCTCTATTTGCTTGGAATATCTTTTTCCAGCCCTTCACTTTCAGTCTGTATGTGTCCCCTGTTTTGAGGTGGATCTCTTGTAGACAACATATATAGGGGGTCTTGTTTTTGTATCCATTCAGCCAGTCTTTGTCTTTTGGTTGGGACATTCAACCCATTTATATTTAAGGTAATTATAGACAAGTATGATTCCGTTGCCATTTACTTTATTGTTTGGGGTTTGTGTTTATAACACCCTTTTTGTGTTTCCTGTCTAGAGAAGATTCTTTAGCATTTGTTGGGGAGCTGGTTTGGTGGTGCTGAATTCTCTCAGCTTTTGCTTGTCTGCAAAGCTTTGATTTCTCTTTCATATTTGAAATAGAGTCTTAGTGGGTACAGTAATCTGGGCTGTAGGTTATTTTCTTTCATCATTTTATGTGTCTTGCCATTCCCTTCGGGCCTGAAGAGTTTCTATAGAAAAATCAGCTGTTATCCTTATGGGAATCCCTTTGTGTGTCATTTGTTGTTTTTCCCTTGCTGCTTTTAGTATTTGTTCTTTGTGTTTGATCTTTGTTAATTAAATTAATATGTTTCTTGGGGTGTTTCACCTTCGGTTTATCCTGTTTGGGACTCTCTGGGTTTCTTGGACTTGGGTGATTATTTCCTTCCCCATTTTAGGGAAGTTTTCAACTATTATCTCCTCAAGTATTTTCTCATGGTCTTTCTTTTTGTCTTCTTCTTCTGGGACTCCTATGATTCGAATATTGGGGTGTTTAACATTGTCCTGGAGGTCTCTCAGATTGTCCTCATTTCTTTTAATTAGTTTTTCTTTTTTCCTCTCTGATTCATTTATTTCTACCATTCTACCTTCTACTTCACTAATCCTAACTTCTGCATCTGTTATTCTACTATTTGTTCCCTCCAGAGTGTTTTTTATCTCATTAATTGCCTTATTCTGGATAAGGCAATGGCATCCACTCCAGTACTCTTGCCTGGATAATCCTATGGATGGAGGAGCCTGGCAGGCTACAATCCATGGGGTCACTAAGAGTCGGACATGACTGAGCAACTTCACTTTCACTTTCCACTTTTCACTCTCAGGCATTGGAGAAGGAAATGGCAACCCACTCCAGTGTTCTTGCCTGGAGAATCCCAGGGACAGGGGAGCCTGGTGGGCTGCCATCTATGGGGTCGCACAGAGTCAGACATGACTGAAGCTACTTAGCAGCATTGCATTGCATTGCATTATTCATTATATACTGACTCTTTTTTATTTATTCTAGGTCCTTGTTAAACCTTTTTTTCATCTTCTCAATCCTGTCTCCAGGTTACTTATCTGTGATTCCATTTTGATCTCAAGATTTTAGATCATTTTTGCTATCATTTTTCGAAATTCTTTATCAGGTAGATTCTCTATCTCTTCCTCTTTTGTTGGTGTGGTGGGCATTTATCCTGTTCCTTTACCTGCTGGGTATTCCTTTGTCTCTTCACCCTCTTTTTATTGCTGTGTTTGGAGTGGCCTTCTGTATTCTGGCAGTTTGTGGAGTTCTCTTTATTTTGGAGTTTTCTTGCTGTGGGTGGGATTGTACCGGTGGCTTGTCAAGGTTTCCTGGTTAGGGAAGCTTGTGTCGGTGTTCTGGTGGGTGGAGCTGGGTTTCTTCTCTCTGGAGTGCAATGAAGTCTACAGTAATGAGTTATGAGATGTCAGTGGGTTTGGAGTAAATTTGGGCAGCCTTTATATAGAAGCTCAGGGCTGTGTTACTGTGTTGCAGGAGAATTTGCATGGTATGTCTTGCTCTGGAACTTGCTGGCCCTTGTGTGATGCTTGGTTTCAGTGTAGGTATGGATGCATTTGATGAGCGCCTGTCGATTAATGTTCCCTGGAGTCAGGATTTCTCTGGCGTTCTCAGGATTTGTACTTAAGCCTCCTGCTTCTGGTTTTCAGTCTTATTTTTACAGTGGCCTCAAGATTTCTCCATATATACAGCACCGTTGATAAAACATCTAGGTTAAAGATGAAAAGTTTCTCCACAGTGAGGGACATCCAGAGAGGTTCACAGAGTTATACAGAGAATAGAACAGGGAGGAAGGAGACAGAGGTGGCCAGGAGGATAAAGGGGGGAATCAAAAGGAGAGAGACAGATCCAGCCAGTAATCAGTTCCTCCACCATCTGGAACACACAGAGATCCACAGAGTTGGGTAGAGAAGAGAAGAAGGAGGGAGGAGATAGAGAAAAACTGGTGGAGAAAAAGGAGAGTCCAAAGGGGGCGAGAGCAGTCAAGCCAATAATATCACTCCCAAGTAAAACTGGGTACTGAAGATTGTGTTCTTAGAGGTACAAAATTGATAACAAACACTGAAAAGCAAAGATTAAAAATCTAGAGTAGTGGTTGGATTTTCAAAAATATAATATTAAAGAAAAGAAAAGAAAAAACCAAAGTTACAAATATAGATAGATAGATAGATAGATAGATGAAGTTTGCTTAAAAAAATAGGGTCTCGTTGTTTTGTAAAGTAATAGTAGGTTATAAAAATGAAAATTAAAGGAGTAATAGAGGACTTGAAATTTTAAAAAATATTGAAAAATGATAGTAAAAATAGTAAAAATATATCTACGACTTTCTCTGGTGTTGTTGTGGGCAGTGTGAGGTCAGTTCATTTTTGGATAGTTCCTTGGTCCAGCTCATATTTCTCAAGATCTATAGGCCCCTTCCTATGTAGTTGGTACTAACTACAGGGTTTTAATCTATTGCATCTGTCATTTTCAAGGCTGTTACCTCTGTTTTAGCTTCTTCTGTTTGCTGATCTCTTCAGTGTCTGATTTCAGCCCTGACACAAGGGGGTGGTGGTGGACGCTTTTTTAGGCTCACTTGTTCAGTTGCACTGTGGGGAGGGAGGGACGCTGCAAACAAATAACACTGGCGTGAGCTCACAGTTTCTCAGCCACACTGGGCCTGCCCCCACTCATGGTGCGTGTGCCCTCCCTGCCCACACTGCTCAGGCTCTAGGTTGCTCCACTGGGAACCGTCCGAGGCCGGCCCTGGGCTGCATGCACTTCCCAGGTCTAAGCCGCTCAGGTTCTGACACTCAGGTAGTCCTCAGAATTGCAGACTTGGTTGGGCCTGCATTTTGTGCCCTTCCCAGGTCCGAGCAGCTCAGGTGATGAGGTGTTTGGCGAGCATGGTCACTGTGACTTATCACCTCCCCCATCCATGCCATTTGGTTTTCTGGGTGTAAAACCTGCACACCTTCTCAGACCGATGTTGACTGTCCAGAACCCTAAGAAGTCTTAGTTAGTAAAGAAGCCTGCTTGCAGTTTGATAGATAATGCCTCTCTGGGGCTGTATTGTCCCCTTCCAGCTCTGGCTGCACTCGCCTGCCTGTCACTGGAGGGGGATGGGCCTTCCTGCAGCCGGCTAGCTCTGTTCAGTCCTTTGTTCTGTGAGCGGGCCTGGTGGTGTATTAGGTTAGGGCTTTTCATGTGGCAGCTATCCCACAGTCTGGTTTGCTAATCCAAGTGACTTCCCTCAGATTGCCCTCAGGGCATTCACCACCCTGCCCAGTGCGCACTTTCTAGTGGTGGGTGCAGGCATCCGCGCTGCTTCTCAACTGGGGGAGTTACCATTGGGCACATAATCTGTGAGGTTTAATTATTTATTTATTTATTTTTCCTCCCAGTTATGTTGCCCTCTGTGGTTTCAAGGCTAACCACAGATTCGACAGTGAGAGTGTTTCCTGGTGTTTGGAAACTTCTCTCGTTTTAAGACTCCCTTCCCGGGATGGAGCTCCATCCCTATCTCTTTTGTCTCTCTTTTTGTCTTTTATATTTTTTCCTACCTCTTTTCGAAGACAAGGGGTTGCTTTTTTGAGAGCCTGATGTCCTCTGATAGAATTCAGAAGTTGTTTTCTGGAATTTACTCAGTGTTTAAATGTTCTTTTGATGAATTTGTTGGGGAGAAAGTGGTCTGCCCGTCCTATTCCTCTGCCACCTTCAGGTTGGCTTCAAGGGCGTTTCATATGAAAATGTATTTGTTTAAGTTACTCCTCACAGATTCTTCATCACTCCAATGCTATTTTACACTTATCAGATCAGATCAGTTGCTCAGTCGTGTCCGACTCTTTGGGACCCCATGAACTGCAGCACGCCAGGCCTCCCTGTCCATCACCAACTCCCGGAGGTCACTCAGACTCACATTCATCGATTCAGTGATGCCATCCAGCCATCTCATCCTCTGTCGTCCCCTTCTCCTCCTGCCCCCAATCCCTCCCAGCATCAAAGTCTTCTCCAATGAGTCAACACTTCGCAGGAGGTGGCGAAAATACTGGAGTTTCAGCTTTAGCATCATTCCTTCCAAAGAAATCCCAGGACTGATCTCCTTCAGAATGGACTGGTTGGATCTACTTGCAGTCCAAGGACCTCTCAATAGTCTTCTCCAACACCACAGTTCAAAAGCATCAATTCTTCGGTGCTCAGCCTTCTTCACAGTCCAGCTCTCACATTCATACATGACCACAGGAAAGACCATAGCCTTGACTAGGCGAACCTTTGTTGGCAAAGTAATGTCTCTGCTTTTGAATATGCTATCTAGGTTGGTCATAACTTTCCTTCCAAGGAGTAAGCGTGTTTTAATTTCATGGCTGCAGTCACCATCTGCAGTGATTTTGGAGCCCAGAAAAATAAAGTCTGACACTGTTTCCACTGTTTCTCCATCTATTTCCCATGTAGTGATGGGACCAGATGCCATGATCTTGGTTTTCTGAATGTTGAGCTTTAAGCCAACCTTTTCACTCTCCACTTTCACTTTCATCAAGAGGCTTTTAAAGTTCCTCTTCACTTTCTGCCATAAGAGTCGTGTCATCTGCATATCTGAGGTTATTGATATTTCTCCCAGCAATCTTGATACCAACTTGTGTTTCTTCCAGTCCAGCATTTCTCATGATGTACTCTGCATATAAATTAAATAAACATGGTGACAACATACAGCCTTGACAAGTATGTAATTATAGAAGTCAGCATTATCAAATATTAATTGAATGACTACAATATGCCACGAATAACCCTCTTCTTCCAGAATTTCACTCTAATCAAATGGCATTAGAATGAAGAGTTCTTCATGATTTATTGACTTAAAGCAGAAATATTTACAAGCTTAAATATTAAGTTAGGAAAATGATCTAGTCCCTTTTAAACATCTTTTATTACATCACCATGTCCACTCCATTAATTACTTTTAGATATTGAATTATTGAAATAACACATATTTCTTGGAAAAAAAAATAAACATGAACCATATAATTTAAAAAGGAAAAACATTCTAGAAATAATTGTTATCAACTCAACTACATTGTAAAGCTTGCATTCAACTTTAGAGAAACATGACTGATATTACCTGACTACCTAAAGTAAAAGAAAAAGGTGACCATCACCATAGTGGTTTAATGTGGCTCTCATTTATCCTCTGGTATGATGTGATGAGAGAAGCTGTACTTCTGTGATATTCTTTCCCTCAAACCAATGTGAGAAAATCATTAGGAAAGTCCACAGTTGAAAGTATTCTACAGGATACATCACCAGTATCCCTTAGAATTGTAAGAGCCAAGAAAAAGAAAATTGAAGAAACATCACAGGCCAGAGGAGATTTGGAAGACATGATGACTTGATGCAATGTGGTACCTTGACTGTATTCTAAACAGGAAAGGTGGCATTAGTGGTGGGGGGAACAAGAAACTGATAAAATGCAATAAAATTTACTTTATCAAAATAATAATGTACAACAGACTGGTTCCAAATAGGAAAAGGAGTACGTCAAGGCTGTATATTGTCACCATGTTTATTTAACTTATATGCAGAGTACATCATGAGAAATGCTGGACTGGAAGAAACACAAGTTGGAATCAAGATTGCCGGGAGAAATATCAATAACCTCAGATATGCAGATGACACCACCCTTATGGCAGAAAGTGAAGAGGGGCTAAAAAGCCTCTTGATGAAAGTGAAAGTGGAGAGTGAAAAGGTTGGCTTAAAGCTCAACATTCAGAAAACGAAGATCATGGCATCTGGTCCCATCACTGCATGGGAAATAGATGGGGAAACAGTGGAAACAGTGTCAGACTTTGTTTTTCTGGGCTCCAAAATCACTGCAGATGTTGACTGCAGCCATGAAATTAAAAGACCTTACTCCTTGGAAGGAAAGTTATGACCAACCTAGATAGTATATTCAAAAGCAGAGACATTACTTTACCAACAAAGGTTCGCCTAGTCAAGGCTATGGTCTTTCCTGTGGTCATGTATGGATGTGAGAGCTGGACTGTGAAGAAGGCTGAGCGCCGAAGAATTGATGCTTTTGAACTGTGGTGTTGGAGAAGACTCTTGAGAGTCCCTTGGACTGCAAGAAGATCCAACCAGTCCATTCTGAAGGAGATCAATCCTGGAAATTCTTTGGAAGGAATGATGCTAAAGCTGAAACTCCAGTATTTTGGCCACCTCATGCGAAGAGTTGACTCATTGGAGAAGACTCTGATGCTGGGAGGGATTGAGGGCAGGAGGAGAAGGGGCCGACAGAGGATGAGATGGCTGGATGGCATCACTGACTCGATGGATGCGAGTCTGAGTGACCTCCGGGAGCTGGTGATGGACAGGGAGGCCTGGCGTGCTGCAGTTCATGAGGTCGCAAAGAGTCGGACACGACTGAGCGACTGATCTGATCTGATCTGATATTTATATTTATTTTTTTTGTTTTATTGTGATAAAAACACAACATGACAAACCCTCTTAGATTTTAAGGGTACCCATACAGCACTGGGGCTTGGAAGAGGGGACAATGAAGAGATGTTTGTCAAGGGGACAAAGTTTCAGTTATGAAAGATGAATAAATTTTTAAAATGTACAACAATGTAATTGCAATTAACAGTACATTTTGTACTTGAAGTGTGGTAAGAGAATACAATTTAACTATTTTCAACTTGAAGAAAAAAATAAAATTATAAGACATAAAGTAATTGCTAATTGCTGATTTACTAATTATCTCTATTGTGATTATATATATAAACATCAATTATACTCCTTAGATCTGTACAATTTGTTTTTGTCAATTATACCTAAATAAATAAAAAAAATAAAATTAGAAGTATACTTTAAAACTATAAGTATTTATTAAAAAAAAAAAAAGATAAATTTTGCTGTGACTTTTTATTATCCAGCATTTTTGCAGTTGGATATTATCCGACATTTTGGAATGATTATGGAGCATGGGGAGAAGACACTTAAGCTTTTAACTTTCATGTATAAATGTTTCTAAAGCTGCTGTTAATGTTTCTTCAGCTTTTCCAAGAAAATAGAATTACATGAGGAAGCAATAATTAATTATAATTGCTTGCTTTGAGGCCTCCGAAGAATGAGGCAAGTGATTTTCTCCAGGGCTCTTGTGCCACAAGGAGTGGAGAGACATGTCTCAATCTCTTCCCCAAACTACTGAGACCTCTAGAGGTTGGAAGGTGGGATGCCTTTTCCAACAGCAGGACCATCTGTAAGTCTGAGAAAATATGGATATTCTTTACCATGTATCTAAAAGATATCTTGCTGCTGCTGCTGCTAAGTCATGTCAGTCGTGTCCAACTCTGTGTGACCCCATAGACGGTACCCAATAGGCTCCTCTGTCCCTAGGATTCTCCAGGCAAGAATACTAGAGTGGGTTGCCATTTCCTTCTTCAGGGCATGAAAGTGAAAAATGAAAGTGAAGTCGCCCAGTCATGTCCAACTCTTAGCGACCCCATGGACTGCAGCCTACCATGCTCCTCCATCCATGGGATTCTCCAGGCAAGAGTACTGAAGTGAGTTGCCACTGCCTTCTCCAAAGATACCTTAGGTTCTCTCATTCTTTCATGAGAAAAAGTCTTTTGGGGGGAATTTAAAGTCACTGCTAACATTAAGTATCAGGAACAGGAAGTGCATATTTTCTAGCAAGCTTTGTAGAGGGGGCCTGGCTTAGGTGAGCTCTTTGATAGTAGTGTCCTGAACAAGTGTTTCCTGGGAGTGGGGAAGCAGAGGGTCTCTGAGAGTTTTCAGGTACATGTCTCTCTAATTCTGTGAATTTTGGAAGAATTGTGCAAGAGAACAGAGGTAGGTATTTAAACAAAACTGAATTGAGGATAAAATAAACCTCTGGAGACAAAGAATCAAAAGGTTCAGCTCCAAATCAGATTTTAGAGCATGGGAAAAACAAATGCTTACTCACAAGAGAAAAAGGAAAAAAAAAAAGGAAGAAACTGCAGGGATAAAGATTTTAGATACCAGTGCATTCCAGATTCAAAAATAATATAGATTATTTAAACTATACAATAGCATCATTTGGGAGATAAGAAACTAGATGTTTAATTTGGACAGAATTAAATAATTCAGACAGAAGAACCTGAAAATCTACAAGGAAATAAGGCAATATTTCTCAACTACAGATGATTATGAACCTCGCCTGCCCCCACATGGACATTTGACAATATCTAGAGGCATTTTTGATTGTCATAGTGAATGTACTAAAGTGATTGGACAGAGGTCAGAGATGCTGCTATACATGGTAGCATGCACAGGGTAGCTCCCTATAAAAATAAAAATCCAACACAAAATATCAATAGTACCAAGCCTGAGAAACTCTGAAAATTATAATCAATACATAATTTATAAAAATGAGAATTGACTTGGGAAGATTTCCTTCTGATTGATCCTTAAATCCTTGGATATCTGAACACACAGAGCCATCAAGAGTTCTCATTGTTATGTGGGACCTCTTGCCTTTAATGCTGAAACATCTAGAACCAGTTGGTTCTAGGTTTGAGAAGTAGAGATGATCTTACCAGAAATGTTAGTCTAAGGAAGAAGTCTTGTTCATAAGGAAAAATAACTAAAGGAAATTAATTATCTGGTGTGTATGACTCACAGCTCTAAAGCAAGGATAGCTCCATGTGAGCTTAAATGTGCCACATTGTTAACACCTCACACCATTGCCACCACGTGTTTGTCAAAACCTCTGCACAGCAAAATAAATGATCAACAGAGAGAAGAGGCAGCAGAGTGGGAGTAAATATTTGCAATGCATGCATCTGATAAAGCAAGGGTCCTCAAATTCCAGGATTTAATGCCTGATGATCTAAGGTGGGTCTGATAATAAAAGTTTTACAGTAAACTAAATATGTATGTCTTAACAGCCTATTACCCAAACCCACTTAAAACATTTTAGGTGGATCAAAACAAAGAAGTAGGCTGCAAATTTTGAAATTTGTTCAATTCTATTCTTATAAGCTGAAAAGGTACAAAGATTGTTGTTCAGTCACTAAGTCATGTTCAATACTTGTGACCCCACAGGTTGCAGCTCATCAGGCTTTTCTGTCCTTCCCTATCTCTTGCAGTTTGCTCAGATTCATGTCCATTGAGTCATGGATAAGTGAGTCAAAAAGACTCACTCCAAGGTACCCTCTTCTTGACTGTTCTTCCACTTCCAACACTGAGTCCACCATTTCACCCTTCTGCCAGCCTCTGATTTGGGACTTAGAGTCCCAGTAGGAAAATATTTTGGAGCTCACCACTTTTCTGAGAGCTTCTTTCACATCCTTGTTCCTCAGACTATAGATCAGGGGGTTCAGCATGGGGATCACTATAGTATAGAACACCGTGGCCACTCTGTCAATGTCCATGCTGTTGCCAGAGTGGGGCCAGCAATAAATGAAAAGGATTGTTTCCTGTAAGACAGCAATGGCAGTGAGGTGGGAAGCACAGGTGGAAAAGGCTTTGCACCTTCCCTCTGCTGAGTGTATCCTCAGGATAGTGATGAGAATAAACAGGTAAGAGATAAGGATGATCACGCTTGTAATGATCTCACTGAAAGTGGCCACAATGTATAGCACCAATTGATTCACAGTGACATCAGAGCAAGCAAGAGACAACAGAGGGGGAAGATCACAAGATAAATGGTTGATCACATCTGATCTGTAGGATGGGATCTGAAGAGCTAAATACAAGTGAATCACAGAACATACAGTACCATTGAGATAGCAACGAGACACCAACTTCATGCAGATATTTTGGGACATGGTGATCATGTAGAGCAGTGGGTCACAGATGGCCACAAAGTGGTCATAGGCCATCACTGCCAGCAGAATGACCTCAGTTACCACAGAAGTGCAAAACAGGTAGAATTGCACAGTGTATTCCAGGAAGGAAATAACTTTGTCTTCTTTTAAGATGTTAGCTATCATCTTTGGTGTGCTGATCTTGGAGTAACAGAAATCCACAAAGGACAAGTGGCTAAGGAAAAAAGTACATGGGGGTGTGGAGTCTAGAGCTGACCTGAATCAGGGCAATCATACCCAGGTTTCCCCAAATAGTGACTCCATAGATGGAAAGAAACAGCAGGAAGAGGAAGACTCTGAACTCAGGGGCATCTGAGAATCCAAGGAGGATGAAGTCTGTCACAACAGTGCAGTTTTCCTCATCCATGTCCTCACTTTACCATGGTTGCAGAAAAATATTAATAGTTATTCTTCATTGGATCACTCCCAATTAGCTACTAAAAAGGACATGAGAATAAATAAGATAGTCAACTTTTTTCAGCAAAGAAATAAAACATTGACATTTTGAAGCTTAGGAAAAGTTCAGATATAGTAGCCCACAAATGCATAGAGCTCACATTTATATTCATAGATCACATGAAATAATTTACATCCATGAAAGCCTGTGTGTTTATTTAAACTAGATCTACACAATTTGAAGCTTGGAACCAAATCATTAGAAAGACATTAAATGTTATTTAGTTAGCCATATTTGAAATTTAAATATCTTTTTTCATTTGCAGACTTTTTAATCAGTTATTGAAATACTGGGATCTCTGGGGATTTTTTTTTTTAATACTACACAGGAAATTTCTTTCTTTATTTTGACGAAATGATGAGAAGTATGCTTATTTAAGATTATTAACACACAAGCATCATGTTTTTATTATTGCCCTTTAAATGGAATAGTGAATTTTATACTCTATTTTAGCATGTTTTTTTCAATACAATTAGCCTAATGATTTTTAAATTATGATATACAATGTTAGTCATTGTTCAAGAAATTGCTACTTAGGTCTAAACTTTCTGAACTGTGACTGAAGCCTTCTAATACCTATTTGACAAATGAATTCACTACTTTAATATATTCAAGAAATAAAATTTGTGAATATTAAATTAACATAAGTTCTTATTGCTGCATTGCACTATTATTTATGATAGGAACTTAGAAACAAAATGTCAAAGAGCAGGGTAAAATTTGAACTAAATGTATGTTATGGGAAACTATGCAGGTTTCAGAAGAGCAGTCATTGAAAAATGACTAAGAAAATGGCACATTAAAAATAGAAAACCAGATCACAAAGATAGAATACAGTATATCTATACATCTCATAGTCATATTTAATTCTCAAACCATCCAAGAAACACAAATATTTTTATCAATATTTTACTCCAATTGCTTTAAAAGTGCATTCAGAAATTTGCCAACTTTTTTTAATAAAGGAGAGATATATTCAAACCCTTTGATATGTAGAAAATGCCAACAAAGGGTAAGACCATGCTTATTTATTCTCTCTCCTGATTCTAAGTAACAATAAAATGACTTAGTAGTACCTACTGCTTATTCCTGGAGGAAAGGGAAACTGGACTAAAAGTCAGCACAGCCAGATTTTTCCCTATTCTTCAAGTAACTTGAAAGAGGTAAACGATATGTGAATTAAGGAATCCTGGTTTGAATACAAATAATAATTCTGATGACATGCATTGTTCTCTTCAGTGGCCAGTAATAAGTGAGTTGTCTTTTCTGATTTCAAAGTAGTAAATCATTTTGAAAACCTTTTCCTGTTTTTGACGTTTTAAAGATAAAAAGTTGGCTGCTGATTACTTATAGAGCAGGAGTGATGTTGATCCCTGTTGGGCATTTGTCAATGTCTGGAGATATAGTTGGCTGTCAAAACAGGAAGGGGTGCTCCTGACATCTAGAGGGCAGACTACAGATGCTGCTAAACAGTGTGCAGGCACAGGGCGGCATCTCCTTCCCCATTCCCAACCTCCTCACACACCCACAACATAAGCAAAACCCAAAATATAATTTGGCCCCAAATGTTAATAGTATAACATTTGAGAAAACTTGTAGCGATACATGGCCTTGGCACAAGATCAAACTACTGGCTCTCCTATCTGCTTCAGAGGTGGTTCGCATGCCTCTGCTACTCCATCCTTAGTCCTGAGGACCCCTCACCACAACTCTCAGCATCAGGGTGACTCTCAGGAGAATCTCCCTGCTATCTTTCCTAGGTTCTGTGGATGGAGTTAATGTGAGAGAAGAAGAAGAGGGAAGGGGAGAGGAATCAAGCATGTACCCCAATTGGCTCACACTCTTTCCCCTGTTACACTAATAGCCATTACAAGATATTTCATTCTAAAGATCGAATTGCTCCCATTTCCTGTAGAGATCATTTTTCTGTAGGTAAAGGAAAACACTTTCATAGAATTCTCCAAATTTGACATTTGTTAAAACACTGTCCAAATACAGACTTTTAAAAATTATTTCTGATGTAATTTCCCTCTTCTACAATTCCTCCTTCTCTGACACATGACTAATAATAAATCACCCTCATTAGAAAATAAACAAAGAAGTTTCCAGACATCAGGAAATATCATTGAGTCCACTACTCCCCAAAACATAGCCCAACCAACCTGTTGATCAGTATTGCTCCCCATGTTTCAGAGAATGAGATGAGGGAAAGTGTCACAGGCTTTATGTTTTCATGTGTGTGTATCCAGGGGCCCACGTCCCTTGAGATGCCAGAACCAATCATTAATCTCTGTGGGACCTCAACCAGGTATCAAGAAAACAACATCGTCTTGGGACTCAAACAATGAATGGCTTTCATAAGATGTAAAAAGATGGGGGAAAGTCTCCTGAGTTGGTAAATGTTATTGTAAGACAACATGATTCCTTTCAGAGTTTATGATAAATTAGAGTGTTGTATGCTGCATCCAAACATTGCATTATGAACCAGATAATGTTGCCATTACGACATATGTGAATGAGTCTTATAAACTCAGCTGGTCTTACACTCAAAGCTCCTTTCTGGAAGACATAGGGTCTAAAGACACAACAGCATCCTACCAAATACCAGAAAGGGGTGGGAACAATGAATCTCCTTTGTTGAGAATAATAGCAACTGCTGACACTTACTCACCACTTTCTATGTGTTAGGTACTGTTCTGAATATAACTATTAACACATTTCATTTTAAGTAGTTATGCAGCTTTGTTAACATGGCGTTGAGAGACAGGCAGTTGTCACTTACACAAAGTCATAATGGAAGCACTGATACAATGAACATATGTGCTGCATTTTGGTTTCTGCAACCATATGGCTCTGTGAGGAAGAGCAGAGCTGATGGACGGTGCTGAATGCAGGCCCTACTCACTGCAGAGTCGGTTTATGTGTCTGCCTGCAGGGTCTCTCCCAGGTCTGCTGCTTCTCTGCCCATGTAATCTTTTCCTAAATTGACAGGGTTCAAACGATTCGATGTGGTTTATGTTCCTGGATATAAATCATTCACGAACTCCATGACTCTAAATAGTACCAAGTAAATTGGTTTCCAAATTCTCAACAGCTTTCATGTGTTTCCCTAAAATTGATTCATCTGACAATTTCCTGAGATTGTGGAGTGTTTCTGACTCTCCATTCCACCCAGTACTTTCACTATTCGTTTTGTTTCACTTTTCAAAAGTAAAGATTCCTGTTATCCATTCACATATTATTGTGAGAATTATCCAAATTAAAAAACTAATAGCAAACTTCCAAAATCTAAAACATAAGAACACTGTGAAATGCTGTGTTCCATGAAACCTGAAATTTGTTAGAATTAAGACGTTTCAAAAGCAGAGACATTATTTTGCCAACACAGGTCTGTCTAGTCAAGGCTATGGTTTTTCCAGTGGTAATGTATGGATGTGAGAGTTGAAATGTGAAGAAAGCTGAGCACCGTGCTTTTGATCTGTGGTGTAGGAGAAGCCTCCTGAGAGTCCCTTGGACTGCAAGGAGATCCAACCAGTCCATTCTGAAGGAGATCAGCCCTGGGATTTCTTTGGAAGGAATGATGCTGAAGCTGAAACTCCAGTACTTTGGCCACCTCATGCGAAGGGTTGACTCATTGGAAAAGACTCTGATGCTGAGAGGAATTGGGGGCAGGAGGAGAAGGGGATGACAGAGGATGAGATGGCTGGATGGCATCACCGACTTGATGGACATGAGTTTGAATGAACTCTGGGAATTGGTGATGGAGAGGGAGGCCTGGCGTGCTGCAATTCATGGGGTCACAAAGACTTGGACATGACTGAGTGACTGAACTGAACTGAAGACGTTTCAAGCCCATGGTATGACTTCTTGTTTCCTGCTAGATTATATAACTTTCTTTTCTCAGAAAATACGGGCATTGGGCATGTATTTTAGCCAGTATAGTGATGTTTTGATATTATATATAAAATTCATTACTATTATATATAGTAAATTCATGATGATACCTCATTAGCATCATTTTTTTGGTCATTTTTCTTAGTATACTCTGAAAGCGTTGCCACAAAATGCGTCTCCCTGGAGAGAGTCTTATGGCAGAAAGACTAAAAAGACAATATTATTTGCAGTGATGTTTATACTATCTATGCAACCCACTCATAGAAATCTGCTTTGCATAACTATCTTAAAGACAAAGCAGAAACTTTGCCTAAAATTGATTTAAATATAAATATTTAACTGAAATTTATTTTAAAGGTATTAACAACTTAAGTACTACAAATACTAAGATCTAAGTTTTTGATAACCTGTATTTATATAACATAAGATCATATTGTTTGAGTGAATCATTTCATCAAAAGATTCAATGACATCAACAATATGTCAAATTTTCTAAATTTTTACTTGTAAATTTAACTGAGCTGCTTCTAAGCAGAAGTAAAGCAGAAATGCTGAATTGCTATATGATAAGATTTGGGAAGGTGATTGTGGCTGCATCAGGAATTAAGAAAATCAGTTGTATTTTAAGACAGCACAACAAACTACTCCAAAAAATATGAGTTAAAAACAGTTGTTTATTGTTACACAGCTGTTAAGTTACTCAGGCAGTTCTGATGATCTGATCCAGAGGTGACTGATCTTCGCTAGTATGTTTGTGAAAGTCACTCAATCATGTCCGACTGTGCAATCCCATGGACTTCTCCATGTTTGCCATCCTATGGAGTTCTCCAGGCCAGAATACTAGAGAGGGTAGCCTTTTACTCCTCCAGGGGATCTTCCCAACCCAGGGATCAAACACAGGTCTCCCACACTGCAGTGGATTCTTTACGAGCTTAGACACAAGGGAAGCCCAAGAATACTGAAGTGGGTAGACTGTCCCTTTTCCAGCGAATCTTCACGACCCAGGAATCAAACCGGGATCTCCTGCATTGCAAGAAAATTCTTTACCAACTGAGTGATCAGGGAAGCTTGTATGTTTATGTGTGTTATTAGCTTGTTAGGCTTGGTGATCTAAGAGAGCTCATACTTCAGTCTGGAGGTTGGCTAGATGCTGTTTCATGGGATAGTGTTGTCACCTATATTGTTCATTTACCAATATGCTAATCTGTGCTTGTTCACATAACTTCTATTCTAAGAGTTTGTGCAAATTCCAAGGGATTTTCACATCGCTACAGGACCTTTCTTGTAACCGACATAATATTTCACTTCAAGAACCTTATGGTAGCCAAAATCACTCACAAAAGTAGCCTATTTTTTTTTTAAATGGAGGAATTGATTTGACCATTTGATCAGAAGAAAAGAAAAATGTGGGCATGCCTAGTTAAGTGGATAATTGGGATCGTGCTTGCAATATATCACAAAGGGTAAAAAAAAACAAGTCCTCTTGAAAGACCGAAACTCCAAAAATTTAACCTTAAGAAAACTGGAAGACAATCTAATTTTGTTTAAAGTGTTACTTTGAAAAATTTGGTGAAAGATCATTTTAAAAATTTGAATGAAAGATCGACATGTCAGTACTATTCCAGCACAATTTCTGACAGAGTTTCTATTCCCATTTACTATTAATACTCCCAAATATTCTCAGTATTTTCATCTATTAAAAAGTGGGCATTGAGAAATTTGTTTAGACATATTGAGTAGAGAAGGAGAAGGGTGTTTAAGTTATTCAGGCAAAAGTGAGATATTGATGTTAGAAAAATCCAATATTTTTTAATGTGCCTTATAAAATAGACCCTAATACTAATGTTCAGACTTCCGTGGAGGCTCAGCAGTGAAGAATCTGCCTGCCATTACAGGAGACATGGGTTCAACCCCTGGGTCTGAAAGATCTCCTAGAGAAGAAAATGGCTACCCACTCCAGTATTCTTATCTGAGATATCCTATGGAGAGAGGAGCCTGGTGGGCTACAGTCCAGGGGGCTGCAAAAAGTCTGACATGACTTAGTCAATAAACCATAACAATCAAAACAAAATTGATGGCTATCTGTTTTACATTTTATTTTGAATATGGTTACACAGGTAATTAGTTTTCAAATCTCTGGGCAACAGCAAGCACTTTTTTTTTTTTTTTTTTTAAAGGTGTGAGTTCAGTTGAGAAGGATACAGACATTATATTCAGGGGGGAAAAACATGAAGAATTGATAATATTTTTGATGTCTTCATAGGCAAAACGATAGAAAGTGAAAGGTGCTCCATCATGTTTGACTCTTTGTGACCTCATGGACTATATAGTCCATGAAATTCTCCAGGCCAGAATGCTGGAGTGGGTAGCTTTTCCCTTCTCCAGGGAATCTTCCCAACCTAGGGATCAAACCTAGGTCTTCTGCACTGCAGGCAGATTTTTTTTTTTTTTTTTTTTACCAGCTGAGCCACAAGGGAAGCCCAGGATAATAGAATGAAATGCCAATTGGGTAGCCACTTATCATGCTTACCTTTTCCATGTAAGATGTTCTGAGAATGAGTTTTCCATTTTTAAGCCTCTGGTGGAGTTTATCATAGTTGTTCATGCTGCCATATTGGAGTTCTTTTGAAAACTTATTCAGAATATAGATAGTGTCTTATCAACTTTCCTTCATGCCAAGTAACCTGTATATACAATATAACCCAAATACTCCAACAGACAGGCAGATATACACATGAGTTATACAGCATTCACTCAATAAAATTTGTATGTCATTAGCACATTGTTACATTCTGATCTTCTTGTTTGTCATGATTTAATCTCGTGGATGAGACGCCTGCATTGAAATATGTCTCCTAAAACTGTCTCTTCAGTTGTCCAAGAGAAGTCAACACAATACTTGTTTTATGAAGGACTTGAACTTTTTTTTTCCCTCTCAAATCCATTATGAAACTATTTATCTGACTTAAACAATTGTCACTTTCTTAAGTACCCTCCTGTCAACACTGGATTTTCATTCCTTGAAGGATGAACACCATGTCTTATTTTAACTGCTATTTGTATTTTTGGAAGACAAATGCATGTGCTAATTGAGAGCTTAGCTTTTCTTGGTATAAAAAACAAAGTGAAATTAAATTTATTAAGATTACACAAGGTATGCCACATGACACCTATATTGTATTTTCATCTGTGTAATACAATTATTTTGCATGAAATTTTAGATGAAAATTTTAAAAATTGAGAGAATGTTATATTTTTCCCAGTAAGAGACAGAGTCAAGTTTAGTGTCTTTGACCCAAAATTCACGTTCTTCAAATTTACAGCATTTAATATTTTTTTAACATTTTATTTTATACTCAGATATAGCCTTTTAACAAACAATGTTGTGATACTTTCAGGTGCAAAGTGAAGGGACTCAGACATATATGTATACATGTATCCTTTCACACACAGACACTCCTCCCATCAAGGCTGCCACATAACAGTGAGAAGAGTTCCATGTGCTATACAGTAAATCTTTGTTGGCTATACATTTTAAATGTAACAGAGTGTGCATATCCATCCCAAACACCCTAACTATCCTTCCCGCCATCCTTCCCCAAGCCCAGCATTCACAAATTTTACAGCATTCACTCTTCATTAATCTAAATGTATCTTTAAAAAACAACCTCTGCAGAGGTTATAACTCTACTATTATATAGAGTTATAATAATGCTCAATAAGAAATATTTTAGAGTTCATGATCTTGGAGACTGTGTCCTTGACATCCTTATTTCTTAGATTGTAGATCAGGGGATTCAACATGGGGATGACCACCGTGTAAAACACAGACACCACTTTGACTCTGTGCCTGGAGGTTGCAAAGTTGGGCTCAGAGTAGAGGAAGAGGATGGTGCCAGGGAAGATGCTGATGGTGGTCAGGCAGGAGGTGCAGGTGGAGAAGGCTTTGTGGTGACCACAGGCTGAAGGCATCCTGAGGATGGTGACAATAAACACATAAGACAGGAGAATGACGAAGAGTGAGCTGACCTCATTAAAGGTGGAGAAAATAAAAAGCCGCAACTTGTTGAAATAAGTATCAGAGCAAGAGAGGGAAAGCAGGGAGGAGAACTCACAGAAGAAGTGATTGATTGTGTTGAAACCTCAAAATGATAATTTGGTAACAGAACATGTGAATGTCAAGGAGCAAACTACACCCCAGGCATAAGATCCACCCCACTAACATCACACAGAGTCTCGGAGACATGGCCACCATGTAGAGCAGAGGGTTGCAGATGGCCACGAAGTGATCATTGTCCATCACAACTAATAAAAAGGACTCAGTCACCACAATGGTACAAAAGAAAAAGAATTGTATTACACAACCTACAAATGAAATGGTTCTGTCTTCTACCATGAGGTTCACCATGGTCTTGGGAGCAATGATGGGGGAATAAGAAAAGTTCACAAAGGGGAGGTGGCTGAGGAAAAAGTACATGGCGTGTGTGCAGTTTGGGGTTAATTTTGATGCTTGCAATCATCCCAAGATTCCCTACCACAGTGACACTGTAGATGGTGAAGAATGTCAAAGAAGAAGGAGACTTGCAACTCTGGGTAATCGGAGAACCCTAGGAGAGTGAACATGGCCCCACTTTTATTTCTCTATGATAGAAACATGGTTTCTACTTGTCATAATCTGAATCAATCCTAGAAAGAAAAATATTAAGGGGAATAAGGATGTAAGACACTTGGTTAACGCCTCCTTTCCAAAGCTGGAAGAGGAAGCAAAGTGTCTCTTTTAGAACCTCTTTCTGTGTTTCTTACTCACGATCGCTAAATGTCTAAAATTTTAAAAAGACAACCATTTAAACTTTTTCTCTAAATAGCACAGTACGATTATTGAATCTTTTAGTTTGAATTATAATTTCAACATTTAGAGATAATATGAAATCAAAAGATTTGGGGGTTATTTTAAGTGAAATACTTCTATAATATTTTTAGGCCCTCTTGAACATTATGACTTCATAAAAGATTAAACTAGCCTAGTACCATAACTGATTATTTCAGTCCTAAAACTAGTAGCAAAAGTGAGAAAATTCTAAATAAATTACACTTAGCATCACATGTTAACAATGTGACACTAAGAATGACCACTCTAACAGTTTCCATTTGTGCCTTTATTGTTAATTCCACATGATACTTTAACATTTACTTTTGTTTCTGACTCAGTAAATCTATTGTCAAAATAAACCTTAATTTTTTTTTTTTCAGATAGTGTTCTTCTCAACCCAGGGAGCCCTAATTATCAATCCCACCTCATTGCTTGTGGAATAATAACACTGAACAAATAATAAGGACAATACAGTCTATGTATGGAGAAGGCAATGGCAGCCCACTCCAGTACCCTTGCCTGGAAGATACCATGGAAGGAGCTTTGTAGGCTGCAGTCCACGGGGTCACTAAGAGTCGGACATGACTGAGCAGCTTCACTTTCACTTTTCACTTCCATGCACTGGAGAAGGAAATGGCAACCCACTCCATTGTTCCTGCCTGGATAATCCTAGAGATTGGGGATCCTGGTGGGTTGCCATCTGTGGGGTTGCACAGAGTTGGACATGACTGAAGTGACTTAGCAGCAGTCTATGTCTTTACCAAAGACATGACAAGACAGAAGTCAGAAATCCTTGACTTTACCTGCAACATGAAAATAAGGATCAATCTAAATATCTGTGACTGGAATCTTGATCCAGATTCCCAGACATTTTCCAACTGTCTAAAAGAGAATCTATGTTCAACATGTTAGTACTAAGATGCTCCATTTATTCATAATCATGTTCCAAATTGTGACAAACTAGTTAACTTATATGCAGAGTACATCATGAGAAACACTGAGATGGAAGCACAAGCTGAAATCAAGATTACTGAAAGAAATATCAATAACCTCAGATATGCAGATGACACCACCCTTATGGCAGAAAGATGGAACTAAAAAACCTCCTGATGAAAATGAAAAGGAAGAGTGAAAAAGTTGGCTTAAAGCTCAACACTCAGAAAACGAAAATCATGGCATCTGTTCCCATCATTTCATGGGAAATAGATGGGGAAACAGTGGAAACAGTGGCTGACTTTATTTTTTTGGGCTCCAAAATCACTGCAGATGGTGACTGCAGTCATGAAATTAAAAGACGCTTACTCCTTGGAGGAAAGTTATGACCAACCTAGATAGCATATTCAAAAGCAGTGAATTACTTTGCCAACAAAGGTTCGTCTAGTCAAGGCTATGATTTTTCTAGTGGTCATGTGTGGATGTGAGAGTTGGACTTTGAAGAAGGCTGGGTGCTGAAGAATTGATGCTTTTGAACTATGGAGTTGGAAAAGATTCTTGAGAGTCCCTTGGATTACAAGGAGATCCAACCAGTCCATTCTAAAGATCAGCCCTGGGATTTCTTTGGAAGGAATGATGCTAAAGCTGAAACTCCAGTACTTTGGCCACCTCATGTGAAGAGTTGACTCCTTGGAAAGACTCTGATGCTGAGAGGGATTGGGGGCAGGAGGAAAAGGGGACGACAGAAGATGAGATGGCTGGATGGCATCACCGACTCGATGGACGTGAGTTTGAGTGAACTCGGGAAGTTGGTGATGGACAGGGAGGCCTGGTGTGCTGTGATCATGGGATCACGGAGTTGGACATGAATGAGTGACTGAACTCAACTGAACTGAGTGATCTTAAATCTATTAGAAATTGTCCAATGAAAGTGTACATATCAGAGAGCTATACTAGAAGGCAGAAGCAGGTGAGATGAGAAAGGAAGTTGAGAAAAATGTAACTAACACTACTAAAGATTCTAAAATAGAAATGTCCATAAAGACATTTCTTCTGTCCCTATATTACCTGTAAAAGAGAAATATCAAACATTTAAGGTAGTACTGCAGTGTGATGATATTTCATGAGAAAATGCTAATAGAAAATAATTGTATTTCTCTAATTGGTGACCAATGGCTTCTCAAGGGATAGTGGTAAAGAATCCACCTGCCAATGTAGGAGACACAAGAGATGCAGGTTCAATCCCTGGGTTGGGAAGATCCTCTGGTGGAGGAAATGGCAACCCACTCCAGTATCCTTGAGTGGAAAATTATGTGGACAGAGTCGGGTTGGCTATATAGTCCATGGAGTCACAAAGAATAAGACACAACGGCATGCACAATTGGTGACCTGCACCTCTTAGACCCTACCAAACGAGGACTTTTCTCTATAATTTCTGATAAGGTTGTCTCTAGTCCCATAACTGAAGAAATAGATTTTATATGGCTCAGCATTGATGCCAGATCATAGGCAAAACTGAGACACTCAAGATCCCTATATCTTCCTATACTCAAAACTTGAGTATACATTTTGAAAAGACAACCTCAAAAGACAATCTATCACAAAATTAGACATTCTAAATATAGCTAGTTTGTCTAAGCTGCTTGAAAATTAATATTAAATTAATGTTTTATTTCATGCAATTGATTTTGTGACCCAAATGTTATTTTTAAATTGCTGGTGAGTTTCTTTGCATTTAGGAAATATGACAGCTAATATATTTCCTATATCTTTCTTCTCTATTTTGTTTAATTTTTCCTCTCAAGGCTGCTTTACATATCTAATTAAAAATAGCGCCTTTTACTTTGCTTTCACTAGCATTTGTTTAACCTCTGCTTATTTTTTACTAAATATTTGTCTTTATTTCAATTTGACTACTCCTTCAAAAGTTTGTAGAAACCAGATAATGCACCTTCCACAGATTCTCAGAGCTCTTCTAACCCT
The DNA here is from genome assembly GCA_935064755.1 of Tragelaphus eurycerus. Taxonomy (NCBI): domain Eukaryota; kingdom Metazoa; phylum Chordata; class Mammalia; order Artiodactyla; family Bovidae; genus Tragelaphus; species Tragelaphus eurycerus. The sequence continues at coordinate 155,843 of CAKXYN010000237.1, forward strand.
CCGTTCCAGGCACTTGTTTGTGTTCAGTCACTCCATTGCTTCAGATTCTTGTCAACCCATGGACTACATGTAGCTCACCAGACTCCTTTGCCCATGGAATTTTTTCCAGGCAAGAATACTGAAGTGGGTTACTATATCCTACTCCAGGGGATGTTCCTAACCCAGGGATCAAACCCAAGTCTCTTGCATCTCTTACACTGGCAGCAGATTCTTTACCACTGTTCCACCAGGGAAGCTGTGTTGTTTTAAGGGCTCAACTGAGCCAGTTCTCACAAAGCCTAAAGCTCTGTAGGCTGATTCCACTTCCTTTTCCTTTACATTTCAGATTGGTAACTTTCACAATGACTCAGTATTACTCAAGGACTGTCTATGTCTAAATGATAAATTTTCCCTCACACTTTTTTTCTAATATCCTACTTAGAAAATAATATTAATTTTTGTTTAGAATCTTATTTTTGCATTTACTTTTGGTTGGAAGGGATATATATAGATATATCCCCTCCCTCCCATGACTTCTCCTAGGTCATCACAGAGCGCCAGTTTGAGCTCCTGTGTTTCACAGCAGCTTCCCACGATACCTGCTGATGGGTGAAAGTAGGATCTCTCCTGGTTGGGAGTGATGGATATAGTCTTATATAGAGAGTCACAATCTATGAGACATAAACTCTAGAGACTGTCTGTTGCCTCTTTCTCTTAAAGCCTTGAAATAATTAAAATTAATCACAATTCTCTTATGGAATTCTTTCTTGTGTTCTATAAAATCTGGAGCAATGTTAGGGACATTTCACATGAAATGTAGGTTAAAATCACTTCTCTCAGACCCTTCCTCACACTGATACTTTTTTACAATTATAAAAATTGTGCAATTATAGATGAAATCCTTATTAAATATTAATTGAAGGACTATAATATGCCAGGCATAACCTTGTTCCTCCATAATTTTACTCTAACATATGGGAGAAGTATGAAGGTCCAGCATTTAGATCATCATGATTCATTGAAAGTTAAAGGAGATATATTTACAAAGTTAAATATTTAGTTTGGACAATGAACTGATCCCTTTAAAATAACTGTTCTGTTCTATTGCACCACCACTTCCATTCCATTAACTACTTCTGTTTATTGAATTATTGAAATAACACATATTCATGTAGAAACCAAGGAATATAAAATTTAAATAAGGAAAATGAACACAGTAGAAATAACTTTTATTAACTCAACTCCATTTCAAATCTATCAGTCAAGTTTAGTAATTATCACCAACATTACCTGAAGTAAAAGATAAAGGTGAGCATCTCCAGTGGTGCAGTGTGGGCATCATTTATCCCCCTGACATGATGTGATGAGAAACTGCATCTCTGTGACATTCTTTCCACAGAATCTATTATCTCATCTTACTCTGAGAAAATTATTAGGCAAACCTATATTTTCAAGCATTCTAAAGGATACCTCATCCATACTCCTTAAAATTATTGAAGCCAAAAAAAAAAAATGAGAGTCAAAAATTGTCACAGATCAGACATTAGGGAGACATGATGACAGTACAATGTAGTACCTGGATTGGGTCCAAGAAAATAAAGAGGGAGTTAAAGGGAAAAAGCTGATGGAATCCAAGTAAAATTTAGATTTTAGTGATCATATTGTAATAATATTTATTTTTATTTTATTGTGGTAAGAACATTTCACATAAGACCTACCAATTTAAGACATTTTAAATGTACAATACAGTATTGTTGACTACCAATATGATTTTTGTACATTATATCTCTAGAACCCATTTAACTTGCTTAATTGATATTTTATGTCCATTGATTTGTAACTTCCTGTTTTCCCCTTCTCTTGACTCTAACATCTATCATTCCACTTTTTGAGTCCATGAACATAAAAGTGGAGTCATACACTATTTGTCTTTCTGTGACTGCCATATTTCACTAAGCACACTGTCATCCATGTGGTAATTTACTGCATAATTTCTTTCTTTTTTATGCCATTTTTATGTACATACAAAATTTTCTTGATCCACTTTTTAGTCCATAGACATTTAGGTTATTTCTGATCTTTGTTGTTGTGAATAGCTTTGCCATGAACAAAGGAATGCTAATATCTCTTTGAAATAAAATTAAAATAATCATTTCAATTCTTTTGAATTAAATAAATATTTGAATTAAATAAATAAATATTCAGAAGCAGGGTTTCTAGATTATCAGAGCATATATTTAATTTTTATACTATGAAAAGCCACCATTCTATTTTCACAAGTATATTTAAGTAACAATCAGAAGGCAATTTTTCCATGTCAGTTCTCACTATGATAAAATTCTTTATCAGTGATTTTTTTTTAATGGGGAGCTATCCTGTGCAGCTTCTCTGGCCTCTGTCCACTAGATGATAGTACCTTCACCCTAGTCCCTGCATTTTGACACCAAAAATATCTCCAGATATTGTCTATTGTCCCCTTGGGAGGTAAGGGGGAGTGAATAAACCACTGACCATCTTTCACTCGATTCTGGTAGATTTTCATGTCTTTCAAGTTAACTTATATGCAATTAAATATCTATTTCCTTATTTCCCAAATACTATTATATAAGCCACCTGTATTTTCATCAATCCTGGGAAGCATGGTATCTAAAATGTTTATCCTTACAATTTCTTCCCATTGTTTTTGCTTGTGATCTTGTGAGTTAGCACTTGTATTTTCCATGCCTTAAAATCTTATTTAGAGCAATCTTGTTGATTCTATTTCTCCAGAAGTTACCTTTTAATTCTTTTAAATTCAATTTTGGTTAAATACCTGCCTATTCTCCCTTGCACAGCTCTACCCAAATTGGCAGAAGCAGAGAGACACGCACCAAAGAGTCTCAGGGCCCCTCTGTCTTAACTCCCTGGAAACACTTGTTCAGGACACTGCTATAAAGGAGTTCAGCTAAGCCAGGCCCTTCTACAGATATTTCTGGAAAGTATGCACTTCTGTTCCTGATATGTAATTTTGCAGTGACTCAAAATTCCCCCCAAGTGATTTCCCTCATGAAGAAATAAGTAAAGCTAAGGTATCTATTAGATACCCTACATAGGACTGTGGGAAAGGTAGCCCCCCTCTGCCCTCCAGAGGACTTGTTGATTTATTGGGAAGACTGAGATCCTTATGTCTCCTTCACTCCCTGCGGCACAAGGCCCTAGAGAGAATACCTTGCCTTCCTCTTCAGAGGTTCAAAACAAGCAATTAAAGCTAATTATTGCACTCATCTCACACGCTAGTATATATGCTCAACTCAAATTGACAGGATACAATGTACAAAGAAAAGTGAGTCAAAAAGACTCATTCATAGCTACCCACTTCTGTTCGCCCTTTCCAACATTATGGCACATCATCACCCTTTTACCTGCCTCCAATTTGGAAGCCTGAGTCCTGCTAGGAAAATATACTCTGGGAAAATATTTTGGAGCTCACCACTTTTCTGAGAGCTTCTTTCATATCCTTGTTCCTCAGACTGTAGATCTGGGGGTTCAGCATGGGGATCACTATAGTCAGGAACACTGTGGCCACTTCATCAGTATCCATGCTGTTGCCAGATTGGGGCCAGTCATAAATGAAAAGGACTGTTCCGTGAAAGACAATGATGGCAGCAAGGTGGAAAGCACAGGTGGAAAAGGCTTTACACCTTCCCTCTGCAGAGAGCATCCTCAGGATGATGATGAGAATAAACAAGTAGGATATGAGGATGACCACAATGGTGATAACCTCATTGAAAGTGCCCAAAATATATAGCACCAATTGATTCATGGTGACATGAGAGCAAGCAAGAAACAAGAGAGGGGGAAGATCACAAAAGAAGTGGTTGATCACATTTGATCTGTAGGATGGAATCTTGCCGGGGTCCAGCCCAGGTGGATCCAGGGAATTCGAAGGGGAGATGGCTTCAGCAATCAGGATATGATGGAATTAAAGATATAAAGAGTAGTTAAATAAGGATAGCTCAGTGAGAAAATTTAGTGGAGAAAAGAGGCTGAATAACTTGATTTACATGGAAAGCTAATAAAATTCCAAGACAAGGAATTTGCATCACCTATGTAGGCCACAGGCATCCTCCCATTCTCCCAAAGGAGAGGAGACACTAAGGCCTCCCTGGTCAGATCTTAGAAGCCCAGGCAAAATTAGAAGGCTTGACGAGCCTCCACGCTCCAGATGGGAATTCAGCCAGAAGATGAGAGAAAGAACGACATGGGGAGACCAAGTTTTGGTGAACAAGGCCTGCACTTTATTTTCCAAAGTAGTTTTTATACCTTAAGTTGTGCATAGAGGATAATGGGGGAAGGGGTAGAGTCATGCAAGGACAACAGTCCTTGATCCTAATTGAAGCCAGGCTTTCTTCCTGCAAACTTATCATATGAAAAAGTTTAGGTGATTACATCATCTTCTGGCCAGAGGCCTGTTAACATTTTATGACCCTTTCTTCAGGAAACTTATTTTTCTCTAAAGGTGATTATTCTAAAGTCAGGCGCCACCCTCCGAAAGTATTAGATAAAGCTGCATATCTATAGGGCAAAGGTGTGGTGGGCTATTACAAGAAAATAATTAACTCAAGGGTTCAAGGTTACAGACATTAAAGCTACTACTTACATTCCTATACACCAATTATATTAATCAATACACTCTCAGGGACACAGTAGTTAAGGGATATGGAAACTTAGCAGCAAACATTGGCCCAAGAAGTGAAAATCCTTCACCAATACAATTTCTAATCAATCTTTTAACTGCTAAAAGGAATCTGTATTTAGACAGTTTAAAACATATGCCTCTCACGGTTGGGAGGCTGTGAACAATCACATGTGGCCGGAAGAACCTGTTCAGGCAGGATAGAGTACTTCCAAAGGAGTTTGTACTTCCAAAGGAGTTTGAAACACTCTTGTCACGCCCAGGAACTTTATTAACTGGAGCTGTAAGTTAACTCTTTTTCATAGAGAGGTGGTGGGGGACAGACCCCATAAAGTCAGAGGTGTAGGTGAGAGCACAAAGCAGTAAAGTAGGAAGACACTGGTTTTGTGGGTAGATGCTGGCGAATTTCCAGGTGGACTCCTGAGGCTCGATTCTGCCTTTGTGTATGCCGACCCTCCTTCCTCATGACCTTTGCCATGGGTGGAGTTCCTCATGCTGGCTCCCAGCAGGATCTGAAGAGCAAAACACAAGTGAATCACAGAACATACAGTACCATTGAATTAGCAACAAGACACCAACTCCATGCAGAGATTTCAAGACATGGTGACCATGTAGAGCAGTGGGTCAAAGATGGCCACAAAGCGGTTATAGGCCATCACTGCCACAGAATGACCTCAGTTACCACAAATGTGCAAAACAGGTAGAACTGCACAGCACATTCCAGGAAGGAAGTGGCTCTGTCTTCATTTAAGATGTTAGCTAGCATCTTCGGCATGATGGTAGTGGAGTAACAGAAATCCACAAAGGACAAGTGGCTGAGGAAAAAGTACGTGGGGGTGTGGTGTCCAGAGCTGACCTTAATGAGAGCAATCATGCCCACGTTTCCCAAAACTGTGTCTCCATAGATGGAAAAAGACAGCAGGAAGAGGAAGACTCTGTGCTCAGGGGCATCTGAGAATCCAAGGAGAATGAAGTCTGTCACAGAAGTGCAGTTTTCCTTGTCCATGTTCCTAATTTACTGGGTATGGAGTCAAATATTAATAGTTATTCTATATTATATCATCCTTGATTCAGTTTTGCCTCTCTTAAAAAAGACATGATAATGTACACTGTCCTATAAAGTTAGTGTAATGATTTTATTAATTACACTATACAATTCACTATGCAAATTCATGGCTTTAGATTTATTTGAAGTTCTAAACAAGGAAATAAAAAGTGTTAATCTCTCAGTTGTGCCTGAATCTTTGCCACCCCATGGACAAGACTTTTCTGTCTATGGGATTCTTCAGGCAAGAATACTGAAATGGGTTGCCATTCCCTTCTCCAGGATATCTTCCCCACTCAGAGATCTAAGCTGGGTCTCCCCATTGCAGGCAGACCCTTACCATCTGAGCCACCAGAGACAACAAAGATGTGAATATGAAATTAACAGAAATGCTTGATGCTGCTTATTTATGAAATAAAAACTTAGAAATACAGTGTAAATCTCAAAGAAATATCAAAGTTATGGTATACATTTATATACAGGACTTCCCTAGTGGCTCAGATGGTAGAGAATCAGCCTGTAATGTGGGAGGTCCAGACTCCATCCCTGAGTTGTGAAGATCCCCTGGAGAAGGGAGTGGCTACCCACTCCAGTATTTTTGCCTAGAGAATTCCATGAGCAGAGAAGCCTGTGGAGTTACAGTCCATGGAGTTGCTAAGAGTTGTACACAACTGAGTGACTGACACACACACACACATACACATATATATGTATATGCTAGAGTTTCATGTTTATACTATATATCCATAGTTTTCCATATATATATATGTATAAATTATGCAGCTTTTTGAAGAATTGTTAAGGACTTTATTAATGACTATGAGAAGTGGCAAGTGACAAATGTAAAAATATTATATATGTACATAAATTTCATCATATATCAAATCATTACAACATCAGTGAAGCATAACTATTTTATAACAAATTTTTACATAGAAAAAGCAATGGAGAATCTTGTTATCAGTTGCATTGGAGAAGGAAGGTAGGATTTTTTAAAGAAAAGATAAGGCATGTGTTACATAGAAAATGCCAACAGAGGATAAGAACATACTCACTTCCTCTCCCTCCTGACCTTTGGTAATTTTAAATGCTTTAGAGGCATGTATTGGTTTGTCTTGGATCAAAGAGGCTCTGAACTAAAACTCAAAATGTTAGTTGTACCAGGGATAAGAAACCTACTACGGAGAATCACCTCTGTTCCTCTTGTGTCTGCTTCAGAGGATGGTCTCATGATTCTGTTCTTCGATGCACAGTTATGGGACTTCACTGGTGGCTCAGCAGTAAAGAATCTGCCTGCAATGCAGGACACATGGAGACACATGTCTAAACTCTGGGCCAGGACATTCCGCTGGAGGAGGAAATGGCAAACCGCTTCAGTATTCTTGCCTGGGGAATCTCATGGACAAAGGGGCTTGGAGAGCTGCAGTCCACGGGGTCACAAAAGGGTCGGACACAATTGAACGACCAAACAACAACAACAACAAAAACAGTCCTGAGGACCTCTCACTGCCACTCTCGGCCTCTGAGTGGCTGTCTGGAGAATTTCCCTGAGGTCTTTCCCAGGTTTCCTGGGAGAGAGTTAATGTTACAGAGGAGGAAGTGTGAAGGTGGGAGAAATCAAGCATTCTACCCACTTTGTTCACACTCGTTTTCCTCTTACACTAATAGCTATTATAATATATTTGGTTTTGCAGATTAAATTGCTGTCATTTCTCTTTGAGACGGTTCCTCCAAAACTTTAAATACTTTCATAAAGTAGTATCTGCAACATGACATTTCTTAAAACACCTTCTAAGAGAGAACTAAATACAGAAGCTTAAAAATAAATCAGTACCACTGCTCTCCAATTGCCCCCAAATCAGGGTGTCATCCTACCAAAGAACCTGAGGGATACACATTGCTTCTTTTGTTTCTGAAGATGGTATGCAGTGAAATGATACAGATTTTATGTTTTTATTTGTATCTGTTTCCAGGGCCCATGTTCCTTAAGGTTCTGAATCATTGATCTCTGCAGGCCCTCAGCAGAATATCAAGAAAGCAGCATCATCTTGGGACTCAAATAATTAATGAGTTTTATGAGATAAAAGAGGGGTAAAACTATCCCAAGTGGGTACATGTTATTATCAATATAATCAAACATGATTCACTCCAGGGGTCATGATGAACTTCAGACCACCATAGGCTGCATTCAAACATTGCTCTGTTCACCAGGACCTACAGTGTCATTATGAAATACAATAAGACTTCTAAACTTTGCCTGTCATATACAAAATCTTCTTTCTTGAGGGAGTAGTGTCTGAAATCACACCAGAGTTTTGCCAAATATCAGAGAAGGGTAAGAATATTGAGTCTCCTTTCCTGATAATAATAGCTGACCAACCATACTTTGAATGTTCTGAATACAATTATGAACACATTTCATTTTTATTAAATTTGTTAGGTAAGTACAGTTATGTACCTTTACTAATAAGGTGCCTGAGGCAAAGACAGCTGTCACTTGCACAAAATCATAAATGGAATCCCTGATAGGATGAGCCTGCATGCGGCATTTGGGTTTCTTCCATCCACGCGACCCCGTGTGGAAGAGCAGAGGTCCTGCATGGTTCTGAATGGCATCCCTCCTGCTCAGTGCAGAGACCATTTAATGGATTTGTTTGAAAGATCTTTCCCAAGTCTGCTCCTCCTCTAACTGTATGAATGATGTCTCTCTAAACCAATACTATTCAAAGGACAGATTGTGGTTTGTGTCTTTGGATATACAAAATGTTTCAAGAGTTCCTTGAATATAATTAGTTACAGGTAATTGGTGTCCAAATTCTTGACAATTTATATGGCCTTCCCTAAACATATCCATCTGATAAGTTCCTGAGTTTGAGGAGTGTTTCTGTATCTTCTTTCTATCTGGCACTCTAACTATTCCTTTTATGTCCTTTTTTTCAGAAGCAAAGATTCTTGTTTTCCATTCACATAACACTCTGTGTACTACCTCAATTAGAAACACAAATTCAGTTTTCCAAAACCTCAAATACAAGAACATTGTGGGACATTACTTTCCAAGAAGCCTAAACTGTATTTTAAGGAGACTCTTCAAACCTATGGTTTGACTTCTTATTCTCTCTGACACATAAATGTAAATAAAGATATATATATATATATATATGGAAAATTATGACGTTAGATGTGTTTTGCCCAATACAGTGATGTCTTGACATTGAATATTAATTGATTGTCATTTTGTTTGAAATTCTTAATATACCCTAAACTTGTTTCCACGAAATGTATCATCTGAAGAAGGCTGTATATTGTCAAGGTGGTATATTGTCATCCAGCTTATTTAACTTACATGCAGAGTGCATCATGAGAAACGCTGGGCTGGAAGAAGCACAAGGTGGAATCAAGATTGCTGGGAGAAATATCACTAACCTCAGATATGCAGATGACACCAACTTTACGGCAGAAAATAAAGAAGAACTAAAAAGCCTCTTGTTGAAAATGAAAGAGAAGAGTGAAAATGTTGGCTTAAAGCTCAACATTCAGAAAACTAAGCTCATGGCATCTGGTCCTATCACTTCATGACAAATAGATGGGCAAACAGTGGAAACAGTGGCTGACTTTATTTTTCTGGGCTCCAAAATCACTGCAGATGGTGATTGCAGCCATGAAATTAAAAGACACTTACTCCTTGGAAGGAAAGTTATGACCAACCAACCTATGCTATGCTATGCTAAGTCACTTCAGTCGTGTCCGACTCTGTGTGACCCCATAGACGGCAGCCCACCAGGCTTCCCCGTCCCTGGGATTCTCCAGGCAAGAACACTGGAGGGGGTTGCCATTTCCTTCTCCAATGCATGAAAGAGAAAAGAGAAAGTGAGGTCGCTCAGTCATGTCTGACTCTTAGCGACCCCATGGACTGCAGCCCACCAGGCTCCTCCATCCATGGGATTTTCCAGGCAAGAGTACTGGAGTGGGGTGCCATTGCCTTCTCCAATGACCAACCTAGACAGCATATTAAAAAGCAGAGACATTACTTTGCAAAAAATGTCCATCTAGTCAAAACTATGTTTTTTTCCACTGGTCATGTATGGATGTGAGAGTTGGACTGTAAAGAAAGTTAAGCTGAAGAATTGATGCTTTTGAACTGTGGTGTTGGAGAAGACTCTTGAGAGTCTCTTGGATTGCAAAGAGATCCAACCAGTCCATTCTAAAAGAGATCCGTCTTGAGTATACATTGGTAGGACTGATGTTGAAGCTGAAACTCCAATACTTTGGCCACCTGATGCAAGGAGCTGACTCATTTGAAAATATCCTGATTCTGGAAAAGACTGAGGGCAGGAGAAGGGGACAGTAGTGGATGAGATGGTAGGATGGCATCACCGACTCAATGGACATGGGTTTGTGTGGACTCTGGGTGTTGGTGATGGACAGGGAGGCCTGGTGTACTGCAGTTCATGGGGTCACAAAGAGTCAGACATGACTGAGTGAACTGAATGAAACTGAAGAAGGGAGTCTCATGACAAAAACACAAAACCAAAATCTATAAAGACCATCATTAGCAGTGACCCTTTATATAACCGGTAAACACATTCACAGGAAAGCTGCTTTGCATATTTGTTTATCTTAAACTTATATACATGGCAGGTGTTTTAAATAATTTATTTAAATATAAAAATTTATTTCATAGTCATTAGTCATAAATTGAGTAATATAAATATTACTCTGCAGTTCTGTTTGATGAACTATATTTACACCACATAAAATAACATTTTAGAAGAATATTAGAAAGATGCAATGACATCAACAATATGTTAAATTTTCTAACTTTCAAATTTCATTGTTTTAATCAAATTTATTCTATGTGGATAAGGCAATGGCACCCCAATCCAGTACTCTTGCCTGGAAAATCCCATGGATGGAGGAGACTGGTAGGCTGCAGTCCATGCAGTCGCTAAGAGTCAGACACAACTGAGCAACTTCACTTTCACTTTCATGCATTGAAGAAGGAAATGGCAACCCACTACAGTATTCTTGCCTGGAGAATCCCAGGGATGGGGGAGCCTGATGAGCTGCCGTCTATGGGGTTGCACAGAGTCGGATATGACTGAAGTGACTTAGCAGCAGCAGCAGCATGCAGCAGCATTAGCAGACATGTGTAATTATTATATAATAACCAGAATTTAATACTAAGTACATAATGAGGATACATAATTACTCATTCATTTATTCATTCGTGTTTAAACATGTTTATTACAGGCTTACCTAGAGACAAGTACTATTTTAAGTATTGCAGGAAAAAAGAAAGAATGTTCCTTTGTCAAAATTTTATATTTATGGGGAACAGTTTAATGGATTAATATCTTAGTCATCTATAAATACGTCATGTAAATATATGCTACACATCTTGGAAGGCTCTTTTCCCATTGTTAATGAAGACTTCTTTGGACCTTGGTTCAGTGAAATGAGGTTTTTGTGTTTATTAATTTTCAGAAGGCATTCTTTACATCTTTATTCCTCAGGCTGTAGATCAGAGGGTTCAGCATGGGGTTAACCACTGTATAGAACACAGAGGCTACCTTAACAGTTTGTCGAGAGTTCTTGGAATTGGGCACACAGTAGAGAGAAAGGATTGTCCCGTGGAAGACGGTAATTGCAGTCAGGTGAGATGCACAGGTGGAGAAAGCTTTGTGACGTCCACTGGCAGAACAGATGTTTAGCACAGTGACAAAAATAAAGACATAGGAAGTGAGGATGATCAGAAGTGTACTCACCTCATTGAAGGTGGCAAAGGCAAAGAGCAGCAGGTGGGGGATGTGTGTATTGGAGTCTGAGACAGCAATGAGAGCAGTGTATTCACAGAAAAAGTGGTTGATCACTGTATGTCCAGAAAAGCTTAATTGAAGGGCATAGCAAAGGAGTACCAATGGGCCAAACATGCCCCAGAGATATGACCCAGCCACCAGCAGTGCACACAGCCTCTGTGACATGACCACTGTGTAAAGCAAAGGGTTACAGATGGCCACAAAGCGGTCATAGGCCATCATTGCCAGCAGGAAGGACTCAGTCACCACAGCAGTGCAGGACAGGAAGTACTGCAGCATGCAGCTAGTATAGAAGATGCTCTTATCAGCCATGACCAAGTTATCGAGCAGCTTGGGAGTAACAATGGAAGAGTAACAAAAATCAACAAAAGAAAGATGACTAAGGAAAAAGTACATGGGGGTGTGAAACTTAGGGTTAATTTTGATGATTACCATCATGCCCAGATTTCCTAACACAGTGATAATGTACATGATCAGAAACACTAGGAAGAGAGGAATTTGAAGCTCTGGGTAATCTGTGAAACCCAAGAGAGTAAACGTTGTCTCCAGACTTAGATTTCTTGTAGTCATCACTATGATGCCTTTGAAAAGAAAAGATGGAAGAAGGGAGTTTTTCTTGACAAAGAGGAGATTTACAGAAATAAGTGAAAATCATATTATGACATTCTATGATGGAGAAAATAAAATGAAAAGAGTTATTAGTTCTAACTTTTTCCATTTGCAACATTCCTTATTTAGATAACTACTGTGGATGGATCTACCAATCCAACTGAGTCTCTGAACTATTTTTGCATATCCATTGCAGCTGGTATTTTCCTAAGGAAGACTTAAAACATTGAAGTGAGTACATTCACTCATCAGATAGAAGCATAGTATGCACATAACTGATAAAAATATTTGCACATGAATGCATAAGTAAGTGAAACTAAGAAAAATGTGATATGTTTGCCTCAAAGAACAATACATATTGTTACTGTATTTTGCATGCATACACAAATCAATTAAAGCCTTGAGGAGAATATGTTTGTCTTTTAAGTATCAATAAAAATAATAGAGACATCTAAGAAGAGAGCATAACCATTCCATTTTAGCATGTTTTGTTCAGCAAAGGGTACTCTTCTCCTGGGACAGCTTCACTGCTGAGGAGGATGATGGCTCATTTGAATTCTAAGTGGAATGTGCACTTTATCAGAATTTATAGCTTATGGCTTAACTTCTATCACAGACCTAGACATTGTATACATGTCTCTTAAGGGTCTCAAGGTTTATCAGGTAAGAGTTCTCTCAGAATTAACTACTTCTCATTTTTGTAAAAGTTTATATACCAATTTAAACTACACACAAGTAATTATGTATAAATGTCAATTTCCCAGTAGCAAGTTTATTCTCTTCTTTGTGAAATAGTTGTCAGTGGTCTTGAAGCATGATTGTTTTCTTTCTTTAATATTATTAGACTCAGAATTGGCTAGCATTTACAGTGATTTAACATAAAAAGAAAAGTGAAAAGAAGACCTCAGTTACCACTTCAAGAAAATAATATTTTTAATGAGTCAAAAATAACTTTAAAAACTTACCTGCAACAGACAGGCAGGTCTCCACTATCCTGTTTCTCTGTGGAATGAATATAACAGGGAGACCAAGACTCTTACATCTGAGTCTGTAGCTCTGGGGACTCAAACCCTGGAGGACCACTAGCAACATTTTCCTCACAAGCCTCACAACAGATCATTAAGGCAAATGGCAGGACTTGTACTATTTTTAATGACTAGAATTTTTTGGAATTACACAAAAAAGTGTGGCTTGAAATTGGCTGCTGGGCTTTGTTTTCATGTAATGAAAATGCCCCTGGAGTGAATGACATGAAATTGAAGCTTAGGGGGAAAAATATATATATATATATACACACACACACACACACACATAAAATGATGTCTAGAATTAGAAGTTTACATACATGGTTTTTTCTTTACAATTTGGTTTGTCTCTTTCTTGAGTATATGTTTAATATCTATTCTTTCTTGGATTTAATTGCCATTTACCAAAAAATGCAAAAGATTCAGATATAATTTTCCAACTTTTTTTCACACGTGATATGCCCAGTGTTGTCATTACTTTCCTAGAGAGCACATTGTCAAATATATATTTCATGTTTGAGTTATAATGAACAGGACACAAGTCAATTCACAGTCAGCTACATCAGCAATATGTGAACCATGCACTTACAGATGTTCAAGCTGGTTTTAGAAAAGGCAGAGGAACCAGAGATCAAATTCCCAACATGTGCTAGATCATCGAAAAAGCAAGAGAGTTCCAGAAAAACATCTATTTCTGCTTTATTGACTATGCCAAAGACTTTGACCATGTGGATCATGATAAACTGTGGAAAATTCTGAAAGAGATGGGAATACTGGACCACCTGACCTGCCTCTTGAAAAATCTGTATGCAGGTCAGGAAGTGACAGTAAGAACTGGACATGGAACAACAGACTGGTTCCAAATAGGAAAAAGAGTACATTAAGGCTGTATATTGTCACCCTGATTATTTAACTTCTATGCAGAGTACATCATGAGAAACTCTGAACTGGAGGAAGTGCAAGCTGGAATCAAGATTTCCAGGAGAAATATCACTAACCTCAGATATGCAGATGACACCACCCTTATGGCAGAAAGTGAAGAATAATTAAAGAGCCTCTTGATGAAAATGAAAGAGGAGAGTGAAAACTAAGATCATGGCATCTGGTCCCATCACTTCATGGCAAATAGATGGGGAAACAGTGGAAAAAGTGGCTGACTATTTTTCCGGGCTCCAAAATCACTGCAGATGGTGATTGCAACCATGAAATTAAAAGACACTTACTCCTTGGAAGGAAAGTTATGACCAACTTAGACAGCATATTAAAAAGTAGAGACATTACTTTGTCAACAAAGGTCCTTCTAATCAAGGCTATAGTTTTTCCAGTGGTCACGTATGGGTGTGAGAGTTGGACTATAAGGAAAGCTGAGTGCCGAAGAATTGATGATTTTGAACTGTGGTGCTGGAGAAAACGCTTGAGAGTCCCTTGGACTACAAGGAGATTGAACCAATCCATCCTAAAGTAGATCAGTCCTGGGTGATCATTGGCAGGACTCATTTTGAAGCTGAAACTCCAATACTCTGGCCACTTGATTCAGAGAGCTGACTCACTTGAAAAGACTCTGATGCTGGGAAAGATTGAGGGCAGGAGGAGAAGGGATTGGCAGAGGATAAGATGGTTGAACGGCATCACCAACTCAGTGGACATGGGTTTGGGCAGTCTCTGGGAGTTGGTGATGGGCAGGGAGGCCTGGCATGATGTGGCTCATGAGGTCAAGGAGTCGGACACGACTGAGCAACTGAACTGAACTAATCCTGTGTGTAATGGGATCACCTATGATGTACAGGGAAGGCTGATGTGCTGCAGTCCATGGGGTCACAGAGTGAGACATTCCTGAGTGACTGAACTGAACTAATGATGATATCATTAATATTTGATTTCCACCCAATTGAAATCAGACAAGGACACTATCCTGGCCTCTCTGTCTTTGTGGCTGAACTCACTGTTTACCTCTTCTCTCATCTGTTTGTATAAAATATGTAATACATTAAACACATTGAACCTTCCGTATAGCTCACACAACAATTTGCCAGTTCTGTGAAAGTGTACTCCTTTTATTTGTAAATCAGTTTGTGAAAAGTTGTCTAGGTGATTTTTGAATGCTATTCAGTGAAAGTGAAGTCGCTCAGTCGTGTCCGACTCTTTGCGACCCCGTGGACCATAGCCCACCAGGCTCCTCTGCCCACGGGATTCTCCAGGCAAGATATACTGGAGTGGGTGGCCATTTCCTTCTCCAGGGGATCTTCCCGACCTAGGGATCGAACCCAGGTCTCCTGCATTGCAGGCAGACGCTTTAACCTCTGAGCCACCAGGGAAGCCTGAATGCTATTCAAGTAGGCCTTTATATTATATTTCAAGAAAATTTTGTCAGTTCTGATTGACAAATGAGAGAGGAATTTATGTTTGCCTCTGTCAGTTTTTCTGAAACAGCACAATTTACTCTCCTCTAGTGTAACCGCATCCAGAATAACTAGATTGCTCTCCTGTAATATATTATATCTATAACCTATAACATTACTCTTATAGGATTAAGTAAAAGCTCCAGAGGCATCCATACCATGACTCCTTTTTCTCATGATTTTCCTAGAGAGAGGTCAGTCTAAGTAATACAGAGCTGCTTTGAAAGTACTAATGTCCTGGATTTCTGATTTTCTTATATTCTTGCCCCATATCTTTGGCTAAGAGATTAATCAACATATTAAGTTGTGGTTTTATATATATATATATATATATATATATATATATTAGCTTCTGATCATGCATCTTAAAAGGTTCAATATTTAGAAAGATCACTCTATTAGTTTCCTATTGTTACTATTAAATATTTGCCTGATACTTAGTGGCCTATAACAATTCATAATTATTATCTTGCTAGCAAGAAGTCCAAAATGAGTTTTTATGGGGCTTGAGACAGGGAATGTGCATAGCTCTTTCTGGAGATTCCAGGAACCATTCATCCGTCTCATTTTCCTGCTTCTGGAGGCTGCTGGCATTCTTTGACCTGCAGCAGCCTCACTCCAGTCTCTGGTGCATTATCACATTTTCATCTTCTCTGTAACAAATCTCTCCCACCTGCCTCTTGTAAAGACGCCTTATATATAGTACTCAGATAATCTTCCTATCTCAAAGTCCTTATCACAGCTGTAAAGCCCCCTTGTAATAGGTCACAGTCACAGATTCCAGAGTTTAGAGCCTGAGTGACTTTGGGAGCTATTATTCACTCTCTCACAGTAATTCTCTAATTTTGTCCTGAGAAGACTTTTTAAGTATGTATGTATTTGTGTATTTATATGCTTATACTGTCATGTGTGTATTTATCTATCTTCTTCTTCCACCTAGATACACAAAATATTGAACAATGATACTCGTTATGAGAAAATAACCACCCCCACCCCTCAGGACTTTGCTGCTGTTATAGTCCTCTCCTGTATCTGCACTTATTCGAAAATTGTGTCTCCTGTTTGTATCATCTTCTCCATTTAATAAAGAGATGAAATTTGCTACTTTCTTCTCTTTCCCAAAGAGAGATTACCAAAATGAGAGTACCAAATCATACGGTAGTTGTATGTTCATTATTACACACCATGCTCTATACAGTCACCAACAGTGCACCAAGATTCTGTTTTCTCTTCGCTAGTAGCAAATTCTTGCTAGGATTTTCTCTCCTCTCTTACTTTTGTTTTTGTCTTTCTGTTTATTTTTTGGATAATAGCCATTCTTAAAAAGGTGTTGCTGCTGCTGAGTCATTTCAGTCGTGTCCGACTCTATGTGACTCTTTAGATGGTAGTCCACCAGGCTCCTCAGTCCCTGGGATTCTCCAGACAAGAAAACTGGAGTGGGTTGCCACTTCCTTCTCCAAAAAGTGTTAGGTGATATTTCATTTGGGGTTTAATTTGCATTTCCCTAATTATCAGTGATGTTGAACATGTCTTCATATATCTTTTGGCTGTGTGTATATTTTCTTTGGAAATAAGCTGCTTCTCTTCTGGAAAAAAATATCATTATAATTATGTTGTAATTCAAGGTGACTCTGCCTTTTGGCTAAGACTTTTAATTTTTTTCCGTGAGTTAAACATTTCAGATTACTAAATAGTAAGGTCAGTCGAAGAGCAGTTTCGTCTTTTAATTTTCTAGAGCCTGCTTTTTTCTTTGTCAATATATCATTGGATAAGAAACATTTACCATTCACAGCACTTCTAAATCTTCTACATGTGTCTGTGGATGGACATCTAGGTTGCTTCCAAGTCCTGGCTATTGTAAACAGTGCTACGATGAACATTGGGGTACACGTGTCTCTTTCAATTCTGGTTTTCTCAGTGTGTATGCCCAGCAGTGGGATTGCTGAATCATAAGGCAGTTCTATTCCTAGTTTTTTGAGGAATCTTCATACTGTTCTCCATAGTGGCTGTACTAGTTTGCATTCCCACCAACAGTGTAAGAGGGTTCCCTTTTCTCCACACCCTCTCCAGCACTTATTACTTGTGGACTTTTGGATCGCAGCCATTCTGACTGGCGTGAAATGGTACCTCATAGTGGTTTTGATTTGCATTTCTCTGACAATGAGTGATGTTGAGCATCTTTTCATGTGTTTGTTAGCCATGAATGGATAAGAAAGCTGTGGTACATATATACAATGGAGTATTACTCAGCCATTAAAAAGAATACATTTGAATCAGTTCTAATGAGGTGGATGGAACTGGAGCCTATTATACAGAGTGAAGTAAGCCAGAAAGAAAAACACAAATACGGTATCCTAACGCATATATATGGAATTTAGAAAGATGGTAACAATAACCCTATTTTTGAGACAGCAAAAGAGACACTGATGTATAGAACAGACTTTTGGACTCTGGGAACGGGAGAGGGTGGGATGATTTGGAAGTATAGCATTGAAATGTGTATAATATCATATCTGAAACGAGTCACCAGACCAAGTACGATGCCTGATAATGGATGCCTGGGGCTGGTGCACTGGGACAACCAAGAGGGATGGTATGGGGAGAGAGAGGGGAGGAGGGTTCAGGATGGGGAGCACGTGTATACTTGTGGCGGATCCATCTCGATGTATGGCAAAAGCAATACAATATTGTAAAGTTAAGCAAAATAAAATTTAATAATAATAAAAAAATAAGCTGAACAGAAAAAATAAATAAATAAATCTTCTACATGTGAAATGTATAAATGGTTCTGGATTTACACCAGAGGTCACACTGGTTATAAACAAGAAAACTAAATATGAAGACACGTTGCTTTATCTACTCCAAACTCCCTGAACATCAAAAAGTAATTGCTTCCTATAAAAATATATTTTGGTACTTTTAATGATCTCCCTTGGGGAAGAAATAAAGAACACTTAGACTTTCAATTGTGACTTTCTTTCCCACTGAAGCACTGAGAGCTCGATCTAAAAAAATAAAAATAAATAAAAAATTGCTTATTTATTTTGTTCAGAACACTACATCACAAATCAAAGATCCTTTCATAACCTCCTGGCAATTCAGTTCTATTCAGTTCAGTCCCTCAGTCATGTCTGACTCTTTGTGACCCCATGAACCACAGCATGCCAGGCCTCCCTGTCCATCACCAACTCCTGGAGTTTACCCAAAGTCATGTCTATTGAGTCGGTGATGCCATCCAACCGTCTCATCCTCTGCCATCCCCTTCTCCTCCTGCCCTCAATTCCTCCCAGCATCAGGGTCTTTTCCAATGAGTCACCTCTTCTAATGAGGGGGCCAAAGTACTGGAGTTTCAGCCTCAATATCAGTCCTTCCAATGCACACCCAGGACCTCTCTCCCTTAGGATGGCAGTTTATTGGTGAGTATCTTCATCTACAGTTTGGTTATTTTCACTACCATGATGTTATTTATCTTGTAGTACCTATGTGAATATTTATAATCAAGATATATAGTATTCACTGTACTTTTGAATATAAATGAGATTGAATGATATTTATGCTAACTGCTATACATTTCTAATGCAATAGTTTTAACTTGTACAGTATTTAATTGTGTGACAATACCATTTTTAAAAATGTCCATTAAGACTATTTCCATTTTTTTAATTGCCATCTATATGCAGCTGAATGTTTTTGAACATCTTTTTCTGCATATACATTTGAGTTTCTCCAGAGCAGTGATTTTCCATGATTTTTCATGTGATGGCATACACAGAAAAAAAATACCTGTTGGATACACAAGGAAAAATTGAAGATGATTTGTTCCACATATTTTCTCAGTTTTATTACTTCTTTACTGTATTTTCCTAATTATTTTGTCATGTGAATATGAAGTCGCTCAGTCATGTCTGACTCTTTGCGACAACATGGACACCAGGCTCCTCTGTCCATGGGATTTTCTAGGCAAGAGTTCTGGAGTGGGTTGCCTTTTCCTTCTCAAGGGAACTTCTCGACCCAGGGATTGAACCCAGGTCTCCCACACTGTAGACAGACGCTTTACCGTCTGAGCCACCAGAGAAGTCTTATTTTTTTATTTATTTTTTGTCATAGATACTGTAATATTGATATTTAGTAGATACTGATTGTAGATATTGATCTTCATCTTCTTAAATATATTTATTTTTTTCTATCATTCTGAGGCTTCTTTATCATGTTTCCATGTGCTTCAATAGAACATACTTTAATTCTAACATGGTACATTCATTTCGATTTTTAATATTTACCTATTCAGGCTTCAGCAATATGTGAACCGTGAATTTCCTGATGTTCAAGCTGGTTTTAGAAAAGGCAGAGGAACCAGAGATCAAATTGCCAACATCCTCTGGATCATGGAAAAAGCAAGAGAGTTCCAGAAAAACATCTATTTCTGCTTTATTGACTATGCCAAAGCCTTTGACTGTGTAGATCAGAATAAACTATGGAAAATTCTAAAAGAGATGGGAATACCAGACCACCTGATCTGCCTCTTAAGAAATCTGTATGCAGGTCAGGAAGCAACAGTTAGAACTGGTCATAGATCAACAGACTGGTTCCAAATAGGAAAAGGAGTACGTCAAGGCTGCATATTGCCACCATGTTTATTTAACTTATATGCAGAGTACATCATGAGAAATGCTGGACTGGAAGAAACACAGGTTGGAATCAAGATTGCTGGGAGAAATATCAATAACCTCAGATATGCAGATGACACGACTCTTATGGCAGAAAGTGAAGAGGGGCTAAAAAGCCTCTTGATGAAAGTGAAAGTGGAGAGTGAAAAGGTTGGCTTAAAGCTCAACATTCAGAAAACGAAGATCATGGCAACTGGTCCCATCACTACATGGGAAATAGATGGGGAAACAGTGGAAACAGTGTCAGACTTTCTTTTTCTGGGCTCCAAAATCACTGCAGATGTTGACTGCAGCCATGAAATTAAAAGACGCTTACTCCTTGGAAGGAAAGTAATGACCAACCTAGATAGCATATTCAAAAGCAGAGACATTACTTTACCAACAAAGGTTCGCCTAGTCAAGGCTATGGTCTTTCCTGTGGTCATGTATGGATGTGAGAGCTGGACTGTGAAGAAGGCTGAGCGCCGAAGAATTGATGCTTTTGAACTGTGGTGTTGGAGAAGACTCTTGAGAGTCCCTTGGACTGCAAGGAGATCCAACCAGTCCATTCTGAAGGAGATCAATCCTGGAATTTCTTTAGAAGGAATGATGCTAAAGCTGAAACTCCAGTATTTTGGCCACCTCATGCGAAGAGTTGACTCATTGGAGAAGACTCTGATGCTGGGAGGGATTGAGGGCGGGAGGAGAAGGGGACGACAGAGGATGAGATGGCTGGATGGCATCACTGACTCGATGGGTATGAGTCTGGGTGACCTCCGGGAGCTGGTGATGGACAGGGAGGCCTGGCGTGGTGCGGTTCATGGGGTCACAAAGAGTCGGACACGACTGAGCGACTGATCTGATCTGATCTGATTCTGAATTCATAATTTGTTCATTACCTTAAGAGAGACCAACTTTTACAAGAATGTTTAATTGAAATATTAGCATAACATGTAAGTATAATTGCTTAAAGAGATTTTCACAGACTTTCTAAAGGGTTTTTACATATTGCAGACACATTTTCTTGTGAAGCATACAATTTTTTTTGAACCTGAATATTTTTGAGGTGCTATACTTCAGGAATATGGGTATCACTATTTCAAGCTTTTCAATAAGCACAATTATCACTTGGTAGGTGTCCCAAAGCAGTTTATCTAGAAATATTTGGAATGATCTAGTATCATTCTGGCTTTTAATCCAAGTTATAAACAAATTTCTCCAATTGTGGTGGACCGGAATCAACCTAATCAAGGATATTATTTATCAATTATATCTAGCACCCTACAAGTATGAATTTCTGTGTCCAAGTAATTCAAATGAACTAATATATCTAAACTATTAACTACATTACTGAATAAACTCTTCAGATTTTCAGATTTTTTATTAGCTTAGAAAGGGCAAGATCCCTAAACTAAACATGGCCAATTTTAATAAACTACATTCAAGGCCTAATTATGAGACACTTTTGATAATGGAAGTGTCATTTCTGTGGTTCTGAAAATTGCAAGAGTCAAATGTTTATAGAATATTAAACTACAACTAAATACTTAAAATTAGACAAAGAAATATATTCCAGGGTACAGTATTCAGCAATAGAAGCATTTACATAAGTATGGCTATTTTTTTTTTTTTTATCTTTGAGCATATTATTTATGTTATTTTACCTTTTTAAATTTCATGTGACAACTATATTCATTAAAGAGACATCACCTAGGTGAAGTGTTAATCACTTAGTTCTATCCATCTCTTTGTGACCCCATGGACCATAGCCAGGCTACTCTGTCCATGGAATTCTCCAGATAATCGTACTGGAGTGGGTTGCAATTTCCTTCTCCAGGGAATCTTCCCAATCTGGGGATCGAACCTGAGTCTTCTGCATTGCAGGAGGGTTCTTTACTATCTGAGCCACCAGGGAAGCTCCTTTACCTAGGTGAGCACAGTACTAATTATTATTATTATAAATAATTATTATTATTAATTATTATTTAGTCAGAAATTTTCATTTCTTTTCATCTTTTATTCATCTGACAAGTATTCATTTAAGGTCAAACATGTTTCTAAGTAATTTTTCAGGCATTAAAGATATAAGATACAATAATAATACCAGAAATTTCTGCTCTCTTGGAGTATATAGAGGGAGAAGGAAATAAGAGACAAATAAATTGTTGCATGTATTAAACTACCGTCAATTTCTAGAAAAAATATAAATCAAGTTAAGGGAATAAGGAGTGATTATCTCATTATGTTAGGTTTTCAGAAAAGAACTTTCTTGGAAGGTGATAGTTGAATACACACATATAATTTCATTGAAATGTATGTATTAATGCTGGATTGAACACTAAAATATTTTGCAGTCTTTTAACTTATTTACAAGGTGTTTCATGTTTTTGTATTTCAAATATTATGTCAATGAGTTCAGCATGAGGATTAGCATGGTATAAAAGAGACTCAAACAATTATTTATGAGAATTTGAAACTGAGCATACTATAGACTGGCTTCCCAGTTGGCGCTAGTGATAAGGTACCTGCAGGAGGCATAAGCCACTCGGGTTCAATCCCTGCGTCCAGAAGATCCCCTGGAGGAGGGCATGGTGACCCACTCCAATATTCTTGCGTCAAGAATCCCATGGGCAGAGGAGCCTGGCGGCTACAGTCCAGGGTCTCAAAGAGTCAGACACGAGTGAAGTGACTTAGAACAGCATGCACATACTATAGAGAGAAAGGATGATGATGTGTGGAAGGCATAGGTAGACAGGACTCTGTGATGCCCACAGGTAGAAAGTAACTTTAAAATAGTGACAGAGGGAAAGCTAGGAAATGATGACTATGAACTTTCTTAGTTCATTGAATTGGCTAAAGTAAAACAAGATCTAAAGGGCAGCAGATTATTCATATCAAATATGTTAACTATGATGGACTCACAGTAGGGAGTACAACTGAAAGGATGAGTGTAAGAAATAGTCTACACTCTGCTGTAGCATCAGCCAGAAGGATTGAACACAGCTGCTGGGGCACAACAGCTTTGTAAAGTGCAGGTCTACAAACATCCAGGAGAAGTTATGTACCAATAATACTAAAAATGAGTTGGTTTTTTTTTTTTTTTTTTTTTTTTGAGAACTGTGTGTGGTTTAAGAGAAAAGAGTGAGAAACAGAATTCACACACCCTCCTTCCCTGTGTGTCTCTGTGTATCTTTTTCTGTCTCTTACAAGGACACTCATTGAATTTTGAGTTCACTTTGAGCTCATCTAACTCTTACCTTAATTACATCTGTAAAGATCTTATTTTCAAATAAGGTGACATTCTGAGTTCTGGGTGACATGGATATTTGTGGGACACTCTTCACCCACAGTGCTTCCATGGTGGCTCTGAAGGTAAAGGATCTCTCTGAAATGCAGGAAACCCAGTTTCAAATCCTGGATCAGGAAGATCCCCTGGAGAAGGCAATGGCTACCCACTCCATTATTCTTTCTTGGAGAGTTCCATGAAGAGAGGAACCTGCCAGGCTATAGTCTGTGGGGTGGCAAAGAGTCAGACATGACTGAACAACTCACAGTTTCACTTTTCATACACCCACAACACACATCATTTTACACATGAAATACAGCTATTTTATTTGACATTGAATTGAACAGAAACTAAAAGATCAAATAGCCAATTTATGACTCTAAGTTTATGATCTAGTGAGTTGACTACATAATTTGAGTCATCATCTCTATAAGAAGATTTAATCAACACTGTAATAGATCAAATATATTTTGGACATACAAATCTTCAACCAAATTGTATTAAGTGATAAATTAAATTCCTGACACTCTCTTTCACATCCTTGTTCCTGAGGCTATAGATCAGAGGGTTCAGCATGGGACTCACCACTGTATAAAATATATAACCTACTTTGACCATGAGCCATGAGGTTTTGGAGCTGGGTACAAGATAAAGGAACAGAATAGTCCCATGGAGCATGGTGATGGTGGTCAGATGTGAGGCACAAGTAGAGAAGGATTTTCGGCGAATCCCAGCAGAGCGCATTTTTATGATAGTGACAAAAATTGAAATATAAGTAGTGAGGATAATTGCCAGGCTGCTCACCTCATTGAATATGGCAATGGCAAAACTTGGCTGATGAAGGGGTCAGAGCAGGAGATGGAGACAATTACAGACTGCTCACAGAGGAAATTATTTATGATGTTAGACCCACAGAAGGATAATGTCTGGAGAGAACAGGTGAGTGTCAGAGAGGAGACTACACCCCACGTGCAGGGACCAGCCACTAATGATGCACAGAGCTCTGGGGACATGACCACTGTGTAGAGTAGAGGCTTACAAATGGCCACAAATTTGTCATAGGCCATCATTGCCAATATAAATGCCTCTGCCACTGCAAACATACAAGCTGAGAAGAACTGGATGATGCATCCTGTGAAAGAGATGTTTCTATCTTCCACACCAAATTCTCCAAGAGTTTGGGTGTAACTGTGGTGGAATAGCAGAAATCAACAAAAGACAAGTGACTAAGAAAAAAAATACATGGGGGTGTGGAGTTTGGGACTGATCCTACTTATGGTGATCATGCCCACATTCCCCAACATGGTGACTCCATAGACGGTGAGGAAAAGGAGGAACAAGGGAAGCTGGAGGTCGGGATATTCTGAGAAGCCCAAGAGGGTGAACATGGCTCCAGCACTCTCATTTCCTTCAGCAAACCACATAGATGTTGTTGGAGAAAATCTGAAATAGTGATAATAAGATGATAACAGTGATAATGATAACAGTACATGGATATCACATTTATTGTGTAGCAGATATTGTGTTAAAATATTGGTACATTAGTTTTGACGACTAAATAAGACTTGTGAATTTCAAAACAACCAGTCTCATATTTTACAAAAGGAAATGGTAGCATATATGAGTTAAGAAACTTGTTTGAATTAACACAGCCTGCTGGTGATGTTAGGTTTGAGTGACAATGAGTGACAGAAATTGAATTTAGTTTAGAGTCAGAGAGAAATATTTTCTATAGTGTCATAGAAAAATATGTTTTTCACATTTCCATCATTCTGAAGGTGTGTGCTGTTTAATGAGAGTAACATAACAATAAATGAAAACACAGCACTCAAATTTATTTTAAAAATCAGAAGGATTAATATTTTTAGAGGCAGTAGTACTTCCATCATTATGTTCAAACTGAAGATCATCATCAAACTGAAGATCAGAGGTCATGAGTCACCACAAGAATTTTCACATTTTGGAAAACATAAATGGACATTGAAGGAAATAAAGCTCTATCTTCAAGTTTTTCAATGATTTCAGTTTGATGCTGAAATTATTGGCTTTGTGTTCAATGCAGTGACCTGGTAAAGTAATGATGCCATATTATAATTTGTAGTGCCCTCCCTGTTGTTTTCTTTCCTGTTAGACTGCTTATCGTTTGTCTCACATATTGTCACTGATGCTCTGAATATAATCTTTTAAATTCTTTGATCAATATCTATAACTATTAGGAATATTATAGCATTAGATGCTTATAGAATATCTGAATTACAGAGTAACTTAAAATATATTTTGCTCAACTATTCCACATTCTATATGGTTTTGCAAGAAAATCAGAGAATACAGTAATAAATATGAGTGGTTACATTATCACCCTCAAAACTTCTGGTGACAGGAATGTTGAGTTTGATTAAAACTACAGGTTATAATCTTGCTTTGAGTTATACAATTATTTGTATACATTATTTTAAGAAAGCAAAAGCATCTTGTACTGGTAAGCAGTTTATAACAACAGAAACATATTTATTTAGCAAAGATTTTAAAATAAGCTAACCAATAACAAGCACACATCTGAAAAATTCAGATTAATAAAGACTATTAGTTTGACTCTGATAAACACAGATGCAATTTTAGTTTTATCTGACCATGAGAAGGGAGAAATAATCCATTATTTCTTGAATAGCTTAATGATACTTTTGACACTCAAAAACTGTATTTCCTATATGCAGAAAAGGGAATGGGTGGGAAGTGGAAAAGAGTTAGTGACAGACAGACTGGCACAATGAAAGAAGGATTTAGAAACATAGATTTAAATTCAGTTCCAAGGTTTGGTATTTACTGTATGATCTTTAGTGAATCACTCAGAATTTATGAGCCTCAACTTCTTTATCAGTAAGAGTGACATGATAATACATATTTTATAGGTGTATAAGTATTAAGTTAGGAAATTAATATAATTAGCGCAAAGTCTGACAGTTCTGGAGTTCAAAATATATAGCTTTTCCAACCTTCATCCCTTTTAAATCTTAACACTCTGAATAATTGGTATTATTTTTAAACACATATTATTTTAAACAATCTAAGAAACAGGTCAAGGCCCAAAGTTGGCAGCAACAAAAGTGAAGGAACAATTTGTAATGTTTAAGAATAGCTCAACTTTTTTTTTTTTCCTGAATTTTCTCTTGGCCCTGTTCATGTTAATTCATCAATCACTATCCTTCAATAAATTGTCTCCGTTTCCCCTTTGTTTTTTTCATTAATATCTGACTCTTAATAATCATCCAATTTTATTTATTTATTTCCTTTGGAACTACTTTGGTCTCTTTATATTTTTTTCCTATTTTTGATTTTATTTTTTAACTTTATAAAATTGTATTAGTTTTGCCATATATCAAAAAGAATCCACCACAGGTATACATGTGTTCCCCATCCTGAACTCCCCTCCTTCCTCCCTCCCCATAACATCCCTCTGGGTTGTCCCAGTACACTAGGCCCAAGCATCCAGTATCGTACGTTGAACCTGGACTGGCAACTCAATTCATTTATGATATTATACATGCTTCAATGCCATTCTCCCAAATCATCCCACCCTCTCCATCTCCCACAGAGTCCAAAAGACTGTTCTATACATCAGTGCCTCTTTTGCTGTCTCGTATACAGGGTTATTGTTACCATCTTTCTAAATTCCATATATATGCATTAGTATATTTTATTGGTGTTTTTCTTTCTGGCTTACTTCACTCTGTATAATAGACTCCAGTTTCATCCACCTCATTAGAACTGATTCAAATGTATTTTTTAATGGCTGAGTAATACTCCATTGTGTATATGTACCACTGATTTCTTAGCCATTCATCTACTGATGGACATCTAGGTTGCTTCCATGTCCTGGCTATTATAAACAGTGCTGCGATGAACATTAGGGTACACATGTCTTTTTCAATTCTGGTTTCCTCAGTGTGTATGCCCAGCAGTGGGATTGCTGGATCATAAGGCAGTTCTATTCCCAGTTTTTTAAGGAATCTCCACACTGTTCTCCATAGTGGCTGCACTAGTTTGTATTCCCACCAACAGTGTAAGAGGGTTCCCTTTTCTCCACACTCTCCAGCATTTATTGCTTGTAGACTTTTGGATCACAGCCTTTCTGACTGGCATGAAATGGCCCTCATAATGGTTTTGATTTGCATTTCTCTGATAATGAGTGATGTGGAACATCTTTTCATGTGTTTGTTAGCCATCTTTATGTCTTCTTTGGGGAAATGTCTATTTAGTTCTTTGGCCCATTTTTTGATAGGGTTGTTTATTTTTCTGGAATTGAGCTGTAGGAGTTGCTTGTATATTTTTGAGATTAGTTGTTTGTCAGTTGCTTCATTTGCTGTTATTTTCTCTTATTCTGAAGGCTGTCTTTTCACCTTGCTTATAGTTTCCTTTGTTGTGCAGAAGCTTTTAAGTTTAATTAGGTCCCATTTGTTTATTTTTGTTTTTGTTTCCAATATTCTGGGGGGTGGGTCATAAAAGATACTGCTGTGATGTATGTCAGAGAGTGTTTTGCCTATGTTCTCCTCTAGGAATTTTATAGTTTCTGGTCTTACATTTAGATCTTTAATTCATTTTGAGTTTATTTTTGTGTATGGTGTTAGAAAGTGTTCTAGTTTCATTCTTTTACAAGTGGTTGACCAGTTTTCCCAGCACCATTTTTTAAAGAGATTGATTTTAATCCATTTTAACCTCATGGTCACCTAGGCTCAGCCAACTCACCTGTAGTGCTGCTTCCCTGCACTGTGAAAAAAATAATTTCTTCTTTTCTTGATTACTGTATCTGTTATGACAGTTTCTGACTGTTAAAAACTTTAATTTCTTCCTATTAACTAATTTATCAAGTCTAAATTTCTGTGCTCAGTTTTACTTAAAGCCTTATTCTAGCCATATTCTTAAATTTTCAACCTTCTTTAATTGCTTGTATTCTCAGAATATAATGCCTGTAATTTCCTCTTTTCTTACATACTGATACAGCATTTGAACAATATACAAAGCATTTCATGAAAATTGCTATCATAAAGAAACTTTTCCTTTTCACTTCAACCATATTTCCTACACCCTTGCCATACCTGTGGACATTACTGTCAGAAAATTTGAATTTTATATAATGGTGTTCATTATTGTTGCATACATATGATTCTTACATTCTTTTGACTCAATTTTGAGGTGTTGAGGAATTCTCAGGCATTATAATATTTTTAAAATTTTCCTTGTGACTATTCTGCTAAGCACAGTGTGCATATCCTCAGAGCAAAAATCAGGATGATATCCCAGTGAAGGGGGAGGAGATCAAAGCTCAGCCTTCAGGAAAATGGACTCGGGAGACATCACCACACAAAGACTGACAAAGAGTGTCCAATAATTTAGAGGTTTCAGGATCTCAGAGTTCCCCAAAGTAGAGAAAAGAAACACGATAGAACATCCCACCTGAAACCAACTCACCTGAAGATCCTGTTTCTACTATTAAATGTCTCCAGGGGAGTTCTCACTCTGAATTAAAATATCATATGAAATATTAAGGATTGGTCAATGTAGCAGGAGCCCACAAAAATGTAATGGGACTGAAATATAATTCTTTCTTAATATCAAGAAAAACTAAGAGAAAGGAAGAGCCAGAGAGAGAGAGAGAGAGAGAGAAAAGAGAGAGAGACAGATTTGGAAGCTGAATCTGATTCCTATGAACAAAATGTTGGGCTTATTTATGCTTCCATGACCTTGGGGATTTAGACCCCAGAGAGTATTTCTTGAGCTATTTCCTTTTATATCTCACATCCAGAAATTAGCTTGAATGCTTTTTTATGTGGCAATTTGCAAGAAGGTAATTTCTTCTAAATAACTGGAGATAGAGCCTCAATAGCCTATTTCATGGATTTCTTCAAAAAATTATAGAAAAATACATGAACTGAATAAGAAAACATAGTGCCTACAATAAAACCTCAAATGAAAGATAAATAAGTTACTCTTTCAGAGATATTAATAACTGCTATTATATATATTTATGTGAACTGTGAACTTCCTGATGTTCAAACTGGTTTTACTTTTTCATTTTTTTGTTTTGTTTATTTATTTATTTATTTTGCTTAACTTTACAATATTGTGTTGCTTTTACCATACATCGAGATGGATCCGCCACCAGTATACACGTGCTCCCCATCCTGAAACCTCCTCCCTTCCCCCTCCCCATACCATCCCTCCGGATCGTCCCAGTGCGCCAGCCCCAGGCATCTTTTATCGGGCATCGTACCTGGACTGGCGACTCATTTCAGATATGATATTATACATATTTCAATGCTATTCCCCCAAATCATCCCGCCCTTTCCTGGTCCCAGAGTCCAAAAGTCTGTTTTTTACATCATTGTTTCTTTTGCTGTATCATAAACAGGGTTATTTTTACCATCTTTCTAAATTCCATATATATGCGTTAGTATACTGTATTTGTGTTTATCTTTCTGGTTTACTTCACTCTGTATAATAGGCTCCAGTTCCATCCACCTCCTTAGAACTGATTCAAATGTATTCTTTTTAATGGCTGAGTAATACTCCATTGTGTATATGTACCACAGCTTGCTTATCCATTCATCTGTGGATGGACATCAAGGTTGCTTCCATGTCCTGGCTACTGTAAACAGTGCTGCTATGAACATTGGGGTACATGTGTCTCTTTCAATTCTGGTTTTCTAAGAGTGGATGCCCAGCAGTGGGATTGCTGGACCATAAGGCAATTCTATTCCCAGTTTTTTGAGGAATCTCCATACTGTTCTCCATAGTGGCTGTACTAGTTTGCATTCCCACCAACAGTGTAAGAGGGTTCCCTTCTCTCGACACCCTCTCCAGCATTTATTGCTTGTGGACTTTTGGATCGCAGCCATTCTGACTGGCATGAAATGGTACCTCATAGTGGTTTTGATTTGCATTTCTCTGACAATGAGTGATGTTGAGCATCTTTTCATGTGTTTGTTAGCCATCTGTATGTCTTCTTTGGAGAAATGTCTATTTAGTTCTTTGGCCCATTTTTTGATTGGGTGGTTTATTTTTTCTGGAATTGAGCTGTAGAAGTTGCTTGTATATTTTTGAGATTAGTTGTTTGTCTGTTGCTTCATTTGCTATTATTTTCTCCCATTCTGAAGGCTGTCTTTTCACCTTGCTTATAGTTTCCTTTGTTGTGCAGAAGCTTTTAAGTTTGATTAGGTCCCATTTGTTCATTTTTTATTTTATTTCCGATATTCTGGGAGGTGGGTCATAGAGGATCCTGCTGTGATGTAAGTCAGAGAGTGTTTTGCCTATGTTTTCCTCTAGGTGTTTTATGGTTTCTGGTCTTATATTTAGCTCTTTAATCCATTTTGAGTTTATTTTTGTGTATGGTGTTAGAAAGTGTTCTAGTTTCATTCTTTTACAAGTGTTGGACCAGTTTTCCCAGCACCACTTGTTAAAAAGATTGTCTTCAATCCATTGTATATTCTTGCCTCCTTTGTCAAAGATAAGGTGACCATATGTGCGTGGATTTATCTCTGGGCTTTCTATTTTGTTCCACTGATCTATATTTCTGTCTTTGTGCCAGTACCATACTGTCTTGATGACTGTGGCTTTGTAGTAGAGCCTGAAGTCAGGCAGGTTGATTCCTCCAGTTCCATTCTTCTTTCTCAAGATAGCTTTGGCTATTCGAAGTTTTTTGTATTTCCATACAAATTGAGAAATTATTTGTTCTAGCTCTGTGAAGAATACCGTTGGTAGCTTGATGGGGATTGCATTGAATCTATAAATTGCTTTGGGTAGTATACTCATTTTCACTATATTGATTCTACCAATCCATGAACATGGTATATTTCTCCATCTTTTAGTGTCCTCTTTGATTTCTTTCACCAGTGTTTTATAGTTTTCTATATATAGGTCTTTAGTTTCTTTAGGAAGATATATTCCTAAATATTTTTTCTTTTCATTACAATGGTGAATGGAATTGTTTCCTTAATTTCTCTTTCTATTTTCTCATTATTAGTGTACAGGAATGCAAGGGATTTCTGTGTGTTGATTTTTTATCCTGTAACTTTACTATATTCATTGATTAGTTCTAGTAATTTTCTGGTTGAGTCTTTAGGGTTTTCTACGTAGAGGATCATGTCATCTGCAAACAGTGAGAGTTTTACTTCCTCTATTCCAATTTGGATTCCTTTTATTTCTTTTTCTGCTCTGATTGCTGTGGCCAAAAATTCCAAAACTATGTTGAATAGTAATGTTGAAAGTGGGCATCCTTGTTTTGTTCCTGACTTTAGAGGAAATGCTTTCAATTTTTCACCATTGAGGATAATGTTTGCTGTGGGTTTGTCATATATAGCTTTTATTATGTTGAGGTATATTCCTTCTATTCCTGCTTTCCGAAGAGTTTTTATCATAAATGGATGTTGAACTTCGTCAAAGGCTTTCTCTGCATCTATTGAGATAATCATATGGTTTTTATTCTTCAGTTTGTTAATGTGGTGTTGATTGATTTGCGGATATTGAAGAATCCTTGCATTCCTGGGATAAAGCCCACTTGGTCATGGTGTATGATCTTTTTAATGTGTTGTTGGATTCTGATTGCTAGAATTTTGTTAAGGATTTTTGCATCTATGTTCATCAGTGATATTGGCCTGTAGTTTTCTTTTTTTGTGGCATCTTTGTCAGGTTTTGGTATTAGGGTGATGGTGGCCTCATAGAATGAGTTTGGAAGTTTGCCTTCCTCTGCAATTTTCTGGAGTAGTTTGAGTAGGATAGGTGTTAGCTCTTCTCTAAATTTTTGGTAGAATTCAGCTGTGAAGCCGTCTGGGCCTGAGCTTTTGTTTTCTGGAAGATTTCTGTTTACAGTTTCAATTTCCGTGCTTGTGATGGGTCTGTTAAGATTTTCTATTTCTTCCTTATCCAGTTTTGGAAAGTTGTACTTTTCTAAGAATTTGTCCATTTCTTCCACGTTGTCCATTTTATTGCCATATAATTGCTGATAGTAGTCTCTTATGATCCTTCGTATTTCTGTGCTGTCTGTTGTGATCTCTCCATTTTCATTTCTAATTTTATTGATTTGATTTTTCTCCCTTTGTTTCTTGATGAGTCTGGCTAGTGGTTTGTCAATTTTATTTACCCTTTCAAAGAACCAGCTTTTGACTTTGTTGATTTTTGCTATGGTCTCTTTTGTTTCTTTTGCATTTATTTCTGCCCTAATTTTTAAGATTTCTTTCCTTCTACTAACCTTGGGGTGCTTCATTTCTTCCTTTTCCAGTTGCTTTAGGTGTAGAGTTAGGTTATTTATTTGGCTTTTTTCTTGTTTCTTGAGGTATGCCTGTATTGCTATGAACTTTCCCCTTAGGACTGCTTTTACAGTGTCCCACAGGTTTTGGGTTGTTGTGTTTTCATTCTCATTCATTTCTATGCAGAATTTGATTTCTTTTTTGATTTCTTCTGTGATTTGTTGGTTATTCAGGAGTGTATTGTTCAGCCTCCATATGTTGGAATTTTTAATAGTTTTTCTCCTGTTATTGAGATCTACTCTTACTGCATTGTGGTGAGAAAAGATGCTTGGAATGATTTCAATTTTTCTGAACTTACCAAGGCTAGATTTATGGCCCAGGATGTGGTCTATCCTGGAGAAGGTTCCGTGTGTGCTTGAGAAAAAGTTGAAATTCATTGTTTTGGGATGGAATGTCCTATAGATATCAATTAGGTCTAACTGGCCTATTGTATCGTTTAAAGTTTGTGTTTCCTTGTTAATTTTCTGTTTAGTTGATCTATCCATTGGTGTGAGTGGGGTATTAAAGTCTCCCACTATTATTGTGTTATTGTTGATTTCTCCTTTCATACTTGTTAGTATTTGTCTTACATATTGTGGTGCTCCTATGTTGGGTGCATATATATTTATAATTGTTATATCTTCTTCTTGGATTGATCCTTTGTTCATTATGTAGTGACCTTTTTTGTCTCTTTTCACAGCCTTTGTTTTAAAGTCTATTTTATCTGATATGAGTATTGCTACTCCTGCTTTCTTTTGGTCCCTATTTGCATGGAAAATCTTTTTCCAGTCCTTCACTTTTAGTTTGTATGTGTCCCCTGTTTTGAGGTGGGTCTCTTGTAGACAACATATGTAGGGGTCTTGTTTTTGTATCCATTCGGCCAATCTCTGTCTTTTGGTTGGGGCATTCAACCCATTTACATTTAAGGTAATTATTGATAAATATAATCCCGTTGCCATTTACTTTGTTTTTTTGGGTTCATATTTGTATATCCTTTTTGTGTTTCCTGTCTAGAGAATGTCCTTTAGTATTTGTTGGAAAGCTGGTTTGATGGTGCTGAATTCTCTCAGCTTTTGCTTGTTGTAAAGGTTTTGATTTCTCCTTCATATTTGAATGAGATCCTTGCTGGGTACAATAATCTGGGCTGTAGGTTCTTTTCTTTCATCACTTTAAGTATGTCTTGCCATTCCGTCCTGGCTTGGATGGTTTCTATTGAAAGATCAGCTGTTATCCTTATGGGAATTCCCTTGTGTGTTATTTGTTGTTTTTCCCTTGCTGCTTTTAATATTTGCTCTTTGTGTTTGATCTTTGTTAATTTGATTAATATGTGTCTTGGGATGTTTCGCCTTGGGTTTATCCTGTGTGGGACTCTCTGGGTTTCTTGGACTGGAGTGATTATTTCCTTCCCCATTTTAGGGAAGTTTTCAACTATTATCTCCTCTAGTATTTTCTCATGTTCTTTCTTTTGGTCTTCTTCTTCTGGGACTCCTATGATTCGAATATTGTAACGTTTAATATTGTCCTGGAGGTCTCTGAGATTGTCCTTATTTCTTTTAATTTGTTTTTCTTTTTTCTCCTCTGATTCATTTAGTTCTGCCATTCTATCTTCTAATTCTCTAATTCTATCTTCTGCCTCTGTTATTCTACTATTTGTTGCCTCCAGAGTGTTTTGGATCTCATTTATTGCATTATTCATTATATCTTGACTCTTTTTTATGTCTTCTAGGTCCTTGTTAAATTTTTCTTGCATCTTCTCAATGCTTTTCTCCAGGCTATTTATCCGTGATTCCATTTTGCTTTCCAGATTTTGGATTAATTTCACTATCATTATTCGGAATTCTTTATCAGGTAGGTTCGCTATTTCTTCTTCTTTTGTTTGGTTTGGTGGGCATTTATCCTGTTCCTTTACCTGCTGGGAATTCTTCTGTCTCTTCATCTTGTTTAAATTGCTGAGTTTGGGGTGTCCTTACTGTATTCTGGCAGTCTGTGGAGTTCTCTTTATTGTGGCGTTTCTTGACTATATGTGGGTTTGTACCGGTGGCTTGTCAAAGTTTCTTGTTTAGGGAAGCTTGTGTCGGTGTTCTGGTGGGTGGAGCTGGATTTCTTCTCTCTGGAGTGCAATGGAATGTCTAGTAGTGCGTAATGAGATGTCTATGATTTTGGGGTCACTTTGTGTAGCCTGTATATTGGAGCTCAGGGCTGTGTTCTTGTTTTTCTGGAGAATTTGCTTGGTATTTCTTGCCGTGGAACTTGCTGGTCTTTGTGTGATGCTTGGTTTCAGTGTAGGTATGGAGGCATTTGATGAGCTCCTGTCAATTAATGTTCCATGGGATCAGGGTTTGGACTTAAGCCTCCTGCCTCCAGTTATCGGTCCTATTTTTACAGTAGTCTCAAAAACTTCTTCTTCTATACTGCACTCCACAACTGGACCACTCAGAGATGTTCACGGAGTTATACAGAGAAGAAAAAAGGGAGGAAGGATACAGAGGTGGTCAGGAGGATAAAAGGAGGGAATGAAAAGGAGAGAGACAGATCCAGTCAGTAATCAGTAAAAAAAAGAAAAAAGGAAAGAAAAAAGAAAAGACAGAGAGAAAAAAGAAAAAAACAGGGTTGCAACAGTTATATCTAAAAGTGGAAATTAAAGAAGTACTAGAGGATAAAAAAATAAAAATAAAAGAAACAAAAAAAATTTAAAAGAAGGGAAAAAATTTTTGTTTTCCTTTTTTAATAAAAAAATAATAAAAATAAAAAATATATATATATTAAATAAAAAAAGAAATAATGATGGTAAAAATAGTAATAATATATATAGGAGTTTCTCTATTATTGTTGGGGGTATTGTGGGTTCAGTTCATTTTCAGCTAGTTCCTTGTTCCAGCTTAAATTTCTCAAGATCTATAGGCCCTTTTATCTGTAGCTGGTCTGTACAGTCCTTTGTTCTGTGCGCGGGCCTGGCGGTGTCTTGGGTTAGGGCCGGCTTCCTTTGTTGCATAGATCACAATAAACTGTGGAAAATTCTGAGAGAGATGGGAATACCAGACCACCTGATCTGCCTCTTCAGAAATCTGTATGCAGGTCAGGAAGAAAGAGTTAGAACTGGTCATGGAACAACAGACTGGTTCCAAATAGGAAAAGGAGTACGTCAAGGCTGCATATTGTCACCATGTTTATTTAAGTTATATGCAGAGTACATCATGAGAAATGCTGGACTGGAAGAAACACAAGCTGGAATCAAGATTGCCGGGAGAAATATCAATAACCTCAGATATGCAGATGATACCACCCTTATGGCAGAAAGTGAAGAAGTAAAAAGTCTCTTGATGAGAGTGAAAGTGGAGAGTGAAAAGGTTGGCTTAAAGCTCAGCATTCAGAAAACGAAGATCATGGCAACTGGTCCCTTCACTACATGAGAAATAGATGGAGAAACAGTGGAAACAGTGTCAGACTTTATTTTTCTGGGCTCCAAAATCACTGCAGAAGGTGACTGCAGCCATGAAATTAAAAGACACTTACTCCTTGGACGGAAAGTTATGACCAACCTAGATAGCATATTCAAAAGCAGAGACATCACTTTGCCAACAAAGGTTCGCCTAGTCAAGGCTATGGTCTTTCCTGTGGTCATGTATGGATGTGAGAGCTGGACCGTGAAGAAGGCTGAGTGCTGAAGAATTGATGCTTTTGAACTGTGGTGTTGGAAAAGACTCTTGAGCGTCCCTTGGACTGCAAGGAGATCCAACCAGTCCATTCTGAAGGAGATCAGCCCTGGGATTTCTTTGGAGGGAATGATGCTTAAGCTGAAACTCCAGTATTTTGGCCACCTCATGTGAAGAGTTGACTCATTGGAGAAAACTCTGATGCTGGGAGGGATTGGGGGCAAGAGGAGAAGAGGACGACAGAGGATGAGATGGCTGGATGGCATCACTGACTTGATGGATGTGAGTCTGAGTGACCTCCCAGAGCTGGTGATGGACAGGGAGGCCTGGCGTGCTGCAGTTCATGGGGTCGCAAAGAGTGGGACACGACTGAGCGACTGATATATCTATCTATCTATCTTCGTGTGGTCGGTGTTACACAGTCTGGCTTGCCGGCCCAAATCACTCTGATCAGGCCATGCTCGGGACAATCCGGCCAACGTAGCCCATGCCGCAGCGGCCTGCATGGGGGAGCTGCCTGCACAGGAGTGGCCAGCGGGGGCGTGGCCCGCGCGAGAGCGGTGTGGCCGGCAGGGGCGCGGCCCGTGCGTCTCCCTGCCCAGCCCCGGCCTGCTAATGGTGGATGCAGGCATATGGAATGATACTTCTCCGCTGTGGAAATTATTGTAGGGCTCGTAGTCTGTGGGTTTTAATTGTTTAATTGTTTTTCTCCCTGTTTTGATGGCCTCCGTGCTACCTAGGTTTGGCACAGACTCTGCAGGGAGAGTGTTTCCTGGTGTTTGGAAACTTCTCTCTTTTTTTTTGTTTTAAGACTCCCTTTCCCGGACAGAGGTCCGTCCCTCCCTCTTTGTCCCTTTATGACTTTTATATTCTATTCCTACCTCCTTTAGAAGGCAATGAATTGCTTTTCTGGGTGTCTGATGCCCTCTGCCGGCATTCTGAAGTTGCCTTGTGGAATTTACTCGGCGTTTAGATGTCCCTTTGATGAATTTGTGGAGGAAAAAGTGTTTTTTCTGTCCTAACCCTCCGCCATCTTAGCTCCTCCTCCCAAACTGGTTTTAGAAAAGGCAGAGGAATCAGAGATCAAATTGCTAATATCTGCTAGATCATTGAAAAAGCAAGGGAGTTCCAGAAAAACATCTATATATGCTTTATTGACTATGCCAAAGCCTTTGACTGTGTGGATCACAACAAACTGTGGAAAATTCTGAAAGAGATGGGAATACCAGACCACCTCACCTGCCTCTTGAGAAACCTATATGCAGGTCAGGAAGCAACAGTTAGAACTGGACATGGAACAACAGATTCGTTCCAAATAGGAAAAGGAGTACGTCAAGGCTGTAGATTGTTACCCTGCTTATTTAACTTATATGCAGAGTACATCATGAGAAACGCTGTACTGGAAGAAACACAAACTGGAATCAAGATTGCCGGGAGAAATATCAATAACCTCAGATATGCAGATGACACCACCCTTATGGCAGAAAGTGAAGAGGAACTAAAAGCCTCTTGATGAAAGTGAAAGTGGAGAGTGAAAAAGTTGGCTTAAAGCTCAACATTCAGAAAACGAAGATCATGGCATCTGGTCCAATCACCAGTGGAAACAGTGTCAGACTTTATATTTTTTGGGCTCCAAAATCACTGCAGATGGTGATTGCAGTCATGAAATTAAAAGGCGCTTACTCTTTGGAAGGAAAATTATGATCAAACTAGATAGCATATTGAAAAGCAGAGACATTACTTTGCCAACAAAGGTCCATCTAGTCAAGGCTATGGTTTTTTCAGTGGTCATGTATGGATGTGAGAGCTGGACTATAAAGAAAGCTGAGAACTGAATAATTGATGTTTTTGAACTGTGATGTTGGAGAAGACTCTTGAAGTTCCTTGGACTGCATGGAGATCCAACCAATCCATCCTAAAGGAAATCAGTTTTGAATATTCATTGGAAGGACTGGTGCTGAACTCCAATACTTGGCCATCTGATGGGAAGAAATGACACCTTGGAAAAGACCATGATGCTGGGAAAGATTGAGGGATGGAGGAGAAGGGGACGACAGAGGATGAGATGGTTGAATGGCATCAGTGATGCAATGGGCATGAGTTTGAGTAGGCTCCAGGAGTTGGTGATGGACAGGGAGGCCTGGTGCACTGCAGTCCATCAGGCTGCAAACAGTTGAACACTACTGAAGAACTGAAGTGAACTGAATAGCAATTAACTTATAGTTTTTTTTTTTAAATATATATATGAATACTGTCTTTGTGTGTCTCCCTATCACACTCTTTTTCATTTCTACATAATTTTCACTTAATTGAATAATATTCTCTTACCATTTTTGTTTTAAGAGACAAATGTAATCTTGATGGCAAAAACTAACAAGGACAATAAAAGAAAATTACAGACCAATGTTACTAATGATCATAGAATTTTAAATTATAAATAAAACATTGACACATTAAACCAATCAACTAATAAAGAGATAAATATATAATGGTTATAGCAATTTTCTCAGGAAAAAACACATATTTTGATCAGAATTTTTTTAAAAATGTGTTACCATATCAAAATATTAAAGGAATTAAATGAGGAAAATTAGCTTGATAAATTCACCATTCACTCACTAAAAAAACAAAATATAACAGACACATACAAAAAATAATACATGTAATAATTTTGCTTAACATTTTAAGCATGAAATGTTAAGTATTGACACTTTTCTCGTTAGATGAGGAAGTCAAGGATACCCACTTTTACTGTTTATTTAAAATTGTACTGTTTTCAGCTACTGAATCAAACACAAGAAAAAAATAAAAGGAAAAACACTGAAAACAACATATCCAGAAAATGTTTAATTAGAGATTGTCGGATATGCATGTTGAAAATCCAAACAAATCTACAAATAAATTATAATATTATTTAGAGATAGTTTTAGAGTTGCCAAAATGCATTGAATCCTAATGGAAAAACAATATACATTTTACAAATGACATTTAAAATAGTATGAAAAATTATCACATATCCGATTAATTTAAAATATATATGTGAGAACTTTATAAAAAGTATGATAGATATTATATTGTAAAACATGAAGTAGATCTAAATAAACATAATAATGTAGCATCATATGATTTGGAAGACTTGAGAATGCAAACTGATCATTCTCTGCAAATAGATCTAAAATTCTGTTTTTCTACACTAAATCTAAACAAGAATAATTCTAAAGTTTGACTTAAAAGGTAAAGATAAAGAATATCTTAAACACTCTGCAAGATAAAGAGTAATTTTTTAGGAGTTGGTCAACTTGATGTTAAAGCCTATTAATTAAGGGTAGTTCTGATTATAAAACATCTAGAAGCATACAGAAAATCTTGAAACAGAACTATAGATATACTGATATTTACTTTATGACTATTCTGGCACCACAGAACAGTGTTAAAATGATTGAATTTTTCAATAAGCATTTCTGGGGTAAATATACACCAATAAGGTCAAAATATAAAATTAGCTTATAGTCATGCCCCATCAAAATTTACTTTCCATTTGAAATAAATTTAAAAATCAATGTAAAAAGAGAAAATAAAACTCCAAATCAAAAATAGAAGAAGTAGGATATAAAATATACTGTATCAAATTTGTGGTAATTTAGCACATAAAATATGAGAATGTCTTTATTATTTTGGAGGTAAAAAGTGGATCCTAAATAAGACATTAGAAGCACTTCACTGCGTAAATAAACAGTTTGATAAACATTGATCCATTAAACATAAGGACATTTCTACACCTAAATCACCAAACGAGTAAAGAGACCAGCAATAAGCTAGGAGAAAATAATCATGATACATACATCAAAGGTATTTTATTTAGAATGCATAATGAATACATATTTCATAAAAAAAATATTAGCAACCCAATAGAAAAATAGATTAAAAAAAAAAAATCCTGAATAGGCTCTTGACAAAGAAGTAAGACAAGTCAAATGACTAATAACTAAATTATAGGAATTCAACCACATTAGTAAAGTGGAATTGAATTCATAACCAAATGAAGTACCCTTACTCATCCACCAACCTGAAAATATTAAAATTTCTGCTATGACAATATTAAATGTTGGCAAGAATGGACAATAATTAGTACCTGTATGCAATATCAGTTCAATTCAGTTCAGTTCAGTCATTCAGTTGTGTCTGACTCTTTGCGACCCCATGGTCACAGCACGCCAGGCCTCCCTGTCCATCACCAACTACTGGAGTTCACTCAAACTCATGTCCATCAAGTCAGTAATGCCATCCAGCCATCTAATCCTCTGTTGTCCCCTTCTCCTCCTGCCCCCAATCCCTCCCAGCATCAGGGTCTTTTCCACTGAGTCAACTCTTCGCATGAGGTGGCCAAAGTATTGGAGTTTCAGCTTTAGAATCAATCCTTCCAATGAACACCCAGGACTGATATCCTTTAGAATGGACTGGATAGATCTCCTTGCAGTCCAAGGGACTCTGTAAGTCTTAATCTCACTTATATGTTTGCCACCATTTTTGCTTTACTGTATTTGCCTATACTGATTCTTGAATTTTTAGCTTCAAAATTAGAATAAATCTGGTTTCTCTTCACTTCTTTGCATGCATCTCTCAGCCCAGTGATTTAAGGAAGCAGCATCAAAAGGGAAACTATTTAGTAATTTAGCAGGCCTTTGTTTCTCTGTGAAGTATTAGAGTCCTTATCGTGTTACATGAATGAAGACTGTATGGTTATGTACTGGTGAATAATTGACGTTTTAATGGAAGTTTTGAAACTCACCCACCGATTAAAATATGCTGATGGTTCTGTTGGAAATAGGTCATTCGTTGAGACAATTGTAACAGTTTGCCTTTCTGCCACGTGTTTGCCTTTGAATCATCTCATGCTTATTTATAATAGATATAGTATAATTTATTATTATTTTTTAATTTTTACTTATTTTTTTTG
This sequence comes from Tragelaphus eurycerus, assembly GCA_935064755.1. NCBI lineage: Eukaryota > Metazoa > Chordata > Mammalia > Artiodactyla > Bovidae > Tragelaphus > Tragelaphus eurycerus. The sequence continues at coordinate 197,211 of CAKXYN010000237.1, forward strand.
GCCATGCTGCACAGCTTGTGGGATCTTAGTTCCCCAACCAGGAATCAGACTGGTGTCCTGGCAGTGAAAGTGCCAAGTCTTAACCTCTGGACTACCATGGAATTTCTTCTCAGTGTTTTTTTTTTTTTTTTTTTTTTTTATGATTGAATCAGAACCATGGATGTTAGATTTGCGGGAAGTCAAATTACTGACAGGAGCAACAGTGTGCAGGAGACTCTGTGTGCCAGGCGCTGTATTGAGTGCTTTACGAGTCTGTCATCTCATCCTGCAGACACCTAGGTGAGGACCAGGATGCTGGTATCCCCTTTCAACAGACATGGACACTGAGGCTTAGTGAGGCCAGGCACCATGCCCAGGCTCACACACCCAGCAGTGTGGTGCAGACTGGTTTGATCTCGGACACTTAACCGTGGTGCTGTCCAGCCCGTTTTCCTCCAGAGGCTCTTGTGTCCATCACAACATCCATGATGGAGGGAACATCAGAAGGGAGCTTGCTGCCTCTCCCCTCGGGTCACTTAGATGAGCCCTTGTTGTTGGAGTCCAGTGCCCAGAGGGTTGGCCTTCCCTGTCCCTCTCATGAACCAGTCCACTGATCGAGCACTCCTGTGGCCTTCCCATAGGACTTGGGCAGCCGTGCTCCAGTTCAGGCAGCTCAGTGCCCAGGAGGCCTTCTGCTGGGCACAGCAGAGCAGGTCCGTCACCCTGGGGTTGGTGACCTGGGTGTGCCACTCTCCACTTTGTGTCTGCTTTGCCCTCCTGTTAAGTGAGGACAAGTGGGCACCAGTGGGGCAGGCTCCCATCTTGGGGGAGGGCTGCCAGGCTGGGAATCCTGAGGCCTTCCTCAGGAGGAGGATCCAGGGGAAGGGGTGTGGCCATTGTCCCCAACTTTGAGGCATAGTCATTGAGTCCATAGTCAACCCAGGTGTGTCACTTCCCTGCTCTGTTCTTTGTTGTTTTCTGATTTTTATAAATGCTTATTTTAACTTGAATTTGAGATTGATCCCTATTCAGTTCTATGTGGATAATTTCTAGCCTTCTGTTTTCTGGGGGTTGTTGTTAGAGATCAGGAGAGGGTGCACAATTTATCCAGCTGCTGTTAAATGAGTTCAGCTTTATTTTTCACTGTTACTTTGTTGTCACCAAGCTCCTGTGGGGCTGCAGTGGATCAGTATTATTTACTGAATCCCACCAAAAAAAGCACAGGTTAGTTGGTTAAAACAATGCACTCATTGTTTATAAAAATACTTGCAGTGTGTGTTTCCTAAAACCTCCCCTGGCTTAACCACAAACCCAAATTTATAACAGAGATCTGTCTGGACCCTGAAAGGGTCCCCACACAGTGGACACCACTGTCTTTCCTGTCTTCACATCTAGGACCAGTGGAAAAATTGGGAGTCCAGGAGGGATCATCTTTTTTTTTTTTTAAATTTTTTGGGATTAGTTTATTTTTTAATTGAAGGATAAGTGCTTTATAGAATTCTGTTCTTTTCTACCAAACCTCAACATGAATCAGCCATAGGTAGCCATATATCCCCTCCCTTTTGAACTTCTCTCCCATCTCCCTCCTTATCCCTCCGCTCTAGGTTGTTACAAGATCATCTCTAAGTGAAGACCTAAGGGTGCTTTATGTAAACCACAGTGAGCGAATTACACTCAAACAGTGTGTAAGCATTTCAGTGGGTAGCCCCCAGTCTGTGTGTTACCGAGAAATATGAACCAAATACATGGTGTTCGCATGGAGGTATTATGTACCTATTCTGTGTTTCACTTGTTGTCATGGGTTCCAGTATCATCACTACAAATGATCTTGGCTGGTGGCACAAGATGTGTCCTTTTCTCCTTCAAACAGAAAGGAATGGACAGATTTGATGAGAGGTTTTTTACTCTAGCTGTGGTGCTTCTGAGCAGCATCTGGCAATGAACACAGTCCTTGCATTGGGGCAGTTCATGCCATGCAGGGTTCATGGTGCCTGCGTCACTCTGCTGTCCTGCCCGATGGGGCCATCTGGTCGCTGGATTCCAGGGAGTGCGGAGCCCGGCTGCAGGGAGGCTCCTGTCCAGGGCCTCTGCACTCAGTCACGTGTTCTTGCTGCCCCATGGCCCCGCTTCTCTTGAGCAAGACAGTCCTTTAAGATGGCATTAAGCTAGAACAAGGTTTTTTGTTTGTTTGTTTGTTTGTTTTGTGTGTGTGTGTGTACTTGGAGGATAGCATAGCTAATAGATTTTCAAATAAGTTTCTGGTTATAATGTAAATCCTTTGAGATTGCTTTTTTGACACAGTCTATTGTTAGCCAGTTTTACACTTACCTCTCTCACTCAGCTGCCAGCTTTATAGGAAGAGGTATGAGATGACAAGAGCACCATTAAATGTGAAACTTTAACCCCCACTTCGCCGCAGTCCCTTTGGCTGGACCGGCTGCACACAGGGGTGCTGCACACAGCCAGCCATGAGGACATCAGGGGCGCCCACAAATAAGGGGCCTGCATGCCTCATCGTCAGTTTCAGGAGCCCTGCATCTCTTTTCTTGGAAGAGTTGCAAGGATGATTGTAAAGGAATCCCACTGGTTTTGGTGCCTGTGTTTAGTGGTGAACTTCAGGTGCTGGGGGAGAAGAACTCAGTGACCTCAGTGATTTTAGAAAACCTCCTCTCTTTGGATTGACTACTATGGGAGCTTTCTTCCTGCTCTTGCCAGCGATCTGCCTGGCCCAGGGAGAATTCCTGATGGTGACGGCCCCATGCCTCTCAGGTTTGCTCTTAAGGGTCCCTCCCTTTTCCTCAGGATTCTCCTCTCAGGAGATTCTGTCCCCTCCTATGACTTACACTGTCCTCATTCAGACCACTACCAGCTGAGCTCCTGTCCTGAGCCAGGCAGCACGTGGAGGGCACGTGTGGTCACCTGACCAGCAGCCCTGCACAGTGACCATCACTCTCCTGCCATGGCTGGGGACAGTCACCCTGCCGGAGGCAGGGGGAACTGCCCAGAGCCCGGGAGCTCACCTTCTCCTGGAGCATCATCACCTGCTGAGCAGAGACCTTAATGGAGGGTCAGAGTGCCCTCTGCACCAGCTGGCCTGGAGTCAAGCCCTCCTTGGGGGAGAGCTCGAGGCAGAGAATCTCAGCTTCCTGGAGTGGTTGTCTATGGCTGGGAGCCTGCATTGCTCATGTGGAGTGTGGTTGGTGAAGTAGACTCCACTGTATGCTGTGAGGTTGAGGTGCAGGTGTTGCTGGGTGCTCGTTTCTATCAATAGCTCTTGTGGAGGATGTGTGTTTGCATGAGGGCACCGGTTAAAGGTCGTTTTCTCTCCCCGAAGCTGAACAGGCTCTCAGGATGGCCCTGGGGGTAACCCCAGCAGCAGCACCAGTAGCCAGGACTCACTGCATAAAGCCCTGAAGAAGGGCATCAAGTCCTTCATGGGAATCGACAGAAGGTTTGATGAAGTAAGTTTTCAGCTTAATGATTTTTAAAGTTGCCTTAATGTAAATTATTTTATTACACTTGTATGAGCCATGTGGTTGAAAGGTTGTTGTTGAATCTCTCACAGACACTGGGATTCTTGGCCCCCGGAGGAGAAGAATTCAATCCAGGGCCAGACACAAGGCTTGATCACTCAGAACTTTTGTGTAATAAAGTTTTATTAAAGTATAAAGGAGACAGAGAAAGCTTCTGACATAGGCATCAGAAAGGGACAGAAGAGTACCCCCCTGCTAGTCTTCAGCTGGATGTTATATAGTCACTAGCAGTCTGTTAATGAAAGAAAGGAATGTCTTAACATTCAGAATGGCCCCAGGCCCCTCATCCATAAGATGCATTTTGGGATAATCTTGGCACCAAATGGTTTATCCTGGGCCATAAAATGATTAACTTGAATCTTGAAGAAGGGCAGACCACCATACAAATAGTTTCATTTACATAGATTAGGGAAACAATATCTGAGTATAACATACTGGTTTGTCAAGTAGGTTCTGAGCCAAGAGGTGGAACTGACTTGAAGACAGAGTTTGGGGGTAAATGCATAGTACATTAGCATAGCTTAAGACAAACATTTCCATAAGAAAAAGGCATTGGTTAACTTCAGGTGAAACCAGGTGTCATTATGGCAACACAGCATTTTAAGAGAAACTTCCTTTTAAATTTGCATAGAGAAGAAGAAAAAAAAAATCTATCGCTAGTTTGTTTCCTCCTGCCGCTTAAGAGAGATAAAAATGTCTGACATTTGCAGGCTATTTCCTCCATTTGGAGACCCTGGCCTTCCTGCCTATTACCCTCTCATAGTCAGGGTATCCCTTTTAAATGTGGAGATAAATTTACTTTACAAGTTAATCTTTGCTCTTAAAAATTTATCACCAAATGAGTCATTAAAAAACTAGTGTCTTCACTATTAAGATAGAGGGTGGGTTAGTTTTTTTTTTTTTTTTTTTTTTTTGCTGTTTAATTTTTATTCCCCCTCAAAAATATTTCATATTTAAACATTGGTGCCGACGTCCAGGCCCGGCTGATCCAGGGAGTTCAAGGTGTAGACAGCGTTGGTGAGGATAGGGATACAATAGTTTTAATTAGATAATAGAATGAGGATAGCTCAGTGGAACATTTAGTGGAGAGAGGAGGCTGAATAATTTAGCCAGAAGGTAAGAGAAAGAACGACATGGGGAGACTAAGCTTCGGTGAACAAGGCCCCACACTTTATTTTTCAAAGTAGTTTTTATACCTTAAGTTATGCATAAAGGATAATGGGGGAAGGGGTGGAGTCATGCAGGGACAGCAGTGCCTGAGCCAGGCTTTCAAACCTATCATACAAAAAAGTTTAGGTGAGTTACATCATCTTCTGGACCGGAGGCCTATTAACATTTTAAGGAACTTATTTTTTCTAAAGGTGATTATTCTAAAGTCAGGCACCACCCTCCGAAAGCATTAGATAAGGTTGCATTCCTATAGGGCAAAAGGTGAGGTGGGCTCAATCAAGAAAAGAATTAACTCAAGGGTCCAAAGTTAAAAACACTGAGGCTACTAATTACATTTCTATAAACCAATTATGTCAATCAATACACTGCCAAGGACACAGTAGGTAAGGGACATGGAGACTTAGCAGCAATCATTGGCCCAACAAGTGAAAAACCTTCCACCAATACAATTTCTAATCAATCTTTTAACTGCTCAAAGGAATCTGTATTTAGACAGTTTAGAACATCTCATGCCTCTCACAGTTGGGAGGCTCTAAACAATCACATGTGGCCGGAAAAGCCTATTCAGGCAGGCTAGAGGATTTCCAAAGGAGTTTGTAGGTTGAAACACTGTCACACCCAGGAATTATTAACTGGAGCTGTAAGTTAGCTCTTTTTTCAGAGAGGTAGTGGGGGACAGCCCCCCATAAAGTCAGAGGTGTAGGTGAGAACACAAAGCAGAAAGTAGGCAGACTCTGGTTTTTTTGGGTAGATGGTCGAGAATTTCCTGGGGGGCTCCTGAGGCTAGATCTTGCCTTTGCATTTACTGAGCCTCCTTCCTCATGACCTTTGTCATGGGTGGAGCGCTGATCCAAGCTGGCTCCCAACACATTGGTTTCCACTTAGGAATAATGTCTGTGAGTTGTGCTTTGGGGAACAACTCGATGGCCTTACCCTATTCTAGGGCCAGTGTGCTTTGGGGGACTGTTTCATAAGTGTATTGAAAACACACAAAGCATTAATTTCTCCTGACACACAACCGTGACACGTTTACTCCCACACTATAGTTCTCTTCATTGGACCTTAAGGAGATTTGAGTTTGACAAGAAGAATCGGACACCTGAAGAAGCATCCATTGGCTCTGTCCCAGCGTGAAACAGAACTGGTTGCAGCTTGAAAATGTTTCCATGGCAAATGACAGTGTGTTGTATTATATAGCAAGAGGTAATTTCTACAAGATGAGAAGCGAAACCTGCTAACTGTCAGGAAGAACGTCCACCAGGGTAGCGAGGGCGGTCCAGTTAGGGTCCAGTCAGGGTCCCAGTATGTGTGTTACCCCACCCTGTGCCATGCTCCTCTGTTCCCAGTTTGGGAATATCAGTCACACAGTCATCACAAATGGGGTCAAATACACGTGGACAAAAGTGCAGTAGCAAAGTCAGCCATTTTAAAGGGCTGACGGCTTTTTGTTTTTGTCCTTTGTTTTAAATTCTGTCTTGTTTTCTGTCCTGTAATTTCGAAGCATGATGATAAAAGCTTTAGGAGGGCACCTTCTTGGAGGAAAAAATTCAGACCAATGGATGTCTGTGGCTTAGCTGCTGTGTGTGCAGAGACTCTGCCTGCAAACTTCCGGGTCCTGTCCTCTCTGCCTTCACCCTCTATGGAGCCAAAGAAGATGCAGCTGGATGGTAGGTGACAGGTTGGGCAGCGTGTGCAGCCCTGGGCTAGAATGGTGATGAGCTGGAATGGTCTGCTTCCCAGATAACAGGGCTCTTTAGTCCCATTGCATGCCCAAAGGTCAGTGCTCTATAGTGAATCCTAACATGTGTTTATAAACGTTTAACAGTCATGGTTGTTTTTATTTTTGTTTTTGTTTTTTTCAAGTTCTTGTCTGGTTGAATATTAGCATATTCTTCCGTCTAATAAAACTGAGACTCGTGTGTGTTCTCAAAGCATTAGATTGACATCCATGCTTGTAGAGATTTGTGTGTGGCCAGCAGTGCTCAAAAGCTCCTTCATAAAACAGTAGGGTCGCTCTCAGGCCACACAGTTGCCTCTCAACGACTCTCCACACTGGGAGGATGGCCAAGTCCATATTCAATGACAGCAGCATCCACCTTCCTGTCCTCCCCCAATCCCCACCATCATCGGTCACTTGCGCACTGTCAATCAATGGGGCAAAGGAAGAAGCTGAGGCAAGGAGAGATCCTCCCACGAGTTCGGCCGGACCGTATACATCGGCCTGGCAGTTGTCCTTTCAAACACAGCTCTGGTTTTCCCTCTGACAGCCTCTCTGCAAGAGAACGCTGTTAGTTCTAGCTGGGTGCTCAGGGCCGCTGTGTACACACTTAATAACAAGATAGATGGCCAGACAGCCTGGGTTGGGGTCCGGCTCTGTGGCTCAGGAGATGCCTTGTGCACAACCCCCCCACCCCGCCCTGTGTCCTGTCCATGACAGGGGCGTCTCAGTGGCTCCTTTCTCCCTGGTTGGCTGTGCTGGCCACACTGGGGGTTCCCAGAGGGAATGTGTGCTTACCCCATGGGAGCGGGGCCTGGAGGGTCTCTTTGGTTCCAGTTTTTTCCTGTTATTAGCCGTACCCATGAGTAGATTTATAAGCTTTGCTCTCACTTGCTCTCACAGAGCAAAGTACATTTAGGTAAAGCCTGTGCTAAGCTGGACACTTTCAGCGAGGGAGCATATGGGGAACCTGCATTGTCTCTTCACCAGAACTCAATAATATGCTTAACCAGGGGTGGGGGAGGGGCCCAGTGACTCTGTCCTTTTTTAAACAACATTTTTCTCCCAAGGAGCATGCAGCTCATCTTTACAAATCTTAACTGTAGCTTAGCTTTAAGCCAATTGAAGGGTCTAACTGCTTGCTTTTTTATTTTCCATTCTCATTATAAATCCAACATTTCCCTATAAGATGCACATGGTGACATAGACATTAGAGTTTAGATAAATTAGAAATAATCCTAGAAAGAGATGTTGGGAATATAATATATGGGATCTGACCTTTTACAAACCGTGTGAGATAGGCAGGACATAAACTGTGTAACTGGGTTGTTTTCATGGCTTTTGAAGTCGCAGTGCAGCAGGTGTCTGGGGCTTCTAGAATTAGAAGGGCTTGGACAGGTGGCCTGCTACATCAGCAGCACCTTCTGTCTTCAGCCCTCTATGAAGGCTTATCATCCCTAGCCAGAGACTTATCCGGTGTGTTCCTGATGGCCCCAGGGGAAGACGGAAAACGTTGAATTGGGAGCAGTGGGCTTCTGCTAGGGGGTTATGGAGATTTCTTAGTCAACTTGGAACGAGGGTCCAGGCTGACCCATTGGGCCCTACAGCCTGTGTTGTGATGAGAAAACAACGTCAGTGGTGACATTTCCGAGGGAGGCTGAGACTGAGTTTCCGGTTTCTTAGATCAGCCCTGTGCTCTGCCCTCCCTGAAGCAGCCTGGGGAGAGCGGCCCGGCCCCCAGGACAGCAGATTGCGGGGCTCCAGGCCACTGATGCCCAGCCGTTGACCTACAAGTAGCCAGTACCTCCCCACGTCCTGTCTAACAGATCCAGTCCTGAGGGCTGGAAGAGAGGTCCAGCAGCCCTGTGAATCTGGAGGTCTAAGGAGAGACTGGCAGCTGCTCACATGGAGTAGCTGTCCCCATGATGGCGTTTCTGTCATTGAATGTGCCATTGCTGCTCTAGTGTGACTGCCCCCCCCCCCAGGTGGCAGGGAGCCCCATGTGGCAGCCCCCAGGCTTGCTCTCTCTGGCTGATCCACCCTCTAGAAGTTTCCCCAGACTCTCAGTAGGAGTGGGCACTGCTGCGGGTGTGTGTGTCCTCGTGCCCCATGTGATGTTGCACGACTAACCGCATTCCGTGTTTGCACCCTTCCTCCCACGCTTGTGGAAACAGGCAGTGTGGTGGGAATGCAGAGGCTGAATTCCACTACAGTCAGTATTTCCTCCTGCTGAGCTTTGGGGTGAGTACAGGTTGGCCTGGCCCCACAGGGGCACGGAGGCCTCACCCTGGGAGTGGAAGGTCAGCAGGCCTCTGGAGTTTGGGCCGGGAGACCCCTCAGGAGCAGAGAACATGACCTGGGAGCCTGAGGCTCCCTTGCTTCCATGCTCAAGGGTGTCCCTCCCACAGTGGCAGTGCTGCCGGCCATGCCCTGTGTGTACATTCTTGGAGGGAGCAGGGTCCAGAGCGTCAGAGTTCATGAGGCTGCCCTGCCCTGGGCCTCTCCATGCGGAGGCCAGCATTTCACACGGAGGTGCACTGTCATATAGGGCTTGGCTACCACTGAGGGGCCACCCTCCCTTGCAGGTACTGCTCTGGGTGGTCCTCTCTTGGGTCCAGCCTGGGGACCCAGCCCTGCTCTAGCTGCTCTGAGGGCAGGAGACTGTCTGCTCTGTCCTGTTCACGTCTCAGCTAGAAAGCTGGATTGGGCTTTGAGTTCTTTACCCGCAACTTTTAGCTATATGTCAAAATAAAGTCCAGAGAAGGCAATGGCACCCCACTCCAGTACTCTTGCCTGGAAAATCCCATGAGCGGAGGAGCCTGGTGGGCTGTAGTCCGTGGGATTGCTAAGAGTCGGACACAAGTGAACGACTTCACTTTCACTCTTCACTTTCATGCATTGGAGAAAGAAATGGCAATCCACTTCAGTGTTCTTGCCTGGAGAATCCCAGGACAGGGGAACGTGGTGGGCTGCCCTCTATGGGGTCGCACAGAGTCGGACACGACTGAAGCAACTTAGCAGCAGCAGAATAAAGTCAGCGAGAGTTCTCTCCTTGATCTGCTTGGTCCTCCATGTTTCTCTGAATTCTCAAAGCAGCTGAAGCCCTAAATTGGGTGGGGGGTGTCTGGAGGGGCAGGGGCTCGGCCATCAGCCACTGTCTCATGACTGACTCGTCTGTGTGTTTGGTTCCAGTTTACCCGCACTAATTCTACAGATGATCATACAGTGTCCAGAATATGACAAAGACTACAATTTGAACTCGATGCAATCTTTACTCTGTTAATACTTGTTATATGGACCCAAAGATATTTTATTACAAGGTTACTAATTAGTGAAAAATTCATGAATACCAGAGAGAAAATATTTTAGAATTTAATGTTTCTTATATTCATGTAAACTTATGACTTCATTTATGTAATTACTTATTTTTTCTTATATATTCAGGCTATAAATATCCTTTCAGATCAATTCATGTTCTGATACCTGATTTTAGTCTTTCAAATGAGTGTACTGTAGTGCTTGTCTGTATAAATCTTATGAACACATATAGGGCTTTTGTAAATGATGCATTTATTATAATTATTCTTCTTTTATTTTAAAATGTTAAACCATGAGAGAAGGGGTTTTTCTGCAATTGTAAAATCATCATGACATGGTGTGTATTACCCTTCCAGAATGTAACCAAGCTCTCCATCAATCACTCTGAAATAAGCAAATAATTTCAACTAATAGTTGTTGGATTTTAATGGCTGACTTAAACTGCACCTTTGCTAGCAAGAAATGCTTTTTGTCTGCAGTGTGAAGTGATTTAAAAGTACTGGGTGTTAAATGTGAGTTTCTAATGAAATTTGGGCTGAAAAGATGACTAGAAGACGACTATGAAAATCTCTCCTGTAACCTAGTCTCTGGTGAGACTCATCGGGGACCAATCTCGATGCCCTGCACCCGCTGCGGAGCCATGGAGCTGGACAGTGAAGGTGCCACTTCCCAGACGGACAATGTAATGCAGTTCTGACAAAGGCCTTATTTTTATGTAAATCACATTTTTACATCAGTTTGTAAACATGTTTAAAGAATAGACCTAGGCATACATTTTTAGATTGTGATGACATAGCCATTCTGGATTGTATAAGTAGCAAATGTAACTTTTACTTTTTCTGTGGCACATTAAAAAAGCCAGCAAGAGATGCATTCAGATCATGGTGGAATATTTATTATGCAGCTGGTATCTCAGTAGACAGAGACAGCATGTCTCTTTACATGTGGGTTCTGCCTTTAATTTACTTACACAATTCATTGTTACCATTCTATTTTTCCTATTTATCTTTTGTGAACTTCCCAAATATGTGACAAAGTATGTACAGTCTACTTTTGAACTATTTTTATCACAGTATTATTTATTGCTTTCTTTCAATAAAGTCCTGGAGCAAAATTCCCCAGGGCCAATAAAGAGTGCTGAGGGTAAGCTGTACTCTCACTGAGAACAAACCAGAGCTGATATTGGGAGCCCATGTCATCACACGGACATTCTGTTATGAGAAATGGATGGATACAATGGAAAGGCCAGAAGGCAGAAGTATAGGTGTCCCCAAAGGACAATCAACGGTGTTTTCATGCCCTTGGCTCTGGAAACAAGAGGCTCCATCACTTCAGCATATGTGGGGATAGGGCCCCTGTGCTGCTGAGGCATGGGCAGTGGGCCGAGGGTGGGAACAAAGTGCAGTTGTCAAGGCTCACCATTGGTCCCAGGGTGGGGTGGCCGAGGACAACCCTGACGTGGACCTGAATGATGCACTAGGGAATGTGCATGTGCACGCTTGTGTGTGGGAGATTTTCATGTTATTCTAGTCAACAGTCTATTATTCATATATCTATAGAAATAAGATTGTAGCAAGGGGAGGTGGGAGGGAGATTAAAGAGGGATGGGACACCTGTACACCTAAGGCTAATTCATGTTGATGTATGGCAGAAATCAAACGGATATTGCACAACACTTATCCTTAAGTTAAAAAGAACATAGCAAGATGGTCAGGAAAGTATGAAAAAAAGATTTTTCATAGAGATTTATCCTCAACTCCGTGTACCTCTGGGAGCAGGCTGCCCACTATCATCAGACCTTCCCTCCAGCATCAGGTATTACCCCAGCATCAGACACTAGTCCAGAATCAGACAATCCCCTACCATCAGGCCCTAGTCCAGAATCAGACCCTCCCCCAGCCTCAGACCCTTCCCCAGTATCAGGACCCACAGCCCTAGTATGAGGTGTGGCAGCCCTACTTGCTGATGCTCCTGAGCACACTCAAGCAGTCCCAGAGCATTAGGACAAAAGCTCTTGCAGGAGGTGCATCTTTAGGAATCACCTTTGGAGCAGCAGCAGCTGGGGTTTGTTTCAGGTCAAGGGGAGGTCAAAAGGAGAGGCACTTGTGTAGGAGGCAGTGGTGGCTGTGGGCACATTCCCCAACTCTGCTTCCTCCCTGAGGGGGCTTTGCTCTCCTGCTCTCTTACTGGCCCCAGGGCTGTCCCCTTCCAGATTCACGGTCTCCTTGATATCTCAAGCCCAAGTCTTGAGTTGCATCCCAATCCAGCGTGGCAAAAGCTGGGAACATTCAAGCTCAAGGGCTGAAAGGATCCAAGGGGGATAGCCAGGCCACAGAGGGTGGCAGGGCAGGAGATGAGGGTGGCCACCTACAGAGTGCCCAGCAGCAGCACTAGAAGGAGAGCAGTGATGTCTTAGCTCACTCAGGGATGCTGCCTGGCCTAGCACTCACAAATGTTACCACCAGCAGCTCTGGGGACACAGGAAGCCCAGTGAGTGACACCACTCCACTTGGGCCATGTGGGTGGGCACTGCTGACCATGGCCTCAGTTTTCATTCTGGTTCCAACTGTCCCTCCAAGAGCTGATAGGCTCCTCTTCCGAATGGCACAGATATTTTCTTTATGTGGGTGAACGCATCCCTGCTTGTTTCTGTCGGCACTGTTGTCGCTCATCATGTGTTTTCCTCTTTACAACCTGTGCTTGCTGCTCTTCCAGTTTAACTTAGGACCAGCCCTTATTTTCTGCTTTTCCTAGTTGTCAGCTTTCACTGGGGCTTTCCAGGTGGCACTAGCCGTAAAGATCCTGCCTGCCAATGCAACAGATAATGAGAGATGTGGATTCAATCCCTGGGGCGAGAAGATACCCTGGAGGAGGGCATGGCAACCCACTCCAGTATTCTTGCCTGGAGTGGACTGAGGAGCTAGTGGGCTACAGTCCCTGGGGTCGCAAAGAGTCAGACATGACTGAAGCACTTTAGCACACACTCAGGTTTTAGTTCAGTTGCTTAGGTGTGTCCAACTCTTTGCCACTCTGCGGATTGCAGCACTCCAGGTTTTCCTGTCCTTCACTATCTCCTGGAGTTTGCTCTAACTCATGTCCATTGAATCAGTGATGCCATAGAACCATCACATTCCTGTTGCATCCACCAGAGAGGTGGCTGGGGCTAGGCAAAGTGCCTGGTCCCACTGTGTGTGTGTGAACCTGCCCTCACCACTCCCTAACCACATGACCATCACTGTGTCCCCCTCTGTAAATCAGGAGGTGGGAGCACCTGCTTGGTAAGGGACACACACAGAATCTGGTATATAATCAATGTACCATCCATCTCAGCATTGTATTTATTAATAATAGGGATAACATTTAATAATCTGCTCCTTTTTCTCTCTTGTCACTTAACTGTGCTCCAGACCACATCTGTTTTACTTACCCCTGTAAATCCCACATCCAGCACAAACAAGACACTCAACAAACTTGTGGCTGAAGAGGCAGGAACATACCCTATCCTCAAGGAAATGAAGCCAAGCGAGATGGGGGCCTGATGATAACCCTATGTGATAAGGAGACCCCAGGCGGACCTGCATGGCTGTGGGGTGGGGTGGGGGGCATGGGCAGAACCCCTAATGAGCTCCTGGGGATGCAGAAAGAGGCAGGAAGGAGGGAGTCTGTTCCTTGTGGGGTGACCACAGATTTTACCTCACCCTTCACTGATGAGCACTTAGGCCGTTTCCAAACATGTGTCACTATTCTCGCAGAAACAATCCTTGCCCAGTTTCTACTCAATCAATTTTGTAGAATATGTTTCTAGCATTGGGGTATAAACATCTGCTTTATTCATTCCATGCTGGGTTCATCCACCCATCCAGCCAGCCAGCTGATCATCCACCCATCCACTCACTAACCCATCCATCCATCATCCATCCTTCCACTCATTAACTCATCTGATCATCTTGGACCCACCAAGAAGACAGATGCCTCCTCTGCTCCTGCTCCCAGGAGGACCCCCAGCATGAGTGACAGGAGCCTCAGGGACAACGGGAGAGACACAGAAGGGACAAGCCTGCAGGCCTTCCTCCCTCTGAACAGTGAAGCACCCACCTGGTCATAAAGCCTTCTTGCCTGGGTGTCCAGGCTGGCTCTTTTCCTTTTGCCAAACAAGCAGCTGATGGAGGACTTGATGCCCTTCTTCTGCTGGGCTTTGTGCAGCAAGTCCTGGCTGCTGGTGCTGCTGCTGGGGTTGTTCCCAGGGCTGTCCTGAGAGCCTGTCGAGCTTCTGGGAGAGAAAATGACCGTTATCCAGTGCCTTTGTCCAAACCCACACCCTCCATAAGATCTACTGATAGAAACAGGCACCAAGCAATACCCATGTCTCAATCCACAGCAGACAGTGGAGTCTCCTTTACCAATCACACTCCACAAAAGCAATGCAGGATCCCGGCCACAGACAACTGCCCTGGCAAGCTGAGATTCTCTGCCTCGAGCTCCCCCAGATGACGGCTTGATTCCAGGCTGGCTGGTGCAAAGGGTGCTCCGACCCTCCCTCAGGGTCGCTGCTCAGCATGTGACAATACTCCAGGAGAAGGCAAGCTCCCCAGCTCTGGGAAGTTCCTCCCGCCTCCCGCAGGGTGACCGTCCCCGTATGTGGCAGGAGAGCGATGGTCACTGTTCAGGGCTGCTGGTCAGGTGACCACACGTGCCCTCCATCGAGTGCTGCCTGGCTCAGGACGGGAGCTCAGCAGGTAGTGGTCTGAATTAGGACAGTGTCAGTCACAAGAGGGGACAGAGTCTCCTGAGAGAAGACCCCTGAGGAAAAGGGAGGGACCCTCAAGAGCGAACCCAAGAGGCACGGGGCTGTCACCCTCAGGAAAGCATCCCGGGCTGTGCAGACCTCTACCAAGAGCAGGAAGAAAGCTCCCACGGGAGTTAATCCAAAGAGATGGAGGTTTTCTAAAATTACTGAGGTCACTGAGCTCTTCTCCCCCAGCACCTGAAGTTCACCACTAAACACAGGCACCAAAACCAGTGGGATTCCTTTACGATCATCCTTGTACTTCTTGCAAGAAAAGAGGCACAGGGTTCCTGAAACTGAAGACGTGCAAGTAGGCCCCTTACTTGTGGGCCTCCCTGATGTCCTCGTGGCTGGCTGGGTGCAGCGCCCCTGTGTGCAGCCGGTTCAGCCAAAGGGACCGTGGCGAGGGGAGGGTTGAGGTTTCACATTTGATGGTGCTCTTGTCATCTTCTACCTCTTCCCATAAAGCTGGCAGCTGAGTGAGAGAGGTAAGTGTAAAACTGGCTAACAATAGACTGTGTCAGAAAAGGCAATGTTACAGGATTTACATTATAACCAGAAACTTATTTGAAAATCTATTAGCTATGCTTCCCCTCCGGGGAAGGCAATGGCACCCCACCCCAGTACTTTTGCCTGGAAAATCCCATGGACGGAGGAGCCTGGTAGGCTCCAGTCCATGGGGTCGCTAAGAGTCGGACATGACTGAGCAACTTCACTTTCACTTTTCACTTTCATGCATTGGAGAAGGAAATGGCAACCCACTCCAGTGTTCTTGCCTGGAGAATCCCAGGGACGGGGGAGCCTGGTGAGCTTCCGTCTATGGGGTCGCACAGAGTCGGACACGACTGAAGCGACTTAGCAGCAGCAGCATGCTTTCCCCCAAGTACAAAAACAAAACAAAAAAACCCTTGTTCTAGCTTAATGCCATCTTAAAGGATTGTCTTGCTTAAGAGAAGTGGGGCCATGGGGCAGCAAGAGCACCTGATTGAGCACCGAGACCCTGGGCGGGAGCCTCTCTGCAGCCAGGCTCTGCCCTCCCTGGAACCCAGCCACAAGATGGCCCTGACGGTCAGGACAGCAGAGTGACGCCGGCACCATGAACCCTGCATGGCATTAACTGCCCTGATGAAAGGACTGTGCTCATCACCAGATGCTGCTCAGAAGCACCACTTGCAAGAGAAAGAAATCTCTCAGCAAAGTCATCCATACCTTTCTGTTTGAAAGAGAAAAGGACACAGCTTGTGCCACCAGCCCAGATCATTTGTTGTGATGATGCAGGTTACTGAAACCCATTACAGCAAGTGAAACCAAGAAAAGGTACGTAATACCTCCATGAGAACACCATGTGTCTGGCTCATATTTCTCGGTAACTCACAGACACGGGCTACACACTGAAGTGCTTACATGCTGTTCAAGTATAATTCGCTCACTGTGGTTTACATAAAGCACCCTTAGGTCTTCACTAAGAGATCGTCTTGTATCAACTTAGAGAGGTGGGATGGGGAAGGAGACGAGAGGGAGGTTCAGAAGAGAGGGGATATATGGGTACCTTGGCTGATTCCTGTTGAGGTATGACAGAAAAGAACAAAATTCTGTAAAGCAATTATCCTTCAATTAAAAAATAAACTAAAAAATAAAAATAAAAAGATGATCTCTCCTGGACTCCCAGCTTTTCCGCTAGTCCTGGGTATGAGGACAGGAAAGACAGTGTTGGCAACAGTGTGGGGAACAGATTAACCCCTTCAGGGTCCAGACAGTTCTCACTTATACAAGGAAACACGCATGGCAATTATTTTTATAAACAACGAGTGCTTTGTTTTAATCAACTAACCTGTGCTTTTTAATGAGATTCTGTAAAAAACACTGATCCACTGTAGCCCTACAGGAGTTTGGTGACAACAAAGTAACTTAGTGAAAAATACAGCTGAACTCATTTAACAACGAGTTAAATTGTGGACCCTCTCCTGATCTCAAACAACAAACCTCAGAAAACAGAAGGCTAGAAATTATCCACATAGAACTGAACAGGGATAAATCTCAAATTCATGTTAAAATAAGCATTTATAAAAATCAGAAAACAACAAAGAACAGAGCAGGGAAGTGACACACCTGGGTTGACTATGGACTCAATGACTATGCCTCAAAGTCAGGGACCATGGCCACTCCCCAGCCTGGCCACCCTCCTCCAGGATGGGAGCCACCCCATTGGGTGCTCACATGTCCTCACTTAACAGGAGGGCAAAGCAGGCCACACAGTGGACATGCGGCACACGCAGGTCATCAACCCCAGAGTGACAGAGCTGCTCTGCTGTGCCCAACAGAAGGCCTCCTGGGCACTGAGCTGCCTGAACTGGAGCTCAGCTGCCCAAGTCCTGCGAGAAGGCCCCAGGAGTGCTTGATCAGTGGGCTGGTTCATGAGAGGGACAAGGAAGGCCAGCCCTCTGGGCACTGGACTCCAACAACAGGGGCTCATCCAAGTGATCCGAGGGGAGAGGCAGGGAGCTCCCTCCTGATGCTCCCTCGATCAGGGATGGTGTGATGGACATGAGAGCCTCTGAGGAAAGCTGGCTGGATGACACTATGGTTAAGTGTCCAGGCTCTTATCAGACCAGTTACCATGCACTGCTGGGTGTGTGAGCCTGAGCAGAGTGCCCAACCTCTCTAAGCCTCAGTATTGATGTCTGCTGAATGGGGATAACAGCAGCCTGGACCTCACCTGGGTGTCTGTGGGATTAGATGACAGACTCAGAAAGCACTCAACATGGTGCACAGAGCACAAATTCTCCTGCACACTGCTACCCACCATTATTAAATTGGTTTCCCACAAATCTGATATTTATGGCTTTGATCAGTCATTTCTTATACAAAAACACTAAGCAGAAATTCCATGGTGGTCCAGAGGTTAAGACTTGGCACTTTCACTGCTGGGACACTAGTCTGAACCCTGGTTGGGGAATTAAGATCCCATAAGCTGTGCAGCATGGCTAAAAAAAATTTTTTTTAATAAGTAATTTTTAATAAGTAAATGTTTTTTAAAAATAATAAATAATACTATGTCTATTATAAATAAGCATCAGATGATTCAAAGGCAAACAAGTGGGAGAAAGGGAAACTGTTACAATTGTCCCAAAGAATTACCTATTTCCAACAGAACCATCAGCATATTTTAAGTGGTGGGCTCAGATATGGAGATGACACCACCCTTATGGCAGAAAGTGAAGAGGAACTAAAAAGCCTCTGGATGAAACTGAAAGTGGAGAGTGAAAAATTTGGTTTAAAGGTCAACATTCAGAAAACGAAGATCATGACATCCGGTCCCATCACTTCATGGGAAATAGATGGGGAAACAGTAGAAACCGTGTCAGACTTTATTATGGGAGGCTCCAAAATCACTGCACATGATGACCGCAGCCATGAAATTAAAAGACGCTTACTCCTTGGAAGGAAAGTTATGACCAACCTAGATAGCATATTCAAAAGCAGAGACATCACTTTGCCAACAAAGGTTCGCCTAGTCAAGGCTATGGTCTTCCCTGTGGTCATGTATGGATGTGAGAGCTGGACTGTGAAGAAGGCTGAGCGTCAAAGAATTGAGGCTTTTGAACGGTGGTGTTGGAGAAGACTCCTGAGAGTCCCTTGGACTGCAAGGAGATCCAATCAGTCCATTCTGAAGGAGATCAACCCTGGGATTTCTTTGGAAGGAATGATGCTAAAGCTGAAACTCCAGTACTTTGGCCACCTCATGCGAAGAGTTGACTCACTGGAGAAGACTCTGATGCTGGGAGGGATTGGGGGCAGGAGGAGAAGGGGACGACAGAGGATGAGATGGCTGGATGGCATCACTGACTCAATGGAAGTGAGTCTGAGTGAACTCTGGGAGTTGGTGATGGACAGGGAGGCCTGGTGTGCTGTGATTCATGGGGTCGCAGAGTCAGACACGACTGAGCGACTGAACTGAACTAAACTGAGTTTCATTACTTCCATTAAAACGTCAATTATTCACCAGGACATAACCACACAGTGTTCATTCATGTTAAATGATAAGGACTCTTTAATACTTCACAGAGAAGCAAAGGCATGCTAAATTACTAAATAGTTTACCTTTCGACACTGCTTCCTTAAATCACTAGGCTGATAGATGCATGCAAAAATGAATAGAAACCAGATTTATTGTGAATTTTAAGCTAAAAACTCAAAAATCAATATAGGCAAATACAATAAAGCAAAATGATGGCAAACATATAAGTGAGATGAAGATTTAGTGAACATGTGACTGGTAACAGAACATTTTTTTTTGACAACAGAAGTTAAATAAGCTATTCAAGATTTACTAGAGAAATACTACAAATTATTACTCAGGAAGATACAATTCTATTACAACATCATAATTTATTAAAGCACAGCATTCTGTACAACAAAGGACCTTAACAGTTGTCTATTTTCAGCCCAACTTCTCTATAAGTTAATTTCTCTTAATAAAAAACATGTTATACTTTAAATTAGTAATTTAACTGACAAGGAAGTTACCATAATATCTATTTTAACATTGAACAAATCTAACCACCTATTGGACATTAATGTAAAATCCTGACATAGAATTTGATTTAAAACTTCTCAAAATAAATTCATTCAAGCAGGTTCCCTGTGAAAATATGTAACAATGAAAGCTAGCATAATAGCAGGTGCAGTCTTTACATTTTATTAATCATAGAAGATACTTTTTTTAAGAGTCTAATAGAAAATTTAACTGTGCAAATACTGATGGGATTTACAGTCTTAAATACAAGCACCAACTCTGAAAGGATATTGTGTCAAAAGTCCATTAATTCTACACTTAAGAGGATCATTTATTTATGTAAGGATAATTTCATTTATGAATTACACATGATATGTAGTTTAGGATCCATCTACATTATGCTTGTAACTGCAGGCTGCTGCTGCTGCTACTGCTAAGTTGCTTCAGTTGTGTCCGACTCTGTGCACCCCATAGACAGAAGCCCACCAGTCTCTGCCATCCCTGGGATTCTCCACACAAGAAAGAACACTGGAGTGGGTCGCCATTTCCTTCTCCAATGCATGAAAGTGAAAAGGGAACATGAAATCATTCAGTCATGTCTCGACTCTTAGTGACCCCATGGATTGTAGACTCCCAGGCTTCTCTTTCCATGGGATTTTTCAGGCAAGGGTACTGGAGTAGGTTGCCATTGCCTTCTCCTGTAACTGCATCAGTTCAGTTCAGTCACTCAGTCATGTCTGACTCTTTGCGACCCCATGAATCACAGCACGCCAGGCCTCCCTGTCCATCACCAACTCCCAGAGTTCACTCAGACTCACGTCCATCGAGTCAGTGATGCCATCCAGCCATCTCATCCTCTGTCATCCCCTTCCCCTCCTGCCCCCAATCCCTCCCAGCATCAGAGTCTTTTCCACTGAATCAACTCTTCCAATGAGTCAACTCTTCGCATGAGGTGGCCAAAGTACTGGAGTTTCAGCTTTAGCGTCATTCCTTCCAAAGAAATCTCAGGGCTGATCTCCTTCAGAATGGACTGGTTGGATGTCCTTGCAGTCCAGGGGACTCTCAAGAGTCTTCTCCAATACCACAGTTCAAAAGCACCAATTCTTTGACACTCAGCCTTCTTCATAGTCCAACTCTCACATCCATACATGACCATAGGAAAAACCATAGCCTTGACTAGACAAATCTTTGTTGGTAAAGTAATGTCTCTGCTTTTGAATATGCTATCTAGGTTCGTCATAACTTTCCTTCCAAGGAGTAAGTGTCTTTCAGTTTCATGGCTGCATTCACCATCTGCAGTGATTTTGGAGCCCAGAAAAATAAAGTCAGACACTGTTTCCACTGTTTCCCCATCTATTTCCCATGAAGTGATGAGACTGGATGTAACTGCATAGTAATACGCTCATTCAAACTTACTGCTATGGGAGAAAAACAACATTTAATGAGACATGAAGACAAAGCACAAACCGGACTAAGGGGACACATGCTGTGGACCACAACACTGCTATGACCAGAGCAAGTGGGAGGTCGGGGGAGGGGACATAGATGGGTAAACTATAGCCTTGGGGGTGGGTTGGGGGGGTGGGAGGCTCAGGTCTGGATTGATGACAACTAAACCGAGATTCAACCTGTCCATCCTAAAGGAGATCAGTCCTGGGTTTCATTGTAAGGACTGATGCTGAAGCTGAAACTCCAATATTTTGGCTAGCTCATGACAAGAGTTGACTCATTGGAAAAGACCCTCATGCTGGGAGGGATTGGGGGCAGGAGGAGAAGGGGATGACAGAGGGTGAGATGGCTTGATGGCATTTCCGACTCGATGGACATGAGTTTGAGTGAACTCTGGGAGCTGGTGATGGACAGGGAGGCCTGGCATGCTGTGATTCATGGGGTCGCAAAGAGGCAGACACAACTGAGCGACTGAGCTGAACTGAACTGAACAGACAACAGGATGAGACAGGAAATCAAAACCAATGATGAAAGCAGACACACCATCAGAGAATTCCAACAACAAGGAAAACATATACAGAACTGTTCTTTTACAAATACTCGGAAATAAATCAAGCATGAAACCACAGAGAAATGGTCAAAGAATTTTAAATATCAACTAGTCAATGATGCAAATTATAAAAACAGTGTGTCAAAAGACAAAAACAATTGACAACAAAATAGTTACCATTTCACATGCATCTAAAATGATTCACTGTTAATTTAATTATATGCTGACTACCAATGCAGCTAACATGAAATGGCTGGTAACAGAAAAATGTGATAATAGAAGTGCAGTTACAAAGCAGAGTGTTATACATGTGATTTCATGGGGTAAACAGCAATGAGCTCACAAAACCTAAGCTATATATGCAAGAAAGCTGGAACATGTGCTTTAGAGCCACACTCTGTCACCAAAAGCCTTAGGTCATCATCCCATTTTTAGACTCGGAAAAGTGAAGAAGCCCGACTTCTTTCTGGGGCCTTGGGCAATGGGGTTTTTAACCTGGTTTCACACACAGAGCTGGCCTGAGCATGTGGCCAGGCCCATCAGCAATCCAACCAGTTTAGATTCTTGGTTTTGTTCCCACCGCATGTCCAACACCCTGCAGCCAGGCATCCTCAATGGAAAATGTGCTGCATGGCTTTCACATGCCATGAGAGCTGCCTGTGGTTACTTTCACAAAGCTATCTGCTTCCTGAGAACAGAAACTTTCGTGAAGCTTCTTTGCCCAGCACAGGCCAGACCCAACATTACAGAGGCAGGCTCTGGCTGAGTTCATGATGATGTGCTAAGCCAGTGGTCCAAATATCAAGACTAATTTATCACTGTGTGATTATGGAATGATTAAAGAGTAGCCAGTTTTAAAAATCTTAGAGCTCTGAGTGTAGCAAATGTACCTGATTTTGTCCTGGGTTAAAAGAGAAAAAACAAAACAAAGAAAACCAGAGTGCTGGGGGAGGGACGTGGCAGGGAGGAGGCAGACACATACCAGAGTCACGATGCCCAGCTTGTCTACTTCCCCGCACCGGGCTCTGCCGCCTCCTTTGGGGCTTGGAGAGCACACTGCTGGGTGGGCAGGAGCCAGCAAGCCAGGAGGTGGGATACAGGTTGAAGGAGTTCAAGGATTTAAAACGATGGAGGTTGCCTAAGCTCCCCATGCCTTCCCTGCTCTCAGTCTCCTCAGCCCACTGCTCCGTGTTCTCCTTCTCTTCTTGGATCAACCTAAAATAGAATAAAATCCATCACCTGCCTTTGTCAGCAGAGGAATGTGTCTGGATACCATATTTGGGCTGGTATACTGTGTCACGATTAGCAAATCCCAGGAACAGCTGCTCAGTTAACATCTCAGCAAAAAGCTTTAACTTTCCCTCTTTTGAATATTCTCAAATTTAGAATAACTTATCATTGAGTCTTACAAACTGGCCCCTGATCATTCACGTTTGATTTGACTTACTTACTCTAACATTCTGACAGGGGCTGGGTGGCGACTCTCTCCCTGTGAGGAGATACCTGAAGTTGACAACTCTTACCTCCCCTGCTTTCAAGGCAGAGATGCACGTCAGTGCCTCAAGTCTTTTCCACTGGGAATTGGGAACTCTGTACAATCAAAACAGTGATTCACGAACAAGCTGGAGTTTCTAAACACAAGTCTCCAGACCAGATGAAGGGCTGAGTTGATTTTTTTTTTTTTTTTAAAGTTGTATATGTACAAACGCATTACTTGATGAAGTTCTCCACCAGCTTTGTGTGAGTTTCTGGATTTATGTCAGTGTCCCACATTAACCAAGAATTCACAGTTCCTGATCTTCTCCCCTAATGTATCATGGATTATTTTATATAGCAGTTTAAATACACGATTATGCATATAAAATGATTTTCAAAATAAATACAAGATTCTTGCAGGTTGTAACCTCTCCAGTTTCACTTCCATTTCTATGTCCTGAAAGTTCTTCATTGGTGATAACAAGTTGATGGAAAGAATTCACCATTTACATCAAGTCAACTTATTGCATAAGGAAAAATCATTTTTAACTGACAACTCGCTGTAAAAATAAAAATATTAATATATAACCATTCCATATTTCCTGCAGGGACAGGGAAAGACCATCTTTCTGAGCTTATCTGTGCTCAAACATGGCCCACAAAGCAGTCTGTCTCAGTGTCAAATGTGTAGGTGGCACCACCTGCATTTGCTGGTTGTGTCGTTCAGCCCCTGCCTTTCCCCCGTGCCCCTCACACTCCGCTGACAGGAACGGGCACCTGGGCCTGAGCTGACGTGACAAGAAAAGTCTGAGCAACAGCTCTATCTGGTCCTGTGCAGGGTCACCGGCCTGGGGCCATTCTGGACGTGGACTTGGGACAGGGGCACAGCTGTGTGGGTGTGGCACCTGACAGGCCTCGGGGCCCACAGCCACCTGGCTGCACCCAGAACAAAGGCCCCATGCTCACCACGAGGCAGGCCTTTTGATTCTATCCCGTTTTGTAAACTGTTATAACTGCAAAGACGGTGTCTAAAGAAAACATCTTAAGTATACTGATGAGTTGAGAAAAACTCAAACACATGTCCTTGGACCACTGTCTTACAACAAGCCAATCTTCACACTGTATTAAGTTAAAAAGAAAAATGCAGATCTGAGTGGGAATTTCCCAACCCCAAAACCCCAACTTTTCTGTTCCGAGTAGCTTTTCACCAGAACATGGGAAGCTCCAAGGGACTCAAGAGGGTGAACCCTCAGTGCTGGAAGGTGCACAGGCCACAGGGGACACTGAATCAGCACCTCACCCACCTTGGGGCTCAGAGATGGGGGGGACACCTCATAATGCCCCCGCCCCCACAGAGTGCTGACACCACACTGTGGACAGAACACCCTGGCTGACTGAGCTCTATAATCAAGGGCAATCTTGGAACTGAAAATTCTTGAAGCAGACCTGAAGTCAGTTTTCTTACTATGGAACACTCAGACTTCTCTAAGGAGAAGACAGCTTCTCAGAGAAACCGAGTTTCTGGGGAGATGGGATCAGGTGCACCTACCGGATCTCTTTGTTGATGGCATCCAGCTGCTCCTGGAGCATCACAGTCAGTCTTGGCATCAGCCTGCCCTCTGGGCTACAGCTGAGTGGCCTAGCTGAAGAGGGTGACCCTGTTGCCTTGTCACTCTCGAATGCCTGGGCCTCGTTGGCCAGCATGCTGGCTTGCTGCACATGCTCCCAGTCCTGTTCCTTCAGGGTCTGCACCTGGGCACGAGAGGACCATGTCTCGTCAACAACATTCAGGGCAGCTCAAGTCTATCAGGAACTGAACCCAATTTTACATGGAAGCCCTGACTGTGGATAAATGGGCCATGCTTATGAGACACTGCCATCTCTTAAGTGAGCAGTACTGAAGAAATGAACAGGAGGAGAATCCAGTTCCTAGATGACCTGGTGACACTCAGATCTTAGCGTGGAGGGAAGGTTGTTCACAAGGGTGGGCTGATGAAGTCAGAGACAAAAACCCAAAATTAAAAAAAAAAAAAAAAAAATACATCCATGCCTCCATCAGCCAGCCTGAAGGAATATAAGAAAAAAATAAACTTTCAGCTCCACAGCCTCTGGGTCCCCCTCAGCAGTCATCACTTGTACTAGTTCACTGAGAAGTACTGTCCTCTGAGGTTCCCAGCCCTCCGTTTCCCAGGCTGGTCTGAATACCCACAGATAGGAGCGAGCAGGGGCAGCGAGGAGAGGGGAGGGCCAGCCCCGCCATGGCTCTCCTTTTGGGGCACAGGCCCTCAGGCTGTTCTGGGGGATGGCCCCTCATGCCGCAAGGGCGACGCTGTCATCAGAGACACACAGGAGAGTGCCCGTGGGGCCCATGCCGCCCTCTCACTCTCACATCTCACACCCTTCTCTCTGCAAACCTCCCCCCACCACACTGTCACCAAGGTCCTGCCTTATTTTTCCAGACATGACCTCAAAGCAACCGAGGGGCAATCACGAGGTGCTGGCTTGCTGGCTCCCTACCCCCCATGGCCAGTGCCCTCACCCCCTGTCTTCATCATGACCACTTCCCAGGGCTGGCCCATCCCCTTCATTGGCTCCAGAACCACCTGCCATCATTCCTGCTCCACTCCAGTGAACCAGCTGACTATGGGTTCACCCCCATCAGCCTGGTCAGCACATCCTCTCCCTTCTCTTGCCTTCCAATTGCACAAGGGGAACCAGCAGATTCTTCCTCCAGGACTCCCTGCAGCGCCCACTGAGGGTTTCTGAAAGCTCCTTGGGAGCAGCCCCTACTGTCCCCCTCCCAGCACAGTCTCCAGCTCTCTGCAAGCATCTCCCCTGGGGCTCAAGGAACCCATGTTACCAAGCCCCCTTCCATCCTTGCCCTCTCCGAACCAACCCCCCACCCCACCCCCCCGCAGCATGTCTCTCCCTGGGCTCCAGGTCCTGCCCTCCCTGGGGTTATTCCTCAGTCCCTTGCACCCCTTCTCAACCTTGAAATGTGGGGTGCCCCACGGCTCTACGCTTGCACCCCATCTCTCTCCACCAGAACCTGCCCAGTGACTTTACTGTGCTTGTGCCTTTAAATGCCATCTGTATGCCCATGACCCCAAGTCCACCCTAAGCTGGGTGAGTCCTCTCCCGAATGCAAGCTAGAACACTCAGCTGCTCTCCTGACAAGTCCCCTGGATGCCCCATGGGCTTGTCAACCTCAACAGGGCTGAGGCCCAGCTCTTAGCTCCCCACCCTGGCAGTCCTCCTCACCTCAGGAAACAGGCTCTGGCCTCGAGCTACTCATGCCTGAGCCCAGGGTCCTCCCTGATGCAGACCACTCTCTTGTCCCCACTTGCTGACACGACCCTTTTTCTATCTCCAAGTGGCTACTTCTCTTCCTGCCTCCGGGTCTCTGGTTCAAGGTCACCCTCCTGGAGTCACCTCACTGGCCACTCTGTTCACACATAATCGTCCCCTCCTCCTCGGACAACTTGGGCACTCTGGTCTCCTTTCCTTTCTCATCACTGTCCGACAGGCTGCACAGGTTTAAAAATGGCTCCACAAATTCTTCTATCTTCCTACCTTCAAGATGCAGTGGGGGCAACTCCTGTACAGCCCCTGAGTGAGGCAGGACTTCGCAGATCACTCTCGCAAACAGAAGTGAAAGTGTGCAGCTTCCGAGACCGGGGCGTGCAAGGCCCCAGGCTACACCCTGGGCTCTCGCTCTCAGAGGGAGTTCCAAAGAAATCCAGGCCATGAAGAGGTCCACACAGCAGGGACCTGGGCCAGTCCCCAGCAGCCAGGTGAATCTGAAAGCCTGCCATCCAGCCCTGGGCGTCAGTCCCATGTCTGAATCCTCAGGAGGCCCTGAACCAGGCCCACTTGTTACAATGCACAGAAACTGTGGACTGTGAGCCGCTCACTGGGAATTCACTAAGCTTTGCAATGATTTGTTACATAGTAGCCTGGAGAATCCCAGGGATGGTGGAGCCTGGTGGGCTGCCATCTATGGGGTCGCACAGAGTCGGACACAACTGAAGTGACTTAGCAGCAGCAGCAGCAGCAGTGGATAAAGAAAGCACACTATTTTTAATTCACTGCTGGAGTCCTACTTCTGATAATGTCTGGCATAGACTAGCTGCTCACTAAATATGGAAGCTCAAAACACAGACATGTATGAAAATATACATGCCATGAATGAGGTGAAAATATAAAGGCACTTAAACTTCCAATGTGGGGAAAGCAATGGCACCCCACCCCAGTACTTTTGCCTGGAAAATCCCATGGATGGAGGATCCTGGTAGGCTCCAGTCCATGGGGTCACTAACAGTCAGACACGACTGAGCGACTTCACTTTCACTTTTCACTTTCATGCACTGGAGAAGGAAATGGCAACCCACTCCAGTGTTCTTACCTGGAGAATCCCAGGGACAGGGGAGCCTGATGAGCTTCCGTCTATGGGGTCGCACAGAGTTGGACACGACTGAAATGACTTAGCAGCAGCAGCAGCAAACTTCCAATGAGAACTTCTCACTATAAGATGATGGATATGTATATCCACTTACTTGTAGGACGATTTCAAAACTGTGCTAATTAGTACCATGCTGGGCCTCACAGTAGGCCACACATTATCAAAACTGGTTCTTTTAAGAAAAAAAAAAAAAAAAAAAAGCATGCCTTAAAAGTAAACTCTTAGCCAGAAAAAGGAAAATGGGAAGATGTAAAGCGATCTATCAACGCTTTGCTTCAAACCCATCTCAGGACCACAGTCTGAGGGGGCAGGTGCCTCACAAGGTGCCCCCCAGGGACAGGAAGGGGCCAGGGGTCCTTGTCTTGGATGGCTCGTCATGCAGTGCTGCCAGCTGGCCTTTCTGGGGGCGCCACAGCAGAGCTGTGCTGCCGGAGGAGTCTGCGGAGGAATCTTCAGGGAACCTGAAGTCCGGGGCGCTGCCCAAGTGGGGTCGGCTGAAACACAAGGGAAAGAAAAGCGCTATTAGAAGAAAAGAGAGCTCACTCTGTCAGTCAAGCCAGAGCCTGTCAATTTGGATGATCGGCAATTTCACAGCAAAAGGGCCCCCGGGAGGGCACTGCCCTCCTGGCTCCAACAGCAACAGGCTGCCCACTGCCCCACAAACACTCAGGGCTCAGCCCCAGCAGCTGAAAAACTCCCTTATGTGGGGAAGGCAGTGCTGACACGAGGCTGTGGAGCTGACTAGGACAGGATCGGCTGTCTAGAGTTGGGGCATCCGTGGTACCCCCAGAACCCACCCTCAGGTCCCAGGGCAGGGCCTGCATCTGCTCTGTTTTCTCTTTGGCGCCCCAATTCCCCTCTGGCCACGCTTGCTCTGATCTCCCTCTCCTGCGTGAAGTTTGTGGATCATTGTCACCTGTCTACCTGGAACATTGTCTGCGCTGCTCTCAGTGCTTCTAACGGCGACTCAGACAACCTGCAGCAGAAAGGCCTCAGATTCACAGCTCAGAGCTGAGCCACATTGGTGTCTCCCATCAAAAGCAGAGATGAGTGTGTCACCAGACTCTGGGCCGAACAAGGCTCAGGACAGATGCTCAGGCCCTGAGCACTAAGGCCTGGGCCTGCCGATGCCAGGAACTCACTCAACAGGGGCCTGCTGAGAGGCAGAGCATCCCCCACACCCCCTTGACTGTGAGCCACTTGTACTGCTGGACCGCCTGGGCTCTGCTCAGTCTTGTATCTGGGAAGATGGTGGCACCTTCACATGCAGGAGTCCCTAAACCTGGGAGACAGAGCCCTCCTCCAAGGACAGGACACCCTATACATCTGAAGAACAGCCAGGGCCAACCACCAGCTCAGTCTGTTTAGGTTCACATGCTGCTTTGCTCGACGGTTTTGCTAGGAAAACCGTGCTGCACAGGAGATGGAAGTCTGGAATCTCCCTGAGCCACACCTGTATCTCCTCACATCTCCCCTCCCTCCTGACAGAACCAATCCTTTCTCTGCTCCACATCTACCCAAGGGCCTGGGGCCAGAGTACACTTGGGAATTGGGTGGGAGGTATGACACAGTCCTGCCATGGACTGTGGAAACTTATGGATCCTCTGAGGGCCACAGAGGCCTCTGGCTTGGGTCGCGCCCCAACCATCACCTCAGTCCCCTCGCAAAGTGCAGCCTCCATCTCTCTCCCCCTCCTCACCATGGGCTCTTTCCTCTGGGAGAAGATCTCAGAGACAAGGTGACCAATTGCACTGGGAGGTCATGCCAAATATGCCTAACCTGCTCTGCCTGTGAGCTAGGTTTTCAGTACCCACTCTCTCCCTCCTGAGCCAGCATAGTGCCCCCCACCCAGCCCACACTTCCTGCAAGCCACACTCCAAGGCCCCACCTGTGCTGCTAAGTCACTGCCGTGACCCCTCGAGAGCTGCCTCCTGAAGACCCCCCTCCCTTGCACCAGTCGCTGTGGCCCACTGCCTTCAGAGCACAGCAGCCCCTCCTGCCCCACAGCTGCTTCCTCTTCTCATTTCCCACTCTCACTGATACACAGGAAACTGGTGACCAGGCCCAAGGCTTCTCCATCTGAACCTCCCAATTGTGCCAGACCTTAGGTCCTGGCACCAGGGCCCTCCTCATTATCCAAAAACCCCCAAGAGCAGGAGGCTGTGTCCACTTCCTCTTCCTCCATTGTCTACACAGTCCTCCTCACATTCACCTTGTCCACCCCCGGAGCAGGGGTTCTCCACCTCTGACAGCACCAGCCCCTCACCCTGGAGGAGTTCTGACAGCAAGTCCGGCCATGTCCCCTATCCGTTCTGCAGGGCATGTGCTCTCCTCGAACTCCACCCACTGTGGATTCAGACACAGGGAAAGTTTCTGGCTCTGCCTTTTTATCGAATGATACCCCCTTACCCCAGAAGATGGCTGGGCAGGGGCCCTGGACCACGAGGATCCCTTAAGCACACAAACTCAGAAATATGCGTATGGGCTCCAAATTGTCTCCTAACTCAGTATTCAAGCAGCAGTCTATTTCCTACACATAAATGAATGTGACCAGTTAAGCACTTTAATAACCTTTGCTGAAGTTTATCTGTCACTTGTGACAATTTTCCATGAAGAAGCCAAAGAAACATTTAAATACTTAATAAGAATTACTGCCCCTATAACAAGGAGTATGAAAAAATCAGGATGCTCAGTAATCTGCTTGCCTCATTAACAAGCCAGGTGATTTCTCCCACCTCAGTCAATGGCAAGTCTTTTCTCAGTCTCCATTCATGTAAAAAAGACTACAGGTCATTAACCTTCCACGACTCTTAAGAAACATCAGTGTCACAGACTGTCAGACCCCTCAAATGAATACACCCAATTATAAACTTGTCAGGCCCCCACTTCCAAACCTCCACCTGTGGTTTTGAGTTTTGTCAATACTGTGACCACCACTCTCCTTGGTACCAAGTTCGACCCTAAGGATCGATGGTTGTCTCTTCCCTCTCACTGGCCATGGGCTACAGGCTCCTTGAGATGCAACCATGAGAGACACCCAGTCATACTGTCCACACACCAGACAGGCCCTTGTCACATTTGACAGTGCTGAGAGGAGCTGCCCGGGGTAGCAGCTTACCCATGGTTGAGGGGAGCCACTCACTGCCTTGTCTGGTCCAGTTTGGCTCTCAGGGTTTGCAGGTTTAGAATCAGCTGGTCCTACGAAAGAGAAAATGACACAGCCTGCGCCACTTGCTTTCTGCATGTAAAATGACTTGCACTAAAATGTGCATAACAGGTTACATTAGTAGGTATCAACTCTGAACGTTTTAATTCTGAGGCAATGTACTCTTAGAGTCCCACAGCAAATATAAACACTCAGAACAATATTAAGGCTTATAAACCATAATGAATAAGAAGTTCCATCTCAAGTGTAGCAAAGCTTCTGGAGGAAACATGGCAAGCCGTTAACAACGATGAAGTCTGTAGAGAGAAGCTGGAATTGGGGCAGGGGTTTGGGTGTCGGGGAACAGGACTTACTCTCTTGCCCTTGCTCCTCTCAATGCTCTCATTGCTTTAAACTGGCTCCATGGACCTCACCTGCATTTCTGGGCATTCCTCACATTCATTCCTCTACACCCCACTTCACTTCTTCATGGGATAAAACAAGTCAAACGGGCCAAGTTTCCGAGTCACTCGACTCAACCTGGCAGCTCTGTGTTGTTGGCCAGGGCAGTCAGTAGCCTCGTACAGCCCCAGTGTATGTGAGACAGGCCGGCGCAAAGCTCGATGTGGAAATCACACAGAAGAGTTCAAAACTCGTGGTGAAAGAAGGACATCAAGTAACCCGTTGGTTTTTAAGAAATTTTAGATTGTGTATGTGGCTCATATTATCTTTATGATGCACAGCACTGTCCACCTGAAAGGCTCACACTTTGTCTCAGCTTTTGGGTGAACCCAGAAAGGACTACTCAGAATTCTGAACCACACACGATGGCCACACACTCTAAATCCACCTATAATGCAAACACATTCAGTGTTCAAAACCAGAAATGCTATACGTGTTACAGTAGTGGATTAGCCATAAGGAAAATGTAACTCAACTTCCGCTAAACATCTCTAGTGGCTATAACAATGAACCTAGCTCAGTTCAGCTCTTAACAAATTTCTAAAGGATTTAGACATTTAAGTACCTTGTCGTTTTGCATTTCTTCTAATTGCTTTTTTGCATTTTCAACTTCCCATAGGAGAGAATTCTGCAAAAGATACACACACTGCTTTAGGGTCAGTTCTTACAGATGCTGCATGGACTGTGGGATGGCTACTCTTCTGTCTGAAAGCATACAGCACCTTGGGAGGAGGGGCGGACCTCGCTCCCAGAGTGAAGTGTGGGCACAAGGCCGGTTGACAACTTTTAACACTAAATTATACACAATCTCCTCCCTCCCCGACTGATCTTGTATCTTCTAGATATAAGGAGTCTAGGTCCCTGGGGTAAGTGAAACTGCTTTATACTTGCTTTCAGCTTTTGCAGTTCAGTGGTCACTCAGGAAACTGGTGCAGGTTTCACATGCCAAATTCAAATCTGAGACAAAACTATCCCCATCTCAGGCCCAGCCCACAGGTCAGGGTGAAGTGAGGGGACAACCCTGTGTGGTCTCTAGTGAGGTGTGGGTGTCATCTTTGGTTTTATGGAGGGAAAATGTGCCACAGTACTTGTAGTGACCATGGGGCTCTCTCAGGAAAGTGTTGCCCAATTGCCGACCTCAGGGACGGTTCTGGACCTTGTCTTTATGGCACTGGTGCAGCTAGGCCATGTTCTCACTAAACCTGAGCCAGACTGTTGCCCACTGAGCTGTTCTGATGGAGGTTCTCAAACATTTTCCAAAGCATATGAAAAGAGAGAAGGCTGGAGTTGGAATATGAGAATGCTTGCTTTTACTTGTTTCAATCTTTTCTATCATATTATATAAAAGACCCTGAACTAAACTTCCTGATTTGGCTGTGTCAGGCCTTAGCTGCATCACACGGGATTCCTTTGATGCGATTGCCACATGGCACATGGGATCTTAGCTCTCCAAGCAGGGATCGAACCTGTGTCCCTGACCTTGAAAGGCAGACTCTCAACCACTGGACTGCCAGCAAAGCCCCAGAAATAACTTCTAAGAAAGAAACAAAGGGGTGAGGGTGGACCTAGTAGAAAATTCTAGCATGGCGGCTGGTAACATTGGGGCCATTGGTGAATTGGCTCACTAATGCTTTCTGTAAGGGTTGTAGGCACACATTTATTGTCTGTTCCTTTACACACTCCCTGTGGATGCTGTCATGCTTATTGACTAGCACGAAATGCTGCTACTCAGTTATTAGTAACCGGTAAAGACATTCACTCTGGGGCTCTCTATGAGAACAGTTTTCCAACTCCTGGGCCGGAGATTTCCCCCACACAGAGACTGGGCCGGGCCAT
The DNA here is from genome assembly GCA_935064755.1 of Tragelaphus eurycerus. NCBI lineage: Eukaryota > Metazoa > Chordata > Mammalia > Artiodactyla > Bovidae > Tragelaphus > Tragelaphus eurycerus. The sequence goes on from CAKXYN010000237.1 coordinate 229,610, forward strand.
GCCAGGGAAGGCCATGCCAGATGTGCCTCTTTCTAAAGGGGCCATGGGGCTGGGTCACCTCATTCTCCAGAGCAGCCATTCTCTCTTTCAGATGAAGCTGAAGCCTCTCATCTGATTTGGATAGAAGCTGATCCATGGTATCTGATAAGCATTTATTGTGTTCTTCATTTTTTTCTCTCTGCCTTGCCTAAAACAGGAAAAACAAAAACTCATAAACTTCAAAAGCAAGTACGGTCCTTCTTTTAAAAGCATCATGGAGCAGCGATATAAGCAGCCTGTGCCCTGGTTCCAGAGGAGGTTCCCTCCGACAGCCACCTCTGGTGGGCTCTTGAGAATCACCAGCACAGACGGGCAGGTGCAGAGAGAGGCAGGGACTTCACTTGTCAAAGGTCATTCCCAATGCTTCTCTTTGGCAGAGCACCTGGGGGACCTTAGTGTCACTAGCCATTACCTGTCACAGGGGCTCAGCGGGCAAGCAGATTTACACTCAGAAACAAGCAGACTTTAAAGGGGATCAGCTTACACACATTGTAATTTGTTGAATTTCCCAGTATATAAACAGGAGCTTGAATCTGGATTAAGGGGTTATATTCAATTTACAAAGCAAAAGGTGAGAAAATTCATTTTGGGAAAAAAAGCCAGTGTAGATAGACTTTCACATATTTTTCTTTATATGCAACATCACTTGAATTCTTTGTAATGATTGCTGTTGTTCTGTCGCTCAGTCATGTCTGACTGTTTGTGATTCTATGGATTGCAGCACGCGAGGGTTCCCTGCCCTTTACTATCTCCCAGAAGTTGCTCAGACTCACATCATCGAGTCAGTGATGCCATCCAACCATCTCGTCTTCTGTCACACCTTCTTCTCCTGCCTTCGAACTTTCCCAACATCAGGGTCTTTTACAATGTGTCAGTTCTTCGCATCAGGTGGCCAAAGTATTAAACCTTCAGCCTCAGCATCAGTCCTTCCAATGAATATTCAGGACTGATTTCCTTTAGGATTGATTGGTTTGATCTCCATGCAGTCCAGGGGACTCTCAAGAGTGTTCTCCAACACTTCAGTTCAAAAGCATCAGTTCTTTGGTGCTCAGTTGTCTTTACGGTCCAACTCTCACATCCATACATGATTACTGAAAAAAACATAGCTTTAACGAGGTGTTCCTTTGATGGTAAAGTTATGTCTCTGCTTTTCAATATGCTGTCTAGGTTCGTCATAGCTTTTCTTCCAATGATAATTCATATTCAGTTCAGTTCACTTGCTCAGTCGTGTCTGACCGTGCAACCCCATGGATTGCAGCATGCTAGGCTTCCCTGTCCATCACCAACTCCAAGAACTTGCTCAAACTCATGCCCATTGAGTTGGTGTTGCCGTACAACCACCTCATCCTCTGTCATCCACTCTCTTCCTGCCTTTAATCTTTCCCAGAATCAGGGTCTTTTTCAATATGAAAATTCATATTATAAAATGAAATAATTACCTCAAGCAATTTTTAGATGTAATAACAAAGTCGACAAGTCTGTGTTTTATAAAATGAGCATCAATTTCATGGTTTAAAAAGCTGTTTTAGGATGTACTGTATTAAAAAAAAATGGAGAGAAGACAAAAGAATGATCTATTTGAGACTGGATCTTTGTTAGAAATTGATAAAGCTAACTGATGGGTCATGGGTATTTATTATACTACTCTATCCACTTTTGGGCATGTTTGAAATTTTCCATCATAAAAAAATAAAAATTAAATTAAAAAACAGGTCATTTTCCATTAAATGTTTTCTGTTAAAACAGAGTCTTCTTCAGCAACACAACTTGAAGGCATCAATTCTTCAGTGCTCAGCCTTCTTTATGGTCCAACTCTCACACCCATATGTGACTACCAGAAAAACAATAGCTTTGACTATATGGACCTTTGTCGGCAAAGTGATGTCTCTACTTTTCAATATGCTGTCTAGGTTTGTCATAGCTTTCCAAGGAGCAAGCATTTTTTAATCTCATGGTTACAGTCACTATCTGCAGTGATTTTTGAACCCAAGGAAACAAAACCTGTCACAGCTTACACAATAAGACATCGGCATTCAAAGATTTTTAAAGGAAAACAAAAGTTTACTTTGAATTGGCTTAGTCATAAACAGCATCCTGATCTCAACAGCCTCTGAGCAGCAGTTTTGAAGGTAAGGAAGTGCACCCCTGATCGAGAGATATTGAGCTCTCTACCTAAGTGGGGAGGGTGCCTCACCATGGGTCTCATAATGGGAGTCAGAATCACTGCCCCCTGGGAGCCTGCATGTGAGGCTCTGCAGTCCAGGCCCAAGAACACAGGCATGGTGGGGACAGTACTGACACATGAGGCTGGACTTGGGATCCCCACTCCATTTCCTGGATGTTCTGTATCGCTGTGTGGCCAGCCCTTCCAGGAAACCTCTCTCAGGACTTGGTGATTTGAACCTCCACCATCACCCTTTCCTGACGCGCCTTCTGTAGCAGCACAACTACAGTTTTCCTCCTGCCTAGGAGCAGCCATCCTACACACACACACGCTCTATCTGGACCAGCAGTTTGGCATGTGGGACTCCAGCACCACGTCCAAGGTAAGCAGGCTCCACACCTGGGTGCCATGCCTTCAGTTTCATGGGCTCCGGGCTGGCACCCTCAGGTTTGTCTAAGGGGCACTCATGAAGTCCACCTGTATCCCAAGCAGCTCCCCGAACTGGCTGGTCAGAGCAACAAGCAGCCTCTTTGAACATGGGGACACCCTGGCCCCTGCCCACCGCCTATGGGCAAACACCTCTGGCCCTGTTCCGGAGGAGGTGAGTGCCTGGATCAGCAGATGGGGCCACACAAGCACACACTTTGCATCAGAGACAGGGGCAGCGGAAAAAGGCAGCGATGGCCCCCGCCCAAGCCATGTCTCCCGCCCAGAAGCCACCTCCCCATCAGCACATGCACTCGCTGCAGCTCCTTGTTCTCCTCCAGTTGGGCCTCCATCTGGTGCAGTCTCTCCTTGATGCTGCCGTGTCTCTCTCCTGCCTGTCGGCCAAGAACAGCGTCAGCTCTGCTCCCAATGACCCTGTCCTGACTGCACGTGGACTATGACTGCAGGGGCGGCAAGTGGGCCATGCGGACCACGCCCCTGGGTTCGCTCGGGGGCAGGCCCGCATGCCTGCTCAGCTTCGTGTGTGACACGTGGGTCAAGGAGGGTGCTGGTGACCGGCTCATGAGAGAAGACGCGCTCCTCCCCCCATCCCACTGCCACCCAGGTCCTGCACCCTCGGCTGTTGCGCCCCCTCCTCGGACTGCCTGTAGCGAGCCAGCATGGGCAGCAGGCAGCTGCAAGCATGGGACGCCCTAGGCACACGTTCTGCCTTCCTAATCTGGGAGGTAAGTTTAGCTTCCTTAGCGGCAGAGCTTCCAGAAGACAAAAGGTTGGACTACAAGACTGACCAGGGACGGACAGCAGAGATGCCAGGGGACAGGAGAAACCAAGCCTGGAGAGGAAGATCACAGGTAGAAGGGCGCCCCCTGGCGGCTGTTAGTGACCCTGATCTGTGAGGATATGTGAGCACCCAACACCTCTGGCCGCTGGCGACTGGACGGCCCCTCAGCCACTCACTGAGCTCCTGGCAATGCTTCGGACAGCTGCGCAAGCGCAGGCCGGGCCCAATTCTCTATGCCCAGCCAGTGCCCACCCGCAGCATGGGGCAACACCTTTCCCGCCAGGACAGAGTGGCTGGCTGGCTGGCAGTGGGGACGATGTTCCCAACAGAGTCACATCCCTGGGATGTGGCCTCTCACCCGTGGGCTCCCGGGGAGGGTGAGCTGGTAGTGGGGCCCCGGGTGTGCACGTACCCCGCTGTGACTTCTTCAACAAGTGTATGGATAAAGACTTAAAACAGTGTTCATTACAGAGCTATTTTGGCCATCTCTTAAACTAGAATGGTATTTTTCTAGGTCTCTATCATGACCAACCTAGATAGCATATTCAAAAGCAGAGACATTACTTTGACAACAAAGGTTCTTGTAGTCAAGGCTATGGTTTTTCCTGTGGTCATGTATGGATGTGAGAGTTGGACTGTGAAGAAGGCTGAGCACCGAAGAATTGATGCTTTTGAACTGTGGTGTTGGAAAACTCTTAAGAGTCCCGTGGACTGCAAAGAGATCCAACCAGTCCATTCTGAAGGAGATCAGCCCTGGGATTTCTTTGGAAGAAATGATGTTAAAGCTGAAACTCCAGTACTTTGGCCACCTCATGCAAAGATTTGACTCATTGGAGAAGACTCTAATGCTGGGAGGGATTGGGGGCAAGAGAAGGGGAAGACAGAGAATGAGATGGCTGAATGGCATCACTGACTCGATGGACGTGAGTCTCAGTGAACTCTGGGTATTGGTGATGGACAGGGAATCCTGACGTGCTTCGATTCATGGGGTCACAAAGAGTCGGACATGACTGAGCGACTGATCTCATCTGATCTGATCCTGAGAAGCTTTAAGTTGCTGACTGAACTTTGAGTAGCAGTGACTGAGCTGAAGCGTCCTGGGGACACACATAACACAGGACAAAACTGGAGAGAAATTAACATAGGGATGACACAGAAGCTGGGACTGTCTGACACTCAGGGAGTGCTCCCATGTCAAATGGGCAGTACGACCCCCGCATCTGCGCTCCTGTGTGGACTAAGCAGCATGGACAAGGGCACAGTGGTACAGCATGGAAAAAGGCCCTCTGTGTGCTGGCTCCCTGGGGACACAGAGCAGCACCTTGGAGAGCACAGCCACCCTCTGTGCCAGCTCAGCCTCCACCTCGGGCAGTGTCTCCGCCCTCCATAGCATCTGCTGCAGCTTCTCCACCAGCTCCAGGCACTACTGAAACTGGTGGTTCTTATCCTCCATCTCCAAATGGAGAGCAGAGGATCAAAACAGGCTGAGTGGTGTAGCCACTGCCACTTTAAGTAAGCTGAGACAAAACCTAAATGCATGTGTCTACTGGATTATTTCTGTTTCAGAAGCTCTGTCACAGTAAATTTTCTCTCAGTGTTCCTGGGCTTGGTCTCAGTGAGCAGAATACCTCCTGCCAGAGTATTTGCTTTTCCTAAATGTTCCCCAAAGAAGTCTTAAAAAAAAAAAAAAAAAAAGTTCTTATATATTAAAGAAGATCAGTTTTCTGTAGAATCTTGTTCATTCTTATTGACAAGTTAAGGGAAGAAAGGTTCAGTAGAGACCCTTCTTGAAACATCCTCAGAATCATCATTTGAAGGGAACCCTACCGACCGCAGATGGCCACGGGCCTGTAAGCCAAAATATGGCTTTCATATCCTCTGAAATACAGACCTGATAAGAGCGTGCCTGGTGAAATGCCAGTCAACTAATACTTGTAAATGCACTATTATTCTTTTAGCAGATCTTCTTACTCGGAAAAACTTTCAATATAGAACTTTTAGACATATTCTTTTTTAAAAAAAAGAAAAAAAAATAATTTATCTATAAGTTCAGGTTCCTGAGAGGTTAGCATTTGCTTCTAAGCAGCTTTCATATTTTTTTTCTGTGTGCATATAACTCTATGTACATACATACCCAAACAATGCAATATTACTTAAACTCTTCAGAAAACAATAGCATATGGTACGTAGTATTTTCTGATCTGCCTTTTACAGCCATTATTTTGTATATGTCTTTAATTAGCATTCCACATCATACATTTCAGTGGCTTTCTAGTATTTTATTTTTGTGGTGGGGACAATGATACACTTTGACACACACCAGACTGACTCACTTTATTTTGGAGAAGCCAGAGTTGGTTTTCCTGGTTAAGTTCTGATTATCTGAGACCACACAGGAACAGGAGCAAGTAAGGCTCACCAAACCATAGGAAGGACAAAGTCTAATCAGACCGGAGCACTAACCTGCCTTTTGTCACAGTGACCCCAGTTCCCAGCAGGCAGCCAGCTGCCATGAAGTTCCCTGCGGCTCTCTCTGCTCTTTTAGTTAAAATGCTAAAAGCCAACAGATTCAAGTCAAGTAAAACAAGAGTCAGGAGTGGAATCCCACAAAATGGTTAAACCACGCCCCAAATAATTCAAACCTGTAAGTTGCAGTCACCCCAAATTAAAAAAAAAAAAAAAGTATTTCCTTCCAGTATAGCTGATTTATCATGATGCACATCTATACATTTTAGCACAATATTTTACGGTCATAAGAACATTACACTGGGACTTGATTCCCAACGTGGGAGTCACATGAAAAGGTCTTCACCTTCCCTCCTGAGTAATTCACTACTATAAAAGTCGACACAATTTAGTAAAGCCCATTACCTGTCAATGCATAGAATCTTTATTTGTGATTTCATTTTCAAGTTTATCATTGAGGTCGTGCACCTGAGGTAAAGTTTCTCAAGGGTAGTGATTCTCTTTTCCATGTCCTCCTACTGGGCCACGGTCTACACCAGGAATTGCAGAGGAGAAAATGTAAGTTGTTATCATGAAACACTCTGATACATTTAAGAGTAAAAAAAAAGCTGGAGTAAATCCTAAGTTTCAAGTCAAACATAAAGTTAGCATCTTCAAAATTAAAGTCCTAGACATGGCAGTTTTCTCAGATGTGAGCGTCTACCTCAAATGACACATCTGCCACGATTGGCACCCATCTGTCTTAATATTCTGTCTGGCCACTCGGTTTACCAAGCTTCTTTTCTACATAATAAACCCAAACAGCAAACAAAAAGTATACTAAACTACCTTGTTATTGCAAGAATTCCAGGAGGGAAGGTATGTGGCATGAAATCAGGACCTCTGTCTGCTACACCATACAGGCAGGCTTGACCCAGAACAGGGAGGGACCTTCAACAGACCCAACAGCGAGCTCTGAGGCTCATTTCCTTGGGTAAAAGTTGGGGAAATCTCATGCAATTTCCTCCAAATTAAAGAATATTAATGAGTGGAAGGAGAAGTCAAAGTGTAACACAACTGGAAGCAGCCTTCTCAAGCCTAGTGCTTCTAAACCCGAGTTACATCACATGTATGAAACACTCAAACCAGGACCAGAACTTGCTGCTGGTATGACTCCTATCCGCCAGCTCAAAATCCATTTCATGTCCCTCCCTGTTCACTAAGTAACCAATGTGAGCAAAGTCTTAACATGAAAAGTGAAAGGTCTTAAAAATGCTTTTTCCAGAATTCTCTACATATTAAACTCTGCCACCTAATCTCCAAAGAGTAGTATGAATAGGTTATACAAACCTGTGCAAATGTTTCTGTTTTGAGTTCTCACACAGAATTACTCACAACAAGCTACTAAAAAAGTACACCTCCAACTACATGTTGGAGGGGCTCTGTCTGAGACGGTCTCACGAGGGAGGTGGGGCAGGGTGGGCACTGTCTGTCTGCGTACAAAGGAGAGGTGAGGCTCACAGGAGGAGGCCTGAACCGCCAGCACTCTTCTGTTTTCACAGTTACCATTAGGTGGTTTCTCATAAGTCATGTCACCCGCAGACATGACCACCAGAAACATCATGATTCCACATGATTACACAGCTCGGGCCTGAGGATCTGAGGGTGATCAAATGCCACTCGACTTGTCTGACCACTGGTATCATTGTCACACATACCTTCAAGTAGCAGAACCTCAGAAAACTAGAGAAAATGGCCAGGCAAGCTGTCTCAGCAGAGCCCACACAGCATGCTCCCATCTCTCAGAGAGAATGGGCTCCACAGACATCACCAGACTAGCCTGAGTGAATAAGAAGGAAATTTCAGCATCATCAGGAACACATTCGACAGGCAGGGTGGTGGTGGGGAATGAACCAGGAGACTGGGGTTGACATATATACAGTACTGATACTATGTATAAAGTCAACGAGTAAGGATCTAGTGTACAGCACAGGGAAGTCTACTCATTGCTCTGTGGTGAAGTAATTGGGCAGTAAATTTAAAACAGAGGGATATATATATATATATATATATATATATGATTGATTCACTTTGGTGTACAGTAGAAATTGACACAGTAGTGTAAAGCAGCTATACACCAATAAATGAATGAATGGATGAATGAATTTTTAAAAAAGGAACACTCTGGGCCCCCTAGAACTTGTAGAAATGAGGAGTCCACACCCAGAGTGCAGCACAGCACTAGGGCTGCCCTCATGTTGGTCCACTGCCAATGGACCACCTGGACCAGGCCTCTTCTGCCCCAGATACTTCAATGTAGAGGCAGGGAGGCAGCCAGTCATGGTCTTGCCAGTGCTCTGCTCTTACTCATCCAGCCATCCCAAGGCTGAGATCACGGGAGAACAAGGGACCCACATTCCATCTCAAGACAACAGACACAGCCACCCTCACTCACTTCATGGACATCCAGCTGCAGTTTCGTGTTCACTTCCTTGGACTTGAGGAGATCCTTCCAGGCCATGTCCAGGTCCTCCTCCAGCTCTGTCACGTGGGCAGAGAGGGCTGCCAGGCACTCCTTCATCTGGCTCGGCTCCTGTGACTGCTTGTCTATGCCTTCCTAGAGTTTGATCACCTTAGGCAAGTCTTCCTTGTGGCTTACAGAGCCGTTGTAGGGTCTCCAAGGGGAAAGGAAGGCTTAGACAGCCTTCTTTTGGGAGGGAGGGAACACAGCACTTCCGGGCAATTAGTGAGGTGAAAACTGCCTTCTGCACTCTGGGATCTCAGAGGACCCTCACGGCCACTCAGACCTACATGGTGCACTGGTGAGAGATCCCAACAGCCCCGCACAGACTGGATGGTAAGACAAGAACCAGACAGAGAGCGAGACCAAGGACTTGCCTTTCCATTGGCACTTGGCATGTTTTCTTGTTCATGATTTACATCAAGCACCCCGTCCATTAGTATCTTTTCCTGGTTATTCTCTTTAAGAATCATTTGCTAAAACCAAAAAAAATGAATCAGAGTTAAGAAATAAGTAAAGACAGCAAAACTCCACCTGGAAAAACTCAACTCTAAACTGAAAACACAACATAAAAAGAAAATACATTGTAATTCTATCCATCCCGAATACAACTAGGTAATTAGAGTCAGAATTTGTCTTCTACTGGACAAAGGGGTACTTAAGAGATCCTGCAGCTCTGAGCCATAAGTCTAGTTTACTAGTTATTAAAATAACCCAAGTGGGATGCTCCTCAATTAGAAAGATAAATAATATTTGATGTCCACCACTACAGCCTTCATACTTTTTTAAAATGAAAGGATACAAATGACAAACCCTTAACTGAAATTACACAATGACTGATCAAACTTACCTCTTTGTATGTAGCACTTAATTCTTCTTCTAACAAAGTACACCTTTTGAGCGCTACTCATAATCACTCTCTCAACTGAAATAAAAGGAGTCCAGTCACTGTGTATTGATGTGTGTATACACGTTAGTGCACTTTTGACTGTATACTCACCCTAATACATGGCTACTGTAACACAATATTTTTAATATCTTTCTTTGATTTTAATGTCAAGAAAATCTACTTGTTAACAGCTTTAAATTCTAAGTCTGAGAGAACAAAATGTTATCCTAAATTAATTCTATTACCCAGTTTTTAACTGCAAATTTATATACAGAATATAGTAAATCTTGAGACATTTATGTCAACTAATACTTTTTAACTTGGGGCTTCCCAAGTGGCTCAGTGGTAAATAATCTACCTGCCATTGCAAGAGGCAGGTTCGATCCCTGGGTCGGGAAGACCCCTGAAGTAGACGATGGCCACCCATTCCAGTATTTTTGCCTGGGAAGTCCCATTAAGAGAGAGGTGTGGTCGGCTACAGTACACAGGGTCGCAAAGAATGGGACATGACTGAGCATATACGCAGGCAACACTTTTTAACCATATAAAACTCTGACTTCTTATGGAAAAAAAATATATTTACAAGAATTCTAGAAGCTCAGAAGTCAACTAGTTACATAAATAGGTGCATCATCCACCTAACAAGGCAGCAAGTATACAAATCCAGGACGGCCAGGTGGCTGGTACCTTATCATCCAGGGCCTTGTGGTCCTTGAACAGATTTCAGTGCCCTGAGTACCTCTACCTCACTGGTCATGCTGGCTGGGGACTGCGCCTGCTGCTTGCCCACCATCATCCGGAGGGACGGCATGTACCAGGAAACCAGGCACTCCAGGTATTCCAGCAGCAGCTGCAGGGCAGGGCCAAAGGAACACTTTCAACCTCATACTAGAATTCAGGGCTGATAACTACTCTCAGCCTTACCCTATAGCCGAAAACATGCTAAGGCACGTCTGAATCCCTCCAGTTCAGTCTAAAGTTAGAGTGGAACTCCCCAGGGGCCCAGTAGTTAAGACTCCACATTTCTGCAGGGGTCATGGGTTTTAATCCCTGGTCAGGGAACTAAGATCCCACACAAAGTGTAGCGTGGACAAAAATGTAAGTTAAGAGAACTCCCCTCCTCAAATTTACTAAAATTACATTAGCTCTCACCATAAATTTGAAGCAAGTTATGAGAACCCCGAACTGATCCACTGGCATCTGCTCAGTGAAAAGACGTGAAAAATGACTTGAAAATCAGACAGAGTTTAAAGACACGAGCAACACGGAAGCCAGTGGTGACCCCCACAAGGCAAATGTCTAACTTTAGACTGAACTGGAGGGATTCAGACGTGCCTTAGCATGTTTTCGGCTGTAGGGTAAGGCTGAGAGTACTTATCAGCCCTGAATTCAAGTATGAGGTTGAAGGTGTTCCTGTGGCCCTGCCCTGCAGCTGCTGCTGGAATACCTGGAGTGCCTGGTTTCCTGGTACATGCCGTCCCTCTGGATGATGGTGGGCAAATGTCAACACATGAGAATCCCCCTACTGGCCCTTGTGTTGTTCCTTTCTGCTTTCAGCTCAGCGATTTCTTCTCTTTTAAGAAGTTGCTCCTTGCATATATTTAGTTCTTCAGTAGGAGTTGAAACTCCTAGAAAACAGTTAAATGAGTAACTAAATGCAAACACAAATTAAAAGACAGCAAGACTCTGAAGACTGATGCTGTCATGTCTCTCCAGGCTCCACACAAAAGATCTCCCTGCCCCTCCAGAGAAGAAGGTGTCCACTGACTCCAAGACCACAGAGACCACCACAACTCAGACCGGCCTTCAGCCTCCACCTCGACCTGGCAGGCACGCAGCAAAGGAGAACCTGGAATCCAAGCTTGCCTTCTCAAGATCCAGGGATGTCTAAAAAACTTTCCTAAACATAAACCTAATGACAAAGTTGATAAAGAGATTCTTAAATGACACATAGACAAGTGACTTAGAAACACTGGGGAGAGTGAAGAAAAAAGGTAAGGTCTACAAGGCCACCAGGCTTTGGAGTGTTCCTCTGGGAAAAAGGCTGATGGCAACCCAAGGCCATCTGTTAGACTCACTCCACTGAAGTCACTCAGTCATTCAATAAACCGGTTAAAATATTAAATTCATGTTATATGTCTAGTTCAGTTCAGTTACTCAGTCATGTCCGATTCTTTGCGGCCCCATTAACTGCAGCATGCCAGGCCTGCTTGTCTATCACCAACTCCCAGAGTTTACCCAAACTCATGTCAAAGAGTCAGTGATGCCATCCAGCCATCTAATCCTCTGTCATCCCCTTCTCCTTCTGCCACTAATTCTTCCCAGGATCAGGGTCTTTTCCAGTGAGTCAACACTTGACATGAGTTGGCCAAAGTATTGGAGCTTCAACTTCAACATCAGTCCTTCCAATGACCACCCAGGACTGACCTCCTTTAGGATCAAATGGTTGTATCTCCTTGCAGTCCAAGGGACGCTCAAGAGTCTTCTCCAACACCACAGTTCAAAAGCATCAATTCCTCTGCGCTCAGCTTTTCTCATAGACCAACTCTCACATCCATACATGAGCACTGGAAAAACCATAGCCTTAACTAGATGGACCTTTGTTGGCAAAGTAATGTCTCTGCTTTTCAATATACTATCTAGGTTGGTCATAACTTTCCTTCCAAGGAGTAAGAGTCTTTTAATTTCATGGCAGCAATCACCAGCTGCAGTGATTTTGGAGCTCCCAAAAATAAAGTCTGACACTGTTTCCCCATTTATTTCCCATTAAGTGATGGGACAAGATTCCATGATCTTAGTTTTCTAAATGTTGAGCTTTAAGCCAACTTTTTCACTCTCTTCTCTCACTTTCATCAAGAGCCTCTATAGTTCTTCTTCACTTTCTGCCATACGGGTGGTGTCATCTGCATACCTGAGGTTATTGATATTTCTCCTTGAAATCTTGATTCCAGCTTGTTCATCTTCCAGCCCAGCTTTTCTCGTGATGTACTCTGCATATAAGTTAAATAATCGGGGTGACAACATACAGCCTTGAAGTACTGTTTTGCCTATGTGGAACCAGTCTCTTGTTTCATGTCCAGTTCTAACTCTTGCTTCCTGACCTGCATATAGGTTTCTCAAGAGGCAGGTCAGATGATCTGGTATTCCCATCTCTTTCAGAATTTTCCACAGTTAATTGTGATCCACACAGTCAAAGGCATTGGCATAGTCAATAAAGCAGAAACAGATGTTTTTCTCTGGAACTCTCTTGCTTTTTTGACGATCCAGTCGATGTTGCCAATTTGATCTCTGGTTCCTCTGCCTTTTCTAAAACCATCTTGAACATCTGGAAGTTCACAGTTCACATATCGCTGAAGCCTGGCTTGGAGAATTTTGAGCATTACTTTACTAGCATGTGAAATGAGTGCAATTGTGTGGCAGTTTGAGCATTCTTATGCATTACCTTTCTTTGGGATTGGAATAAAAACTGACCTTTTCCAGTCCTGTGGCCACTGCTGAGTTTTCCAAATTTGCTGGCATATTGAGTGCAGCACTTTTACAGCATCATCTTTCAGGATTTGAAGTAGCTCAGCTGGAATTCCATCACCTCCACTAGCTTTGTTTGTAGTGATGCTTTCTAAGGCCTACTTGACTTCACATTCCAGGACATCTGGCTCTAGATGAGTGATCACACCATCGTGTTTATCCGGGTTGTGTATTTTGCCGCAATTTGCATGCACACAGGGCCATCCACGTGGTGAAGTTGCTCAAACTGAACTGCACGGAGTCTTTCATTCTTCTATTTTTCTTAGCACAAATAAAAAAATCCTGGGCTGTGTATCCCCTACTACATACTGAGTATTCAGCACCCAGAGAGTGCCCAGCATTTGTAAGAGGCATGCGGTAGACATTTGAAGCTATGAGGATGTATGTTATACATGTAAGCAATAGGTACTCATCATTGAAATACTGGACACACTGGTCTGTGCTTTGTAAGATGGGAGACATTAAAGGGCTTAGCCTCTCTGCTTCAAGGACTGACTCTCTAGCTCGATCCTCACGCCCCAGAGACTCCTCAAGCCAGTGTTCCCCTTCTTGTGGGGCCCCTGCCCATCCTCCATGCAGCAACTGCACAACCTCTTACAATGTCAACCTGCTGGGGTCGATCCTGCCCACTAAGGCCAAAATGCCCTGGCCAGCAGGGTCCACAACCATGCTAACAAAATGAAACACAATCCCAATGCTTTGCAGGATGAGGGCCAATCCGAAGAGTCCAGCCCCCGGCTGCTCTCACCTCAGGCCACTCTGCTTCCAGGACTTCGGCCGAGGCCAAGTTCTTCCTTGTCTTGGCCTTTGCCTTGGGGTTGCAGCACTGAAAAAGCACCCACAGGCAGGCCTTGCTGTGACCCATCCTTGCAGATGGGGGCAGCATCCCACTCAGGAGCAACTGCTGTTTCACAGTCTCATACATCAGCACCCGAACTATCACCACCAATCTCACACTACGATCACTGCTATTCACACTACAACCACTGCTCTCACACACACCCCTCTCACTTTTGATCTCACACACACTGCTCTCACACACCACTATCACACACAGCGCTCTCACACTATGACCACTGCTCTCACACTATGACCACGAGCACCACTGTCTCAGGTAGAAATGGTGCAAAGGCTCTGCCACCAGCACATCTTCCAGGATCCAGAAACCCAGAATGCACTCAGTCACAAAAGGCTCTGTGGTCACAGAGGGGCTGGGCTCAGGCCCAACGTCAAGGGTGCAGGTTGGGGGGAGGAGCTGCTAAAAAGATGACAGCTGAGTGTGGGGTGTGGGAGAAGGAAGGCCATACCCACAGCTCAGGCCCACCATCAAACATGACCCTGCAAGATACTGGGTCACAGTCGAACTGAACAGTTTAAACTGATTCAGAAACCACCACCTCTAGGAATGAGCATGTCTTCTAAGTGGGCTTCTTCCGCCTCCACCCCCCAAACAAGCCTCTGGTGAGGCTACTGAAAGGGAACCCCTGAACTCAAGGGTGTCCCCAGAACCCACGCAGCTGAGGTGGACTCACCACCCTAGCTGCCTCTCACTCTCACCCTGAGCTTGGTCCTCCCTGACTGACTCCCTCACTCGAGCTCAACAAGGGTTTGACCAACCTCGCTCCAGGCACTTAAAATGAACCCACAGTGGGTACAGGGGTTCATTCAACCTGCTGCAAACTCGCCCTCTTAACTTCTACCCTGGGCTGCCAGAAGACTCTGCCCCATGGGGGCTGCACAGTGGAGGTTCAGGAGTGTCCCTGCCTCGAGCCACAACAGCCAGCGCCTCCCAGACCCTGCCAGGTGCTGCCCCACCCTCCGCCCCTGAGTCTCCCACCCCTCTCCTTGCCCCACTCCCACCCTGGCGGCTCTCCACTCGCCAGGGCACAGGCCACACTGCTCCTGGCTCAGCCTGGACCTCTGCTGTCACTTGAGGACCTCGATCCCCAGGGTGTTTGGGGTCCTATATCCACCCATCTCAGCAATTACACACTCTGGGAGAGACAGAGTACAGTTTGGGGTCCCGCCCGTAGTTCACGCTGAACACATTCTCATTTTTTGGCTTTATCTACTGGAGTTCTCTGAGATGTCTTTTTAAAACCTCAACTGTTGCTTTCAAAAGTACTGAAAAATCACTGTGCTCAATTTTAAGAATAGAATCTTCATTTTCAACCTTAAAGTGAAACTGGAGGGAAGACTAAAAGCAATCATTTTTTCAAACTGAAAAAGAAAGCCCACATGTGACCATGTCACAGAATACATGTCACGTAACCCCTCCCTCCTCAGCCTTCTCCTCCACCACCAGCAGCCCTTCATTGCAAGGCCTGCCCTGGGCTGGCAGGGATAGAGGAAGAAGGCAGACCAGCTCCTCTGTCTCCAGGCCACGTGGTCCGCTTGCTCTGCTTGCTCCGCTTGCTCCACCTTCTTCCCAGGTTCACGTGGCACTGAAACAGCCCAGGCCAGCTGGGGGTCCTGATCAGAAACACAAATGTGGGTACTAAGCAAGGACCTTTGGTTCTTGCTTTCCCCGGTATCAAATAAAGATGATCAATAAAATTACTGTGACTGTTATATGTGGCTTCAGATGACAGACGACACCCAGGGCATCCCCACTTCCAGTGACAGACGCAAGAAGCTTGTAGGTCAGCCTACCAGGAGTTAGAAATACATTTTAAGAGGTCCTTCAGATCAGATCAGATCAGTAGCTCAGTCGTGTCCGACTCTTTGCGACCCCATGAACTATAGCACGCCAGGCCTCCCTGTCCATCACCGGCTCCCAGAGGTCACTCAGACTCACATTCATCGAGTCAGTGATGCCATCCAACCATCTCATCCTCTGTCGTCCCCTTCTCCTCCTGCCCCCAATCCCTCCCAGCATCAGAGTCTTCTCCAATGAGTCAATTCTTCGCATGAGGTGGTCAAAATACTGGAGTTTCAGCTTTAGCATCATTCTTTTCAAAGAAATTCCAGGGCTGATCTCCTTCAGAATGGACTGGTTGGATCTCCTTGTAGTCCAAGGGACTCTCAAGAGTCTTCTCCAACACCACAGTTCAAAAGCATAAATTCTTCGACACTCAGCCTTCTTCACAATCCAGCTCTCACATCCATACATGACCACAGGGAAGACCATAGCCTTGACTAGGCGAACCTTTGTTGGCAAAGTGATGTCTCTGCTTTTGAATATGCTATCTAGGTTGGTCATAACTTTCCTTCCAAGGAGTAAGCATCTTTTAATTTCATGGCTGCAGTCACCATCTGCAGTGATTTTGGGGCCACCCAAAATAAAGTCTGAAACTGTTTCCAGTGTTTCTCCATCTATTTCCCATGTAGTGATGGGACCAGATGCCATGATCTTCGTTTTCTGAATGTTGAGCTTTAAGCCAACCTTTTCACTCTCCACTTTCACTTTCATCAAGAGGCTTTTTAGCCCCTCTTCACTTTCTGCCATAAATGTGGTGTCATCTGCATATCTGAGGTTATTGATATTTCTCCCAGCAATCTTGATTCCAATTTGTGTTTCTTCCAGTCCAGCATTTCTCATGATGTTCTCTGCATATAGGTTAAATCAACAGGGTGACAATATACAGCCTTGACGTACTCCTTTTCCTATTTGGAACCAGTCTGTTGTTCCATGACCAGTTCTAACTGTTCCTTCCTGACCTGCATATAGATTTTTCAAGAGGCAGATCAGGTGGTCTGATATTCCCATCTCTTTCAAAATTTTCCAAAGTTTATTGTGATCTACACAGTCAAAGGCTTTGGCATAGTCAATAAAGCAGAAATAGATGTTTGTCTGGAACTCTCTTGCTTTTTCCATGATCCAGCAGATGTTGGCAATTTGATCTCTGGTTCCTCTGCCTTTTCTAAAACAGAGGTGCTTAGGCAGCCACAATCCAAGATTTCAAACAAAAGGGAAGCCCAGCGAGGTAACTAGAGACTGAGAGGGCTGCTCCTTCCCTAGGGGCATCTGAACAAAGCTGACTCTGAGAAGAAAAGGCAGGGAAAAAATCAAGCGGAGTGGGCTGGCTAACACAGCTCTGGACAGTTCCTTGGACTGGGAAGACAAAAATTCGAGTACAGGCCTGACAAGTCAGTCCGGATGTCAGAAAATGTGCCAAACACTGCCCAAACCAGCTGAGCACTGAATATCAGTCACCTCATGGTGCTCAGGAGACAGACGGTGGGTCAGGACCTACCAAGAAGGAGGAGCCCTGGGAAGCACCCCAGGCTTCGAGATGGAGATGCTGGAAGGCTCCTCCCTGGGGTCGGGGGGAAGGTGGGTGAAGGCTGCTGAGACTGAGCTTACAAGGATCCCCCAGCCTCAAATCCCTCAGGCTCTGAGTGAACAGACAGCTCTGTCCCCACTGGAGGTCTGCATCAGAGGAAACTCTGGAGAAGACAGCATCACCAGAACCTCTAGTGTTTTCCAAACATAATGTCCAACATGAAATCAAAAAAGCAAAAGAGGGTGTAACAACAAACAGGACGAAGAGAAAAAGAACTGAACCAGATCCAGAGGTATCAGATGTATATTAGCGTATCAGAGGTATGCTGGAGGCATCAGGTGCAAACGTCACCTGTTCAAAAATATATTTGAGAAAAGGAAAAATTTCTGAGAATCAAAACTGAATCTAGAACTTTACAATAACAGTGAGTGAATTTAAAAACTCAGTCTCTGGGCTTAACATCAAATTGAACTAAGCTGAAGAGAGGATCAGTGAACTGAAGGATGGGTCAGTTAAATATATATATATATAGGAAAAAAAGTATAGAATATTTTGAAGGAGCCTGTTGTGAAACTACATTGTTAAA
The DNA here is from genome assembly GCA_935064755.1 of Tragelaphus eurycerus. Classification (NCBI taxonomy): domain Eukaryota; kingdom Metazoa; phylum Chordata; class Mammalia; order Artiodactyla; family Bovidae; genus Tragelaphus; species Tragelaphus eurycerus. The sequence goes on from CAKXYN010000237.1 coordinate 247,233, forward strand.
AATTATAAATGGGGACCCTCATGGTGGAGAAAAGACAGAAAGGGGAATAAGAAATGCCTACAGGGGTTGAAACTAAAGGGCCTCTTAATGAAAGTGAAAGAGGAGAGTGAAAAAGCTGGCATAAAACTCAACATTCAAAAAATGAAGATCATAGCATCTGGCCCCATCACTTCATGGCAAATAAATGGAGCAACAATAGAAACAGTGACAGACTTTATTTTCTTGAGCTCAATAATTGCTGCAAATGGTGAAATTAAAAGATGCTTGCTCCTTGGAAGGAAAGCTATGACAAACCTAAACAGCATATTAAAAAGCAGAGACATTACTTTGCTGACAAAGGTTCATTTAGTCAAAGCTATGGTTTATCCAGTAGTCATGTATGGATGTGAGAGTTGGTCCATGAATAAGGCTGAACACCAAAGAATTGATGCTTCTGAACTGTGGAGGTGGAGAAGAGTCTTGATAGCCCCGTGGACTGCTAGGAGAGCCAACCAGTCAATCCTAAAGAAAATCAGACCTGAATATTCACTGGAAAGACTAATGCTCAAGTTTCAATACTTGGGCAAACCAATGTGAAGAACTGACTCACTGAAAAATAACCTGATGCTGGGGAAGACTGAGGGCAGGAGGAGAAGGGGATGACAGAGGATGAGATGGTTGGATGGCATCAGCGACTCAATGGACATGAGCTTGAGCAAGCTCTGGGAGTTGGTGATGGACAGAGAAGCTTGGAGTGCTGCAGTCCATGGGGTCCAGTCACAATGGGTCAGACACTGAGTGACTGAACTGACTGACAGGGACAGTGGCAAGAGTTGGTTCAAGAATCAGACCACTGACTCAAAAATGAAAACCACACATTGGTTTCAGCTCCTCTGCGCATGCCTAAGGCAAGAAAAAAATGTTCAAGAGCTCAGACAAAAAAAAAAAAAAAGTGTGGCTTTTAATGGCACAGCAACACTGAGAGCTGACTTTTCAAGAACAAGGAAGTCAGAAGATAATGGACTTGCATCTGTAAAATGCTGAAAAACAAATAACCACCAACCTGGAATTCTATACCCAAGAAAAACACTCCTCAAAAGTGAAAGCAAAATAAAGACTTTTAGGGCACATGGAAATGAGACAACTCATCACCCACAGACATGAACCAACAAAAATTAAGAAAATGCTTTGGGGAAAAGAAAAGTAGTCTCTGATGGAAATTAAAAAAACGAACAAACAAACAAGTAAAGACCAACAATGTGGTAACTGTGAGGGGAAATACTAACTTTACAAAACAACGATGTTAACGTCAAAAATATATCTAACAATTTAAAGTGTAACAGTGACAAGGAGGAAACAGTCACGCCAGGGAGGCAGTAAAAGTACTAATTTAGACTTGAATGTAAGACACACGCTGTATCTGCGAATGTACACCCAACAACCTGACAGAGGAGTACAGAACTAGAAAAACATTTCATGCTTCTAATAGAAGGCAAGAGAAAAGAACACAGAATAGGTGGGACAAACAGAAAACAAACAGTCTCATGGTATCTACACATTGAAATATCAACATGATAAATAGAGCAAATACTCTCATTAAAAGATAAAGTGTCAAACTGATTACAAAGAAATCTATACACTATTCACAGAGGTACATGTTAAGATGGAAGATCTTTTAGACAGGTGAAAGTAAAAGATATCCAGACAAACAAGGACAGAAAACTGATATGGCAATATCACTGTCAAATAGTGTCCAAAGAAAGAAGCATTACTAGCGATAAAAAGGAGCATCTCATACTAATACAAGTCCAGTCTAGTAAGAAGATGAAGATTCTAAATTTGAATGTATCTAATAACATAACCTCAAAATATCAATACATAAAAACTGACAGAAATAGAAACGGAGTAACAGTTAAGTTCATAATCACAATGGGAGATGTTAAAGACATATCTCTCATGGAACTGGGCTCCCTGGTACGTAGTCACCTGCAGCCATGAATTACCTAAAATATGGCTGGCTTTACAATGAGATGTGCTGCAAGCATGAAACACACACTGCATTTTAAAGACTTAGCATGAAAAAAGAACGTGGAACATTTCATTAAGCTTTATCATGCTAATTACACACTGAAATGATATATTTTGGGTGTGCTAAAATAAAATATATTACAGGTAATTTCACCTATTTCTGCTTTATTCACTGTGGCTACTGGTATCTGAGTTACATGAGTGACAAACCTGATCTAACTGATACACACAGAACATTGCATTCCCACTGATACATATTATTTTCAGGAGCCCAGGGAGCATATAACAAAGTGAATATATATTGGGTCATTAGGAAAACTCGAATTATTTCAAAGGACTGAAATAATGCAGGGTATACTTAGGGATTGCAATGGGCTGACGGTTTATGTGCCCTCAAACTTCACCTTGCACGTGGTGATGATCCTAGGAGGCAGGCACTCTGGGAGGGGTCAGGTCAGGAGGGAATTGGCTCCCATGCTTCAACAACAGGGAGAAACAGCAGGAATTCTAGGAACGAGGAAACAGGCATCACCAGACATGGCACCTACTGGTGATCTTGGGACTTCCCAGCCTCTAGGAGTATAGGAAACAACTTTCTGTTGTTTATCAGCTAGTCTATGGTATTTATAACAGTAGCCCAAAAAGACGAAGACGGGGCTTTTCATGGAATTAAGCTAGAAATCAAAAAAGGGTCACTAGAAAAACCTCCCCAAACATTGAGAAGTTAAATAACATACTTCTTGAAGAATTTCATAAATAATAATTTTAAAAAACACAATGAAAATTAGAAAATACTTTTCCATAAAAGATAATGAAAATCTGGCTTATTCAAACTTGTGGGACACAGCAAACTATGTTTAGGGGGTAACTTAAAGCCTTAAACACATATACTGGAAAAGAAGGAAGGCTAAAAATCAATTAAGCCTCTATCCCTAGAAAGAAGAAAAAAAAGGCAAAGCAAAATAAACACAAGGCAGATGGGAAAAAAAAGAGCAGAAAATAAGGAAACAGAAATCAAATATGATTTTTTTAAAAACAAAGCCAAAAGTTGGTTCTTTGAAAGGACAGATAAACCTGATAAACCCCTAGAGAGACTTATTAAAAAAAAGAGACAAAGCACAAATCACCAGCATCAAGGATTTTTAAAAGGGGAGACAACACATCTTGCAGATAAGAAAGATATTATGAACCATAGTTCACTTACTAACTGGAGAGTCTGCTGGCCTCAATAAATTCCTAGCAGGGAGGAAATGATTTCTTAAATAGAACCTAGAAGACATACAGAATCAGAAAATTTTATTTGCATGAAAAAAAAATTACATCTGAAATCAAAATCCTCACTACAATGAAACCAACTGGTTTTGCCAATCAATTCTTCCAAAACTCTAGGGAAGAAAACAGTAGTCTCACAGGAATTCTTGGGTAAACAAGAAACACTCTCCAACCTTGTTTTATAAGACTAGCATATCTCCTTGATACTAAAACTAACAAGGAAGAAGTACAAGAAAGTAAAATTACAGACTCTGAGTATAGATGAAATAATCCTAAATAGAATGCTAACAAATAAAGTACAACAGAAGGAGAATACATCTAGACCAGTTTGAGGTTGTTTTAGACTCACAAATTTTTTTTAAAGTTAAAACACCACATAAAAGAAAAATCACCTGTTTCAAAATCTGCAGAAAATAAACTTGAGAAAAGTTAATGTAATAAATTTAGTTCGTGACTAAGAAAAAACTCTTACTAAACTAACAGAGAAGAATTTACATATTTTGATAAAAAATATCTACAAAAAAGCTAATATCATGTGTGATGGTGAAATACTGAAACCTTTTCTTCTGATAATGGGAAAGAGACAAGGATACTTATTCTCACTACTTCTGTTCTCCACTGTACTCTGTACTGGAGACCCTAGTCCATACAATAAGGCAAGAAAAAGAAAAGAGTTATCACAGTTGCAAAGGGGAAAAAAAGAACTTATTTGCAGACATAATTGTGTACACATAAATAAATATAATTAGAATTATTTGGAATAAATGGATTTAGCAAGTGAATATAGAAGAGTCAATTCTGTGAAGAAGGCTGAGCGCCAAAGAATTGATGCTTTTGAACTGTGGTGTTGGAGAAGACTCCTGAGAGTCCCTTGGACTGCAAGGAGATCCAACCAGTCCATTCTGAAGGAGATCAACCCTGGGATTTCTTTGGAAGGAATGATGCTAAAGCTGAAACTCCAGTATTTTGGCCACCTCATGCGAAGAGTTGACTCATTGGAGAAAACTGACGCTGGGAGAGATTGGGGGCAGGAGGAGAAGGGGACGACAGAGGATGAGATGGTTGTATGGAATCACTGACTCGATGGATGTGAGTCTGAGTGACCTCCTGGAGCTGGTGATGGCCAGGGAGGCCTGGCGTGCTGCAGTTCATGGGGTCGCAAAGAGTCGGACACAACTGAGTGACTGATCTGATCTGATTTGATATCTATTAGGAATTTATAATAGCACTGAAAATATCAATATATCTAATTAAACATGTACAAGACATACAGCAAACTATAAACTCCTAAGATAAATTAAGGAAGATCTAAAAAATTGGGGAGCTATCTATATTGTGTTCATGGATTATAAGAATAACATAAAAGACACACACACAGAGTGAACTGCGTGAGGCAAAGCATATGTTGGGCAATCATTTCACCACTTCTATGGGCATCAAGTCATCACAATGCAGACTTGAAATACACACAAACTGTGTCTGTCAATGACTCCTTAGTGAAGCTGGGGGTCTAAAATCAGTGCCTAGCACTTGGTAGCTGGCAGGTGTGGGAACCTGGGTTCATGTGCAGACTGTACACACTCTTAATCACAGGTGAGACCTGAAGCACCCCAGAAACTCTCCATTTTTCTTTTTCTGTTTTTCTCTGTTCCTCTTGCCATTTGTGTTTAATGGATTCCCATTATCGAGTGAGCAGTGTCAATGCAGCAATAATGTTTCCCCATCTATGATGGAGCATGTAACACCAACAGACTTCCAAATCGTCCTGAGATAACTGGAGTGCCCCACCACAACAGAAAGCAAAGAAACATGACATTCCCCAAGACAGAGCTGCCCGACGGCAGTGGGGACTATGGTCCACCAGATGTGCCAAGGGGACCCCCAGGGGTTTGGAGCCCATGCTGGGCCCTTCAGCTTCAGTCCACACTTGCCTTTCCATCATTCTGGGGCTCCTGGCAGAAGAAAGCCAGGCCACAGAAGGGGGATGGTGTGTCTGGCCTGTGGTACTCAGGGCAGGACTGAGTCGGGTCTGTGCTGGGCTCCACGTCCAGTCACCACCTTTGGAGTGTACAAAGTTCTTGGGATCATTGTAGGTTTTTGGCAAAAAGCAATGGAGCTGAAGTCACTTAGGATATTTTTTAGGAAGAAATCCTCACTAGGGATTCACTCAGTGCCAGCCTCAGCCCGTAGTGGGATGCAGACTCCTTCCTAGTCATCCATGGCTCTGCCCACAGTCCGCCAGGGAAAGGGGAGGCTCCTGGACACTGGGTGCCACATGGGGTTCTTCCCCCACTTTGAGTGAAGGGTTGCAGTCCCCAGGATGAACTTGGCTCACCCTTCCACCTCTGATGCTGAGGCGCCTGTGCCTTCCACAACCGGCAGATCCAGCCTCTCCGAGGGCCTCCGTGTCACTGCACAGGCCTTGTTCATGCGGCCCCAGCAGGCAGGGTGAGTCCTGTGCTGAGCCTCTCAGCTCGCTGGCTTCGCTGCCCACATTGGGGCCATGCAGGAGCACCACATGTCCACTGAACGAGTGCATGAAGGCCTCTAACAATGATGGTGATGATGATGAGGAGGAGGAGGTGAAGGGGGTTGATATCTAAGTGTCAGTCCCTGATTCAGGTATCTGTGCATACTAACTCATTTAACCTCATGACAAGATTGTGTGTTGTGTGGGGTGGGGGAGGTGGGTCCTGCCACCGTTCTCACCTTGGAGCTGGCAAGTTCACTCTCAGTGTCCAAGGGTGGCTGCAGCCACTGGCCACAGACTGGACAGCTTTAACACAAATTAATTCCACCCCCCCCCATTTCTGGAGTCAGAAACCTGTGATCAAGGTGTAGGCTGGGCTGAGCTCCCTTCAGAGGCTCCAGGGGAGGGTCCCTCTGGCCTGGTCTAGCCCTTGGGGGACCCCAGGCCTCCCTGGGCTTGTGGCCACACCAACCCAACCTCTGTGTCCATCTGCACAAACTTTCTGCCCTGGGTGGCTCTGTGCCTCAGGTCACTCCCCTTCTCTTCCAAGGACACTGTCATTGGATTTAGGGTCCACATGCATCCCGGGTGATCTGGTGCAGAGATCAGGAACTTACTTCCATCTGCTGAGACATTTCATCAGAATAAGGTCACCTTTGCAGGCTGCAGAAGGATGGATGGCTTTTGGAGCCACTACTCAACCCCCCGGACTTGTCACGAAGCCACAGGGCAGAGCCTCAGTGGGCTTGGTGCAGGAGGTTTCAAAGAAGCAGGGCTCCAAGACCTCAGTCCTGGGGCTACCTCAAGAACACACTTAGGATCAGGACACTCGAGCACAGAGACAAGATGGGCAGGGCTCGGAGGTGTGGTGGTGGGTGTGGGGCTCACCTGCAGGGAGCCTGGAACCTCACATAACAGCCCATGCTGGGGGACATAGCACATGGTTTGGGGATGGACACATCCCAGTGCAGATGAGGGGAGGCAGGCCTGGGGGCTCAGGCCAAGGGAGCCCAGGTCTTTCTGCTGCCCTGAAGGGGCAGGTCAGATGGGCACAGAGGGAACTGTGGTTTCAGCGACCTGGGTTGGAGTCCTGGTCTGCTGCTGTGTTGTCTTTGGTGAGTGACTCAGCCTCTCTGAGCCCATCAAAGAAGTGTTCAGTGGTGCTGGGGGAAAAAATGCATGCATATTGAAACTGGGAGAAGAGTCTTCATCACTTATTGGTACAGCTCGATCTTTTCTGGAGGCCATAACCAATGTCTTTATGTTTGATATTCATTTCAAAGTCAAGAAGTTTTTAAAAAGATATTGTGGCAAAGGGTTTAATTGGACTTGGAAAGGCTCTTCTTTCTCCTTGTGAGCATGGTCATTTCATTATCATATGAGCACTAATGATATATGACTCAATATTCACATCACCAGTGAGAATTTCCCAAGTGTCAGACTCTAAGTACTTTAAGATAACCCAGTGATGTAATGACTTGTTTCCCAGGTGGTTCAGCAGAAAAGAACCTGACAGCCAATGTAAGAGATCCAGGAGACCTGGGTTCAATTCCTGGGTCTGGAAGATCCCCTGGAGGAGGAAATAGCAACCCATTTCAGTATTCTTCCCTGAAAAAATCCACAGATAGAGGATCTTAGGGGCTACAGTTGACAGGGCTGCAAAAAGTTTGACATGAATGAGTCACTGAACATGCACACAATCGTGTAAATACTGTTGTTATCTCTGTTTGGCAAATAGTGACACTTCAGTGTTGTTGTTTAGTCATAAGATTTTGTCTCATTCTTTGTGACCCCATGGACTATAGACTCCATGGAATTCTCTAGGCCAGGATACTGGAGTGTGTATTGTTTCCCTTCTCCAGGGGATTTCCCTGGTGGCAAAGATGGTAAAGTGTCTGCTTGTAATGTGGGAGACCTTGGTTCGATCCCTGGACCAGGAAGATCCCCTGGAGAAGGAAATGGCAACCCACTCCAGTACCCTTGCCTGTAAAATTCCATGGACGGAGGAGCCTGGTAGGATACAGTCCATGCGATGGCAAAGAGTCGGACACGGCGTAGTGACTTCACTTGAACCACATATTGTAAGACTAAATTTGGGAATTATTGTTTTTTATTTCATTTCAAATACCCTTGGGGTATCTGAAAGGACAATGTAGGTATTTTCAAGATATTTTCTGCAAAACAAAGCCCTTTTAGCAAATGTGGTCATAATATCCAGGTAGGTGTTGCTGTTGTAAGTGTCACATCTCAGCCAGAAGGCAAATTCTGAGCTCTTCCTCTGGTAAAATCAAATTCACAAAATAAGCCAATAAGCCAAGAAAGAGAGCTGGGAAAACAAACCACACCAAAAAGCAGAAAAGCATTCCTCATGAGACAAAGCTAAAAAAAAAAAAAAGCTTGTGGCCCAAAAACTCTCTTGGAAGTGAATGTTCAGTAAGGAAGAGAGGAAACATGTCAAGTTACAAGGAGAGGCAATGCCAATGGCCAGTGTGGTTCAGAGATGGCCCGACAGCTCAATGAAGTCACACACCAATGTAAACCTTTTGCAGACAGCAGTGACAGTCATCACCATAGTAAGTGGTTAGTCTGGTGACAACCTGACCTGGGCTCCAGTAAGAGAGCAGACCTGGTTCTTTTCCTCTGCCCCCACACCATTCACTCATGAAGGCAGCTCAGGTGATATCATGCCCTGCCTGTCTGTCTGCCTCATATATTAGCTGTGACCACCTTCAGGGAAGGACTCCACCTTCTCTTCTCTGTGCACCATGAACCTGAACACAATGGACTTTCAGAACCTCAGGACACTCACCCCACCCAGACTATAGCCAGACCCTCCCCAGGCATTAAAACAGCTGTAGAGTCACTTTGGCCCAAGCCCTAGTTATGGATCCCTGGAGCCCACTACAGCCTCTACAGCATGAATAATCAGGTCCTTTATACACAGATTCCTGCATGTCAGATCTGAGCTTTGTGTTCATTATCAGCTCTGTCCCTCCTGTGGCGGCCAGGTGGGCCACAATGCAGACAAAGGAGCTCATGAGCTGAGTTTCAAGGGAGGCATTGAAAGGACAGTGATGGATGCAACCTGTTGCAAGCTGAAGGAGGGTCCCTGTGTGCCAGGAGCCGGAGAGAGGACTTCCGCCCATGGCAAAGGTCATGAGGAAGGAGGCTCAACATATGCAAATGCACGGCTGAGCCTCAGGAGTCCCCCTGGAAATCCTCGAACATCTACCCCCATAACCAGAGCCTGCCTACTTTACTACTTTGTGCTCTCACCTACACCTCTGATCTTATGGAGGGCTGTCCCCCACTACCTCTTTCAGAGAAGGAGTTAACTTAGAGCTCCAGTTAATAAAAATTCCTGGGCGTGACAAGAGTGTTTTAACCTACAAACTCCTCTGAAGGTTCTCTAGCCTGCCTGACAGCCTTGTCTGGCCACATGTGATTGCTCACAGCCTCCCAACTATTAGAGGCATGAGATAATTTAAATCTTCTACAAACAGGTTCTTTAGAAAAACTATTAGTATAAGTATAGTGGGCTGATTAGAAATTGTATTGCTGAAGGGTTTTTCATTTGTTGAGCCAATGTTTGCTGCTAAGTCTCCACATGCCCTGCCCTTACAAACATTAATGAATATATAGAAGAAATAAGTATTAACCTTTGATATTAATCATGTTAGACCTTAGGCTAAGTAAATTATTTCCTTGACTAAAACCCACTACATCCTCACCCTATAGAAATGTAATTTTATTTGGGTGGCATCTGTTTTAAGAATTATCACCCCTGGAGAAATAAATGTCCTGGATTGACCTCTGTCACAAGGAGAGGGTCATAAATTGTCAGCAGGTCCCCTGGCCAGAAGATGATGTAACACCCCTAAGACCTCTGTATACATTTGTATGAAGCACCTGACTTTGATAAAAGCCAGGACTGCTGACCCTGCGTGACTTTTGTATAATATCTCAGTATATAAAAATAGACCATGGAAAATAAAGAATTGGGATCAGTTCCTTGAAAGACTGGTCTCCCCATGTCACTCTCTCTTTCAAACTCTGATTGAGTCTCCATCTGGAGCGCGGAACCCACCAAGCTTGCTAATCATGCCTGGGCTTCTAAGATCTGACCGGGGATACCTCAGTGTCTCCTCTCCTTTGGGAGAATGGAAGGACACCTGCGGTCTATGTAAGTGGTGCAAACTTCTTGTCTTGAAGTTTTATTGGTCTCTTGCATAAACCAAACTACTGAGCCTCTTTTCTCCACTGAATTTTCCTACTGAGCTATCCTCATTCTATTACTCTTTATATCTTTAGTTAATATTTAATTAAGCAATTGTTTCCAGACCCTCGCGGATGTCATCCCCACTTTGAACTCCCTGGATCAGCCGGGGCTGGACCTCGGCACCTGTGTGTCTCAGAAAGGGCTCTGGTGTGCAGGTGTGGAGGAGGGCCCCATGGTGCAAAGGAAAGAGAAGTACTCAGGGGAAAAGGCTCTTGGCTTCTCGGGTATGTAGCAGCTCCAGTTGGTAGCTTGTGAACAGTGGACAGCCAATGTGGTCACATGAGCGTAACTCTTATTCCTTCACAAAGCAAGAGAAAGGGGGCAGGGTGTAGGAGTACCAGGAGGGCATGGTGGGGTGGATGGAGGGACGTATCCTTCCTGTCTCCAGTGCAAATCGTTTTTATTTTTGTTTTTGTTTTTGTTTTTGTTTTTGTTTTTGTTTTGATTCTCAGAGCTGCCAGAAGGCAGTTACCAAGGCAGGTCCCCACAGTATCCAGTGTGGGCTGGATGTCTTAGCCCCTGTCACATGGACAAGCCACACCATATGGCTTCCCTGAGTTCTAACAGCAGGATCTGGAGGTTTTGTCTAGGTACACACTTCCTTGCTATAGCTGTGTTACACCCTTCTTTGAGCCCCAGCTTTGTCCTCTAGAAAAAAGGACATTGATTGCTACCTTAGCAGGTTGCTACCTTAATCCCATGAAGACTAATTCGGGTAATCCTACGATTAATAGCTGGCCTTAAGAGATACTGGGCTTCCCTGATAGCTCAGCTGGTAAAGAATCCTCCTGCCATGCAGGAGACCCCGGTTTGATTCCTGGGTTGGGAATGCTGATCCGCTACAGAAGGGACAGGCTACACACTGCAATATTCTCAGGCTTCTCTTGTGGTTTAGCTGGTAAAGAATCTGCCTGCAATGCGGGAAACCTGGGTTTAATGCCTGGACTCAGAAGATTCCCTGGAGAAGGGAAAGGCTACCCACTCCAGTATTCTGGCCTGAAGAGTTCCATGGACTGTATAGCCCATGGGGTCGCCAAGAGTTGGACATGACTGAGGGACTTTCACTTCACTTTTAAGAGATATGACCTGAATCCAGATTAAACTGGAGTCTCCAAGTGTCATCTGGCATTTCTTCCCTGAAGCCAGCCAAAACCCACAAAGGTGCATTTCCAGGGTCTCCACTTAGTCAGCTGGACAGGAAACTCAGTGTGGTTCAAATAAGCTGACAGACAACTAGGAGAGGACTCGCGGGCACACAGCTTCCCTCCAGTCTCAGGTGGAGCTCCGGGACCACAGCAGGAACTGGCGCTCTCAACCCCTGAGCTCAGCAGCGCCCTCCTTCCCAGGCCAGTGGCTCTGCCCTTACCGGCGTGGGAAGGCCAACAACCAGGCTGACCTCACGCCCCTCACACTGCTGTAGCCTGACCTCATCCAGCACCACCCCTTCCAGCAGAACCAGAGCTCCTCTTCCCTTGATTCCAGCGTGAGACCTAGCCCTGGGTCCCAATTGGTCAGCGCCCCAGTCCTGAGCCAATCACAGTGGCCAAGGAAGATGGAACACACCGATTGGCCAGGTCCAGGTCATGTGACCATACTCTCCAGGACACATGTGAGCTGTTCACCCTGTGTCAGGAGTGCAGACAGTGCAATGCCCCCAGAGCAGGGCTGAGAGTCTAGTCACTGTGTCTCTGTACTCAGTGTCCTGGGACATGCCTGCACATCCTCTCTACACACCGCTTTGTCCCCTCTGCGAACCAAATATTCATAACACACCTTTTCCCTTCCCGAGCACTTTTTCATGCACCAACATTCAAGGGAGCAAGACCTCCTTTTAGAAGGTAGGTTTGGAGATCCTCTCTGAAACTCTGGGCTTGTTTCTTGTATCATATTAGAGTAATTTATTCAGTCTAAAAACCCCCACTGAGCACATGTTGCTTTGCCTTTTCAGGATTCTTAACTGTTCTGAGTAGAGGGCATGGCCTAGGGGCCTCCCAAAGGGAATGAATTTTGTCCAAGGAAGCACCTGAGAGGCTGAATCACTGAATCACTTTGCTGTACACCTTAAACAAATTATTGTAAATCATCAATGCTTTGATTTAAAGAAGCTATTCCCTCATCAAAAATGGTTCAAAATCTTGTAAAGTTTTTTTCTTCAATTGTTGGTTTTTAGTATGTGTCTAATTGGTTTGGTGGTGTTTTTTGATGTAGGGATCTAACTTACCTTCGTACATGGATACAAAATTGTCCCAATGGGACAATTCCTTTGTCCTTTCTCCTGGAAATGTCCTTTATGCATTTACACATTAAAAAGCTTTTTTAAAAAATGCCAAGTATCAAGAACTTCAGATCTTTGGAAATTTGTACAGCACCCTAGAGGCATGTTTCCAGTTCTGTTTCTTCCCTTTACATTTCACCATTGCCAATTTCTAGTATACACAAGTACCTTCAGAGGGTTCTCTGTAGTGAACCATGTATGTTTCTGTGAGGACAGAGGATGTGAGCACGGAGCAGGGGCTGAGTCCATAATGACCATGTGACCATGCTCAGCAATCCCAATATTAAGTCTGGCTAGACTTCCTAAGGCAAGGTCTGTGTTTCTTCCTCTTTGTGTCTGGATACACAAAACAATGTTGGTGGATTGGGACTTGGGTCCCTGGGTCCAGCAGTGTAGAGATATACCCATAACCTGCTTTCCTATTATATTCTCCTCCTGTGAGCTCTGCTGAGCTGGTGTGGTGATTTTTCTGCTATAGGCTTGAAAGGTAGTCAGTCCTTCTGCTTAACATACCCTGCCTCATCTGTACTTCTGTCATTTTTTTTTAAATATAGCCAATTTTCAATGTTGTTAGTCCTTGTGTCATTCTGACTCTCAGGCACCTGTGTTTTAATAGACCTCCAAGTCTCAAGAGCTCTTTGCCTTATGGAGACCTGGAGAACTCAGGGAGCAGCACCACATCACACTGGAGACTGGACCAGAGAGAAGGTTCTTGCCAGGAAGGCTCCATCCCTTCTGTGGGGGGTTCAGGGTTCACATCAGATTGTGCAACCCCCAGGCCCTCGGTCCAGGCCCCACTCTGAGATCTGTAAAGGAGGGGCTTCCCTCCCTGACATAGAACTAGTATTTTTTTTTTTTTTTTGTCCTTGTCATTGTCCAGTCCCATTTGGCTCCCAGGCTCTACACTTGACCCTCACCCACAGGATCAGAAGATCCCAGTTCTAGAGGAATTTCATACAAGGAGAGGCTCCCAGAGACACTCCAACCCCCGGGCCTAAATAAGCATTTCCTTGGAGTTTCACAGCCCTGGGAGAAGATACTGGGTTTGTGTCCATTTTACAGTTGAATATGTTGAGCCTCAGATCATTGTGTGATTTGCCCTGGGTCACTCTGCAGGTCAGTGGGTAAGGTGGGATTTGAACCCAGACTCTCTGTCTTGGAGCCTGTGACTGTACAGGTGTTTCTGCTCCTCGGGTAAATTTATTTATTTATTTATTTATTGTTTCTATATGGTACTGTTATGTTCTCTCTCTGATGGTTCATATCCTGCTATATTGCTGAATTTATTAGTTTTAATACTTGTTACTTGGTGGAGTTTTTAGGGTTTCATATAAATCCTGTCATAATCGAATTGTGGCAGTGTAACTTCATCTGTTCCAATGGGGATGATTTTATTTCCTTTTCTTGCCTGGTTATTCTCGGTAAGACACTTCCACTACTATGTTGAACAATATTGGTGAGAGTGGGAATCCTTGTACTATTCCTGATCTTTTAGGTAAATCTTTCACCTCTTTACCACTGAGTTGGATGTTACCTATGAGCCTGTCTTATATACCCTTTAGGATGTTCCATGTATAACCACTGTATTGAGAGATTGTACCAAAATTTATGTCACACTTTGTGAAAAGCTTTTTCTGCAATTATTGAGAAGATCACATGATTTCATCCTTAATTTTGCTCATACTGTGTATCACAGTGATTGATGTACAGATAATAAATCATGCTTGCAGGCACAGAATAAATTCCATTTGATCATAGTGTATGATTCTTTTAATGTATCATCAATTTGGTTTGCTAATATTCTTTTGAGGATTTTTACATCCGTGTACACCAGGGTCAGGGTTCTCTGGTGTTTCATATGGTAAAGAATCTGACTGCAATGCGAGAAACCCCTGGGTCAGGAAGATCCCCTCGAGAAAGGAATGGCTACACACTTCAATATTCTTGTCTGAAAAATTCTGTGGACAGAGGACCTGGTGGGCTACAGTCCATGAGTCACGAATAACTGGACATGACTGAGTGACTCACACTTACAAGAGTGCTTCTTGACATTCTTAATATCTAAATTTAAGATTTTATCTCAGTCAAAAATTACAGTCGAAGGCAAAAATGCCAAAAGTCCGAGAGTCCTTAGAAGTAAATGACAATAAGGCATAACAGATGAAAGCAAGAAGGACTCCATCTAGTTTACATTTCATAAGAATTTTAGATCTTTACGGGAATTCTCAATGAACTGAATTAAAGTGCAAGCTTTAGTTTAAAATAGAAACCATTTTTTTGGTATTATGTTTCTATGTTGAGACTAAAATTTTATTATTTATTTGTGAGATATTAAGCAATACAGTGTAGCTATTAAAATCATATTTTCAAAACCTTTAATGACATTTATAAGCGCTTATAGTGGAAAAATAGCTAGGAATAGAAGATGATCCCATATAGCTTTAGATGACAGTACAGATGTGTTGAACGATAGTTTTCAGATTGTATTTATTTATTTTTAATTGAAGGATAACATCTTTACAGTGTTTGGTTGGTTTTCCTCATACAACAACACGAATAGGCCGTAAGTATATTATCCACTCTTTGGTGAGCCTGCCTCCCACTTCCCAACACCCCACCCTCTAGGTCGTCACAGAGCACCATGCTGGGTTCCCTATGTTATATAGCAAATTTCCACTAGCTAGCTATTTTACATATGGTAGTGGTGATGTTTCAGTGCTGCTCTCTCAATTCGTCCCACCCTCTCCTTCTCCAGCTGAGTTCACAGGTCCTTCCCCTACATCTGTGTATTTATTTCTGCCCTTCCAATATTGACCAGTACCATTTTACAAGATTCCATGTGTATACATTAATATACTATGTTTGTTTTTCTCTTTCTGACGTACTTCACTCTGTATCACAGTTTCTATGTTCATCCACCTCAGTTAAACTGACTCGTATTTGTTCCTTTTCATGGCTGATTAGTATTTCATTGTGTATATGTTCCACAACTTCTTTATCCATTGTTCTCTTGATAGACATTAGGTTGCTTCCATGCCCTGGCTATTTTAAATAGTGCTGCAGTGGACATTGGGGGGGGGGGTGCATGTGTCTTTTTAGTGGTATGATTTTCTCTGGGTATATGGCCAGTAGGGGATTGTTGCATCATATGGTAGTTTTATTCCTACTTTTTAAAGAAACCTACATTCCTTCTCTATAGTGGCTATATCCATTTACATGTCTACCAACAGTGCAAGAGGGTTCCCTTTCTTCCATGTCCTGTCCAGCACTTATTATTTGTAGAATTGTTGATGATGCCCATTATTACTAGTGTGAGGTGATACCTCATGTAGTTTTGATTAGCATTTCCTTAATAATGAGTGATGTGGAACATCTTTGCATGTGTTTGGAGGCCTTCTTAATGTCTTCTTTTGAGAAATTTGTTCACATCTTCATCTCATTTTTCACTTGGTTCCTTTTTTTCTGATTTTGGGCTCGGTGATCTACTTGTGTACTTTGTAGATAATCCTTTGTCAGTTGCTTCATTTGCAATTATTTTCTCCCATTCTGAGGTTTTTCTTTTCATCTTGTTTATAGTTTTCTTTGCTGCTTAAACACTTTGAAGTTTCTCTAGATGCCATTTTTTTTTAATTTTTGTTTTTATTTCAGTCATTCTCAGAGGGGGATCAAAGATGATCTTGCTGTGATAAATATCAAAGAGGGTTCTGCCTATGTTTTCCTCTAAGAATTTTATACTTTCTTACCTTACTTTTGGTCTTTAATCCGTTGTGAATTTTTTTGTGTATAGTGTGAAGAAGTGTTCTAATTTCATTCTTTTACATGTAGTTGTCCAGTTTCCCAGCACCACTTACTGAAGTTGCTCTCTTTTCTGTCCTTTCTCCATTGTACATTTTTGCTTCCCTTGTCAAAGAAAAGGTGCCTATAGGAGTGTGGTTTTATCTCTCAGCTTGTTCCATTGCTCTATGTTTCTGTTTTTGTGCCCGTACCATAGTGTCTTGGTAGTATAGTCTGAAGTCAGAAAGGTTGATTCCTCCAGTTCCACATTTCCTTCCAAGATTGCTTTGGCCCTTCTGGGTCTTTTTTTCCCCCCATATAAATTGTAAAATTACTAGTCCTAGTTCTTTAAAAAATGTCATTGGTTGTTTGATAGGAATGAATTAAATCTGCAGATTGCTTTGGGTAGTATAGTCATTTTCACAACATTGATTTCTTTCAAGTTAAGAACATGGCATATCTTTCTATGTATTTGTTTCACCTTTGCTATCATTTATCATACAGCCTGTCTTTCTGCATACATGTGTTTTGTCTGTTTAGATAGGTTTATTCCTAGCTATTGGAGAAGAAAATGACAACCCACTCCAGTACTCTTGCCTGGAAAATCCCATGGACGGAGGAGCCTGATAGGCTACAGTCCAAGAGGTCCCAAAGAGTAGGACACAACTGAGCAACTTCACTTTCACTTTTCACTTTCATGCATTGGAGAAGGAAATGGCAACCCACTCCAGTGTTCTTGCCTCGAGAATCCCAAGGATAGGGGAGCCTGGTGGGCTCCCATCTATGGGGTCGCACAGAGTTGGACACGACTGAAGTGACTTAGCAACAGCAGCATTCCTAGCTATTCTATTCTACTTGTTGCAGTGGAGAATGGCACTGTTTCCTTAGTTTCTCTTTCTGATTTTTCTTGTTGTGGTATAAGTATGCAAAGGATTTCTGTGTATTAATTGTGTATCCTGGGCTTTACTAAATTCACTGATTAGCTCAGGTAATTTTCTGGTTCTATTTTTAGGGTCTTCTGTGAATAGAAACAGGTCATCTGCAATCAATGAGAGATGGACTTCTTCTTTTCCAATATGCATTCTTTCTCATTTTCTTCTCTGATTGCTGGGTCCATGACTTACAAAACTGTATTGATTAATAGGAATGACAGTGGGCACCATGGTCTTGATCCTGATCTTAGATGAAATGCTTATATTTTGACACCATTGAGAATAAAGTTTGCTGAGAGTTTTTCCTATATGACCTTTATTATGTTGAGATAGGTTTCTTCCATGCCCATTTATGGGACACCTTTGAAATCATAAACTGGTGTTTAATTTTGTCAAAACCTTTCTCTGCATTGATCAAGATTATCATATGGTTTTTATCTTTCAATTTGTTAATATAGTGTATTGCATTGATTGATTTGCAGATAGTGAATAATCTTTGCATTCCTGGGATAAACTCCACTTGAACTTGGTGTATGATCCTTTTCATGTGTTTTTTGTTTTGCTTTTGCTAGAATTTTCCTCAGGATTTTTGTGTTGATATTCATCAGTTATGTGAAACTGTAATTTTCTTTTCTATGTGGCATTTCTGCTTCATTTTAGTTCATCGTGATGGTGGCCTCACAGAATGAGTTGGGAATGCTCCTCCATCCACATTTTTCTGGAAGAGTTTGATCAACATATGTATTATCACATCTCTACCATTTGAGAGCATTCACCAGTGAAGTCCCAGGCATTTCTTTGTTGGAGACTTGTGATCACAGTTAGTAGTG
This sequence comes from Tragelaphus eurycerus, assembly GCA_935064755.1. NCBI lineage: Eukaryota > Metazoa > Chordata > Mammalia > Artiodactyla > Bovidae > Tragelaphus > Tragelaphus eurycerus. Next base: position 265,072 of record CAKXYN010000237.1, read on the forward strand.
CTTGTGATTGATGTGTTCATAGTTAGAGCTTGTGATTGGTGTTAGTGCTTGATTTATTCATATTTTCTATTTCTTCCTGGTTCAGTCTTAGAACATTGTACTTTTCTAAGAACTTGTCCATTTGTTCCAGGTTATCCATTTTATTTTCATGGAGTTGTTTCTAATTGTCTCTTATGATCCTTTCTCTTTCTGTGTTGTCTGTTGTAACGTTTCCTTTTTCATTTCAAGTTCATTTGAGTGGGCTTTCTTCTATGGGGTCACATAGAGTTGGACACAACTGAAGCAACTTAGCAGCAGCAGCAGCAGCATACAAGGCTCAGCGAACCCGAGCTTTACCAGATATGGGATTTTTAGTGCTAAAACCAGGACAGTCCTGGGAAAACCAGGATCCTGGCCACCCTAGTTCTGTGTATCATCTTCCTCAATCCTGAATGCTCCCCCTTGTCTGTACCACCCCGTGTTTACTATCCAATACTCCTCATCCTCCGTTTCTGCTTGCACATCACTTCGGCAGCCCCCAGGGAGTAGTTTATCCATCCTTTCTAGGCACTCTAGGGCTTCGCAGGAGGCACTGAACAGAAAGTGACAGTGTTAGTTGCTCAGTCGTGTCCTGACTCTTTTGTGACCCCATGGGCTGTAGCCTGCCAGCCTCCTCTGTCTATGGAATTCCCAGGAAAGAATACTGGCACACATGCCCTCCTCCAGGAGATCTTCCTGACCTGGGGATAAAACCCAGGTCTCCCGCACTGCAGGTGAAATCTTTACCATCTGAGCCACCAGGGGTGCTAGTGGAAAGGAACCCACTGCCAGTTCAGGAGACCCAAGAGATGTGGGTTCGATCCCTGGGTCTGGAGAAGGAAATGGCAACCCACTTCAGTATTCTTGTCTGGAGAATCCCATGGATAGAGAAGCCTCAAAGAGCTCTGTGGGAGAGGGAGAGGGTGGAATGATTTGGGAGAATGGTACTGAAACATGTATAATATCATATATGAAATGAGTCCCCAGTCCAGGTTCGATGCACGATACTGGATGCTTGGGGCTGGTGCACTGGGACAACCCAGAGGGATGGTATGGGGAAGGAGGTGGGAGGAGGGTTCAGGATGGGGAGGACATGTATACCTGTGGAGGATTCATTTTAATATATGGCAAAACCAATACAATATTGTAATGTTAAAAATTAATTTAAATTAAAAAAAAGATTTAAAAAAATTATTTTTTTTTTCATGTCTTTACTCAAGATGGGAAAATCTCTGAAGTTTGAGGTGCCACCTGGCTGTCCTGTAGTGCTTATATTTTTTCAAAGCTTTGTTCTGTCTGGAATTTTACTATAATAACGAATGATGGGACTTCCTTAATGGTCCAGTGGTTAAGATTCTGAGCTTCCAATGCATGGGATCACAGGTTCAACCCTTGGTCAGGGAATTAAGATCCCGCATGCCACATGTTGTAGCCAAAAAGCAAAACAAACAACCAACCACCACAACAAAAAATACTAATGGGTATGAACATATTTTGATGTTTATATAATTTTAATAAATCGCCTTCAACATGATGAAGTGTTAATAATCAAATAGACATAGATTCACTCAGTCGTGTCCAACTCTTTAGGACCCCACAGACTGTAGCCCACAAGGCTCCTCTGTCCATAGGATTTTCCCAGGCAAGAATATTGGAGTGGGTTGTCATTTCCTCTCCCAGGGGAATCTTCCCAACCCAGGGATCAAACCCGTATCTCCAGTATTGGCAGGTGGATTATTTACCACTGAGCCACATGGGAAGGCTAGCTTCTATCAGTAATTCACACCAAAAGGTGGCTCGTTGAAGCAGCTATGATGAGGCAGTGCTAGAATTAAAAGGGGAAACAGGTACCCTTGAAACTCAAATAGTAGAAAACATCATACACTCACAGCAGTTTACACAGGTTTGAAACTGTTTCCTTGAGAATGTTTCTGTTTGGGGGGATAATTCTATTATTTGAAGGCTCTAAGTAATGAAAGTGAAAGTGGAGAGTGAAAAGGTTGGTTTAAAGCTCAACATTCAGAAAACCAAGATCATGGCATCTGGTCCCATCACTACATGGGAAATAGGTGGGGAAACAGTGTCAGACTTAATTTTTCTGGGCTCCAAAATCACTGCAGATGGTGACTGCAGCCATGAAATTAAAAGACGCTTACTCCTTGGAAGGAAAGTTATGACCAACCTAGATAGCGTATTCAAAAGCACAGACATTACTTTGCCAACAAAGGTTCGCCTAGTCAAGGCTATGGTCTTTCCTGTGGTCATGTATGGATGTGAGAGTTGGACTGTGAAGAAGGCTGAGCGCCGAAGAATTGATGCTTTTGAATTGTGGTGTTGGAGAAGACTCTTGAGAGTCCCTTGGACTGCAAGGAGATCCAACCAGTCCATTCTGAAGGAGATCAGCCCTGGGATTTCTTTGGAAGGAATGATGCTAAAGCTGAAACTCCAGTATTTTGGCCACCTTATGCGAAGAGTTGACTCATTGGAGAAGACTCTGATGCTGGGAGGGATTGGGGGCAGGAGGAGAAGGGGACGACAGAGGATGAGATGGCTGGATGGCATCACTGACTCGATGAATGTGAGTGTGAGTGACCTCCGGGAGTTGGTGATGGCCAGGGAGGCCTGGCGTGCTGCAGTTCATGGGGTCGCAAAGAGTCGGACACGACTGAGCGACTGATCTGATCTGATCTGATCTGATCTGAAGTAATGACAGGCAAATAGTGAAGATGCCTCAGTGACCTGATAGCCATGCCCTGGAGAGATAGCCAAGAGAGGGGTCCCCAACCTCCTGGATTTAATACCTGATGATCTGAGGTGGAGCTGATGTAATAATAATAGAAATAAAGTACACAATAAATGCAATGCACTTGAATCATCCTGAAACCGTCCCCCTTCTCCAATTCATGGGAAAAATTCTCTTTCATCAAACTGGTCCCTGGTGCCAAAAAGTTTGGGGATATTCAAAGGAATGTTCTTTGTCCTAAACACTCATGCTGTTTGTCTTCTAACCACCCCAACTCACAAAGCTTTAACCTCTCCTAGCGTCACATGCCTCTTCCCACTTTGAGGGGCAGGGAACACACCAGTGCTCAGGCCTCAGGTCCTCCCTGGGTGCTGGTGATCTGTCCTTCTCATCCTGGCTTTGTAAGGCATTCCTCTAAGTTTTTCCTGTTCCCCTGTTTCTCTAGTTACTCCTGAATCTTCCTAGATAAACCTATCTAAATGATGCAAGAACTTTCTATCTAATGAATATGGAATTTTTCTCCACTATAATCACACCTGGGCTGTGTCTACCAGACTCTCTTCACAGCTGCACTTGTCGTTTCTGTTTCGTTTTCATCTTTCTATTTTACACTGGAGTATAGCCGATTCACAGTGTTGTGATGGCTTCAGGTGGACAGCAAAGGGACTCAGACATATGTATTCATGTATCCATTCTTCCCCAAACCCCTCTCCCATCCAGGCTGCCACATAACATTAAGCAGAGTTCCCTGTGCTATACAGTAGGTCCTTCATTATCCATTTTATTGTCAGATTGTATTTACTCCTTACTTTCTTTACGCCCCTTAAGTGAATTTCCTCAAAACCCAGTTCCTCTCGTCTCAGGCCCCATAGCTAGTATTTCATTTTCACAATCACCTTGCCTCATGTAGGAGGTTGCTCCTTTCCTCCGAGAGAGGGGTGTGGTGCGCAGGGGGGCAAACTGGTGCAGTGGAGCGAGGGGGCCTTAGCCACCTGCAGCTCCGTGGCCTGAACAGCCAAAGGCTCCCCCAGAGGCAGAATGGAACAGACGCTGCCTGACAAGGCAGGAGATGCAATAGAATTGGGTTCGATCCCTAGGTCTGAAAGATCTCCTGGAATAGGAAATGGCAACCCACTGCAGTATTCTTGTCTGGAAAATTCCATGGAAAGGAGGAGCCTGACAGGCTACAGTCCATGGGGTTGCAAAGAGTCAGACAAGACTGAACATGCACGCACATCACAGACACCAATGTGGAGTCAAAAGTCCCAGCTCCCTTTTAGAGGATTTAATTATGACTTAATGCTCCTTATCATAATTAAGCAGAAATATTGATTCTAATTAGCACATTTACAGAAATCACACAAGTATGCTTCCCTGGTAGCTCAGATGGTAAAGAACCCACCTGCAATGCAGGAGACCCAGGTTCAATCCCTGGGTCAGAAGATCCCATGGAGGAGGAAATGGCAACCCACTCCAGTATTCTTCACTGGAATATTCCATGGACAGAGAAGCCTGGTGGGCTACAGTCCACAGGGTCGCAAAGAGTCAGACATGCCTGAGCAAATAACACACATGAGTAGATCCATATAATCGCACACTTCAGCTACTCATAGCTTAATCGTGTTCCATCCTTGTTTACTTTTCCCTGGCTTCCCTTTCAGCTTGAATGAGTACAACTTTTGAAATCTTTAATTTATGACCAATTTAACTTAAACAAGCCCTGCTAGAGGGTGACAAATGGTGAATGTCAAAAACCCAGAGGGAGGGTTTCTGTTTAGCCTTTGATTTTTTTTTTTTTTAAGCCAGAGAAATGTCTGATTGTGCTCACAGTTTGTTGGAGAAGGCAATGGCAACCCACTCCAGTGTTCTTGCCTGGAGAATCCCAGGGACAAGGGAACCTGGTGGGCTGCCATCTATGGAGTCGCACAGAGTCAGACACAACTGACACAACTTAGCAGCACAGCAGCAGTTCATAGTTTGTAAGCATACGTCACCAACTTTTATCTTCCTGCAAATTCCCTGTTCTCCCCCAAATTTCTCTTCTACTTCTGGCTGAGGAGAGGCTGGGCAACTAGGCAGCTGCATACTTGAGTGGCTTGGGTGATAAACCTCATAGTTATTTTTCCCAATTAAGGTTTTCACTGACAATTTTACTGCTCTATTTTAAGCTTCCTCATTCCCTTGGGCCTTGGTACATATGTCTGTGATAAGTCTCATCCCGTCAAACCAGATTGTCTCCTCAGAATACAGACTAACCTATTTCAAAAAGCTCATCTCTCTCTCTCTCTCCTTTTGGAACATAACACATGAAAATGCATTGAAACAGAAAGTAATTAAGCTGTAAAGGAGAGCTATAAAAGTGATTTATTCATGAGCACACACTTATCCTTCTCCCAAATGACACCCATTTTATATTAGTTTTCCTTTAGTGTATATCTGTGGCCTTTTTCTAAATCTTTACTACCAATGGAAACTTTTTATTCCACACTTATTCCCTTCTGCTTGGCTCGAAAGACTCTCATATGTGCTGAAAGGGATCCACTGGGGATACAGAACCACAATTTGGGAAATTCTGCTCTGAAATGATAATGCTCCCTAGTCACAACCACTGACTTTTATTAGGTTGCCAATTAGCTATTTTTTAATTAGGGAAAGAAAAGTTCTTAATTTTTTTTTTTTCTGAAGTTATTTAGAATGCACTTTTATCATCATGTTCCACTGGTGACAGAACAGCTATGGAACGCATATCCGGCTGGCCAAAACGTTTGCGTTTTTCTATAAGATGGAGAAGGCAATGGCACCCTACTCCAGTACTCTTGCCTGGAAAATCCCATGGATGGAGGAGCCTGGTAGGCTGCAGTCCATGGGGTCGCTAAGAGTCGGACATGACTGAGCAACTTCACTTTCTCTTTTCACTTTCATGCATTGGAGAAGGAAATGGCAACCCACTCCAGTGTTCTTGCCTGGAGAATCCCAGGGACGGGGATGCCTGGTGGGCTGCCATCTATGGGGTCACACAGAGTCGGACACGACTGAAGTGACTTAGCATAGCATAGCATAAGATATTATGGAAAAAACAGAATCAAGTTTTTGGCCAACTCAATATCTTTTGTTGGGCTTGCCAGGTGGTGCCAATGGTGAAGAATTCTACTGCCAATGCAGGAGATGCAAGAGAAGATGGGCTTGATCCCTGGATCAGGAAGATCCCCTGGAATAGAAAAAGGCAATCCATTCCAATATTCTTGCCCAGAAGATTGTGTGGACAGAGGAGCGTGGTGGGCTACAGTCCATGGGACCACAGAGACTTGGATACAACTGAGAGACTAAGCACAGAACAATACCTTTTTCTTAGGTCAGTGGAACTTGCATTCTACAGATAAGTAATTTCTACAGAGAAATTTCTATAGGCTCCCCTCTGTGACCCCAAAGGACTCACAGAAGAAGAAAGAAACAATGATAATAACGCTTTTTTATATTGTATAGTTTTCAAAGCAGATTCACACACATCAATCCATCCAAGCTTTTAAAAAAACTGAGGCTCAGAGAGATTAAATAAAGGGCATCTTCAAGGTCACACAGCTAACCAGTCAGTGTCAGAGACCAAAATTTAAACCGTTACTTGATGGTTCCCATAAAAAAAAAAAAAAAACACAATCAATCTCAAGAATAGGATTATAGAGATCCAGCGTTTTTCATTATCATTATGGAGGGTGGGGATGTTTTGTAAGCAATACTTACCAGCGACTGTGCTTTTCTTAGTTTAGATCTGTCCTGTAATTTATTTTTCTTATCACATTACTGTCAGTTGAAAGCTGGGGTCATTTCATGTCTTTTCCTTCTATCATTTTAAACCTTTGATGGTTGGCATAGCTGTTTGTCTATTTGATTTTGTTGTTCTTGGGGTTTAAAAGTTTATCTTCACTCAGCTGGAAATAAGCCAAGTGTCTATCAATAGAGAAGGGGTTGAATAAACTCTGATGCATCCACACAATGGAGGACTGTGGGATGTAAAAAGGAAGCCAGAGTATTTCTTTATATACCTGTGGAGTGAGCTTCTGGATATATTGTTACATGAAGAAAGAAAGTGGGATAAAATGGTACGTATTGTGTGACACCATTTCTTTCAGAAATGGGTGCATGTGTCTGTATTTATTTATATTTTTTTCATATGCCCCACTTCCCCTCCTTTACGATTTTTTTAAAATGTAAGGACATTTTAAAAAATAGTGTGCCTATCCGTAGGATTCCCCTGTGATCCAATTAGGAACAGGGAAAAGTATTGGAGACTTCTCCAGATACATTTTGTTTTGTATATTTGACTTCGGAACCATCTTAAAATTATGAAATAAATAAATAAATAAAATCTAAAAACAGCTGGTGGTGTTACCCCACATAAAGGAATGGAACTTTAACACAGTCATTTGTCTAAACAGTCTTAGTTGAACATATCCTAAGGACAAAAACACAGGTAAATACATCCTAAACTGTTTTCAGTAACCTTATTATTTTTATTACCATTAATATTTGTTTTTTAAAGTGATTGCATATAATAGGATAAAGTATGGATTCACATTATTATTATTATGAGTATATACCTTCAAGCTAAATACAAAATGAACCAGAAACAAACATTGAATTCTAGTTAGCAGATTGGTTTTGACAATGATATGAGTTAGCAATTCAGAAATTACTTCCAGAATTTGTTAAGTAAATATATACTCTATGTGTATACTTCATATAATACATTTTTTATACAAAATTATGCTGCACTGTGCTTAGTTGCTCAGTTGTGTCCAACTCTTTGCGACTCCATGGGTTGTAGCCCACTAGCCTCCTCTGTCCATGGGGATTCCCCAGGCAAGAATACTGGAGTGGATTACCATGCCCTCCTCCAGGGGATCTTCTCAACCCAGGGATGAAACCTAGGTCTCCCACATTGCAGGTGGGTTCTGAGCCACTAGGGAAGCCATATAAAATTATGTATGTACATATATAATAATATATTATATATATATATATATATATATATATATATATATATATATATATCACAGAAGGGAGGTACAAATACAGAAAAGACTATTGTGAAACCTATGGTGCTGGATTGGAATCTGAGGTATTAAAATATTAAAAGAAGCTGTAAGGAAAGCATTACAGCTACAAAATGCAAAAAAAATCCTAAAGAAAAGGTCAAATTTACCAACAAAGGTTCATTTACTTTCAATCACTTTTTGCTTCTTGGGTCTTCCCTGGTGGCTCAGCAGTAAAGAATTCACCTGCAGTGCAGCAGATGCAGTTTTGATCCCTGTATTGGGAAGATCCCCTGGAGAAGAGAACAGCAACCCACTCCAGTATTCTTGCCTGGAGAGTCCCCATGGACAGAGGAGCCTGGTGGGCTACAGTCCATGGGGTTGCACAAAGTCTGACATGACTCAGTAACTAAACCACCACCACCAGTGAAAAGCATTTATATTTCACAGTAGCTTCTGTTTTCATCTTTCCGTAGACCAAAGTGCCAGTAAATTGTTTCTAAAAGGAAAGAAGTGGAGAAGGGCACAGTTCTTACCCTTGCCATCTATGTTCAATGGGTTCACAATTGTCCAAGTAATTGAAGCAAATGACAATAGGTGGATGTTTGTCAGAAGACCTCCAGGGTGGGAGTTCTTTCTCCCCTGGGTGGTTCCTCTTTCTGAAAGAGGAAGAGGATCAGAAAGTGGATGAAAGAGATAGCTTTCCCCCTGGAGAACTGCTTCTAATGGGTTGACCATCTGCGATCACAAACCCATCTTTTGGAGGTTTCTATGGACGGAGGAGCTTGGTAGGCTGCAGTCCATGGGGTCACTAAAAGTCAGACATGACTGAGCGACTTCACTTTCACTTTTCACTTTCCTGCATTGGAGAAGGAAATGGCAACCCACTATAGTATTCTTGCCTGGAGAATCCCAGGGACAGAGGAGCCTGGTGGGCTGCCATCTATGGGGTCGAAAAGAGTTGGACATGACTGAAGCGACTTAGCAGCAGCAGCAGAAGGAGAAAATTATTGCTGTTCTCAAAACACTATAATAATAACAAAAATAAAACAAAGAACATGGACTTCCCCGGTGGTCTAGTGATTAATAATCTGCCTGCCAAAACAGGGGACACTGGTTCAATCTCTGGTCCAGGAATATTCCACATGCCCATGTGCCACAACCACTAAGGCAGTTGTCTAGAGCCTGTGCTCTGCAACAAGAGAAGCCATTGCAATAAGAATCCTGAGCATGGAAGGTAAAGAATAGCCCCTGTTCACTCCAACTAGACAATGTCCAAGGGCAGTAACACAGACCCTTTGCAACCAAAAACGAATAAAATAAATGCTTAAAAAAATCATCATTATCATCATCACCATGATGGCATTGATAGTGGTGGAAATGATTATAGCAGCCATGAATCCAGAGGTACTTGTATGTGCCAGGCACTGTCTCAGGAATTATTTCTGCATTATTATTTTTTTTTTTTTGATGGGAGTTGTACAGTGAGGCATGTGGGATCTTAGTTCACCCTACTATGGATTGAAATGTCACCCCTTACATTGAAAGCACACAGTCTTAACTACAGGACAACCAGGAAAGTCCCGTTCCTACATTTCTTTCTTTAACCTTCATAACAACTTTAAAAGGTAATCATAACTATTTCCATTTTACAGAAGATAAAACTGAAGGTAGGATAAACTGATTAATTTTTCCATTACTATTATTAAGACATAAGCAGTAAGACACAGAATTTGAATCCAGGACTCTCCAGCTTCAAACCCACACAATGAACTTGTCTATCCTGTATTGCCACCTCTCCTACCATCTCATTATACAGTTACTGCACTACTGCAGTTAATTTGTTCATAAAAATATAAATTCTTAAAAACGGTGCCCTGTTCTACTTATCTAAAACACAGAGACAATTTTCATTATGTAAGGGTTAAGTAAATAATTATATTCTTTTTAAACTACATAATTATAAACTACATGATTATATTCTTTGCAGCAAAAGATGGAGAAGCTCTATACATTCAGCAAAAACAAGACCGGGAGCTGACTGTGGCTCAGATCATGAACTCCTTACTGCCAAATTCAGACTTAAATTGAAGAAAGTGTGGAAAACCATGAGACAATTCAGGTATGACAAGTCAAATCCCTTATGGTTATACAGTGGAAGTGAGAAATAGATTAAAGGGACTAGATCTGATAGACAGAATGCCTGATGAACTATGGACTGAGGTTCATGACATTGTACAGGAGACTGAGATCAAGATTATCCCCATAAAAAATAAATGCAAAAAAGCAAAATGACTGTCTGGGGAGGCCTTACAACTAGCTGTGAAAAGAAGAGAAGTGAAAAAAAAAAAAAAGGAGAAAAGGAAAGATATAAGCATCTGAATGCAGAGTTCCAAAGCATAGCAAGAAGAGATAAGAAAGCCTTCTTCAGCGATCAATTCAAATAAATAGAGGAAAACAACAGAATGAGAAAGACAAGAGATGTCTTCAAGAAAATTTGAGATACCAAGGGAAAAGTTCATGCAAAGATGGGCTCAATACAGGAAAGAAATCATATGGACATAACAGAAGCAGAAGATATTAAGAAGAGGTGGCAAGAATACACAGAAGAACTGTACAAAAAAGAGCTTCACGACCCAGATAATCATGATGGTGTGATCACTCACCTAGAGCCAGACGTCCTGGAATGTGAAGTCAAGTGAGCCTTAGAAAGCATCACTATGAACAAAGCTAGTGGAGGTGATGGAATTCCATTGAGCTATTTCAAATCCTGAAAGATGATGCTGTGAAAGTGCTGCACTCAATATGCCAGCAAATTTGGAAAACTTAGCAGTGGCCACAGGACTGGAAAAGGTCAGTTTTCATTCCAATCCCAAAGAAAGGCAATGTCAAAGAATGCTCAAACTACCGCACAATTGCACTCATCTCACACGCTAGTAAAGTAATGCTCAAAATTCTCCAAGCCAGGCTTCAGCAGTACGTGAACCATGAACTTCCAGATGTTCAAGCTGATTTTAGAGGAACCAGAGATCAAACTGCCAACATCCACTGGATCATCAAAAAAGCAAGAGAGTTCCAGACAAACATCTATTTCTCCTTTATTGACTATGCCAAAGCCTTTGACTGTGGATCACAATAAACTGTGGAAATTCTGAAAGAGATGGGAATACCAGACCACCTGATCTGCCTCTTGAGAAATCTGTATGCAGGTCAGGAAGCAACAGTTAGAACTGGTCATGGAACAACAGACTGGTTCCAAGTAGGCAAAGGAGTACATCAAGGCTGTATATTGTCACCCTGCTTATTTAACTTATATGCAGAGTACATCATGAGAAATGCTGGGCTGGAAGAAGCTCAAGTTGGACCCAAGACTGCTGGGAGAAATATCAACAACTTCAGATATGCAGAGGACACCACCCTTATGGCAGATAGTGTATAAAAACTAAAGAGCCTCTTGATGAAAGTGACAGAGAAGAGTGAAAAAAGATGGATTAAAGCTCAACATTCAGATAACGAAAATCAAGGCATCTGGTCCCATAACCTCATGGGAAATAGGTCTGGAAACAGTGTCGTACTTTATTTTTGAGGGCTCCAAAATCACTGCAGATGTTGAGTGCACCCATGAAAATAAAAGACGCTTACTCCTTGGAAGGAAAGTTAGGACCAACCTAAATAGCATATTGAAAAACAGAGATATTACTTTGCCAACAATGGCCCATCTAGTTAAGGCTATGATTTTTCCTGTGGTCATGTATGGATGTGAGAACTGAACTGTGAATAAAGCTGAGCACTGAAGAATTGATGCTTTTGAACTGTGGTGTTGGAGAAGACTCTTGAGAGTCCCTTGGACTGCAAGGAGATCCAACCAGTCCATTCTAAAGGAGATCATTCCTGGGTGTTCATTGGAAGGACTGATGCTTAAGCTGAAAGTCCATTACTTTGGCCACCTCATACGAAGATTTTACTCATTGGAAAAGACGTGATGCTGGGACGGATTTGGGACAAGAGAAGAAGGGGACGACAGAGAATGAGATGACTGGATGGCATCAGAGACTCGATGGACATGAGTTTGAGTGAACTCCAGGAGTTGGTTATAGACAGGGTGGCCTGGGGTGCTGTGACTCATGGGGTCGCAAAGAGTCAGACACGACTGAGCAATTGAACTGAACTGAGGGGTAAACTATCATATCAAATCAGTCGCTCAGTCATGTCCAGCTCTTTGCGACCCCATGAACTGCAGCACGCCAGGCCTCCCTGGCCATCACCAACTCCCAGAGGTCACTCAGACTCACATCCAATGAGTCAGTGATGCCATCCAGCCATCTCATCCTCTGTCGTCCCCTTCTCCTCCTGCCCCTCAATCCCTCCCATCATCAGAATCCTCTCCAATGAGTCAACTCTTCCCATGAGGTGGCCAAAATACTGGAGTTTCTGCTTTAGCATCATTCCTTCCAAAGAAATCCCAGGGCTGATCTCCTTCAGAATGGACTGGTTGGATCTCCTTGCAGTCCAAGGGACTCTCAAGAGTCTTCTCCAACACCACAGTTCAAAAGCATCAATTCTTTGGCGCTCAGCCTTCTTCACAGTCCAACTCACACATCCATACATGACCACAGGAAAGACCATAGCCTTGACTAGGCGAACCTTTGTTGGAAAAGTAATGTCTCTGCTTTTGAATATGCTATCTAGTTTGGCCATAACTTTCCTTCCAAGGAGTAAGCGTCTTTTAATTTCATGGCTGCAGTCACCATCTGCAGTGATTTTGGAGCCCAGAAAAATAAAGTCTGACACTGTTTCCACTGTTTCTCCATCTATTTCCCATGTAGTGATGGGACCAGATGACATGATCTTTGTTTTCTGAATGTTGAGCTTTAAGCCAACCTTTTAACTCTCCAGTTTCACTTTCATCAAGAGGCTTTTGAGTTCCTCTTCACTTTCTGCCATAAGGGTGGTGTCATCTGCATATCTGAGGTTATTGATATTTCTCCAAGAAATCTTGATTCCAACTTGTGTTTCTTCCAGGCCAGCATTTCTCATGATGTACTCTGCATATAAGTTAAATAAACATGGTGACAATATACAGCCGTGATGTACTCGTTTTCCTATTTGGAACCAGTCTGTTGTTCCATGATCAGTTCTAACGGTTGCTTCCTGACCTGCATACAGATTTCTCAAGATCAGGTGGTCTGGTATTCCCATCTCTTTCAGAATTTTCCACAGTTTATTGTGATCAACACAGTCAAAGGCTTTGGCATAGTCAATAAAGGAGAAATATAGGTTTGTCTGGAACTCTCTTGCTTTTCCATGATCCAGCGGGTGTTGGCAATTTGATCTCTGGTTCCTCTGCCTTTTCTAAAACCAGCTTGAACATCAGGAAGTTCACGGTTCACGTATTGCTGAAGCCTGGCTTGGATAATTTTGAGCATTATTTTACTAGCGTGTGAGATGAGTGCAATTGTGCGGTAGTTTGAGCATTCTTTGACATTGCCTTTCTTTGGGATTGGGATGAAAACTGACCTTTTCCAATCTTGTGGCCACTGCTGAGTTTTCCAAATTTGCTGGCATATTGAGTGCAGCACTTTCACAGCATCATCTTTCAGGACTTGGAATAGCTCCACTGGAATTCCATCACCTCCACTAGCTTTGTTCGTAGTGATGCTTTCTAAGGCCCACTTGACTTCACATTCCAGCATGTCTGGCTCTAGGTCAGTGATCACACCATCATGATTATCTGGGTCTTGAAGCTCTTTTTTGTACATTTCTTCTGTGTATTCCTACCCCCTCTACTTAATATCTTCTGCTAGTGTTAGGTCCATACCATTTCTGTCCTTTATCGAGCCCATCTTTGCCTGAAATGTTCCTTTGTTATCTCTGATTTTCTTGAATAGATCCCTAGTCTTTCCCATTCTATTGTTTTCCTCTATTTCTTTGCATTGATCACTGAAAAAGGCTTTCTTATCTCTTCTTGCTATGCTTTGGAACTCTGCATTCAGATGTTTATATTTTTCCTTTTCGCCTTTGCTTTTCGCTTCTCTTCTTTTCACAGCTATTTGTAAGGCCTCCCCAGACAGCCATTTTGTTTTTTTGCATTTCTTTTCCATGGGGATGGTCTTGATCCCTGTCTCCTGTACAATGTCACGAACCTCATTCCATAGTTCATCAGGCACTGTATCTATCAGATCAAGGCCCTTAAATCTATTTCTCACTTCCACTGTATTATCATAACGGATTTGATTTAGGTCATACCTGAATGGTCTAGTGGTTTTCCCTACTTTCTTCAATTTCAGTATGAATTTGGCAATAAGGAATTCATGGTCTGAGCCACAGTCAGTTCCTGGTCTTGTTTCTGCTGGTTGTATAGAGCTTCTCCATCTTTGGCTACAAAGAATATAATCGATCTGATTTCGGTGTTGACCATCTGGTGATGTCCATGTATATAGTCTTCTCTTGTGATGTTGGAAGAGGGTATTTGCTATGACCAGTGCATTTTCTTGGCAAAACTCTATTAGTCTTTGCCCTGCTTCATTCCTTATTCCAAGGCCAAATTTGCCAGTTACTCCAGGTATTTCTTGACTTCCTACTTTTGCATTCCAGTCCCCTATAATGAAAAGGACATCTTTTTTGAGTGTTAGTTCTAAAAGGTCTTTTAGATCTTCATAGAACTGTTCAACTTCAGCTTCTCCAGCGTTACTGGTTGGGGCATAGACTTAGATTACTGTGACATTGAATGGTTTGCCTTGGAAATGAACAGAGATCATTCTGTCGTTTTTGAGATTGCATCCAAGTACTGCATTTCGGACTCTTTTGTTGACCATGATGGCCACTCCATTTCTTCTGAGGGATTCCTGCCCGGAGTAGTAAATATAATGGTCCTCTGAGTTAAATTCACCCATTCCAGTACATTTTAGTTCGCTAATTCCTAGAATGTCGACATTCACTCTTGCCATCTCTTGTTTGACCACTTCCAATTTGCCTTTATTCATGGACCTGACATTCCAGGTTCCTATACAATATTGCTCTTTACAGCATCGGACTTTGCTTCTATCACCAGACACATCCACAGCTGGGTACTCTTTTTGCTTTGGCTCCATCCCTTCATTCTTTCTGGAGTTATTTCTCCACTGATCTCCAGTAGGATATTGGGCCCCTACTGACCTGGGGAGTTTCTCTTTCAGTATCCTATCATTTTGCCTTTTCATACTGTTCATGGGGTTCACAAGGCAAGAATACTGAAGTGGTTTGCCATTCCCTTCTCCAGCGGACCACACCCTGTCAGATCTCTCCACCATGACCCGCCCATCCTGGGTTGCCCCACAGGCATGGCTTAATTTCATTGGGTTAGACAAGGGTGTGGTCCTGGTGTGATTAGATTCACTAGTTTTCTGTGAGTATGGTTTCAGTGTATTTGCCCACTGATGCCCTCTTGCAAGACCTACAGTCTTACTTGGGTTTCTCTTACCTTGGGCGTGGGGTATCTCTTCCTGGCTGTTCCAGCAAAGCACAGCCATCCTACCTTACCTTGGACGAGGGGTCTCTCCTCACGGCCACCCTTCCTGACCTTGGAGGAGGGGTATCTTCTAACCGCTGCCCTTCCTGACCTCGGTCATGGGGTAGCTCCTCTCTGCCGTGCTTAGTGGGCCGGTCCTCACTACCGTCCTTCCTTGGTCATGGGGTAGCTCCTCTCGGCCACGCTCTTAGTTCGCCGAGCAGCCGGCGAGGCGCTCTTAGTTCGCTGGTCGCGGCAGGCGAGGTGCTCTTAGTGAGCCGGTAGCGGCAGGTGAGGCGCTCTTAGTACAACGGTCATGGCAGGCGAGGCGCTCTTTGTGTAAACTATAGCTCTTTGGGTAAACTATAGACTTTATCAATTATGAGAACTTCAGCCATTTCTAAAGAACTAGGAAATGAAATTCCCTTTTTTTGGGGGGGGGGGGAGTTTATATTTTAATTGTACAAAATGAATGTTTGTTTGTTTGTTTTTGTATATAAAATTCGTAAGGGTTTTTATGCAGTTTTAGCCTAAGGGAAGACGTAGTGCTATGTTAATAAGCCATTAAAGGCTTAATTTTTGTCCTTTAAGAGATTAGGGAAACTTACTCAGTAAAGTTGTTTGCTTGAATTGTTTGTGAAAATTTAAAAATTCCCCAAGTTCCTCCAAGAAGAATCATTTGGTTTCTTATCCTTGTTTCAACTGCTCTTTCTTTGTACATATTTCTGTTACAGGATAGAACTTCGTATTCAATGTGATAACTGTCTGTTTGTCTGTGTCCTGGTCCATAGACTAGGCTCCAAGAAAGTGGGGTTAAGACCATTGTACCCCTAGCAGCTAGCACATAACAGTATTTAATACTTATTTAGTGATTGATTGTAAGTAGTAGAGTAAGAAGACATTTTACTTTTATATAATTGATGGCTCATTACTAGATTAGTATTCAGTGTTTTGTGTGAATCCTAGAGGAGGGCATGGCAACCCATTCCAGTATTCTTGCCTGGAGAATCCCCATGGACAGTGGAGCCTGGTGAGCTACAGTCCATAGGGTTGAAAAGAGTTGGACATGACTCTTGAGAGTCCCTTGGACTGCAAGGAGATCCAACCAGTCCATTCTGAAGGAGATCAGCCCTGGGATTTCTTTGGAAGGAATGATGCTAAAGCTGAAACTCCAGTATTTTGGCCACATCATGTGAAGAGTTGACTCACTGGAGAAGACTCTGATGCTGGGAGGGATTGGGGACAGGAGGAGAAGGGGACGACAGAGGATGAGATGGCTGGATGGCATCACTGACTCGATGGATATGAGTCTGAGTGACCTCAGGGAGTTCGTGACGGCCAGGGAGGCCTGGCGTCCTGTGGTTCATGGGGTCGCAAAGAGTTGGACACGACTGAGCGACTGATCTGATCTATCTGATCTGAGCAGCTAAGCACAGCACAGTGTGGATCTCACTTAAAATGGACATTCAAGGAATTCCCTGGTGGTCCAATGGTTAGGACTCCACACTTTCACTGCCAAGAGCAGGAGTTCGATCCCTGGTCAGGGAACTAAGAGCCCAAGTCACACGGGGTGGCCAAAAAAATAAAAATAAGATGGACATTTATTTCATTTTTCTGAGTTTATATTGAATGAACTGTATTTTTGCTGAAAGAGGTCTTGTTTAGCACCATTGGTAATAAAGAATACATGATAATAAAAAAGCAGTTTCAGGGGAGAAAATTTAGGCATGAAATCTAGTAACTATATACATAAATAAACATCATTAATTCTGAAAAGTACAAAATATTTGACCCATTAACAGAATGGATAATAATGAAAATTGATGACTTTTCTGTTAGGTAAACAAACAAACAAAAAAATTCTTTGCTTTACCTAAGGCCTTTTTAGACTTTTTTAAATCGCAAATGTTGAAAAAAATCAAAATGCTTTTGTTTTCATATATTGAAATGACCAGATATCTTTTCTCTTTTATTCTGTGAATTACATGCACTGATTTTTGAATATTATGTCAACGTTACTCTCCTTGGATACAACCCACTTGGTCATCATATATTATTCATTTTTTCTTTTTTTTTTTAAATCTTACTGGGTTTAATTTGCCAATTTTTTCTTTAATAGAAAACCTGAAATTTACTATGACAAAGTACTACCTAAAGACATTAAATACTAAGCAACAATGTGGCAATTTTCTTGTATCAGAACTATTCATCATTTTAAAATATGTGTGTGTTAGTTGCTCAGTCATGTCCGACTCTTTTTGATCCTATGGACTGTAATGAGGTTCGTGACATTGTACAGGAGACAGGGATCAAGACCATCCCCATGGAAAAGAAATGCAAATAAGCAAAATGGCTGTCTGGGGAGGCCTTGCAAATAGCTGTGAAAAGAAGAGAAGCGAAAAGCAAAGGAGAAAAGGAAAGATATAAACATCTGAATGCAGAGTTCCAAAGAATAGCAAGAAGAGATAAGAAAGCCTTCTTCAGCGATCAATGCAAAGAAATAGAGGAAAACAACAGAATGGGAAAGACTAGGGATCTATTCAAGAAAATCAGAGATACCAAAGGAATATTTCATGCAAAAATGGGCTCGATAAAGGACAGAAATGGTATGGACCTAACAGAAGTAGAAGATATTAAGAAGAGGTGGCAAGAATACACAAAAGAACTGTACAAAAAAGAGCTTCACGACCCAGATAATCATGATGGTGTGATCACTGACCTAGAGCCAGACATGCTGGAATGTGAAGTCAAGTGGGCCTTAGAAAGCATCACTACGAACAAAGCTAGTGGAGGTGATGGAATTCCAGTGGAGCTATTCCAAGTCCTGAAAGATGATGCTGTGAAAGTGCTGCACTCAATATGCCAGCAAATTTGGAAAACTCAGCAGTGGCCACAAGATTGGAAAAGGTCAGTTTTCATCCCAATCCCAAAGAAAGGCAATACCAAAGAGTGCTCAAACTACCGCACAATTGCATTCATCTCACACGCGAGTAAAGTAATGCTCAAAATTATCCAAGCCAGGCTTCAGCAATATGTGAACCGTGAACTTCCTGATGTTCAAGCTGGTTTTAGAAAAGGCAGAGGAACCAGAGATCAAATTGCCAACATCCGCTGGATCATGGAAAAAGCAAGAGAGTTCCAGTAAAACATATATTTCTGCTTTATTGACTATGCCAAAGCCTTTGACTGTGTAGATCACAATAAACTGTGGACAATTCTGAAAGAGATGGGAATACCAGACCACCTGATCTGCCTCTTGAGAAATCTGTATGCAGGTCAGGAAGCAACAGTTAGAGCTGGTCATGGAACAACAGACTGGGTCCAAATATGAAAAGGAGTACGTCAAGGCTGTATATTGTCACCATGTTTATTTCACTTATATGCAGAGAACATCATGAGAAATGCTGGACTGGAAGAAACACAAGTTGGAATCAAGATTTCTGGGAGAAATATTAATAACCTCAGATATGCAGATGACACCACTCTTATGGCAGAAAGTGAAGAGGGGCTAAAAAGCCTCTTGATGAAAGTGAAAGTGGAGAGTGAAAAGGTTGGCTTAAAGCTCAACATTCAGAAAACGAAGATCATGGCAACTGGTCCCATCACTACATGGGAAATAGGTGGGGAAACAGTGTCAGACTTTATTTTTCTGGGCTCCAAAATCATTGCAGATGGTGACTGCAGCCATGAAATTAAAAGACGCTTACTCCTTGGAAGGAAAGTTATGATCAACCTAGATAGCATATTCAAAAGCAGAGACATCACTTTGCCAACAAAGGTTCATCTAGTCAAGGCTATGGTCTTTCCTGTGGTCATGTATGGATGTGAGAGCTGGACTGTGAAGAAGGCTGAGCGCCGAAGAATTGGTGCTTTTGAACTGTGGTGTTGGAGAAGACTCTTGAGGGTCCCTTGGACTGCAAGGAGATCCAACAAGTCCATTCTGAAGGAGATCAACCCTGGGATTTCTTTGGAAGGAATGATGCTAAAGCTGAAACTCCAGTATTTTGGCCACCTCATGTGGAGAGTTGACTCATTGGAGAAGACTCTGATACTGGGAGGGGTTGGGGGCAGGAGGAGAAGGGGACGACAGAGAGTGAGATGGCTGGATGGCATCACTGACTAGATGAATATGAGTCTGAGTGACCTCTGGGTATTGGTAATGGACAGGGAGGCCTGGCATGTTGCAGTTCATGGGGTCACAAAGAGTCGGACAGGACTGAGCGACTGATCTGATCTGATCTGATGGACTGTAGCCCACCAGGCTCCTCTGTCCATGGGAATTCTTCAGGCAAGAATACTGGAGTGGGTAGCCATTCTCTTCTCCAGGAGATCCTCCCCACCCAGGGATCAAACCTGCATCTCCTGCATTGCAGGTTAATTCCTTACTGTCTGAACCCCCAGGTAAGTGCATAAACAGTTTCTGGAAAAAGAGTTATTGTTGAAGACCAAGTATAAAAATCAATATTACATGCAATACTCAAAACCCTTTTTCATTCTACATCCTGGTTAATCACTTTTCTCTCTTCTTCCCCAGAACAGCCCTAGCTTCAGCTGTTAAAGCTTTTCCCTGCCTATGAGTAACTTTGAATGAGAGTTAAGGAAAGCCTTGTGATAAAAGGAGTCATAGCTATTTTAATTTTTAAAATAACTCTTCCACTTTACATTTTTCTTTTTAAAATAAATTCTCATGAAGAACAGCCATCATTGAAATCAGAAAGACTGTTTTAATCATTGTAATTTTAACAATATTAATTATGCAGCTTATTACTATATTAAATATAGATGGTTTCTACTTCAAGTAAACACAATAAAATAAAACGTAAATGAGCACGTTAAGAAGCAACTATTCATATTTCAAAAGGATTCTTCAATTCAAAAAGGACTCACTGCATCTTTTCTATAAAAAAAATCCCTGTGGTTTTAAAAATAATTTAAAAATTTTAACTTACACATAATTTTTAAGAACTCTTCTATTATACAAAACGACTCACAACTCTGCATGTATATAGATCATTCCATAAAGAAAAAGTTTATAAAAATTTCCCATAAGTTATCTAATTAACTGTGACTATAAGAATAAATAAAAACATTGGATGAAATGCATAGTAAGCCACTAGAAAAAATTGTTTCCTATTTACTGTTTACGATTCTATGTCAGGACTTTACATCGCTAGTTTCTAAAGTAAAACTAATTTTAATATGCCCATTATGCCCTTTCCTAATTACTAATTTTTTGCAAACTTTTCTTTATAAATGATAGAAACATAAACTTCAGTTTGCCTGGTAGAATTACAGAAAATGTGAATTAGTTAAGTAAAATTTGATGACCGATAGGTAATAAATACTGCACATTACCCACAGAATCCCAGTGTCAGAATTGTGTACTGTAGGTGTCAGAGACCCAGAAATCCAGGTATCTGGAGAGAATGAGGAGCTCCAAGTCCTAACCTGGGTGGAATTGTGGTTTGTGAGTGCCAGATGACTTTCAACTAATATGGATATCTTGAAAAGGACTGTTAAGTTCTTAGAACAAGGGAATTTTGAAGTCATGGTATACTTCTTTTGAACCAATGGCCTTCCCCAGCTAAGTTATAGAATTCCTAAGTAGCTAATGTTAGTAATTCTGTTGCTTCTTTTCCCAAATTTACCTTGGGCTTGGTAACATGGAGTTCTTTCACCATTTGAATATAATGCTTCTGCCATACACCCTGCTCATAGGGAGTTGGGGAGACATTGATGTACCAGTTAAACTGTAAACATTTTAGCATCCAGAGCTGATCCAGTTCAGTTAAATTCTTCCAATGCCAGCTCACCTGGAAATACAATGTTAAAAAACTATTCAGTTTACATGTCCACTTTCTCTAGGTTTTGAGCTGTCACTCTGGTACTGAGAGAATTCTTTATTTTTTTCTGAAGTGGGTTGCCATGCCCTCCTCCAGGGGATCTTCCTGTCTCAGGGATAGAACCCACTTCTCTGTGTTTCCTGCACTGCAGGCAGATTCTTTACCACTGAACCACTGGGGAAGTGAAAGGTTGTTGTTGAATCACAAGAAGACACCGGGATTCTTGGCCCCAAGAGGAGAGAATTCAATCCAGGGCCAGAGACAAGGCTTGATCACTCAGAGCTTTTGTGTAATAAAGTTTTATTAAAGTATAAAGGAGATAGAGAAAGCTTCTGACATAGGCATCAGAAGGGGGTAGAAAGAGTACCCCCTTGCTAGTGTTAGCAATGAAGTTATATACTCAAAAGAATGTCTCAGATTGTAAAGACCTAATTTACATTTTAAGATAACACTGTCTTCAGGCAGAATACATTATCCTTGTATAATCCTAAGGAATGTGGAGAAAGAAAAAAATTCGTCCTTTCTTCTTCCTTGAGAATTCCAGACCCCTCTCTCCTTGGGGACCCCTAGACTCCTTATCAATCTGCCTAGGAAATGACTCTTTCAGAAGTCAATGAATGAATCAGAGCAAACATAATTTTAACTAGATAAACCAGGCCTGGGATTCACAACTAGTTTCTTTTTGGTCCTTTTCCTCCAAATCACAGCTAAGTTACCTCCTACATGAAGTGCTTCCTAAACAGGCAGGAGGATTTTTTTTTTTTAATTTATTTATTTATTTTAATTGGAAGATAATTATTTTATAACATTATGATGGTTTTGTCATACATTGGCCGGAGGTATACATGTGTCCCCTTCAACCTGAACACCACTTCCACCTCCTTGCCTATGCCCCATCCCTCCAGGTTCTCACAGAGACCTGGCTTTGGGTATCCCTTTTTTTATATAATGTTAATTTGGACATAATCCAAGTCAACTAATATTTATCAAGCACCTATTAACTATCCTCATCACAACCTGAAGGGCAGTATAATTAATATTCTTCCCTTGCAAATGGGCAAACTAAGCTTCAGATAAGACTTTGGAACTTCCTAAGATCTCTGGCTATGTCAAAGCCTTTGACTGTGTGGATCACAATAAACTATGGACATTTCTGAAAAAGATGGAAAGACCAGACCACCTGACCTGCCTCTTGAGAAACTTATATGCAGGACAGGAAGCAACAGAACTGGACATGGAACAACAGACTGGTTCCAAATAGGAAAAGGAGTACGTCAAAACTGTATATTTTCACCCTGCTTATTTAACTTTTATGCAGAGTACATCATGAGAAACGTTGGGCTGGGGGAAGCACAGGCTGGAATCAAGATTGCTGAGAGAAATATCAATAACCTCAGATATGCAGATGACATCACCCTTATGGCAGAAATTGAAGAAGAACTAAAAAGCCTCTTGATGAAAGTGAAATTGGAGAGTGAAAAAGTTGACTTAAAGCTCAACATTCAGAAAACTAAGATCATGGCATCTGGTCCCATCACTTCATGGCAAAATAGCGGGAGAAACCATGGAAACAGTGGTTGACTTTATTTTTCTGGGCTCCAAAGTCACTGCAGATGGTGATTGCACCCATGAAATTAAAAGGCGCTTACTCCTTGGAAGGGAAGTTACGACCAACTTAGACAGCATATTAAAAAGCAGAGACATTACTTTGTCAACAAAAGTCCGTCTAGTCAAGGCTATGGTTTGTCCAGTGGTCATGTATAGATGTGAGAGTTGGACTATAAAGAAAGTTGAGTGCTGAAGAATTGATGCTTTTGAACTGTGGTGTTGGAGAAGACTCTTGAGAGTACTTGAACAGAAAAGATATCCAACCAGTCCATCCTAAAGGAGATCAGTCCTTGGTGTTCATTGGAGGGACTGATGTTGAAGCTGAAACTCTAATACTTTGGCCACCTGATGCAAAGAGCTGACTCATTTGAAAAGACCCTGATGTTGAGAAAGATTGAAGGCAGGAGGAGAAGGGGATGACAGAGGATGAAATGGTTGGATGGCATCACCGACTCAATGGACATGAGTTTGCGTGGACCTCTGGAGTTAGTGATGGACAGGGAGGCCTGGTGTGCTGCAGTTCATGGGGTCACAAAGAGTTGGACACCACTGAGTGACTGAACTGAACTGAACGGAAGGATCTCTGGGAGTCTGTGTATGAAAGTTGTATGAAAGCTACAGAAACTCCAGTTGGCACATTCCTTATTTTTTTCATGATATGCTTCTGTTTTCCCTCCATTCTTATGATTTAACTAAATATAAATTTTATAAAGGGAACATAATGATTAATACTATATTGCTGTGCCCTAAATAGCCTTTAAGATTCAATAGAGCATTAAGTATTTGTCCTGGGGACTTCCCTGGTGGTCTTGTGGCTAAGATTCTATGCTTCAGTGCAGGGGGCCAGGGTTTGATCCCTGGTTAGGGAACTGGACTCCCCATGCTGCAACTGACACCTGATGGAGCCAAATTAATATATTTTTTTAAAACTATTCTGCACATTCCATTTTCATAGCATTATGGTCAATCCTACACATCCAGCAAATGTTGGAAGTGACCCTATTATGTGTAGAAGTGTTTAAAATAATTTATTCCAGGTTTTAAATAAGTCTTAGTAGAAACTAGAGTCAAGTCCATATATAAAGTTGAGATTAGGCATTCAATGTTTCTTATCAAGAATTGCAGAGATGACAGCTAATCTTCACATTCATTTCATCCTTGGAAAACTGGCCTCTTTTTCAAGGTTAACCCAATAATAAATAATGTTTGAGTGCCCCCAAAAGGAGCAGAACACTCTGTAACAGAACTCGCTACCCATCCATCTGTTTATCTGTCTCTCTTCCTCCTTCCTTCCATCCATTGTGTATGGAGGTTCTATTATGTCCAGGATTATTTTATGGGCTGAAGATAAGATATGTAAGGGAGAGGGAAACAGAAGGGGGCACAATTAGGAGAAACAGTAGGTTCAGGATCTAGATGGAGGAAAAGGCTTAGAGAATCTGATACAACACTGCAGGCAGAAACAGAGATCATAATCACTATGTGCAAACAAGAATGAAACTGCACTGCCCTTAATCCTCATATGGTTAGTTAACTCAATTAAGATGTGGAGTTTGGGAAGGAGGGGATGGGGAGAAAGTTCTTCTCAATTCTCACCCTTTTCCTCTTTTGATGTAGATCGGGTTTAAACCTGGGTAGTTAAGTTGGGGTTCTCCCCCCTGCACTGGGGATAGATAAAATTTTGCTTTGTTTTTTATTTTTGCTGCTTTTTGTTTGTTTAAAACTAAACAGGAATGAGGAAAGTTGAAGGTAGGTTAGCTCTTTCAAAACTGTAAGACAACCTCCACCACATTTTTAAACAGCTCAAAGCTCATCTTGGTGCAATGACTTTATTGTTTACTTTAAATCTAGCTAAAGAACAATTGCCCACAGTCAGTTCTGGGAAATAAAATACAATGCTGAAATCTACCAAGATTGACATATGGTACACATAGATGATAAAATTATCTATTTCATATCACATATCCCTGGAATGATAACATTCTCATTGTGAAAAAAACATGGAAAATTCTGAGAAACTTAAAGAAAAACAATACTCAGAATCCTGTCAATCAGAGATGACCAAACATTATCAACAAGCTGGTAGAGTTATTTTCCTTTCTGTTTTTCAGGTGTACATGAAAGCAAAATTGGGAAACTTCATGCAATTTAAAATCATGCTTTCTTCATTTTACACGTAATAAACATCTCTGTTCTTCCAAAACATGTTTTCTAATGACTGCCTAATAATTCATTATATGGTGGAATGACACTGGATTACTGGGCATTTAAAACACTATGTTTTTGTTTTTGTTTTTTTTTAACAAATTGTTTCAATTTTAGAATAATATGTGTACATCAATACTAAATTCAAAGATAAGAAGGGGCACACTGTAAAATAAATAAATAAATAAATAGACACACAGCAGCTCTCTCATCTTTGTCACCTAACCACTCATTTCCCTCCCTGAATGTAATCATTGTTACTGGCTTCTTGTGTGCCATTCCAGAAGGGTAACAAATATGGATACATTCTTTTATTCTGTCCAAAGTGATAGGATAATTCTTTACCTTTGTTGTTTTATTGATGATATACTGAGGAGATTAGTTGCAACCATTATGCTATTAGCAGACATTTCTATTGTTTCCAACCTTTTGCTACTACAAACAATGATGCACTATTCTTATATAGAGATAAATTTTGCATGTGTTGAAGTATACTCATCTGACAAATTCCAAGAAGTGGAACTACTGGCCAAAGGTAATTTTTTTTTTTTTTTATTAAAAAAGTTTTTAAAGTTTTTAGACATGTCTCGTGGCATGCAGGTTCTCAGTTCCCCAACCAGGAATCAAACTCACATCTTTAGTAGTGAAAGCACAGAGTTCCAACCAATGGATCACCAGGGAATGTCCAGAAATCTTTATTTCAAATTTTAGTACTATCAAATTGCTCTCCTTGATGTTTGCATCAATTTATCTACCAACAACATATGAAGGTGCTTGTTTCCCCACACACCCAACAATATAAAATATTATCATTAAAAAAGAAGTTAAAAAAAAAAGAAACTCAATCCATCTGAGTCACAAACGATGGCATGAAAATGAGGTTAAGCATTTTATCTATTTTAGAAACATTTGCTTTTCTTTCTGTGAACTATTTGTTCACTTCCTTTGCTCATTTTTTCTGCCAGGCTTTGCTTTTTATTCTTCTTAATGTAGATTTATAGTCGTTCTTTAAAAAAATAAGAAAATTACCCCTTGCTGGCAATATGTTTTTTCCCCTGTTTATTTTTTTTTTTTTTTTTTTTTTTTTTTTTTTTTTTTTTTTTTGGCCACACTGCAGCAGCTTGTGGGTTATTAGTCTCCAGACCAGGGGTTGAACCTGAGCCCTCTTCAGTGAAAGCACTGAGTCCTAACCACTACCAGGGAATTCCCTCCTGTTTACTGTTTGTATTTACTTACAGTTTTCTTCTCTATGGAGAAAATTTTAACTTTTATAATCACAACTTAAAATCTTGTTTTATTTATAAAGCATATATTATATACAAAATATATAAAATAAATAAAGCAAGATTTTAAGTTATACATTTTCTTTTGAGGCTCTGAATATTATAGATCACTCACAAAGTCTTCCTTCCCTAGATTTCCTTTAATTACCTTTTTTTCCCCCTTTAGTCATGCCTCGTGGCTTACAGGATCTTAGTTCCCCAAACAAGGTTTGAACTTTTGCCCTCAGCAGTGAAACAGCACAGACTTAACCACTGGACGAGGGAATTCCCTCCTTTGAGTAGGAAATGGTTTCCTATAATTTCATATCAATCTTTTATCCTTCTAGAATTTTTTTTCCAGATACTGCTTGACTGTTCCAACACCAGTTATTAAATATGTCATCTATCTTACTGCATTCATTTTCTTAATTTTTTTTTTTAAATTTTCTTAATTTTAAAAACAAAAGTTACCATGTGAATGCACAGTAACGGGTAATTTCTGGTCTTTGTAGACTATGAAAAGAAATCAATAAAATTACTATCAATTTTATATCTTAAAAAATATACTTGAATACACCATGGAATTATTTGGAAGAAAATAATAGTCAGATGCTTTTCCAACCTGTGAGCGCATTTGCCCACTCTGAACTCCTTTAGTCTCACATGCTTCTGTATTTATCACATTAGCACCTTATTTTATGCTTTCCTATTTATGAATGGCCTGCACTCTACACTTTAAGTTTTACTATGGTCCTCTGCTGTGTAATATAAGATTATTCTGCTGATGGTTAAATCTATTCATGTGTATATACTAGTATGAAGTGAAGTGAAGTGAAGTGAATTTGCTCAGTTTTGTCTGACTCTTTGTGACCACATGGACTATGGCCTATCAGGCTCCTCAGTCCATGGGATTTTCCAGGCAAGAGTGCTGGAGTGGATTGCGATTTCCTTCTCCAGGGGATCTTCCCGACCCAGGAATAGAACCCAGGTCTCCAGCATTTCAGGCAGACGCTTTACCGTCTGAGCCACCAGGGAAGTCTGTATACTAATATACTAACTTAGTGCTCAAAGGGAGAAAAAGTAAGCCATCACTAAACAGACACTTAGTGATGGCTTATTTTTTCTCCCCTTTGAGCACTAAGTGCACAGCCAGACACAAAGAGATGAGGGCCAGTCCAAACTGTACAAACAAAACGTGGTAAGCGTCTTGTCGGTGCTCGGTTTTGTATGCATGCTTTGTTTTTTCCCTCAAGTTTCAGTGTTTTCTAGGCTGTCTTTACAAAACATTGGACACTGATTCTTTATCCGTACCTGTGCACAACGACAAAGGCTTCAGGGGTCCAGGAAAGAAAAGATATATAAAGATATTACCTTTGGGAGCTTGGTAGTAAAATCCAGAGCTTCTGCTGGAATTTTCTCCTGAAGCTTTCGACAGCAAAACTTTTGATGTGACAGAGGGCAGAGTTCTAACAGGACTGTTAGGATTCTTCTCCTCTGAGTGTTCATCCATTTGTCAAACTGAAAAAAAAAAAAAAAAAAAAAAAATGCAAAGCAAAAAAAAAAAAAAAAAGCTCCAGGTTTAGTCTGACACCAGAGATTAATTATGAAGGAGATAAAGAACTGCATAGAAAGTGAGTTTAGTAACTTATTCTTAATGAATTGCATGCATTTATTTCCCTAACAAGTACACCCCATGTTTTGCCACCTACCTGTTCTTTCTCACATTTGTGTGGGTGAGCCCAAGCAAGGCCGGTGTGGACATAGACATGCACTTGACCTCAAAACTTGGAGTTACAGAAAAATGTGGGAGCTGGTCATAGTCATAAACTGAGAATATATACAGACTTGTAAAATGTAGATCTTTAACTTCTGATGGGGCTATATCCCAATTAATCCATCATAAGTTGAAAGTATCATAAATTAAAAATGCACATAATACACTTAACCTACCAAACATCCTAGCTTAGCCCAGTCTACCTTAATGTGCTCAGAACGCTTACATGAACCTTGATGCTTGTTGCTGTTGTTTAGTTGCTCAGTCATGTCCAGCTGTTTTGGGACCCCATAGACTGTTGCTTCCAGGCTCCTGTGTCCATGGAGTTCTCCAGGCAAGAATACTGGAGTGGGTTGCAGTGCCCTCCTCCATGGAATCTTCCTGACCCAGGGATCAAACCTGAGTCTCCTGCATTGACAGGGCTATTCTTTATCACTGAGCCACCAGGGAAGCCCTCATATGAACTTACAGTTGGGCAAAATCATCTACAACAAAGCCTATTTTATAATAAAGTGTTGACTAGTTCATGTAATTTATTGACTACTACACCCAGAGAAGGGAATGGCAACCCACTCCAGTACTCTTTCCTGGGAAATCCCATGGGTGGAGGAGCCTGGTGGGCTGCACTCCATGCGGTCGTGAAGAGTTGGACACAACTGAGCGACGACAGAGGATGAGATGGCTGGATGGCATCACTGACTTGATGGGTGTGAGTCTGGGTGACCTCCAGGAGCTGGTGATGGACAGGGAGGCCTGGTGTGCTGCGGTTCATGGGGTCGCAAAGAGTCGGACACGACTGAGCAACTGATCTGATCTGATCTGAGCGACTTACCTTTCACTTTTCACTTTCATGCATTGGAGAAGGCAATGGCAACCCACTCCAGTGTTCTTGCCTGGAGAATCCCAGGGACAGAGGAGCCTGGTGGGCTGCCATCTATGGGGTTACACAGAGTTGGACACTACTGAAGTGACTTAACAGCAGCAACACCAACACCTGGAGAAGGGAATGGCAACCCACTCCAATATTCTTGCCTGGAGAGTTCCATGGACAGAGGAGCCTGGTGGGCTATAGTCCATGGGGTCGCATAGAGTTGGACATGACTGACACAACTTAGCATGTGCACAAGCACACTGAATGTGAAAACCAGAATTGCTGTCTGGGTATTATGGTTTTAAGTGTATTTGGCCTGTGCTCTTGTGACCGAGTGGCTGACTGGAAGCTGTGGCTCACTGGCTGCCCAGCACCATAAATGAGTATCCTACTGCACATGGCTAGCCACCCCTACCAAAAAAAAGCAAATACAAAATGTTAAATATGGTGTCCACTGAACGTCTATCACTTTTGCATCATTGAAAGCCAAAAAGTTACTAAGCCAAAGCATCTTAAGCCATTGACTGTCTGTACAACCTTAAGAGAAGACATATGGGAAGTCAGTCTCCCCCCACAGTTTCTACATCAGCTCATTAGTGATTAAAACTCCAGGACCAGAAACAATCCTTTGTGTTCAAAATTAGAGATAGAGCAATACAAGCAAGTATCTCTGAGAAGGGGAAGTATATAGGGTTAAAGTCCTGTGTGTGTGTGTGTGTGTGTTCTCAGTCACTCACTCTTGTCTGACTCTTTGCTGAGCCCACTAGGATCCTCTGTCCATGGAATTTTCCAGGCAAGAATACTGGGATGAGGTGCCATTTCCTATTTCAAGATGTCTTCCTGACGCAGGGATCGAGCCTGTGTCTTTTGGTCCTCCAGCATTGGCAGGTGGATTCTTTACCACTAAAGAAGCCCTAGTTAAAGTCCTACGAATATGTAAATGATTGATATGATTGGAAAGGAAAAGTTGATAGGAGGAACTGGGGGAAAAAAAAAAGAGTTCCAGAGACAGGAAGTACATGCCAAAGCAATCTGGGGCATGCCAAACAAACCCTTGGGTTACTTCACAATTTTCCCCAGTAATGACCAAAAACCAGTCCCAAGATTAGTGACTGATCAAAGATAAGAACGTGAGAGCTGGCCAAAATCAAGAGAAATGTTCTTATGGGAACAGTCAGCAGCTGAAGGAGCTATTATCAGATTCTAAATCTCTGTTTTTCTTCTTCAGCCCATTAGAGACGAGAAAAGAGGGAAGTTTGGGGCTACTTGTATTTTATATGCTATTGCATTTCACCGATAGATATTTGCTAGTTATTATAAAGTAATTAGAATTTTATAATCAGATCAGATCAGATCAGTCGCTCAGTCGTGTCCAACTCTTTGCGACCCCATGAATCGCAGCACGCCAGGCCTCCCTGTCCATCACCAACTCCCGGAGGTCACTCAGACTCACATCCATCGAGTCAGTGATGCCATCCAGCCATCTCATCCTCTGTCATCCCCTTCTCCTCCTGCCCCCAATCCCTCCCAGCATCAGAGTCTTCTCCAATGAGTCAAATCTTCGCATGATGTGGCGAAATACTGGAGAATTTTATAATACATTAGTTTTAATCATAAAATACATTGACCACCTAAAAAGAAATATAAAGTAAAAATGTACTTTTGACAAGCCTTATGACAAGCCAACTTCTTTATAATCATAGGACCTTTTTTTTTTTTTTTTTAATTAGTTGGAGTACTTCTTGATTAAAACCATTCACTGTGGGACTTCTTTAGAAGTCCAGTGGTTAAGAATCTTCCAGTTCAGGGGACATGGGTTCCATCCCTGGTCTAGGATTATTCCACATGCTGCAAGGCAAGTAAGCCTGAGAGCCACAACTACTGAGCCCACACGCCACAGCGACTGAAGCCCAAGCACCCTAGAGCCTGTGCTGTGCAAGAAGAAAAGCCACTGCTGTAGGAAGACTGCATACTGCAAGTAGAGAGGAGTGGTCCCATGCTCACGACTAGAGAAAGCCTGCCTACAGCAACAAAGACCCAGCTCAGCCATAAACAAATAAATAAAACGAATCTGCCTTCCAATGCAAGGGACTAGGGTTGATACCTGCTTGGGGAACTAAGATCCCACATGCCACAATTAGAGAAAGCCTGTGTGATGCAACAAGACCCAGTGCAGCCAATCAAAGAACTTTAAATAAAACAAAAACTATTCACTGTTACCAGATCTATTCAGTGCTCACCAATCTCACTTTGGACACTATCATTCAAGGGGGAGGGGGGACTCTAAAATTAAAAAAAAAAAAAAAATCAGAAACCTTAACTTACAAATAAGTAAATAAAATCTATGCATGTATGAATGTTCCCAGATTTCTTCTGGGCCTGTTTCTGCACAGTCCATATTTCCATCTAACATAAAATAAGACTTCTTTCCTTTGGGGATGGATTATTAGAATGATAGAGAAGCCAGACCAGAGTGGCAAGGGCCAGAGAAAGGACCAGCCTACGATGCTGTGGTGATCTATAAAACAAGGAGCCAGTGAGTGGCATATGGAGACAGGAGAGCTGCAGGGTTTTGGCTTGTAGGCAGTTTGTGGTACTTCAGACTATTACTGCCTTTCCAGCAGTTATACAGTATGAGAGAACTGGGGAATGAAGAAAGGGGATCTGGTAAGTAGTGTTATGAGTTCTGAATTGGAACACCTGTGATTTTTCTTTGATAGACAACATGAAAATTGGTATTCATCTTAAAAATTACTTTGGGCAGTGCTACGTGCTACTCTGTAGAAAGTGAGGTGCGTGGGGACCCAGGATGATTAGGGTTATGGAAAAAAAAATGGGATATAATTATCACCACAGTAAATCAGAAATAATCCCAAATGCCTCACAATAGTGAATCAGCTCAACAACATGATAAGAGAAAATATGGCATTAAGGATGCATGCGGGGAAGGCAATGGCACCCCACCCTAGTACTTTTGCCTGGAAAATCCCATGGACAGAGGATCCTGGTAGGCTCCAGTCCATGGGGTGGCTAAGAGTCGGACACGACTGAGAGACTTCACTTTCACTTTTCACTTTCATGCATTGGAGAAGGAAATGGCAACCCACTCCAGTATTCTTGCCTGGAGAATCCCATGGGGTCGCACAGAGTCGGACACGACTGAAGCGACTTAGCAGCAGCAGGAGCAGCAGCAGCAAGGATGCATGGGATGCTTTGGTTGAGAGGCCATTCAGTCTTACTAAGAATCTCTTAATTTCTTTGTTTATACATTGCGAATTATTATATCTAAATTTAGAATTACTGGGAAGATTATATAAATGAAAATATGTATAAAATTCCTAAAAGAGTGTATAACTCATTGTACTCATGGTAGCTAATATTATAAACAGCTATATTATTTATTATATATTATAATTTTATAATATATAAATATTATAAAAAGTCCCCAACCTTTTTGGCACCAGGGACCAGTTTCATAGAAGAGAATTTTTCCATGGACTGGGGGAACAGGCAGGGAGGGATGGCTTTGCGGTGATTCGAGTACATTACATTTTGTTGTAGTTCAGTCTCTCAGTCATATCCTCAGCATGCCAGACTTTGCTGTCCTTTGCCATCTCCTGGAGCTGGTTCAAACTCATGTTCATTGAGTCAGTGATGTTTTCCTACCATCTCATTCTCAGTTGCCCCTTCTCCTCCTGCCTTTAATTTTACCCAGCATCAGTCTTTTCTAATGAGTCAGCTCTTTGCATCTGGTGGCCAAGTTTGGAGTTTCAGCTTCAGCATCAGTCCTTCCAATGAATATTCAGGACTGACTTCCTTTAGGATTGACTGGTTTGATCTCCTTGCACTTCAAGGGACTCTCAAGAGTCTTCTCCAACACCACAGTTCAAAAGGATCAATTCTTCATTGCTCAGCTTTCTTCATGGTTCAACTCTCACATCCATACATGACTAAGGCTCTACTGGAAAAACTACAGCATTACATTTATTGTGCACTTTATTTATAATGTGATGCCACTGCTGATCTGATGGGAGGTACCAATGGGTCTGTGGCCAAGAGGTTGGGGTCCCCTGTTATAAAATATCATAGTGATGTTACAAACAATAAACATGAGGGGTAAATCATTAGATATACAATAATTAAATTACAAAGCATAAAGTTACTATGTTTGTACATTAACAAGGACAGGAAGCACATTTGGAAGGATTGAGGTCAGCTCAATTATTTTCATGGATGCCCAGAAGAAGAGAACAGGCTCAGACTGAAGAACAGTGATTTAGAATGAATATAAAAGAACATTAGGATTATAAAGCACTGAAGAAATCTATAAAAAAAAAAAATCATTCAAACCTTTTCCTCTAGAGATTAAAAAGATAATTACATTTGGTTTCTCATCTATTTCCCTGACTATAACAGTCAAAGATAATTTATATTTGGCTTTGATAGGTGTTCGGGGGTTTCTCCTCTCTAATTGTGTTTATTTAGTCTAATAGAAAATGAATTTGCATTCCTTGAACTTCTACCAGATGAAGGTGGGTAGATGACTGAGAAGAAGGCTTAACAGCTGGGGAAAATCCCCTTGGAATTTAAACAGTGCTGGGAATAATCCAAAAAGTAGATAATCCATGGAAGAATTAACTGTACATATATTTGATAATCGCCCAGTATCTTTCTTTCTCTCTCTTTTTTTTAAATTCTAAATTGAAGCATTGTTATTTTACAATGTTTTAGGCATATAGCATAGTGATTAATACACACACACACACATACACACACACACACATTCTGTTTTAGATTCTTTTCCACTGTAGGTTATTATAAAATATTGGATATAGTTCCTTGTGCTATACAGTAGGTTCCTGTTTTGGTTTGTTTTTCTCAAATCTATTATATATATATATCTGTCCCACATCTCTTGCTTCAGCTCTTTAAGAAAAAAGAGCCATACCATCAAGCCAGGGATCTAATGTGTGAGACAGGGGAGCAGCTAGGACCATTTTCTTATCCTAGTACCATGTATGATACCTCATTTTACAGGTAGTTCCTTTTTAATATTAATATCATATATAATTAATATATGACATTGTGCTATATTATTTTATTCTATATTATCTTATATGGCCATCACTGGTGACTCAGTGGAAAAGAATGCGCCTGTCAAGCAGGAGACAGGGGGTCAATCCCTGGGTCAGGAAGATGCCTTGAAGAAAGAAATGGCAACTGGCTCCAGTATTCTTGCTTGGGAAATCACATGGACAGAGGAGCCTGGTAGGTTTACAGTCCACAGGGTCACAAAAGACTCAGACACGACTTAGTGACTAAAGAGAAACAATATTATCTTATATCATATAATAATAATATTTTATAGTTACTTTTAATGACTGCAAGGAGATCCAACCAGTACATTCTAAAGGAGATCAGTCCTGGGTGTTCATTGGAAGGACTGATGCTAAAGCTGAAACTCCAATACTTTGGCCACCTCATGCGGAGAGTTGACTCATTGGAAAAGAGTCTGATGATGGGGGAAATTGGGGGCAGGAGGAGAAGGTGATGACAGAGGATGAGATGGCGGGATGACATCACCGACTCAATGGACATGAGTTTGAGTGAATTCCTGGACTTGGTGATGGGCAGTGAGGCCTGGCGTGCTGCAATTCATGGGGTCACAAGGAGTCGGACACGACTGAGTGACTGAACTGGATTGAATGCCTTTAGGGATTTCTTGACAATAGGATTGTGAAAATCCCATTTTCCGAGTAGTTGTTACAAGGATTCTTGCTGCACTTTCAAGATGTGAGGACCATTGCTAGGGCATCAGTGCAACTCATCTCACACCAAATGGCAAGGAAAGGAAAATTCTCAGGCAGTGAGGTCAAGATAAAGGAAGGAGATTGTTATTTTTTGTTTGTTTGATTGTTTGCTTATATTATCTTGGGTTTCACTCATGGCTCAGCTGGTAAAGAAACTGTTTGCAATGCAGGAGACATGGGTTTGATCCCTGGGTTGGGAAGATCCCCTGGAGAAAGAAATGGCAACCCACTCCAATATTCTTGCTTGGAAAATCCCATGGACAGAGGAACTTGGTGGGCTACAGTTCATGGGATTGCAAAGGAGTCAGACACGACTGAGCATACCCTCATGGCTAAATACAAAATACTTTTTGGATTGTCTATCACTGAATAGATTTCATATTACATGTTGCCCCTTACTATCGAGATTGTTTTTAAAAGTGACTTTACTTCAAATATGAGATTGAGCTTTAAATCCAATACTTGACTCCTACAATGAAAATCCTAAGTAATGCTAAGTTTAAAAATCAGTATCCTTGGGCTTCCCTGGTGGCTCAGTGGTAAAGAATTTACCTGCCAATGCAGGTGACATGGGTTTGATCCCTGATCTGGGAAGATCCTACATGCAGCAGAGCAACTAAGCCTGTGTTCCACAACTACTGAGCCTGTGTTGATCCCACACACTGCAACTTAAACAAGAAGGCTCTAGAGACCATGCTCTACAACAAGAGAAGCCATGGCAATGAGAAGCTTGCACACTACAACTAGAGAAAAGCGTGTGCAGTGAGGAAGACACAGCACAGCCATAATTAAAGGAAAATTAAAAAAAAAAAAAAACTGTATCCTTACTTCTCTCTTTTTTATTGAAAATGCATTCCTTATGCTATCAATCTGTTATGTTGTTCATAAAACACACAAATAAAGCCTAAAACCTAAAAGGAGAGAGAAAACTGAATAAAAATAAACTGGAAATATCCCCTTCAAACTTAATTCATGTGGTTTTCATGGAGGTATAAAGATTACCATAAGATCTAGTGAATTTATGGAATAAGTTTATTGTTGGGCAAAAGATAAAAAACAGTGAGTATCATTTATTCATTTAGAAAATATTTATTAAATGCCTGATAGCATCAAGCAATGTACAAGGAGCAAGGTAAAATCATGCCTGACCCTGTAGTTTGGCTGATTGTAGTAGGAAGATAATTACTGATCTTTGCAAATATCAGTGACTTTTGAAATATATGTTTCTATTAGTTATTGTTAAAGAAAAGAATTAACAAGATCTTTTTAAAAGTTTGAAGACCTTGAATTTTATCCAGGGTGATATTAAAAATGTTTAACAACTGGCAATGCTACCAACCAATCAAAATAGACAGAGGGTGGTCAGCCATACCAACGAATTCTGCCTGAACATTAGCCCTGGTTATATTAATTTAGTGATTTCCATTCATAGTAAGTAGAATGAAAATGCAAATATAGTCATTTTAAATATGTCTATTTTTATTTATTTGCTTTTTTAAGAAGTATCTTTTTTAATTTGTTGGTAACAAAGTTAGTTTAAAAACACAAATATAATATGAGAAAAACTTAGCTAGATTTTAAATTTCTAGTATTTTTAATTTTTCAATTTTAGTGAATTTATTTTTTAAAAAATTTATTATTATTTTGAATAGATATTACCTTCATATGATTAAAAACATTCCCATGATTAAAAATTCAAAAGACACAAAAGGCTCTTCAGGTAAGAGTCTCTTCCACCATTTAGACAGTTTTTCCTGTCTGAAGGAAATCTCTATTGTCTCTTGTAAAAGTAAAGTGAAGTCGATCAGTCGTGTCCAACTCTTTGTGACCCGATAGACTGTAATCTGCCAGGCTCCTCTGTCCATGGAGTTTTCCAGGCAAGAATACTGGAATGGGTTGCCATTTCTTTCTCTAGGGGACATGTAAAGTCTTCCAGAAACACTGTGTAAATGACTTTTTTTTTTTTTTCCTTCTTTAGGTTAGTAAATATCTTTAGACTGGAGCTTGTAGATCAGCACAGAAAAGAAGTGGTGACTAAATCAGACAAACAACAACAGTAAGATACAGAGCTTTATGATGGATTGAATGTTTACATCACTCCTAATTCTTAAATTGAAACCCTAACCCTGTGGTAATGACCCAGGAAGGTGGGTGGGGCCTTTGAGAGGATTAGGTCTTAAGGGAGAGCATTCATATATGGGATTGTGAGCCTGTATGCTCAGTCGCTCAGTTGTGTCCAACTCTTTGCGACTCCATGGATTGTAGCCCACCAGGCTCCTCTGTTGATGGTATTTCCTAGACGAGAATATTGGAGTGGGTTAACACTTCCTACTCTAGGGAATCTTCCTGACCTAGAGAGTGAACCAAAATTTCCTGATTGGCAGGAGGATTCTTTAGCACTGAGCCATCAGGGAATCCCTAATGAATGGGTTTCAGTTTCAGTTCAGTCTCTCAGTTGTGTCCGACTCTTCATGACCCCATGAATCGCAGCACACCAGGCCTCCCTATCCATCACCAACTGCCAGAATTCACTCAGACTTACGTCCATCAAGTCAGTGATGCCATCCAGCCATCTCATCCTCTGTCGTCCCCTTCTCCTCCTGACCCCAGTCCCTCCCATCATCAGAGTCTTTTCCAAAGAGTCAACTTTTCACATGAGGTGGCCAAAGTACTGGAGTTTCAGCTTGAGCATCATTCCTTCCAAAGAAATCCCAGGCCTGATCTCCTTCAGAATGGACTGGTTGGATCTCCTTGCAGTCCAAGGGACTCTTGAAGAGTCTTCTCCAACACCACAGTTCAAAAGCATCAGTTCTTTGGTGCTCAGTCTTCTTCAGAATCCAACTCTCACATCCAAACATGACCACAGGAAAAAACATAGCCTTGACTAGACGGACCTTTGCTGGCAAAGTAATGTCTCTGCTTTTGAATATGCTATCTAGGTTGGTCATAACTTTCCTTCCAAGGAGTAAGTGTCCTTTAATTTCATGACTGCAATCACCATCTGTAGTGATTTTAGAGCCCAAAAATAAAGTCTGACACTGTTTCCACTGTTTCCCCATCTATTTCCCATGTAGTGATGGGACCAGATGCCATGATTTTCATTTTCTTAATGTTAAGCTTTAAGTCAACCTTTTCACTCTCCACTTTAACTTTCATCAAGAGGCTTTTTAGTTCCTCTTCACTTTCTGCCATAAGGGTGGTGTCATCTGCATATCTTAGGTTATTGATATTTCTCCCAGCAATCTTGATTTCAATTTGTGTTTCTTCCAGTCCAACGTTTCTCATGATGTACTCTGCATATAAGTTAAATAAGCAGGGTGATAATATACAGCCTTGACGTACTCCTTTTCCTATTTAGAAGCAGTCTGTT
Organism: Tragelaphus eurycerus; assembly: GCA_935064755.1. NCBI lineage: Eukaryota > Metazoa > Chordata > Mammalia > Artiodactyla > Bovidae > Tragelaphus > Tragelaphus eurycerus. The sequence continues at coordinate 303,092 of CAKXYN010000237.1, forward strand.
GTTCCATGTTCAGTTCTAACTGTTGCCTCCTGACCTGCATACAGATTTCTCAAGAGGCAGATCAGATGGTCTGGTATTCCCATCTCATTCAGAATTTTCCACAGTTTATTGTGATCCACACAGTCAAAGGCATTGGCATAGTCAATAAAGCAGAAATAAATGTTTGTGTGGAACGCTCTTGCTTTTTCCACGATCCAGCGGATGTTGGTAATTTGATCTCTGGTTCCTCTGCCTTTTCTAAAACCAGCTTGAACATCTGGAAGTTCATGGTTCACCTATTGCTGAAGCCTGGCTTGGAGAATTTTGAGCATTACTTTACTAGCGTGTGAGATGAGGGCAATTGTGTGGCAGTTCGATCATTCTTATGCATTGCCTTTCTTTGGGATTGGAATGAAAACTGACTTTTCCAGTCCTGTGGCCAGTGCTGAGTTTTCCAAATTTGCTGGCATACTGAATGCAGCACTTTCATAGCATCATCTTTGAGGATTTGAAATAGCTCAACTGGTATCCCATTACCTCCACTAGCTTTGTTTGTAGTGATGCTTTCTAAGGCCGACTTGACTTTACATTCCAGGATGTCTGGCTATAGGTCAGTGATCACATCATCGTGATTATCTGGGTTGTGAAGCTCTTTTTCTCCAGTTCTTCTGTGTATACTTGCCACCTCTTCTAAATATCTTCTGCTTCTGTTAGGTCCATACCGTTTCTGTCCTTTATCGAGCCCATCTTTGCATAAAATGTCCCCTTGGTATCTCCAATTTTCTTGAAGAGATCTCTAGTCCTTCCCATTCTGTTGTTTTCCTCGATTTCTTAACATTGATAGCTGAGAAAGACTTTCTTATCTCTTCTTGCTATGCTTTGGAACTCTGCATTCAGATGTTTATATCTTTCCTTTTCTCCTTTGCTCTTCTCTTCTCTTCTTTTCACAGCTATTTTCAAGGCCTCCCCAGACAGTCATTTTGCTTTTTGGCATCTTTTTCTATAGGAATGGTCTTGAGCCCTGTCTCCTGTACAACGTCATGGACCTCATTCCATAGTTCATCAGGCACTCTATCTATCAGATCCAGGCCCTTAAATCTATTTCTCACTTCCATTGTATAATCATAAGGGATTTGATTTAGGTCATACCTGAATGGTCTAGTGGTTTTCCCTACTTTTTTCAACTTCAGTCTGAATTTGGCAATAAGGAGTTCATGATCTGAGCCACAGTCAGCTCCTAGTCTGGTTTCTGTTGACTGTATAGAGCTTCTCCATCTTTGGCTGGAAAGAATATAATCAATCTGATTTCAGTGTTGACCGTCTGGTGATGTCCATGTGTAGAGTCTTCTCTTGTGTTTTTGGAAGAGTGTGTTTACTATGACCAGTACATTTTCTTGGCAAAACTCTATTAGTCTTTTTCCTGCTTCACTTTGCCGTGCTTCATTCCATATTCCAAGGCCAATTTGCCTGTTACTCCAGGTGTTTCTTGACTTTCTACTTTTGCATTCCAGTCCCTTATAATGAAAATGACATCTTTTTTGGGTTTTAGTTATAAAAGGTCTTGTAGGTCTTCATAGAATCGTTCACCTTCAGCTTCTTCAGTGTTATTGGTTGGGGCATAGACTTGGATTACTGTGATATTGAATGTTTGCCTTGGAAACAAATAGAGATCATTCTGTCATTTTTGAGATTGCATCCAGGAACTGCATTTCAGACTCGTTTGTTGACCATGATGGCTACTCCATTTCTTCTGAGGGATTCCTGCCCGCAGTAGTAGATATAATGGTCATCTGAGCTAAATTCACCCATTCCAGTCCATTTCAGTTTGCTGCTTCCTAGAATGTCGCCATTCAGTCTTGCCATCTCTTATTTGACCACTTCCAGTTTGTACATTCCTGGAATGGACCTGGAATTCCAGGTTCCTATGCAATATTGCTCTTTACAGCATCAGACCTTGCTTCTATAACCAGTCATATCCACAGCTGGGTATTGTTTTTACTTTGGCTCCATCCCTTCATTCTTTCTGGAGTTATTTCTCCACTGATCTCCAGTAGCATATTGGGCACCTACTGACCTTGGGAGTTTCTCTTTCAGTATCTTATCATTTTGCCTTTTCATACTGTTCATGGGGTTCTCAAGGCAAGAATACTGAAGTGGTTTCCCATTCCCTTCTCCAGTGGACCACATTCTGTCAGATCTCTCGATCATGGCCCACCCATCTTGGGTTGCCCCATGAGCATGGCTTAGTTTCATTGAGTTAGACGAGGCTGTGGTCCTAGTGTGATTAGATTGACTAGTTTTCTGTGAGTATGATTTCAGTGTGTTTGCCCTCTGATACCCTCTTGCAACACCTACCGTCTTATTTGGGTTTCTCTTACCTTGGGCGTGGGGTATCTCTTCATTGCTGCTCCAGCAAAGTGCAGCCATTGCTCCTTACCTTGGATGAGGGGTATCTCCTCACTGCTGCCCTTTCCTGACCTTCAGTGTGGGACACGTCCTCTGGGCCCTCCTGTGCCCGTGCAGCCATGGCTCCTTGAACGTGGGGTTGGTCCTCCTGGCCATCGTCCCTGGCCTCGGGTGCGGGTTGCTCATCCTGGCTGCAGCCCCTGACCTCGGATGCTGGGTATCTCCTCTCAACCCACCCCCTGACCTTGGACGTGGGATAGCTCCTCTCGGCTGTTCCTGTGGCGTCGCAATCTGGTACTCTCGGCCACTGCCCCTGACCTCAGACATGGGGTAACTCCTCTTGGCTGCCGCCCTTCAGGCATGGGGTCCTCCCAGCTTCTGCCCCTGACCTCGGACGTGGGGTGGCTCCTCTCAGCCACGCTTAGCCCACCAGTCAGTCATTGATAATAAAATAAAATAAAGAGGGTAGGAGATAGGGCCTTTAGCGAGTCAATGATCAATTCTAAGCAGAGTCCAAGCAAATCCAGTTCTTCATCAAAAGGCGATTAGTCAGGTAGGAACTGATAGGCATGAGGGGCAGAAAGAGCAACACTAGACAAATTCAGATCTGGTTCTGACTCTACCCTTGACAAGAAGTATAATTTGGAACAGATTATTTAACTGTCCTCAAGCAGACTCAGAATCTTTTAGTCTCTGGTTGGGAGCAAGTCTTCATTCCAAGGATTTACAATCAGATTTTTGATCTTAAAAAGCTGGAAGAGGGTTGGAAGGATAAATTGGGAGTTTGGGATTAACATATACAAACTGCTAAATACAAAATAAATAACCAACAATGACCTACTCAGAGTATATATACTACTCAATATTGTGTAATCACCCATAAGAGAAAAAAATCTGCAAAAGAATATATATATATATATAAACTGAATCTTTTTGCTGTACACTTGAAACTAAGACAACATTGTAAATCAGCCATACTTCAATTAAAACAAAACAAAAAAAATAGCACCTGAAAACAGTATCACTTCAAGTCGAAAACATTAGAGAGAATCGTCTTTCCTTCCAGAATGCTGCAGTTTGTTTACATCACAGTTTACTCAGAGCCTGCTATTAAGTCAAAATCCCATGGTTGTTATTTTAGTCTGTTGACACTGTGGTTGCATATTTCACCATGTGACATCATTACCATGGAGGCATAAGGCATTCGGGGGCTCCTAAATTATGACCGATGTATGGTGGTTAGATGTTTTTTCTCAGAATACTCTTTTAACTACATGTGTGAACCATATTAAAAAGAAAAGAAAAGAAATGTTGATCACTTTCAGTTAAAACTGCTGCTGCTACAGCTAAGTCGCTTCACATGTCCGACTCTGTGCGACCCCATAGACAGCAGCCTACCAGGCTCCCCCATCCCTGGGATTCTCCAGGCAAGAACACTGGAGTGGGTTGCCATTTCCTTCTCCAATGCATGAAAGTAAAACCTGAAAGGTAAGTTGCTCAGTCATGTCCAACTCTTCGTGACACCATGGACTGCAGCCTACCAGGCTCCTCTGCCCATGGGATTCTCCAGATAAGAGTACTGGAGTGGGTTTCCATTGCCTTCTCCTTCAATTAAAACACTAGATGGAAAAAAAAATTACTAGACAGCAAAAAAATACATACTTATAAAACATTCCTCCTCTCAAAGTTTTCACAAGGTCTGAATTATCTTGTAATCTGAAGATGCTATAATTTTGGCATCTACATTTTAATTCAATCTCTTTGTTTAAAGCCTCTTGTGAAGTTAAACTCTCATGAGGTTTATTTTAGACTGAAACAGTTTCATATTTTTCATTTTACTACAGAATAGAAAAAAGGAAAAATTAAAACAAAAAACAGGGACTTCCCTAGTGGTACAGTATTTAAGACTCAGTGCTTGAAATACAGGGTGCATGGGTTCTATCCATGGCCAGCAAACTAAAATCCCATATGCTGTGCAGTGTGGACAAGATAAAAAAAGAGGATCTCAAAATTACACTGATCATTTGCAAATGCCCTGTTGTAGAAGTGTAGAAAAGCCCTTGAAGTTATTGTATGGACATGGTCTGTCCACCTGTAAACTTAGGCATCTATATTTAACCCCTTTCACACAGTCAGAATTTTAGACCTGGAAGGGATCTTTGAGGTTATCTGATCTAAGCCACTCAATTTCCAAAGGCAGGTAGTAAAGATCAGAGGCATAAGAGACTCCCTGAAGTCAAGCAGGAGACTATTTAGTATAGCTGTTCTGGAACCTCTGTTTTTCAATTCACAGCATTACTGTTCTTTTCTTGCTTTTACTTACATTTGTTTTTTAACTTAAATATCATTACACTGTATACAGTAAAAAAACAAAATCTCTCTCTTCTAACAGACTGCCCTCCCACTCTTAAATGTAGTCAAACATTTTAGGGGAAACCACTATTGATAGTTGGGCTTCTCTGGTGGCTCAACCAGTAAAGAACCTACCTTCCAATGCAGGAGACATAAAGAGACGTGGGTTTAATCCCTGGGATGGGAAGATACCTTAGAGGAGTGCATGGCAACCCACTCTAATATTCTTTCCTGGGAAATTCCATGGACAGAGGAGCCTGCAGGGCTACAGTCTGTGGAGTTGCAAAGCGTCGGACAAGAAAGAGGACATATGCACACGCAATTAGCAGTTTGCTGCAGTGTAAAAGGGCATCATCTCACATGGAGGGGACAATTTCGTGTTTTTTGTTGAGTTGTGGCAGGAAGTTTAGGGTTCCTCACGAGTTGCATGGGGACCTGAGGGACTCGCTCACGTTTCCTCAGTTAAATCAGATTGCCTTTCGAATTGTGAGGGGCACCTTGGGATTCCTCTCGCATCCCTGCAGGGGAATAGGGCCTCATTCCGAATTAAGGCGGGAACCTCAGGGTTCCTCTCCATTTCTGACATCAATCTTGGGGTTCTATGGAGTTTTCACAGGGTAGTCAAGCCTTGTCTTGTGTTGAGGCATGGAACTCCACTTTCCTCTTGCGTTGTTAATGGGGTGTCAGCCCTCTTGTGGTGTTGTATTTGGAACCTGGGGCTTTTTTTTCAAGGCTGCAACTGAGGAGTCACTCCTTCTTCGTGTTGTGACTTGATATGCCAGGTTAAATTCGAATTGGTGCAGGGGAATCAGGCCTTATTTTGAGTGGATGGGGAAATTGGCGTCTTTCAAATTGTGGCAAGACCGTCGGGTTGCTCTCCAGTTTCAAGTTGAGACTGGCCTCCACTTGAGGTGTGACGGGTACCTTGGCATTCCTTTCCACATGACTCAGGGAAGTTGACCTTCATCTTGAGTTGAGGAGGGGGAAAACGGGGCTCTTCTTGAGTTGTGGCAGGAAACTCAGTGTCCCTCTCAAGTGAGGACGTGTATCACGTGAAACTTCTTGAGTTTCATAAAGGGTGTCAAGTCCCCTTTTGAGTTCAAAGAGGGAACGTAGGATTTCCTCTGAAAGGCTGCAGTGTAAAAGGGGGTCATCTCGCATGGAGGGGAGCGTTTTGTGGTGTTGGTCGAGTTGTGGCAGGAAGCTTAGGGTTACTATTGAGCTGTGTGGAGACCTGGGGGAGCTGCACATGTTTCCTCAGGGAAGTCAAACCTCATTTCGAGTTGCGAGGGGCATCTTGGGATTTCTCTTGAACAGGGAATAGGGCCTCATCTCGAGCTGAGGCGGGAACCTCAGGGTTCCTCTCCATTTCTGACATCGATCTTGGGGTTCTATGGAGTTTTAACTGGGGAGTCAGGCCACGTTTTGTGTTGAGGCACTTTCCTCTCGAGTAGTTAGTGGGGTTTCAGGCCTCTTATCGAGCTATATTTGGAATCTGGGGCTTTTTCTCCAGGAGGTAATGGGGGTGTCAGAGTCCCCTTTCATGTTGTGACTTGATCCTCGTGGTTATATTCAAATCGATGCAGAAGCATCAGGCCTTATCTCGGGTGGATGGGGAAATCAGTGTCTTTCAGATTGTGGCACTACCCACGAGGGTTCCTCTCGAGTTTAAATGTGAGACTGGCCTCCTCTTGGTGTGCGATGGGAACATCGGGATTCTTTCCAGACAAAGCAGGGTAATTGACCCTCATCTCGAGATGAGGAAGGGAAAAGGGGGTCAGATTGAGTTGTGCCAGGAAACTCGATGTTCCTCTAGAGCAGGGATGGGTATCTCGGGGGATCTTCTTGAGTTGCATATAGGGTGTCAAGTACTGTGTCCTATTCTAACTGTTGCTTCCTGACCTGCATACAAATTTCTCAGGAACCTAGGCCCTACAGGAAAAAAAGGGCCTTATCTCACGTTGATGGGGGAATCTCCTGTTTTTTCTCGAGTTGCTGCAAGAAGTTTGGGGTTCCTCTCGATTTACAATGGAGAATTCAGGGAGCCTCTAGTGTTGCCCCAGGGAAGTCAAGTCTCCATTCCAGTTGCAAGGGAGAGGGTGAGATTGCTCTCGAGTCACGGCAGGGAAATCAGGCCTCAATTCTCACTGAAGGGGGAATCTCAAAGTCTTACTTGAGTCGCGGCAGTAAATGTTGGGTTCCCTCGAGTTGCGAAGGTGACCTCAGGGAGCCTCTCATGTTGCCTATGGGAAAAGTTAGGAATACTTTCAAGTTGTAAGGGGCCTCTCCAGATTCTTCTGGAGTTGGAGCAATGGTATAGGACCACATCTCGAGTTAAGGCAGGAAACTCAGGGTTCCTTTGCTGTTCTTACATGGATCTCCAGGTTTGTATGCAGTTTCAAACAGGGAGTCAGGTCTCCACTCGTGTTGAGGCATGGAACTCTGCTTTCCTCTTGACTTTTAAAAGGGGTTTCAGGCCACCAGTCGAGTTGAATTTGGAAGCTCCAAATTTTTTCTCGAATTTGCCAAAAGGATATCAGTCCTCCCTTCCTGTTGTGATTCTCGGGGTTACATTCAAATCAGTGCAAGGGAATCAGGGCTTATCTCCAGTGGATGGGGAAATCAGTGTCTTTCTAATCAAGGCAAGACCCACGGGTTTCTCCAGTTTCAAGTTGAGAACGGCCTCCTCTGAGGTGCAACAGGGACTTCAGCATTTCTTTCCAAACGACACAGGGGAATAGACCCTCATCTCAAGTTGAGGAGTGGAAATTGGGGCTCTTCTTGAGTTGTGGTGGGAAACTCAGTGTTCCTCTTGAGTGGGGATGGGTATCTCAGGAAACATCTTGAGTTTCATCAAGGGTGTCAAGTACCCTTTCGAGTTTCAAGGGGAAACGTGGGATTTCTTTTGAAATGCTGCAGCATGAAAGGGCCTCATCTAGCGTGGAGGGGAGAATTTTGTGCTATTTGTTGAGTTGTGATGGGAAGCTTAGGGTTCCTCTCGAGCTGCGTGTGGACCTGGAGGACCCACTTGTGTTTCCTCAGGGAAGTCAGATCTCCTTTCAAGTTTTGAAGGGCACCTTGGGATTCCTTTCACATCACTTCAGGGAAATAGGGTCTCATCTCAATTTGAGGCGGGAACCTCAAGGTTCCTCTCCATTTCTGACATCGATCTTGGGGGTTTATATGGAGTTTTTACAGGGGAGTCAGGCCTCATCTTGAGTTGAGGCATGAAACTCCGCTTTCCTCTTGAATTGTTAGTGGGGTGTCAGGCCTCTTATCTAGCTGTATTTGGAACCTGGAGCTTTTTCTTGGGGATGCAACAGTAGAGTAAGTCCCCCTTTGTGTTGTGATTTGATACTTGGGGCTACATTCGAATCGGTGCAGGGGAATCAGGCCTTATCTCAAGTAGATAGGGAAATTGGTGTCTTTTGGATTGTGGCATGACCCACGAGGGTTCCTCTCGAATTTAAATGTGAGACCAGCCTCCTCTTGGGGTACAACAAGAATGTCGAGATTCCTCTCCAGACAAAACAGGGAAATCGAGCCTCATTTTGAGATGAGGAGGGGAAAAAGGGCTCAGATTGAATTGTGCCAGGAAACTCAGTGTTTCTTTCGAGTGGGGATGGGTATCTCAGGGAACTTACTGTGTTGCATAAAGGGTTTCAACTACTGTTGTGAGTTTCAGAGAGACAGTGTGGTTTCTCTCAAGATGCTGCAGTGGAAAAGGGCCTCATCTCGTGTTGAGGGCAGAATCCTGTGGTTTTTGTCGAGTTGTGGCAGGAAGCTTAGGATTCCTCTCGAGTTGCATGGGTACCTGGGGACACACTCATGTTTCCTCAGGGAAGTCAGGTCTCATTTCGAGTTGTGATGGGCATCTCGGGATTCCTCCCAAATCCCTGTAGGGGAATGAGGCCTCCTTTAGATTTGTGTTGATAAACTCCATGTTCCTCTCCAGTGGCACCAGGGATCTCAGGGTTGCTAATCAAGGTTCACCTGGGAAGTCAGGCCTCGTCTCTTCTTTAAGCAAAGAACTCTGCTTTCCTTTTGAATTGCAGTGGGTATCTCTTAGAGCCCCTTGAGTTGCATAAAGGGGGTCAAGCCTCCCATTGAGTTTTGAGAGGGAACTCAGAATTGCTCTCTAGACCCTGCAGGAAAAACAACAGCTTCATCTCATGATGAGGGGCAATCTCGTGGATTTTCTCAAGTTGTGGTGGGAAGTTTGGGGTTCCTCTCGAGTTATAACAGTGAACTCCATGGACTGGAGCCTACCAGGATCCTCCGTCCATGGGATTTTCCAGGCAAAAGTACTGGGGTGGGGTGCTGTGTCTAGAGTTGTTAGTCCACTCCAGCGACGATAGGGATCTTGGGCTTCTTATGAAGGTTCAACTCGGGAGTCAGTCCTTGTCTGGTGTTGTAACATGGAACTCCACTTCACTGTTGAGATGTCAAAGGGGTGTCAGGCTTCCTGTCAAGTTGACATATGTATCTGGGGCTTTTTCTCAAGGTGCCACAGGGCTGTCACACCTCCCTTCATGTTCTGAGTCAATACTCGGAGTTACAGTCGGGTCACTGCAGGAGAATCAAGCTTACCTGGAGTGGATGGGTAATCGGGGTCTTTTCGAATTCAGGCAAGACACCTGGGGATGCGCTGGAGTTTCAATGTGAGACCAGCCTCCTCTTGAGGTGCGACGGGAACTTTGGGATTCCTTTCCCGACAAAGCAGGGGAATCGACCGTCATCTTGAGTGGAGGAGGGGGAAAACGGGGCTTTTCTTGAGTTGTGGTGTGAAACTCGGTGTTCCTCTTGAGTGGGGACGAGTATCTCGGGGAACGTTCTGAGTTGCATAAAGGGTGTCAAGTACCCTTTCGCATTTCAGGAGGGAAGGTGGGATTCCTCTGGAGACACTGCTTGGGAAAAGGGCCTCATCTCGTGTTGAGGGGAGAATCTCGTGGTTTTTCTCGAGTTGCAACAGGAAGCTTGGTGTTCCTTTCGAGTTGTGATGGGGACCTCAGGGACCCGCTTGTGTTGCCTCAGAGAATTCAGGTCTCTTTTCGAGTTGCGAGGGGGCACATCGGGATTCCTCTCAAGTTGCTGCCGGCCAATAGGGCCATGTCTAGAGTTCAGTCAGTCAACTCAGTCAGCTTCCTATCGAGCTTCAACTAGGGAGTCAGGCCTCATCTGCTGTCGAGGCATGAAACTCTGATTTCCTCTCGAGTTGTCAATCAGGCCTCCTGTTGAGTTCAGGCGGGGAATTTGGGCTTTTTCAAGAGCACAGGACTTATCTGGAGCTGAGGAAGGACTCGGTGTCCTTTTTCCTTGCAGCAGGATCCTTGGGCTTCCACTCGAGATTCAACAGGTGAAACAGGCCTCCTCTTATTGTGCGAGGGGAAGTTGGGATTCCTCTTGAGCTGAAGCAGGGAATGGGCCCTCATCTCTAGGTGAGGTGGGAAACACAGGGCTCTTCTTGACTTGTGGCAGGAAACTTGGGTTTCACCTCTAGTTGTGACGGGGATCTCTGGCCCCCCTTGAGTTGCATGAAGGGAGTTAAGCCTCCTCTAGAGTTTGGAAAGGACATTCAGGATTGCTCTCTAGGTGCTGCAGGAAAAAAGGGCCTCATCTCGCATTGACAGGGGAATCTGCTGATTTTTCTTAAGTTGTGGAGGAGGCTTGGGATTCCTGTCCATGTACCATGGGGAAATCAGGGAGCCTCTCGTGTTGCCTCAGGGAAGTCAAGCCTCCATTCTAGTTGCAAGGGGGAGCACAGGATTGCTCTGGAGTCACGGCAGAGGAATCAGGCCTCCATTCGCATGGAAGGGGGAATCTGAAGGTGTTTCTCTAGTTGAGGCAGGAAGTTTGGGTTCCCTTGAGTTGCTATGGGGGCCTGAGGTAGCCTCTCATCTTGTTTCTGGGAAGTCAGGAATCCTTCTGAGTTTTGAGGGGCCTCTCATGATTCCTCTTGAGGTGATGCAGGGGACTAGGGCCTCTTCTCGAGTTGAGGCAGGGAACTCAGAGTTCCTCTCCAGTTCTGACATGGATCTCGGGGTTCTAATGGAGATTCCACTGGGGATTTAGATGTCATCTCATGTTGAGGCATGAAACTCCACTACCGTCTTGAGGTGTCAAAGGGATGTCAGGCCTCCTGTCGAGCTGAGACAGGGATCTGGGGCAATTTCTAGAGGTGCCACGGGGCTCACAGTCCTCCTTTCGTGTTGTGAGTTGATACCCAGGGTTACATTCGAGTCGTTGCAGGGGAATTAGGCCTTTTCTAGAGCGGATGGGAACATCAGGGTCTTTTGCAACTGTGGCACGACCCCTGGAGTCCTCTCGAGTTTCAAGGTGAGACAAGCCTCCTGTTGAAGTGTGACAGTAACGTCGGAATTCCTTTGCAGACGAAGCAGGGGAATGGACCCTCATCTCGAGATGAGGAAGGAAAAATGGGGCTCTTCTTGAGTTGTGGCAGGAATCTCGATGTTCCTCTCAATTGCACACAGGTATGTCTGGGAGCTTCTTGAGTTGCATAAAAGGTATCAAGTACCCTTTCAAGGCTCAAGAGGGAAGGTGGGATTTCTCTTGAGATGCTGCAGCAGAAAAGGGCCTCATCTGGCGTTGAGGGGAGAATCACCTTGTTTTTCTCGAGTTGCGGCAGGAAAGTTGGGGTTCCTCTCAAGTTGCGACAGGGACCTCAGGGACCCACTCGTCTTGCCTCCGAAAAGTCAAGCCTCCATTCGAGTTGACAGGGGCTTCTCAGGATTCCTCTCCAGTCGGTGCAGGTGCATAGGGCCTCATCTCGAGTTGAGGCCAGAACCTCAGGGCTCCTCTCCAGGTCTGACATGGATCTCGCGGTTCCTGTGGAGTTTCAACACGGGAGTCAGGCCTCGTCTCATGTGGAGAAATGAAACTCTACTTTCCTCTCGAGGTGTTAAAGGGGTGTCAGCCTTCCTGTCGAGTTGACATAGGGATCTGGGGCTTTTTCTCGAGGTGCCACAGGGCTGTCTCATCTTCCTTCATGCTTAGAGTCGATCCTCGGGGTTACAGTTGAGTCAGTGCCGGGCAGTCAAGCTTATCTGGAGTGGATGGGGACATCGGGGTCTTTCCGAATGGAGGCACGACTTCTGGGGAGGCGCTTGAGTTTCAAGGTGAGACCGGCCTCCTCTGGAGGTGTGACGGGAACGTTGGGATTCATTTCCTGACAAAGCAGGGGAATCGACCCTCATCTCGAGTGGAGGAGGGGAAAAACAGGGCTTTTCTTGAGTTGTGGTGTGAAACTCGGTGTTCATATTGAGTGGGGACAGGTATCTTGGGGAACTTCTTGAGTTGTGTAAAGGATATCCAGTACCCTTTCACATTTCAAGAGGGAACGTGGGATTCCTCTCAAGCCACTACTCTGGAAAAGGGCATCATCTCGCGTTGAGGGGAGAATCTCGTGGTTTTTCTTGAGTTGCAGCGGGAAGCTTGGGGTTCCTCTTGAGTTGCAATGGGGACCTCAAGGACCCGCTCATGTTGCCTCAGAGACGTCAGGTCTCTTTTCAAGTTGCAAGGGGCACGTCAAGATTCCTCTGGAGGTGCTGCTGTCAAATAGGGCCGTGTCCGGTGTTCAGTTGGTCGACTTAGTGTTCTTCTCCATTGGCAACAGGGATCTCGGGCTTCCTATCAAGCTTCAGCTAGGGAGTCAGGCCTCATCTGGGGTCAAGGCACAGAATTCTACTTTCCTCTCAAGTTGTCAAAGGGGTGTCAGGCCTCCTGTCAAGTTCAGGCGGGCAATTCGGGCTTCTTGAAGAGGATCAGCAGAGGAGTCAGGCCGCACTTCACGTTGTGAGGGGATCCTCAGTGTTCCATTGGAGCCAGTGCAGGGGAATCAGGACTTATCTGGAGCTGAGGCGGAACTCAGTGTCCTTTTCCTTGCAGCAGGATCTGCGGGGTTCCACTCGAGATCCAATAGGTGAAATAGGCCTCCTCTTGTGGTGTGAGGGGAAGTTGGGGTTCCTCTTGAACTGAAGTAGGGAATGGGCCCTCATCTCCAGAGGAGGTGGGAAACACAGGGCTCTTACCAACTTATGGCAGGAATCTAGGGTTTCATCTGGAGTTGTGATGGGGATCTCTGGGCCCCCTTGAATTGCATGAAGGGAGTCACAGCTCCTCTTGAATCTGGAGAGGGAACTTGTGATTGTTTTCTGGGTGCTGTAGGAGAAAAGGGCCCCATCTCGCGTTGATGGGGGAATCTCCTGGGTTTTCTCGAGTTGCGGAGGGAGGCTTGGATTCCTCTCCAGGGACCACGAGGAACTCAGGGAGCCTCTCGTGTGGCCTCAGGGATGTCAAGTCTCCATTCGAATTGCTAGGGGGAGCAAGGAATTGCTCTGGCGTCACAGCAGGGGAATGAGGCCTCAATTTACATGGAAGGGGGATTCTCAACATGTTTCCTGAGGTGCAGCAGGAAATTTGGGTTCCCTCAAGTTGCCACGGGGACCTGAGGGGGCCTCTCATCTTGTTTCTGGGAAGTCAGGAATCCTTTGGAGGTGCTAGGGGCCTCTCAGGATGCCTCTCGAGTTGGAACAGGGGACTAGGGCCTCATGTCGAGTTGAGGCGGGAAACTCAGGGTTCCTCTCCAGGTCTGACATGGATCTCGGGGTTCCTATGAAGACTCCATTGGGGAACCAGATATTGTCTCATGTTGAGGCATGGAACTCCGCTTCCCTCTCGAGGTGTAAAAGGGTTGTCAGGCCTCCTGTCGGGCTGATGTAGAGATCTACAGCTATTTGTAGAGGTGCAACAGGGCTCTCAGTCCTCCCTTCATGTTGTGAATTGATACTCGGGGTTGCATTCGAGTCGTTGCAATGGAATCAAGCCTTATATTGAGTGGATGGGGACATTGGGATCTTTTCAAACTGTGGCACGACACCTGGAGTTCCTCTCAAGTTTCAAGGTGAGACTGGCCTCCTCTTACTGTGCGACAGGAACATCGGGATTCCTTTGCAGATGAAGCAGGGGAATGGACTCTCAACTCGAGATGAGGGGAAATCGAGGCTCTTCTTGAGTTGTGGCAGGAATCTCGGTGTTCCTCTAGAGTACAGACAGGAATGTCCGGGAACTTCTTGAGTTGCATAAAGGGTGCCAAGTACCCTTTCGAAGCTCAAGAGGGAAAGTGGGATTTTCTCTCGAGATGCTGCAGCAGAAAAGGGCCCCATCTAGCTTTGAGGAAAGAATCTCCTTGTTTTTCTGGAATTTGGGCAGGAAGGTTGGGGTTCCTCTCAAAGGGACCTCAGGGACCCGCTCGTCTTGCCTCTGAAAAGTCAAGCCTCCATTTGAGTTGCGATTGGATTCTCGGGTTTCCTCTCCAGTCGGTGCAGGGGCATAGGGCCTGAGCTCGAGTTGAGGCCAGAACCTCAGGGCTCCTTTCCAGGTCTGACATGTATTTGGGGTTCTTATGGAGTTTTAACAGGGGAGTCAGGCCTCATCTCGTGTGGAGACATGGAACTCTGCTTTCCTCAGTGTCAGGCTTCCTGTCGAGTTGACATAGGGATCTGGGGCTTTTTCTCAAGGTGCCACAGGGCTGTCACACCTCCCTTCGTGTTTAGAGTCCATCCTCGGGGTTACTGTTGAGACAGTGCAGGGCAATTCAATTTAAGAAGAAAAAAAAAGTGAGGTTGTAAAAAACAATGCTCTTACTCTTTTGAATGACATATAGCTAAAAATAATGTGAAGAACTAAAAATAATGTGTTCCTTATTATTATTATTTTTTTGATGTTTCTTTTCGAGGTTTTTGGTGGTTCTTGTTTTTTCATTGAATTGAAATATAGTTGAAAATACTGTGTAAGTTTCAGCTGTACAGCAATGTGAGTTGTTTATACTTGTGTGTGTATGTGTGTGTATATATATATAATATAGTTCCCTCTGGAAGTTCATTTTAATTTGAAGTGATTTCCCTTTATAAAAAAAAAAAAATTCTCATTTTGAAATTAATGAAAAGATGTCCTCTATTTATGCTAGCAAAACTTTAATTTAGAGATAATTCAGGATGAGACCTGTTTTAGGCCTTTGGAGATGTATTGTGAATTAACAATTTCTGGCCCTTCTGTTCCTTGTGGTTTCTAAATTCAATTCAGTTTAGTTGCTCAGTCTTGTCTGACTCTAAATACTTAATGTATTTATTTAATTTATCTTACTGTTTGCTATACCCTTGGTGAAGTGTTTTAGATCTTTCTGAAAATAAAGAGGAAATACATAAGCATTTTATCTATTCTTTTTACTAAAATTATAATTTATATATTTTATTTATTTATTTATTTTTATTTTGCTTAACTTTACAATATTGTATTGCTTTTACCATACATCGAGATGGATCCGCCACCAGTATACACGTGCTCCCCATCCTGAACCTCCTTCCTCCCCCCTCCCCATACCATCCCTCCGGATCGTCCCAGTGTGCCAGCCCCAGGCATCTGTTATCGGGCATCGTACCTGGACTGGCGACTCGTTTCAGATATGATATTATACGTATTTCAGTGCTATTCCCCCAAATCATCCCGCCCTCTCCCGGTCCCAGAGTCCAAAAATCTGTTCTATACATAAGTGTTTCTTTTGCTGTCTCGTAAACAGGGTTATTTTTACCATCTTTCTGAATTCCATATGTATGTGTTAGTATACTGTATTTGTGTTTATCTTTCTGGTTTACTTCACTCTGTATAATAGGCTCCAGTTCCATCCACCTCCTTAGAACTGATTCAAATGTATTCTTTTTAATGGCTGAGTAATACTCCATTGTGTATATGTACCACAGCTTGCTTATCCATTCATCTGTGGATGGACATCAAGGTTGCTTCCACGTCCGGGCTATTGTAAACAGTGCTGCTATGAACATTGGGGTACACGTGTCTCTTTCAATTCTGGTTTTCTAAGTGTGGATGCCCAGCAGTGGGATTGCTGGACCATAAGGCAATTCTATTCCCAGTTTTTTGAGGAATCTCCATACTGTTCTCCATAGTGGCTGTACTAGTTTGCATTCCCACCATCAGTGTAAGAGGGTTCCGTTTTCTCCGCACCCTCTCCAGCATTTATTGCTTGTCAACTTTTGGATCGCAGCCATTCTGACTGGCGTGAAATGGTACCTCATAGTGGTTTTGATTTGCATTTCTCTGACAATGAGTGATGTTGAGCATCTTTTCATGTGTTTGTTAGCCATCTGTATGTCTTCTTTGGAGAAATGTCTATTTAGTTCTTTGGCCCATTTTTTGATTGAGTCGTTTATTTTTCTGGAATTTAGCTGTAGAAGTTGCTTGTATATTTTTGAGATTAGTTGTTTGTCTGTTGCTTCATTTGTCTGTTGCTTCATAGTAAAGTTGCAGGATATAAAATCAACACACAGAAATCCCTTGCATTCCTGTACACTAATAATGAGAAAATAGAAAGAGAAATTAAGGAAACAATTCCATTCACCATTGCAATGAAAACAATAAAATACTTAGGAATATATCTTCCTAAAGAAACTAAAGACCTATATATAGAAAACTATAAAACACTGGTGAAAGAAATCAAAGAGGACACTAATAGATGGAGAAATATACCATGTTCATGGATTGGTAGAATCAATATAGTGAAAATGAGTATACTACCCAAAGCAATTTATAGATTCAATGCAATCCTCATCAAGCTACCAACGGTATTCTTCACAGAGCTAGAACAAATAATTTCTCAATTTGTATGGAAATACAAAAAACCTCGAATAGCCAAAGCTATCTTGAGAAAGAAGAACAGAACTGGAGGAATCAACCTGCCTGACTTCAGGCTCTACTACGAAGCCACAGTCATCAAGACAGTATGGTAGTGGCACAAAGAGAGAAATTTAGATCAATGGAACAAAATAGAAAGCCCAGAGATAAATCCACACACATATGGTCACCTTATCTTTGACAAAGGAGGCAAGAATATACAATGGATTAAAGACAATCTTTTTAACAAGTGGTGCTGGGAAAACTGGTCGAACACTTGTAAAAGAATGAAACTAGAACACTTTCTAACACCATACACAAAAATAAACTCAAAATGGATTAAAGAGCTAAATGTAAGAACAGAAACCATAAAATTCCTAGAGGAAAACATAGGCAAAACACTCTCTGACTTACATCACAGCAGGATCCTCTATGATCTACCTCCCAGAATATAGGAAATAAAATAAAAAATGAACAAATGGGACCTAATCAAACTTAAAAGCTTCTGCACAACAAAGGAAACTATAAGCAAGGTGAAAAGACAGCCTTCAGAAT
This sequence comes from Tragelaphus eurycerus, assembly GCA_935064755.1. Classification (NCBI taxonomy): domain Eukaryota; kingdom Metazoa; phylum Chordata; class Mammalia; order Artiodactyla; family Bovidae; genus Tragelaphus; species Tragelaphus eurycerus. The sequence goes on from CAKXYN010000237.1 coordinate 320,087, forward strand.
GGGAGAAAATAATATAATTTATATTTTTATAAATGAGATTCTTAAACTCTTCATTAAATGAGATAATTTTCAGATACAACAGTCTGAAAGAAGAAATGTAGAAGTATATTTTTTCCTCTGGAGAGATTCTGATTTCTTTTTTCTGAATGTGTGCAAATAATGGGTAATTACATACATTAAATGAATGAAATCACAATTTATGCTTTTTTCTTATATAGTCTACTTGTTATTATTAAATCATAAGGAAAGAAAAATTACCACCAGAGTTTATAAAATTATCTGTGGAAGATTTGTTTTTGTTTTTTTTAAATATCTCTAGCAACAAGTACATTCCACGTTATTTTTATTTATTTATTTTTTATTTTAATTGGAAGCTAAATACTTTAATATATTATAGTGGTTTTGCCATACACCGACATGAATTAGCCATGGATGTACATGTGTTCTGCATCCTGAACTTCCCTCCCACCTCCCTCCCCATCTCATCCCTCTGGGTCATCCCAGTGCTCCAGCCCTGAGCACCCTGTCTCATGCATCAAACCTGGACTGGTGATCTGTTTCACATATAATATACATGTTTCAATGCTATTCTCTCAAGTCATCCAACCCTTGCCTTCTCCCATAGAGTCCAAAAGGCTGTTCTTTACATCTGTGTGTCTTTTGCTGTCTCACGTATAGGGTTATCGTTACCATCTTTCTAAATTCCATATATATGTGTTAGTATACTGTATCATTGTTTTTCTTTCTGGCTTACTTCACTCTGTATAATAGGCTCCAGTTTCATCCACCTCATTAGAACTGATTCAAATGTATTCTTTTTAATGGCTTTGTAATATTCCATTGTGTATATGTATCACAGCTTTCTTATACACTCATCTGCTGATGGACATCTAGGTTGCTTCCATGTCCTGGCTATTATAAACAGTGCTGTGATGAACATTGGGGTACACGTGTCTCTTTCACTTCTGGTTTCCTCAGTGTGTAAGCTCCCAGCAGTGGGTTTGCTGGGTCGTATGGCATTCTATTTCCAGTTTTTTAAGGAATCTCCACATTGTTCTCCATAGTGGCTGTACTAGTTTGCATTCCCATCAACAGTGGAAGATGGTTTCCTTTTCCCCAAACTCTCTCCAGCATTTGTTGTTTGTAAGCTTTTGGATAGCAGCCATTCTGACCAGTGTGAGATGGTACCTCATGGTGGTTTTGATTTGCATTTTCCTGATGATGAGTGATGTTTAGCATCTTTGCATGTGTTTGTTAGCCATCTGTATTTCTTCTTTGGAGAAATGTCTGTTTAGCTCATTGGCCCATTTTTTTAATTGGGTCGTTTATTTTTCTGGAATGAGGTGCAGGAGCTGCTTGTATATTTTTGAGATTAATTCTTTGCCAGTTGCTTCATTTGCTATTATTTTCTCCCATTCTGAAGGCTCTCTCTTCACCATCCTTATAGTTTCCTTCATTGTGCAAAAGCCTTTGAGTTTAATTAGATCCCATTTGTTTATTTTTCTTTTATTCCATCAAGCTGGGAGATGGGTCATAGAGGACCCTGCTGTGATTTATGTCGGAGGGTGTTTTACCTATGTTTTCCTAGGAGTTTTATAGTTTCTGGTTTATGTTTAGATATTTAATCCATTTTGAGTTTATTTTTGTGTATGGTGTTAGAAACTTTTCTAGTTTCATTCTTCTACAAGTGGTTGAGCGGTTTTCCCAGCACCACTTGTTAAAGGGACTGTCTTTTGTTCATTGTATATTCTTGCCTTCTTTGTCATCGATAAGGTGTCCATGGTGCATGGGTTTATCTCTCGGCTTTCTATTTTGTTCCATTGATCTATATTTCTGTCTTTGTGCCAGTACCATACTGTCTTGATGACTGTGACTTTGTAGTAGAGCCTGAAGACAGACAGATTGACTCCTCCAGTTCCATTCTTCTTTCACAAGATTGCTTTGGATATGCAAAGTTGTTTTTATTTTTTCCTTTGTATTTCCATACAAATTGTGATATTATTTGTTCTAGTTCTGTGAAAAGTACCGTCTGTAGCTTGATAGGGATTGCATTGAATCTATAGATTGCTTTGGGTAGTATACTCATTTTCACTATATTGATTCTTCCAATCCATGGACATGGTATATTTCTCCATCTATTTGTGTCCTCTTTGATTTCTTTCAACAGTGTTTTATAATTTTCTATATATAGGTCTTTTGTTTCTTTAGGTAGGTATATTCCTAAGTATTTTATTCTTTTTGTTGCAATGGTGAATGGAATTATTTCCTTAATTTCTCTTTCTGTTTTCTCATTGTTCGTGTATAGGAATGCAAGGGATTTCTGTGTGCTAATTTTATATCCTGAAACTTTACTATATTCATTGATTAGCTCTAGTAATTTTCTGGTGGAGCTTTAGGGCTTTCTATGTAGAAGATCATGTCATCTGCAGACAGTGAAAGTTTTACTTCTTTTCCAATCTGGATTCCTTTTATTTCTTTTTCTGCTCTGATTGCTGTGGCCAAACCTTCCAAAACTATGCTGAATAGTAGTGGTGAGAGTGGGAACCCATGTCTTGTTCCTGAATTGGGGGGAAAAGCTTTCAATTTTTCAGCACTGAGGATAATGTTTGCTGTGAGTTTGTCATATATAGCTTTTATTATGTTTAGGTATGTTTTTTCTGTTCCTGGTTTCTGGAAAGTTTGTATAATAAATGGATGTTGAATTTTGTCAAAGGCTTTCTCTTCATCTATTGAGATAATCATAGGGTTTTTATCTTTCAATTTGTTAATGTGGTATATTACATTGATTGATTTGTGGATATTGAAAAATCCTTGCATCCCTGGGATAAAGCCCAATTGGTCATGGTATATGATCTCTTTAATATGTTGTTGGATTCTGTTTGCTAGAATTTTGTTAAGGATCTTTGCATCTATGATCATCAGTGATATTGGCATGTAGTTTTCATTTTTGTGGCATCTTTGTCTGGTTTTCATATTAGGATGATGGTGGCCTCATAGAATGAATTTGAAATTTTATTTTCCTCTGCAATTTTCTGTACGGGTTTCAGTAGTATAGGTGTTAGCTCTTCTCTAAATTTTTGGTAGAATTCAGCTGTGAAACAGTCTGGTCCCAGGCTTTTGTTTGCTGGAAGATTTCTGATTATAGTTTCGATTTCCAAACTTGTGATGGGTCTGTTAAGATTTTCTATTTCTTCCTGGTTCATTTTTGGAGTTATACTTTTGTAAGAATTTTTCCATGTCTTCCAAGTTGTCCATTTTATTGGCATATAGTTGCTGATAATAGTCTCTTATGATCCTTTGTATTTCTGTGTTGTCTGTTGTGATTTGTCCATTTTCATTCCCAAGTTTGTTCATTTGTTGTTTTTTTTTTTTCCCCCTTTGTTTCTTGATTAGTCTGGCTAATTGTTTGTCAATTTTATTTATCTTCTCAAAGAAGCAGCTTTTAGCTTTGTTTATTATGGTCTCTTGTTTCTTTTGCATTTCTTTCTGACCTAATTTTTAAGATTTCTTTCCTTCTACTAACCCTAGGGTTCTTCATTTCTTCCTTTTCTAGATGCTTTAAGTGTAGAGTTAGGTTATTTATTTGACTTTTTTCTTGTTTCTTGAGGTAAGCCTGTATTGCTATAAGCCTTCCACTTAGCACTGCTTTTACGTGTCCCATAGGTTTTGGGTTGTTTTGTTTTCATTTTCCTTTGTTTCTATGCATATTTTAATTTTTTTTAAAATTTCTTCTGTGATTTGTTGTTTATTCAGAAGCATGTTTTTCGGCCTCCATATGTTTGAATTTTTAATAATTTTTCTCCTGTAATTGACATCTAATCTTACTGCATTGAGGTCAGAAAAGATGCTTGGAATGATTTCAATTTTTTTTTTTTTTTTTTGAATTTACCAAGGCTAGATTTATGACCCAGGATGTGATCTATCCTGGAGAAAGTTCCATGTGCACTTGAGAAAATGATGAAATTCATTGTTTTGGGGTGAAATGTCCTATAGATATCATTTAGGTCTCACTGGTCTAATGTATTATTTAAAGTTTGTGTTTCCTTGTAAATTTTTTGTTTAGTTGATCTATCCATAGGTGTGAGTGAGGTATTAAAGTCTCCCACTATTATTGTGTTATTGTTAATTTCTGCTTTCATACTTGTTAGCATTTGCCTTACATATTGTGGTGCTCCTATGTTGGTGCATATATGTTTATAATTGTTATATCTGCTTCTTGGATTGATCCATTGGTCATTATGTAGTTTCCTTCTTTGTCTCTTTTCACAGTCTTTATTTTAAAGTCTATTTTATCTGATATGAGTATTGCTATTCCTGCTTTCTTTTGGTTTCTATTTGCATCAAATAACTTTTTCCAGCCCTTCACTTTCAGTCGGTATGTGTCCCCTGTTTTGAAGTGGGTCTTTCGTGGACAACATAAATAGGGGTCTAGTTTTTGTATCCATTCAGCCAGGTTTTGTCTTTTGGTTGGGGCATTCAACTCACTTAAATTTAAGTTAATTATTGATAAGTATGATCCCGTTGCCATTTACTTTGTTGTTTTGGGTTCGAGTTTATACACCCTTTTTGTGTTTCCTGTGTACAGAAGACCCTTTAGCATTTGTTGAAGAACTGGTTTGGTGGTGCTGAATTCTCTCAGTTTTTGCTTGTCTGTAAAGCTTTTGATTTCTCCTTCATATTTGAATGAGCTCCTTGCTGGGTACAGTAATCTGGGTTGTAGGTTTTTCTCTTTCATCACTTTAAGTATGTCCTGCCATTCCCTTCTGGCCTGAAGAGTTTCTATTGAAATATCAACTTTTATCTATATGGGAATCCTCTTATGTGTTATTTGTTGTTTTTCCCTTGCTGCATTTAATATTTGTTCTTTGTGTTTTATCTTTGTTAATTTGATTAATATGTGTCTTGGGTGGCATCACTGACTCAACGGATGTGAGTCTGGGTGACCTCCAGGAGTTGGTGATGGACAGGGAGGCCTGGTGTGCTGCAGTTCAAGAGGTCGCAAAGAGTCAGACATGACTGAGCGACTGATCTGATCTTATCTGATCTGGGGTCTTTTGCCTTGGGTTTATACTGTTTGGGACTCTCTGGGTTTCTTGGACTTGGATGACTATTTCCTTCCCCATTTTAAGGAAGTTTTCAACTATTATCACCTCAAGTATTTTATCATGGCCTTTCTTTTTGTCTTCTTCTTCTGTGACTCCTCTGATTTGAATGTTGGGCCTTTTAGCATTGTCCTAGAGGTCTCAGAGGTTGTCCTCACTTCTTTTCATTCTTTTTTCTTTTTTCCTCTCTGCTTCATTTATTTCTACCATTCTATCTTCTAACTCATGTATCCTATCTTATTCCTCTGCTAGTTGATTGTTGGTTCCCTCCAGAATGTTTTTTAATCTCATTTATTGCATTATTCATTATTGATTATTATTATTATTTTTTAATTTCTTCTCAGTTCAGTTCAGTCACTCAGTCGTGTCGGACTATTTGAGAATCCATGAATCACAGCACACGAGGCCTCCCTGTCCATCACCAACTCCCAGAGTTCACTCAGATTCATGTCCATCAATCAGTGATGCCATTCAGACATCTCATCCTCTGTCGTCCCCTTCTCCTCCTACCCCCAATCCCTCCCAGCATCAGAGTCTTCTCCAATGAGTCAACTCTTCGCATTAGGTGGCCAAAGTACTGGAGTTTCAGCTTTAGCATCATTCCTTCCAAAGAAATCCCAGGGCTGATATCCTTCAGAATGGACTGGTTGGATGTCTTTGCAGTCCAAGGGACTCTCAAGAGTCTTCTCCAACACTACAGTTCAAAAACATCAATTCTTCGGTGTTCAGCTTTCTTCACAGCCCAACTCTCACATCCATACATGACCACTGGAAAAACCATAGACTTGACTAGACGCACCATTGTTGGCAAAGTGATGTCTCTGCTTTTGAATATGCTATCTATGTTGGTCATAACTTTCCTTCCAAGGAGTAAGCGTCTTTTAATTTCATGGCTGCAGTCACCATATGCAGTGATTTTGGAGCCCCCAAAATAAAGTCTGACACTGTTTCCACTGTTTCCCTATCTATTTCCCATGAAGTGATGGAATCAGATGCCATGATCTTAGTTCCTTGTTAAACATGTCTTGCATTTTCTCAATCCTTGTCTCTAGGCTATTTATCTGTAACTCCATTTTGTTTTCAAAATTTTGTATCATTTTTACTATCATTATTCTGAATTCTTTTTCAGGTAGACTCCCTATCTCCTCCTCTTTTGCTTGCTTTGATGAGCATTTATCAAGTTCCTTAATCTGCTGAGTATTTCTTTGCTTTTTCATCTTGTTTAGATTGCTGTGTTTGGAGTGGCCTTTCCGTATTCTGGCAGTTTGTGGTTCTTCTTTATTGTGGAGGATCCTCACTGTGGGTGGGGTTGTAAGTTTGGCTTGTCAAGGTTTCCTGGTTAGGGAAGCTTGTGTCGGTGTTCTGGTGGGTGGAGCTGGATTTCTTCTGTCTAGAGTGCAATGAAGTGTCCAGTAGTGTATTTTGGGATGTCTATGGGTTTGGTGTGACTTTGGGCAGCCTGTATATAGAAGTTCAGGACTATGTTCCTGCATTGCTAGAGAATTTGTGTGGCTTGTCTTGCTCCGGAATTTGTTGGCTCTTGGATGGTGCTTGGTTTCCGTGTAGGTATGGAGGCTTTTGGATGAGCTCTTATCGATTAATGTTCCCAGGAGTCAGGAGTTCTCTGGTGTTCTCAGGTTTTGGACTTAAGCCTCCTGCCTCTGGTTTTCAGTCTTATTTTTACAGTAGCCTCAAGACTTCTCCATACTTACAGCACCAATGATAAAACATCTAGGTTAATGATGAGAAGCTCCTCCACAGTAAGGAACACCTGGAGAGGTTCACAGAATTACATGGAGAAGAGAAGAGGGAGAAGGGAGATAGAGGTGACCAGCAGTAGGAGAGGGGGAATCAAAAGGGGACAGAGCAAGCTAGTCATTAATCAATTCCCTATATGCTCTCTACAGTCTGGACCCCTTGGAGAGGTTCATGGAGTTACAAAGAGAAGAGAAAATGGAGGAAGGAGAAAGAGGTGACCAGGAGGAGAAAAGGGTAAGTGAAAAGGAGAGAGACAGATCCAGGCACTAGTCAGGTCCCTAAGTGTTCTCTACAGTCTGGAACACACAAAGAGATTCACAGAGTTAGGTAGAGAAAAGAAGCTGGAGGGAGGAGACAGAGGCAACCTGGTAGAGACAAAGCAGAGTCAAAAAGGGGAGAACAATCAAGCCAGTAATCACACTCCCAAGTAAAAATGGGTACTGAAGACTGGGTTCTTAAAGGCACAAAATTGATAACAAATACCAAAAAGCAAAGGTTAAAAATCTAGAGTAGAGTTTAGACTCTGAAAAATACAATATTAGAAAAACAAAGTCACAAAAATTATGAAATATATACATGAAATTTGCTTTAAAAATAGGGTCTTTTTTGCAAGGTAATCAGATCAGATCAGATCAGTCACTCAGTCGTGTCCGACTCTTTGCGACCCCATGAACTGCAGCACACCAGGCCTCCCTATCCATCACCAGCTCCCGGAGGTCACTCAGACTCACATTCATCGAGTCAGTGATGCCATCCAGCCATCTCATCCTCTGTCGTCCCCTTCTCCTCCTGCCCCCAATCCCTCCCAGCATCAGAGTCTTCTCCAATGAGTCAACTCTTCCCATGAGGTGGCCAAAATACTGGAGTTTCAGCTTTAGCATCATTCCTTCCAAAGAAATCCCAGGGTTGATCTCCTTCAGAATGGACCAGTTGGATCTCCTTGTAGTCCAAGGGACTCTCAAGAGTCTTCTCCAACACCACAGTTCAAAAGCATCAATTCTTCGGTGCTCAGCCTTCTTCACAGTCCAGCTCTCACATCCATACATGACCACAGGGAAGACCATAGCCTTGACTAGGCGAACCTTTGTTGGCAAAGTGATGTCTCTGCTTTTGAATATGCTATCTAGGTTGGTCATAACTTTCCTTCCAAGGAGTAAGCGTCTTTTAATTTCATGGCTGCAGTCACCATCTGCAGTGATTTTGGAGCCCATACAAATAAAGTCTGACACTGTTTCCACTGTTTCTCCATCTATTTCCCATGTAGTGATGGGACCAGATGCCATGATCTTCATTTTCTGCAAGGTAATAGTAGGTTATAAAAATACAAATTAAAGGAGTAATGTCAGGGGACGTTCAGCTTTAAGGAATCCAATATTTTATTCTTTTCTTTTGTGTGCCATTTTTCAAAGATTCTCTATTCCTCATCAGTTGTTGCAGGAATGAGCACAGCTGCTCGCAGTTCCCGGGACTGAGATCCTGAGTAAGGGCACCTGCTTGGTCCCTTCAGTGACTCCCTCCATTGACCTCACCCAAAAGTGATCTGCTCAGTTATGCCCCTCTCACTCAGGACTTGCAATGCTTTCTGGCCCTTAGAAGATTGTTGTTTGGGTTTTTTTGCTCTGTTTTTTTTTTTTTTTTTTTTTTTTTAACTGCCTAAAGCTGCCTTGTATGAAGATATATAAACATTTTTTTTTTTTTTTTTTCAAACAAAGCACCTTTGTTTCACTCGAGAGTTGGGTCCCCTGTGTCCCTCTTCTCGTAGACTCCAGTCCCCAGGTCCTGGTCTACAAAGACCATGACAGAGTAATAGAGAACTTAAAAAAATTAAATATTCAAATAATGATAATAGTAAAAATATATCTAGGAATTTATCTGGAGCTGTTGTGGGCAGTCTGGGTCAGTTCAGTTTCAGATAGTTCCTTTAGCCTGTACTTCTCAAGATCTATAGGCCCCTTCCAATGTAGTTGCTGCTAACTACAGGGTTTTAATCTGTTGCACATGTCACTTCCAAAGCAGTTCCCTCTGTTTATTTTAGCTTCTTCCATTTGCTGTTCTCTTCAGTGTCTAATTTCTGTCCTGACACAAGGGGTCGAAGGTGGTCACTTATTTAGGCTCACTTGTTCAGTACTGCTGTGAGGACAGAGGAACACTGCAAACAAATATCACTGGCATGTGTGGGGAGTACTTGCAGTGTCTCAGCCACATGGCACGTGTGCTTTCGCAGTCTACACTTCTCAGGCTCTAGGATGCTCTGCCAGTGAACTCTCTGAGGCTGGCCCTGGATTGTGTGCACTTTCAAGGTCTAAGCCACTCAGGTTCAGGTTCTCAGGTAGCCCACAAAAGGGCAGACTCGGTTGGGCATGTGTTTTGTGCCCTTCCCAGGTCCGAACAGCTCAGGCAACCAGGTGCTTGGCAAGCGCTGTCTCCCCAGGTGGGGAGTGAATCTTATTGCCTCCGCAGTCCTGGCCGCTTGGTTTCCTGAGTGGCAGTGGGTGCGCCCATCTCCTGTGTGCCGTCTGTCTCTTCTGGGGAGCTGATCTCTGGCTGCAACCCTCCCAGCAAAAGTCAACCATCCAGAATCCCAAGGGGTTTTAGTTAGTGATTGGGTGCCTGCTTGCAGCTTGGTAGAGGATGACTCTCTGGGGCCGAGTTTGCCTCTTTCCAGCTCTGGCTGCCCGCCTCCTGCCTCCCTGTCTCCAATCTGCAGCCATCTAGCTTTCCTCTGATATTAACTCAGTCATTTTTTTTTTTTTTTTTTTTTTTAGAGGGCCTGTTAGGGCCTTAAGTTAAGTCTTTTCGCAGGATACTTCTCTCTTTCTCTCTTGTTTTTTTCCTCTCTCTTTCTCTGGCTATCCCACAATTTGGGTTGCTATCTCATATTAGCTCCCTCAGATTGCCCCCCTCAGGACATTCAGGCCCAGTCCTTACCCTAAAAAGTGCAGCCCGCCCCTCCCTGTTCAGCCCCCACTTGCTGATGGTGGATGCAAGTGCAGGGAGTTCTGGTTAGGCACATGATCTGTGGGTTGTATTTATTTATGTATTTATTTTTCCCCCTGGTTATGTTGCCCTCTGAGATTCCAAAACTCCCCAAAGACCCGCCAGTGAGAGTGTTTCCTGGTGTTTGGAAACTTCTCCCCTTTTAAGACTCCTTCCCTGGGATGGATCTCTGTTCTTACCTCTTTTATTTCTCTTTTTATCTTTTATATTTTGTCCTACCTCCTCTTAAAGAAAATGGGCTGCCTTTCTAGGTGCCTGATGTCCTCTGCCAGCATTCAGAAGTTGTTTTGTGGAATTTGCTCAGCATTCAAATGTTCTTTCAATGAACTTGTGAGGGAGAAAGTGGTCTGCCCGTCCTATTCCTTTACCATCTTAGGTCCACGCCCCTCCCCATATTATTTTTAAGAAACTTTATTAATTTCAGTGTTAACAGATGTTAAATTACCATGTCAATTCTTTGTTATACATGTGAAACTAACGTGTAAATTCTTCCATATAGAAAAGTTAGTCATTGTGGTTACTTCATTTTTTTAGTTGTTTTTTTTCTTTCCCAATGTGAATATTGGGTCCTTGTTGATCATTGTAAATGTATTTGAAAACTTTTAAAACTTTAACTTGGGTAATCATAATTATATATATATATATATATACACACACACACATGTCATTCCTTTAATTTTTATCTTCCATTCCAGAAGACATAGATAAGATGTTAGTGTCGTTAGTGTGCTGTTTAGAGGTAAAGAGGTAGTAAACCGTGTGAATGTTCAAATAGAGTTGTAAAAAATTCATTTATTCTTAAATGAATGCTAATTGCTTTCCAGAATTTTGTTGTTTTCTGTCAGACATCAACAAGAATCAGTCTTAGGTACACCCATGTCCCCTCCCTCCCAAATCCCTCTCCAATCTCCCTCTCCATCCCACCCTTCTAAATTGTTCAAGAGCCCCTCTTTGAGTTCCCTGAGTGATAGGGCAAATTCCCCTTGGATATCTGTTTTACTTATGGAATTGGAAGTTTCCATGTTACTCTTTCCATCCATCTCACCCTCTCCCCTCTTCCCCTTCACCCGTGTCTCTAAGTCTTTTCTCTCTGTCTCTTTCTCCACTGCTGCCCTGCAAATAAATTCATCAGTACCATCTTTCTAGACTCCATACCTATGCGTTAGTATCAGATATTTATATTTCTCTTTTTGACTTACTTTACGATATATAATAGGCTCTAGGTTCATCCACCTCAATAGAACTGACTCAAATGTGTTCTTTGTACAGCTGAGTAATGTTTGTTTGTATATATGTACCACCACATCTTCATCCATTCATCTGTCGATGGCCATCTAAGTTACTTCCATGTTCTAGCTATCATAAACAGTGATACAGTGAACATCGGGGTGCATGTGCCTTTTTCCATTTTGGTTTCCTCAGGGTATACTCCTAGGAGTGGGATTGCTGGTGCATATGGTGGTTTTATTCCTAGTTTCTTAAGGAACCTGAATGCCGTCTTCCATAGTGGTTGTATCAATTTACCTTGCCACCAGCAGTGCAAGAGGATTCCCTTTCCCCCAACACCCTCTCTGGCATTCATTGTTTGTAGACTTTTTGATGATGGCCATTCTGACTGGTGTGAGGTGGTATCTCATTGTGGCTGAGTGGTAAAGAATCTGCCTTCAGTGGGAGACCTGGGTTTGATCCCTCAGTTGGGAAGGAGGACATGACAAGCCACTCCAGTATTCTTGCCTGGATAATCCAATGGACAGGGGAGCCTGGAAGGCTTCAGTCCTAGGGTGGCACAGAGTTGGACATGACTGAAATGACTAAGCAGCAGCAGAGGTAGCAGACTTTTGGATGATGGCCATTCTGCCTGGTGTGAGGTGATACCTCTAAAGTCAAGAACAAGACAAGGATGCCCACTTTCACCATTACTCTTCAACATAGTTTTGGAAGTTTGGGCCACAGCAATCAGAGCAGAAAAAGAAATAAAGGGAATCCAAATTGGAAAAGAAGAAGTAAAACTCTCACTGTTTGCAGATGACATGATCCTCTACGTAGAAAACCCTAAAGACTCCACCAGAAAATTACTAGAACTAATAAATGAATGTAATAAAGTTGCAGGATATAAAATCAACACACAGAAATCCCTTGCATTCCTGTACACTAATAATGAGAAAATAGAAAGAGAAATTAAGGAAACAATTCCATTCACCATTGCAATGAAAAGAATAAAATACTTAGGGATATATCTTCCTAAAGAAACTAAAGACCTATATATAGGAAACTATAAAACACTGGTGAAAGAAATCAAAGAGGACACTAATAGATGGAGAAATATACCATGTTCATGGATTGGTAGAATCTATTGTGATTTTTTACCAAATCGACATTGACAAGATCATGCTTGAAGCTTGAAAGTATTTCTACATTTGTATTGTCAAGTTAATCTGCAAGGAACATTTAAAGAGAAGCAAAAGCATGGGATATAGTAATAAATATGTGGGCCTATAATAACAGCAGTTAGTTTTAGTGATGTTTTAGTAAGTGCAAGCCATTTTGCATAGCTTAAGTAGCACGTGCAGAGTACCTTTATGGCAGCCGTACTTGAAGTAACATAAAGTAATCATGCCCTGTTTAAAGGTGGCAGCTATGAAAGGAGATAAGAAGGACCTGATCTCTTAGATATGGCAGCCACTGCTTGGTGATGTAGCACCGTGTTTGAATTCAGCATCCTGGTTCTGTCATATAGCAACTGTGGGATCTTGGCAAAACCTGTCTTAACCAGGTTAAAAGTAGAACATTTCTTCATTAGAAAACCTTCATGCAACTCATTGTTATCATCCGTTCTAGCAGAGTATCTCTGAGAGCCTTCCACAGAAGTATGTGGATCATTTACCTGGAACTGCTGGTCAAAGAGGAAAAAAATATACTAAATGGACAAGTAGAAGTTAAGATGTGTATTTTACAGAAAAATCATTTGACAGAACAATTGATTGAAAATGGGAATGCTGATACATTCTAACAGGCAAAGAAAATCACCTGTCGGATGGGTAGTGAGAAAAAAGATGAGAAAAGGAGGACAATTATGTATTTTTTCAGGTGTCTACCACAGATTACATTGAGAATCCAGTTTAAGGAGCTAAATTTTTAGTTCTTAGACCAATGTTTAAGACTTTGTCCAGTTCAGACTCTCCAATGCAGGTGGTGCAGTTTCAATCCCTGCTCAGGGAATTAAGATTTCATATGACACATGACCAAAAACAAATTATTAGTTCTGTTTCAAGATACTCTATGCCCTAAGGAAGATCAAGGAATAAGAGGCAAGAGGGAATGAAGGATAAGAGAGGCAGAGGGTACAGGGAGGAAATGAAGAAAAGGAAGCACAGGTCTGTGGGGGAAAGAGGCAATAAGTAATGAAGGTCTTTAGATAAAGGGAGAGTATTTGACATGCATGGTGAATTTGAAGTGAGCTTCTGGCACCAAAACTTGTCAGAGAAGAACAGCAAATTCCTCGCCTCTTCCTGTTTACTTGTTATTAGGAAGACATTCTGAACTGCGGTCCCTGGGGATGCAGAGTGCTGTGTCATCCTCGGGGGGAGCATGAGCATAGGTGCTCAGCTGTAATGTGTGCAAATTGGTGTCATAGGAAATGTTACTGCTTTCCACCATGGTGTCACATGACAAAAAACAAGAGAGCTGGAAAGAAGGAGAGAGCAGGGGACATGATGGGGAGACCAAGGATCCCAAAGCCTCATAGAGAGTCCACCGGAAAGTTTCCAACTTCTAATGCCATTTCAATGTGGGGGGATGTGTTCCTGTGAGGAAACGGAAGCTGAGATTTCCAGAGAATGAATTAAGTTGAAGTCATGTAGAAGCAGACTCCTTGTAGACCAGAGTTTCTCAAATTTTAAGTAGTCATTTGGGGACCGTGTGTGAAGTGCACATTCTGAGCAGGAGGTCTGAGATTCTGTGTTTCTAACAAGCTCTCTGAGTAGCAAGGGTATAGCCTTGCATATAGAGAAATCTGGAAGAAGAGCATTGGATAGTGCAGGACATTACAGTATCAAGGAAAAGCATTATTTTGTGTTTCTTTCTGAGCGTGTTTATAGCCAGAGGGAAGCAAAGAGTTGAAGTAGCAGTTATAGGTGTAAGATACCATTGCTAAGCAAAGAGAGAGAAAGAAATGATAGGTATCAAAGGATATTTAACTTTAGGACTCCTGTATGTTGTTTTCTGTTTCTCAAGGACCCTCTGTTCTTTATCAGTTCCTGGTATACAGGAACAAGTGGAACAGCACGCTATTCCCAGGACTGAGGTCATGGGATGGAACACATGCATGGATTTCCTTCAGTAACTTTTACCCTACAGTAAAACTCTTAAGTCATGACCTTCTTACTCAAGATATTGATTGTCTTCTGGCCTTGTGACGATTGTTATTCCTTGTTATTCCCTTGGTAATGGTTGTTATACATCTGGCTTTTGTTCTTTTCTTAACTTTATTATTTTTGCTTAAAGCTTCCTTGTATAACAATATATAAACTCACAGAAACATGAATAATGCACCCTTGTTCCACTAGAGACTTGGGTCTCCCGTGTCCTTCTTTCTCTCTCTGGCTATTTCTTCGCAGCATGAAAGCCTGCCGAGGTCACTTTCCTGCCGGACTTTCAAGACCTCCTTGAGAGGACACCCTCTGCCTTAGTGAGCAGTACAAGTCCTATTCTAGGGCTCTATTGGTTTTTACACGTAACCAAGGGAATATTAGTCTCTCTCTTTTGCTTTCTTTTCTTCTACTCCGTTCCACCAGGCCCCAGTCTGTAAAGAAGACCACAGGTAGCGATGATCCATAGAGTGTCAAGGGGGAATATTTAAGTCCACAGAGCCAGAGATTACCATTTAGAGAGGAGAGAATCTAGTGAAAGGACAAAGGGAGGGAAGGAAGGCCTTAGGGAGGTGAGTTTGGACTTGATGAGGACAATTGAGAGAACTCCTTCTAGATGACTTCAGTGTATTTGCCCTGAAAAGAGATAAGATCATTATTGCTCCGGAGAATCCTGGAGGCGGGAGGGGGTGCTAGAAATGGGGGAAACCACAGCCCCTCAGGGTAACTCTTAGGCATCAAAGATATATGGTGTGCTGGTATTTATTATTCAAATTAGATTTTATAAAGGAGGCATTGATTTTTTAAAAATAAAGATAGCTGATTCTTTGAAAGTTGTTTCATAGAAATCCTTTGTAGCATTAGCATGATGTACCAAACCAAACTAAATTTTGAAGCCAAACAGATTAATAGGGTTCATTCCCTAAATGCTAGAAATACTTGTAATAAATACTACACTGATTTTAAAGCATGCAAGATTTTTAATTTCTAATAATTCTGTGGCAATTAAATGTAGTATTTCCTTTTTGATAATTGTATTTCATTATTGAGAATTTAGTATTCATTATTTCCTAGATGAGTCTTATATACCTTCTTGCATGAGTGGATCAAAAAACTTTAAGATGGCTAGACTAGAGGAGCCAAGACAAGTAGGCATACCAGTATCCCACATGGATATGGAAAAAAAAAAAGAATATTTTTATGAGCCATTTTTCTACAAGTGTATATCCAGGCTAATCAGTTCTTTACTCTGTCATTGATGAAAAATGAATTATACATTCTGGTGAACTGTCATCCCAGCTGTGCACTTCTTAAATGACTAGACAGATTGAAGAACATGATAAGTACTTATCATATAATAGTGGAAATGATGACTGCTGTGTTGCATTCAAGATATGCTGTTGCATTTTATCATCAGCATTTATATTTATCTTCTTGGGTCATGACTTGCTCCTCTGATTCATATCAATTTTCTCCTCATCAGTCAGCATGTTCACCTTGGTCTATGTGCACTTTAATTTTTTATAAAGCCATCGAGAATGTAATGTTACTTTTGAAATCTTAACTGCATGTTTTGGTGAACCTGTATTCCTATTTTTTCTTCACTATCTTTAGTGGATTCCTATGTCTGCCTTACCAGTGTCCTAAGATCCCCCTAAAAACAAGACACTAAAACAGAATGTTTTCAGTGCTAAGGCTGAGTGCGAGGATTCTGCTCGGTACTAACTCTGCTTGAATGTACAGCTGGCTTTCATATTTACATGTAATTGACTCTGTGTTCCTTTTCCCCTTTAGATTCTCCTAGGAAATATCCTAACTTGAAGGTAAAAACTTTTATGATTTATTTTATCTTGAATTTTGAAATGTGGATCGTCTTCTATGTACATAATTTAGTAATCAACTTGTTTCCAAACCCCATTCAGCCAGCAGTCAGAATGAAAGATTCTGTCTTTCTGTCCCTAATAAGACAGTCAGAATGAAGGATTTACAAACATCCAGTTCAGGTAAATTTTGCAGTACACAGTTAACTCTGGAAAGAGGGACATTGAAATATTTGAAATGTTCAGTCTTCATACTTCTAATACTTTCTTTGCAAATTTAATTGAAGAGTTGGACATACATAAGGCAACTGTTATTGTTGATACTTGTGTTTTGAAACAAAAGATATTTACTAGGATAAGAACAAGAAATATTTAAATTGTAAGCTTCAGCTCAACATGTTTCTGTATATGCTTAACACTCTGAAGTTCTCAGTTTGGAATCTCTACTTCTCAGGAACTCTCCGAGATTAAATTTTAGACTCTAAGTTTTTTTCCAATGTTCAAAAATGCTTGTTTAAACTCTAACCCTTCCCTAGAATAAAACTTCACTTGCTAATATGTCAGTTGTACTTCACCTTATAATTGTTTCATTGTAGTGTTGGTACACAGATGAATGTAGGCCAATCAGATGTTTTGATGAGCAGACTGTGTATGTGTGTGTGAGTCTGTGGTGTCTTTGATTATTAGAAGTAGGGGAAGTAATCATAGTTTAATGACTACTGGTTACACATGATCTTTTGAAACAGTGATTCTGAAAATTGTTGGCTTTAAGATCCTATTATACTTCTAAAAATTATTGAGAATTCCAAGGAACTTTTGTTTATGTCTATTGATGTTTACTACATGGGAGTTCTGTTGAGTTCAGTCACTCAGTTGTGTCCGACTCTTTGCGACCACATGGACTGCAGCACACGAGGCTTCGCTGTCCATCAGAACTCCCGGAGTTTACTGAGACTCAAGTCCTTCGAGTTGGTGATGCCATCGAACAATCTCATCCTCTGTCTTCATCTTCTCCTCCTGACTTCAGTCTTTACCAGCATCAGGGTCTTTTCCAGTGAGTCAGTTCTTCACATCAGGTGCCCAAAGTATTGGAGTTTCAGCTTCAGCATCAGTCCTTTCAATGAATATTCAGGACTGAGTTCCCTTCAGATAGAGTGGTTGGATATCTTTGCAGTCCAAGGGACTCTCAAGAGTCTTTTCCAACACTACAATTCAAAAACATCAATTCGTCCATTTTCAGCTTTCTATATAGTCCAACTCTCACATCCATACATGACTACTGGAAAAACCATTGCTTGGACGAAACAGACTGATGTTGGCAAAGTAATGTCTGCTTTTTAATATGCTGTCAAGGTCGGTCATAACTTTTCTTCCAAGCAGCAGACGTCTTTTAATTTCATGGGTGTAGTCACCATCTGCAGTAAATTTGAAGTCCCCCCAAATAAATCCGTCACTGTTTCCATTCTTTCCCCATCTATTTGCATGAAGTGATGGGACTGGATACCATGATCTGAGTTTTTTGAATGTTGAGCTTTAAACCAACTTTTCCACTCTCCTTTTTCACTTTAATCCAAACACTCTTTAGTTCTTTTTCAATTTCTGCTATAAGGGTGGTGTCATCTGCATATCTGTGGTTATTGATATTTCTTCCAGCTATCTTGATTTCAGCTTGTGCTTCATCCAGCCTGGAATTTTGCATGATGTACTCTGTGTATAAGTTAAATAAGCAGGGTGACAATATACAGCCTTGACATAATCCTTTCCCTATTTGGAATCAGTCTGTTGTTCCATGTCCATTTCTAAGTGTTGCTTCTTGAACTGCATACAGATTTCTCAGGAGGTAGGTCAGGTGGTCTGGTATTCCCTTCTCTTTAAGAATTTTCCAGTTTTTTGTGATCCACACAGTTAAAAGCTTTGGGGTGGTCAATAAAGCAGAAATAGATGTTTTTCTGGATCTCTCTCACTTTTTTGATGATCCAGTGGATGTTGTCAGTTTGATCTCTGGTTCCTCTGCATTTTCTAAATCCAGCTTGAATATCTGGAAGCTCACGTTTCATGTGCTGTTGAGGCCTGGACTGGAGAATTTTGAGTATTACTTTGCTAGCATGTGAGATAGGTGCAATTGTGCAGTAGTTTGAGCATTCTTTGGCATTGTTTTTCATTGGGATTGGAATGAAAACTCCAGTTTCCATTTCCAGTCCTGTAGCCACTGCTGAGATTATCAAATTTGCTGGCATATTGAGCGCATCCCTTTCCTAGCAACATCTGTTAGGATTTGAAATAGCTCAATTGCAATTCCATCACCTCCACTAACTTTGTTCGTAGTGATGCTTCTTAAGGCCCACTTGACTTCACATTCCAGGATGTCTGGCTCTATGTAAAGGATCACACCATCATGCTTATCTGGATCATGCAGATCTTTTCTATATAGTTTTTTATTTGTGTGTGTTCTTACCACCTCTTCTTAATATCTTCTGCATCTGTTAGGTCCATATTATTTCTCTCCTTTATTGTGCCCATTTTTGCATGAAATGGTCCCTTGGTATCTCTTACTTTCTTGAGGAGATCTCTAGTCCTTCCTATTCTATTATTTTCCTATATTTCTTTGCATTGACCACTGAAAAAAGCTTTCTTATCTCTCCTTGCTATTCTTTGGAACTCTGCATTCAAATGGGTATATCTTTCCTGTTCTCCCTTGCTTTTAGCTTCTCTTCTTTTCTCAGCTATTTGTAAGGCCTCATCAGACAACCATTTTGGCTTTTTGCATTTCTTTTTCTCTGGGCTGTTTTTGATCAATGCCTCCTGTACAATGTCATGAATGTCCGTCCATAGTTCTTCAGGCACTCTATCAAAACTAATCCCTTGAATCTATTTGTCACATCAACTGTATAATCCTGAGGGATTTGATTTAGGTCATACCTGGATGGTCTAGTGGTTTTCCTTACTTTCTTCAATTTAAGTCTGAGTTTGGCAATAAGGAGTTCTTTATCTAGCCACAAGCAGCTCCCAGTCTTGTTTTTGCTGACTGTATAGAGAGTCCTCATCTTTGGCTGCAAAGAATAGAATCAGTCTGATTTTGTCATTGACTATCTGGTGATATCCGTGTGTAGAGTCTTCTCTTGTGTTGTTGGAAGAGGGTGTTTGGTATGAGCATTACGTCCTCTTGGCAAACCTCTGTTCGCCTTTGTCCTGCTTCATTCTGTACTCCAAGGCCAAATTTACCTGTTACTCCAGATATCTCTTGAATTCCTTCTTGTACATTCCAGTCCCCTATATTGAAAAGAACATATATATATATATTTTTTGTTGTTGTTGTTGTTAGTTCTAGAAGGTCTTGTAGGTCATCATAGAACCATTCAACTTCAGCTTGTTCAGCATTACTGGTCAGAGCATAGACTTGCATTACTGTGATGTTGAATGGTTTGCCTTGGAAACTAACAGAGATCATTTTGTCATTTTTGAGATTGCATCCAAGTACTGCATTTGGGACTCTTGTTGACTGTGATGGCTATACCATCTCCTCTAAGGGATTCTTGCCCACAGTAGTAGACATAATGGTCATCTGAGTTAAATTCAACCATTCCAGTCCATTTGGGTTGCTTCCCTGGTAGCTCAGTCTGTAAAGAATCTATCTGCCATGCAGAGGACCCAAGTTCAATGCGTGGGTCAGTAAAATCTCCTAGGGAAGGAAATGGTAACCCACACCAGCATTCTTGCTTGGAAAATCCTATTGCCAGAGGAGTCTGGCAAGCTATGAATAGCCCATGGGATCAGACATGACTTATGGCCTAAACCACAAACCAGTCCACTTTATTTCACTGATTCCTAAAATGTCGGTGTTCACTCTTGCCATCTCCTACTTGACCACTTCCAATTTGCCTTGATTCATGGACCTAACATCCCAGGTTCCTATGCAGTATTGCTCTTTACAGCCTTGGACTTTACTCCCATTATCAGTCACATCCACAACTAGGTGTTGTTTTTGATTTGGCTCCATCTCCTCATTCTTTCTGGATTTATTTCTCCACCCATCTCTAGTAGCGTATTGGACACCTACTGATCTGCTGATGGGTAGTTCATCTTTCAGTGTCCTATCTTTTTGCCTTTTCATACTGTTCATGGGGTTCTCAAGGCAAGAATACTGAAGTGGTTTGCCATTCCCTTCTCCAGTGGACAATGTTTTGTCAGAATGTTCCAGCATGACCCGTCTGTCTTGGATAGCCCTTCACGGCATGCTAGTACTATTACTACTAAGTCGCTTCAGTCGTGTCCTACTCTGTGCGACCCCATAGACCGCAGCCCATCAGGCTCCTCTCTCCCTGGGATTCTCCAGGCAAGAACGCTGGAGTGGGTTGCCATTTCCTTCTCCTCTTCAGGGCATGGCTTGCTGATAATTTCTTTGATTTGATAAGTCTATGGTCCATGTGATCAGTTTGATTTGTTTTCTGTGATCGAAGTTTTCAGTCTGCCTGTCCTCTGATGGATAAGGATAAGAGGCTTATGGAAACTTCCTGATGGGAAAGACTGACTGAGGCAGAAACTGGATCCTGTTCTGATGGGCGGGGCCATGCCCAGTAAATCTTGAATCCAATTTCCTGTTGATGAGTGGGGCTGTGTTCCCTCCCTGTTGTTTGATCTGAGGCCAAACTATGGTGGAGGTAATGGATATAATGTCACCTCCTTCAACAGGTCCCATGCATGCACTGCTGCACTCAGTGACCCTGACTGTGCAGCAGGCCACTTCCAACCCTCACCTCAGCCAGATACTCCTGGAAAATAAAACTAGAAAAGGTAAAAATAAAGGAACACACAGTCATATGGCTAATTCCATTAGTCATTAGAGTTCTGATATCACATATCCTGTCTCTGGAGAACTCCTGTGTGCAATCAGAACATAATTGAACATGGAAGTAACGTTTAGAGTTGTTGTGAAAAGAGTTTTGACCTCTTGGATCCCCAGGCCCAGTGGGTCTCTGGACTTTAGGAATTCTCAGGGCACACTACAGAACCACAATTTTAAACCATTGTCATGGTTGGATGTGAAATGATAAAAGGACCCTTGTGTTGACAGGGATTTAAAGTTTCAGTTTTACATTTCTTGCTTGTTTTCTTTGATTTCTCTTAAGAAATTTAGACCTGAGAGTTTTTTTTTTTTTTTTTTTAAGCAAATGTTTCTGTGTTGCGTTCATTCTTCCCTCATGGTGCTCTGTGTTCTTTGGATCTAGTGTGGTCCTAGACTTATCCGATTTTTATGTGGAAACAATTGGTCACCCACAAGACTATCATGTCTCATATAAGTTTATGATGTCTATCCAGGGCTTAAAAAATCAGTTCTGAAGATATTGATAATTTGAAGAAAGACCATACATTGTAATTAAAGAAGTTGTCATTGGTGGTGGTGTTCATTCACTAAGTTCGGTCCAACTCTTTTGAGCAAATGGACTGCAGCATGCTAGGCCTCCCTGTACCTTACTGTCTCCTGGAGTTTGCCCGAGTTCATATCCATTGCATCAGTGATGCTATCCCACCATCTCATCCTCTACTGTCCCATTCTCCTCCTGCCCTCAATATTTCCCAGCATCAGGGTGTTTTCCATTGATTCAACTTTTCATATCAGGTGCCCAAATTACTGGAGCTTTAGTTTCAGATCAGCCCTTCCAGTGAATATTCAGCATTGATTTCTCTTAGTATTGACTGGTTTGATCTCTTTGCTATCCAACGGACTCTCAGATGTCTTCTCTAGCACCACTCTTTGAAAGCATCAATTATTTGGCACTCAGCCTTCTTTATGGTCGAGCTCTCACATCTGTACATGACTAATGAAGAAACTATGGCTTTGGCTGTATGGACCTTTGTCAGCAAAATGATGTCTTTGCTTTTTAATGTTGTCTAGGTTAGTAACATTAATTAAAGTAGTAGCATTCATTAAAAATGTTTTTAGAACCATGGTCTCTAGAGCATATAGTATTATAAGGCATAATTAAGTGTAAAATAATGTAGATATATATTTTCTTAATAATATATTTGTATGTTGAAAAATAGTCATGTATGGATGTGACAGTTGGACTATAAAGAAAGCTGAACACAGAAGAATAGATGCTTTTGAACTGTAGTGTTGGAGAAGACTCTTGAGAGTCCCTTGGACTGCACAGAGATCCATCCAGTCCATCCTAAAGGAAATCAGTCCCGAGTGTTCACTGGAAGGACTGATTTTGAAGCTGAAACTCTAATATTTTGGCCACCTGATGCAAAGAACTGACTCATTTGAAAAGACCCTGATGTTGGGAAAGATTTAGGGCAGGATGAGAAGGGGATGACAGAGGGTGAGATGGTTAGATGGCATCACTGACACAATGGGCATGAGTTTGGGTAAACTCCAGGAGTTGGTGATGTATGGGGAGGCCTGGTGCGCTGCAGTTCATGAGGTCACAAAGAGTCAGACAGGACTGAACGACTGAACTGAGCTGATGTTGAAAAAATAATTATTGGTAAAGTTCTTATGGAATACAGAATATGTAAAATAAGTTGAGTGAATCAAAATCAGTAATACTAGGCAATTAAAAAGGAGAAGAAATGAGACACATAGTTTTGCATCTCTTCATGAATGATGGTGACATGTGAGATACTGTAAGCTGTGAAGGACTAGCAAGTTTCAGGGGAGAGGAGGACATGGAACTGATTCTCTGAATAAAGACTTTGTAAAAGCTAGTCAGAGTTGTATACTTACTCACATTCTAATAAATGCAGACTTTGTTTTTATATTTTTCAAATTGGGCTTCTGTTGCTTAGAGCCTCAATAATGAGACTTGTCAAAGAGCCAGACATTTGAAAGTTGATGGTCAGTGTGCATTGGTGTCCCATTCAATGAACAAGAATCAGCATCCACAGAATTTGGGCAGAAGACCATAATAGATAAAACGAAGATGAAGACTGCAGCGGTGTTCCCAGTAGGGAATTACTCGCTCCGTCAGCTATGCAATCCAGAGCTGCCAGGAAACAGAGGAAGCAAAGAAGGTAATGCAGAAGCTCAGATCACTCAGCTGTGGGCCACCTGGGCATGGCCTTACTGTCCTTCTGATGGCTCCAAATTAGATTTTGTGGCAAAGTCTACCTTTTGCTGACTCCTTTTATGCAACCTACAGCCAATCAATTCTTCTTAGCAAGGTGTTTGCATTCTCCTTCTGACCATAATAATACAATACATAACAAAGATAGTTAGGATAAAATAAGTTCGTTTAGGCTAGAATTTAGCATACACCTGAGAGTGGGTAGCAGGATTATGTTTGAAACTCTGGGACTAATAGGGAGACTAGGTAGCCATCCAGAGACTGCTTTCTCAAAATGGGACTTGATAGCAATGTTTTTATATGGCTGTCAATTCATAAGTATTAGTTATGATTATATTCAATATAACTGCAAAAGTAACTCTGATACCAAATACTAAAATATTTCTTGTGTTTTCTGTGACTTCGTATTTTTTTAGAATTGGCTTTCCCAGTGGGAATGGGAGTCATGGGACATTTGCTCCATAATACCTCCTTCTCAGCTGTGTTCACATAGTATATCAACTTGTTTTAGTATTTGTAATGAATTAAGAATTCACACGGGAGGTTGCTATAAAGGAGTGCTGTATCACTTAAAAGCAGTATATAAAAAGTCAATTCTGATTCTACTAGAATGCCCAGTCTATTGAGTAACCACGTCTAAGAATGTTTTGTCCATAAATACTAATTAATTTAGTGCCCTTAATCAGTCATATGGTCAGGACTATGGTAAGAAATCATCCACTTTTTCTTTTTTCACCCCTGTACTTTTTTTCTTTTCTATCCTCCCCTTGCATTTACAGAATATTCTCAGTTATCTCCTAGAATAGTGACTACAGGCCCTGAACTCAACATATTTGTCTTTTTTTTTCTTTTAATATACAACTGAGTCGTTTGCTATTGTTTCTCCATGAGCTTGGTAGGTCCAGGAAAAACAAATAAAATTCCTACACAAGTCCCTTCAACACTGGACGATTTGAGATAGGAAAACTACAAAATAGATAGAAGCCACTTCAGTCAGTTCATGTTGATCATTTTCTTCTTAGTCAATACATTTTATAAAATAACGAGCAGTTATTTTATCCTTCAGGGTCACTGGATTTGTACATATATTGGTTTCTTAAAGATTTATTCTATACTGTACCCTGAAAGTTTTATATCCTAAATATTTCTGTAAATACTCCCTTAGTTCAGACCTGCATCACCTTGTTATTCCCAGTATTAATGCCTTCAGATTTGCCTTCCTCCAGTTATCCATATGCCCTTCAGATTCCGCCCTCCCGTGGTGTTTAGAGTCACCAATCTCAAAAGCACATGTGGCCACGAGGCACTCTGATTCACATTAATGTCTAGACTTCTTAAAGCGCCATTGATGCTCTCATAATCTGACTTCTGCCTGACCCTCTATCTCTAGCCCTTTAGTCCTTTGCTTTAGAATTCTGAACTACTGCTGGCGCCCTCATCACTTGTCCCTGTTGTTGTTGTTCAGTCGCTCAGTGATGTCCGATTCTATGTAACCCCAGGGACCGCAGCACACCAAGCTTCCCTGTTCTTCACTATCTCCCGGCACTTGCTCAACTCACGTTCATGGAGTCGGTGATGTCGTCCAACCAACTCATCCTCTGTCACTCCCTTCTTCTCACGACTTCAACCTTTCCCAGCATAAGGGTCTTTTCTAATGAGTCAGCTCTTCAAATCCAGTGGCCAAAGTACTGGAGCTTCAGCGCCAGCATCAGTCTTTCCAATGAATGTTCAGAACCGATTTTGTTTAGGATTGACTGGTTGGATCCCCTTGCAGTCTAAGGGACTCTCATGAGTCTTTTCGAACATCACAGTTGAAAAGCATCAGTTCTTTGGTGCTCAATCTTCTTTTTGGTCCAACTCTCATTTCCATACATTACTACTGGAAAAGCCTTTGCTTTGACTAGACAGACAGACCTTTGTCGGCAGAGCAACGTCTCTGTTTTTTAAAATACTAAGTTTGTCATATCTTTTCTTCCAAGGAGCAGGTGTCCTTTAATTCCATGACTGCAGTCACCATCTGCATTGATTTTGGAGCCCAAGAAAATAAAGTCTGTTTCTGTTCTCATTGTTTTCCCTTCTCTTTGCCACGAAGTCATGAGACTGGATGCCATGACCTTCGTCAGTGCCATCCCTTCACTTTGGACAAATACCTACCCTGTGATGTGTGTGCTTCTCTCCCCATCTTGCTACAGCCTGAAATGCTTTCCCTCTCCTGCCCTCTGTTCCCTTGAACTGTGTAAGTCTGCACTCAGGCATTATCTCTAGAAAAGCCATCCCTGACACCTTTTTCTACATTTTTCGTGAAACTCCAATGCCTAGTACTGAGTGGAAACCCGAGAAAGAATTATTGAATAAGAGACACTGGGGCTCTATATCAACCTAGAGGGGTGGGATGGGGAAGGAGATGAGAAGGAAGTTCAAAAGGGGTGATATATGTGTAGCTATGGCTGATTCATGTTGAGGTTTGACAGAAAACAACAAAATTCTGTAAAGCAGTTATCCTTCAATTAAAAAAAAAAAAAAAACGCTTTATATACAGAGGTGACTTTTAAGAGCTTGTCCTCTGCAGTCTAGGAGCCAAAAGGATAGACATGTAAAGAAATAATTTACAGTTCAGATCTATATCTATCACTAGGAAAATCTAGAAAGATACACTAGAAAAACCTTTAAAGTACTAAGGGAGCTAAAAGGAAAGGCATACCTCTTTATCAGAGGAAAGATGACAGTAATCAAAGACAATTTCACAAAGCAGGTTTAGCCTTGAAAGATGAAAAGTAATTTGTCAGAAGAGTAGAGGGAAGCATTTTAGATGAAGGAACTGATAAAAGCTAAAAAGTAAGAGGAATTTTGTAAACCATGAATAATGTTGCAGTTGATGCTTGGCATGTTGTTAAAAAAGTCCTGTTATGAAGTAGAGAAGAGAATGTATGGTGACTTTATATGTCTGTCCTGTATTTTGTTTGGTTTCTGATTGTTTTGTTCACTGCTGTTTGGATCAATCTGTGACTGAATCTTTGAGCTATTTGTGTGCCTGTAACCTGGTGACATCTGGTATTTTCCAAATGGTTTGTTGATCTTTTTAGGTCATTGGAAGTAGTTCTTAAAGAAGTAAATATCCATCTGAAGATTAAGATTGATTTAATCCATCACTTCATAAGATGTTTTAGATCTCTGTTTTAAATGAGGATTATGTCTTTTATCTAAACATTTTAAGTAGTTTTGACTAAATATGCAGATCTGTCAAGAGAACTAGACTTGGAAATGATAACAGAGGAAGAACAGGAAAAACTTATTGAAGATGAGAATAACCATGCACAGGTATGTAAAACTGTAAATTTCAATATCTGATGTAGTATTGTATGAGAAAATGTGTATCAAACAAGGCAAATTAGGATGGAAAGATAAGTTAAAACCCATCACAAATGAGTTAAAGCAGAAGTTCAGTGAAATTTTGTGAGGAATACCAAATTACCATTTGTCCTGAGGAAGATCCACTATGTGATAACACTAAAGAAGGAGTAAATCAAAAGGAAATGTCTCCTAATCTCACAAATAATATATCTGATTGTGAGGGAAAAGATGCATTTGAAGAATCTGCCTCTCTAGTATTCCAAGCATTTCCTGAACAAAAAGAACCCAGTCTCAAAAATGTTTTTCCATGGTCTGTAAACTCTGGGTTCTTTGGATAGACTTGTGGGTCATCTTCAAAGTTTTGTTTCCTTTAAAATAAAGTAGCCTTTGAAAATTATCAACTAGACATTGAACATGTGTTTATGAAAATTGAGGAGAGTTTTTATGATACACAAAATAAAAAAGTAGGGGAGCCGGTAGTTATATTTGAAGTGAAAGACTAAGAGATTGTTATGCAAATGTCACAAAATCTGAGGCAAGATCCCACTAATATGAATTAAACATGGGGCAGGCATGTCATTCTAGTCTGTTACTTGTCTACCCTGTTAAGGTGAAACATAGAATTCAAATAAAATTCACGTTTCCCTTGCTGTTGTTAAAATACTGATCTGAAAAAATAAAGCAATACAGGACTGATTCCAGAAGCCACTGCATGCAGATAATTGCAGTGCTAGTGACAATAAGAGCATGGAACCTGGATTAGAAAATGGGAATTCTTCTCCACCAAATAGTCACAGTGCATCTGAAGGGTATATAAATGAAGAATTAGAGAAGGATATGCAGAGGTTTAAGAATGAAATAGACAGGTTTCAAGTGGAGCTTCTAGCTCTGGAAAAAGAGAAAATTTAACTTCCAAAAGAGTTTCTCATTTTCTCTTGCTTTGGTTTTTCTCTTTCTTGATGATGTGGTCCATTTTGATTTTCCATTTATGAATAAAATGGGGTCATCCAAAGAGATAATTGTGTAGAAATCGATTACTGTCTCAATAACAGGAATTCAGGAAACTATTTTCATGGCTTTTGTCCTTCAGTCAATTCTAATATCTAATTCTTTTCCATCAGTCTTCATATGGACTGCGTAACTCATTTAGCTATGTACCATGTGGTCTTCTGAGCCAGAATAAGCACCAAGGAAATTCCTTAAGAAGAATAATCAGCTAGGATTTTGTGTCTTTTTTTTTTTTTTCCCTTTAACTCTGTTGGGTTAAATACAAGTTATATTTCGATAGAATGGGAAGAAAGCTCTGACTGAGACATGGGACATGGACATGTGTTCCCTCTAATCTCTACATTGTGGTTGAATATGTGTGATCTTCTCTGCTTTCCGCAATTGCTGGGTACTTAGATTTCCAGCATGGCCACTTCAGAATCTTTTTAATAACAAATACATGTGCTCCCACATATGCTTTAATCAGCACTCTCAGATGTTTCTTTTGAGACAGACCTTTCCATCTTGATGTTTACTAAAATGTAGAAAGTTTTGACATGTATGGTTTTGTTACATAGATTGTGTGTGTGTGTGTGTGTGTGTGTGTGTGTGTGTGTGAAAGTTGCTCAGTCATGTCCAGCTCTTTGCAAACCCTTGGACTTTAGCCTTCCAGTCTCCTCTGTCCATGGAATTCCCCAGGCCAGAAAGAATGCCAGAGTGGCTAGCTGTTCCATTCTCCAGAGGATCATTCTAACCCAGGGATCAAACCCAGGTCTTCAACATTGAAGGCGGATTATTTAATATTTATGCCACCAGGGAAGCCCATATGTAATATAAACCCTGATCACAAAAGAAAAAAAAAAAAAAAAAAGATGAGTGTTTATCTACAAAGGAGAAGACTGAGTTCTGAGATGCTGTGAGATTTTTCTTTCTTCATTAATAGGTATTTAAAATTGTTTGTTTGCTCTTTTGTGTAAGAAGTGCTTTGACTGAGTTTGTAAAACAGACAAAAAGACAAAAAAAAAAAAAAGAAAGAAAGGAAAGAAACAAAAAAACTCTATGTATTCTCCTGTTTTTTAAAAAAAGGGAGATGAGCCCTACCCCCAACTAAGGTATTGAATTGCCAGTTTCATTCTGTTCCTTGTGTTTTGGTAAACTCTGGTTCATTTAATTTAGTGAACACCGTCACTTTTTTGCTATCTCCCGGATCCAAGTGAAAAAAGAATTGTAAAAGGCAGAGGGAAAAGAATAGCTTTAGTGCAGAGAGAAGAATGTTTCCTTTCTGAGGCACAAAGGTGTCACATAGTCTACATGCGGCTGTATAATGGAAAATCCAGGTGGTAAAGACCAAAGAGGACAGATTTTGTGTTGTCTTTTTATTTCTCTGTCTCTGCTAGTCAGATGGGAAAGACTGAATATGAATAATTGCATCTTATTAAGAAAGCCATTTTTTTAAATTTTGGGAATTTTGTTTCATTTCCTCAAACAGAAAGAAGCAGATTTTATAAAAAATTCAGTGACGTGTAAGTGATAAAATTAAAATAAACACAAAAATATTTTTATCACTTAAAATCATGGTGAGCACTGAGTCAAATAATAAAATTGAAAACAAAGATCTTTATAACCAACACATAGCAATTATTCTTAGTGTCAAACTTCCATTAAAGTTGAAGAAGAAAAGAAGTACAAAAGTAGTGAAGTGGAAGTATCAGAGAATATATGTGATGCTGTTGATGAGAATGGATTGTTTCAGCAGAGAAAGAGTGGAGGAAGCAGCAACCAGGAGTTTCCTGCTATGCAGAATGAGGGTTTTGATAGGTAATCCTATATCAATATTTAACAGCATGTCCCTTGTTAGGTTCCTATAAAATAATTTCTAACTTGAGCTAATGTTTGTGATGTACAGATTTTATATTTTACTAGAGATATAGTTATTTTTAACACTCTTGTCCTTTAACCTTATTACTAGAGATCCTTTGTTAACATACCACCATGTTACATATTAGGGGATTCTGGATTTGACTGCATATTTGCCTTAATCAGTGTGTTGTATATTTAAATTTGTTTTGCCACTAATGAACACCCTTTCACTTCAGTTTGAGGACTTCTTTCAGCATTTCTCATGAGGCAGGATTAGTGGTGATGAACTCCATCAGGTTTGCTTTCTCTGGGACAGTTTTTATTTCTTTTTCATTTCTGAAAGACAACTTTTCTGGAAAGAGTGCTCTTGGCTGGCAGGTTTTTCTCTCCTAGCACTTTGAGTATGTCCATGGATGGAGGCCAAATTGCTGTTGATGGTGGGAGAACCGAGGAGGCATCTGTCTTTCAGCCATTATGCTCCTGTTGCCACATCATGTGGGTGGTTTAAAAGTGAGCTCTCCTCACCTGGCCAAATATTTCCTTGGTCTCTTCTTTCATGGTATATGTGCCTCATGTCATTTAAAATACCACCTAAATTGAGTGTGGCTTTTTTCTGTAAATAACCTTTTAAATTTATTTTTGGCTGCACTGAGTCTTTGCTGCCACAGTGCTTGGGCTTCTCAGTGTGGTGGCTTCTCTTGATGCTGAGCATGGGCTCTCAGGTTCTGGCTTCAGTAGCTGTGCAGCATGGTTTAGTTGCACCATGGCATGCAGGATCTTCCCTGACCAGGAATGGAATGCCTGGCCCCTTTATTGGTAGGTGGACTCCTAAGTAGTGGACCACCAGAAGTCCCTAAATTCACCATTATTATATTTAGAAGCACAAAACAAAATATAGTGTAAATCTACTTAGCCAGTGGACTCCAGGTTTTCAGTGTAGCCCTTGAGGTTCTTCTTAGTGTCTTTCCAGATGCATCTCTCTACTTTCTTCCATGTATTTTGTGATCTTCCTTCCAGGTTCCTCGGAAACAACCCAGATGCCCTGTGCCTGATATTTGTGCTCACATTCGAATCTCCAGGCAGAATGATTGTCTCCCTTTTCTGTTTCTCATGACCTCCTGTCTTCACTTCTTCTACAAATCCTTCTTTATTTCACTTATCACTTTCATATGTCAACTTTTATATATCATATTGTATCACAATCATATCTGTGTTTGAAGGAAGAATTTGTTTTCTTGCATATGGTTGATATTCTATAACTGTTTTGCAAATTAATCAATGCCTTAAGATGGGTAAGAGTTGGAATTTTATAAGAATTTTTTAAACTCTTTATCAGTTGAATTATTAGAAAACATTGGCTTTTTTGTGGACTTTTAAAAGTAGCTATCCTGGTGTGCACAGGAAGGAAGTAAAGAAAAAGAACAATGACAAATGGACACCAGAAGAATGTGTGATTGCACCAATATATGAAAAGACTGATTCACTGATGGTGGTCTGCTGCACGTGAACGATGACAACATTTTAAAGGAAGTGGATCAGGGTGATGACAGGTACGTTCTCCAGATTCCTTGTTTGTAGGGGAAGAAATATTAGCACTGAATACTTCTTCTGGAAATAGAGCAACATTATACAGTACTCAGGCCAAGACAAGAGATTGCTCAACTCTAGTGGACGAACACTGCTGAAAATGTTAAGGTGAGGACCAGTGCCTTTAGCCAGAAGTCATTTCAATAAATAGTCCCCTTGGAAGCTGCACTGTAATGAATACACATAAACATTCAGTAGGGAATGTTATTGGGACAGGCAATGAAGAATTGTATGGTAAATGAAGAAGAATGTGGAGTTCACAGATGTTACTTGTTTTATGTTAAGAAGGGAGCTTTTAGAGCATGTATGCTATTGGAGGGAGAAGGCAATGGCAACCCACTCCAGTATTCTTTACTGGCAAATTTCATGGATGGAGGAGCCTGGTAGGCTACAGTCCATGGGGTCACTAGGAGTCGGACACTACTGAGAGACTTCACTTTCACTGTTCACTTTCATGCATTGGAGAAGGAAGTGGCAACCCAGTCCAGTGTTCTTGCCTGGAGAATCCCAGGGACAGGGGAGCCTGGTGAGCTGCCGTCTATGGGGTTACACAGAGTCAGACACGACTGAAGTGACTTAGCAGTAGCAGAAGTATGCTATTGGAAATGAGCCAGCAGAGGGCGTGTTTATTTAGTTTAGTCTTGTTTGCATTTCCAATACTAGAAAGCTTATTGATTGTATGACATTATCTTTAAACTATTACAGTAAACTAATTGTACATAATACTTCTGTTCATGTATAGTTTTATGGCAAGGACTTGTTCATTGATTCTGAAGTGTAATATTTTTATGTAATGGAATATGCAGATGATTGCCTAAGGTAATTCTATCATATATATATATATTTTCAAAAATTACATAATTGTGAATTTACAAACACTTAGGCTATACTGAATAGAATATGGTCATTATTTGATGATTCTAGTTGATAGTAATGTGTGTAGCTATGATTTTGTAAGGTGCTCTGAAACATCACAGCATATTAACTTGATAGCTGTTAATAGATTCCAGGGAAAAGGGGAAGATTTTGTTTATATTCAATAGAAAAACATTATTAGCAGTCTTTCACAAATTATTCCTTTTGCATGATAAAGATCTAAATGACAAAACCCGTGCTTCCTTTACTAAGCGTTTCATTAACACATATTGTGTGCTCAATACATGTATATCAGATGCATGAAGAAACAGCAGAATGGGTGAATGAATGCCTACTGAAGAATTTCTTTACAGAAAACAAAACTTTATTGACAGTAGATTTGCAGGTTGGCCTACTTCCAAAGTCTTTTTAATTTTGGAGAAATATGTTTTAAGATTCAGAAATCATTATTTATACCTATAGCTAGACCTGAAATAATACTCTAGATGTATTTGCTATAGTATTCCTTAAAAAGACTTTTTCAATATTACTTTCTAAGCATAGTTTGGAAGAGCAGTGTTGAAGTCAGACTTCCTCGCTCTGTTGGTGACATGCTGAGTGGGCTTGGGCAAGTTCCTCAGCATTTGTTTGCTCCATTTCTTCCTATACCTATCTCCCAGAATGACTGTGGGGATGAAAATGCCTTTAGGACATGTCAGGTGCTTCTAATAATGCATGGATGATGCATAGGATGTCCTCAAAAAGCTAATATCTTGGTTATTGAAATGGATGTCTTTCTCAGAAGGACTGAAGGAATGCCTTCCAAATAGGTCATATTGCCATAAAAGTTCTTTTGCAAAATGACAGGTGCAAAAAACACTGGTATACTGTTTCCTTTCACACAATGCAAGTAATTTTATGTTTTTCCTTTTCCTTGGATCTAACTTTAATACTTTATTAATATTACTGATATATTTTCTGTGCCCTTTAATGCTGCTTGTATTTATTTCTGCATCCTTTATAGACAATTACTTGCCAATGCAAAGAGTTTATATAAAAAAAGAAAAGTTTAGGTATTGTTTGTATTTTTGAATACTTAATATTAACCTGAAAAGAATAATTTGTTTGGGCCTGCAAGGAAAACACTGTATGAAAATAAGGTATAGTCAAAAAAAAAAAATGAACTTTCAAATATATCCTTGTCATAAATACTTTGTCAAAGGAATAGTGGTAAAATAGAAAATCTTCCTTTGTTGTAGGGAAGTTTACTTTGAACACATCATTTAGAAACACTGTTGACAAAGTTATCCTTTTGATAAAGATCTCTTATTTTAAGAAATGTCTCATTTTGTTTTGATATGGAAATTTATCACCTCTGTACACTTGGTGTATTTATACATATTTTAAGGGCATTGTGAAACAGTATTGTTTACATGTAGGTCAAAGAAAAAAATTAATTACGTGAACGAACTGGATAACTTAACTCAGTCGTCTGAGACTGTTTCTGAGGATGGTGACGTGCATTACTCTACAAAGTCCACGTTGCAAGTAGAACCTCTCGACGTGGGCTGTAAAGGTAGGACCGTAGTGTAAATGTTAACGGAAAGCCTGTCTGTACATAGAGTAGTGATATATGCACACCTTGTCAGTACGGCTCTGTAGCCAGGGATATGCTACAGTGCTGTGCATTTCAGAATTTTGTTTTGCATTAAAAGGACATGAAATTGAGTATATACTCTGAGCCACAGGCCTATGATACTCTCACTCACTGTACCTTCTGTTGACTTTTTCTCTCTTATGCCTTTACCCACAGTCAGGTCAGCATCGTTTTCCTCCTAGAGCAACTGAAATAATCTCAGGACTTCTTTCCCTGTCACTCCACCTGGCAGAACCTCTGTCTGCACAGCAACTGTAATTATTGCCTATTTTTAAACATTCAGGTCTCATCATGCTACCCCCTTGCTTCAAGCCCAACTGTTGCCTCTCCTTCCTGCGTGGTTAAAGGTCAGAATTTTGTAGTTCCATCTGGTTTTAGTTTTCACCCTTCTTTCTACATGAATTCTAGAATCAGCTTGTCAGTTCCCTAAAATGTCTACTGGTCTTAACGTTTTCATTTTCCTTCTGTTCAAAATATATTGTACTTTCTCTTTTCCTTACCTCTTTGATCCAAGGATTATTTAGATCTGTGTGATTTAGTTTCCAAATATTGAGAATTTTCCAGAGATTTTTCTGTGCTCTTGCTTCTCATGATTCTATAGGTGCATCCAGAGGGACCCTGTGGCTAGGGCTGATTAATTCTTGCCTGGGAGGCAAGACCTTGCTGACTACCCTGTTCATTCTGCTGGTACCTAGGAGTTTTTCCATGTTGGGGATTTTCTCCCCGGGGCTTGGACGTGATGAACCTGAAAGAAAGACACTTGGACAGTCTCTTGCAAGGGCTGACAAGTTTATTTCTGCAGTCAAGACTTTTTATAGAAGTAGGAACAAAGAGTTTAAAGTATACAGCCAGTAGAGTGTGTACGGGGTTAACACCTAATCAGTAAAAATATTTCAAGGACAGCACGCTCTAAGTGACCCAAGAGCTTATCCCATAACTCGTTTTCTCAAGCAACATCCTTAATATTTATTATTAAATCCTGGCGCCGGGCATAACCAAAGGCAGGAAAAGTTTTTCTGCCTGGATACATCAAGCCGGGGTATTTCTGGCCCTTCGCCATTTTCCCAAGGACTTCCTCCAACTGGCTATTTTGTACTGGGTTTCCCAACATTCCAGACTGGCTCATGAGAATAGATAGAATTCCTGGGACTGAGTGAGCACCAGTCATATGTTCCTATAGTCTTTTCAGATGGTTTCTCCCTGGTCTCAGGTGGTTTCTCCCAGATGGGCTCTGTTTGTTCCTTTGCTGAATACCCAATGGGCTCCTCCTCAGATCTCCAGGGTCCTTTTTCTCTCTGTTCCACTCTCTCCTCTCCGCAGTTCTGATCTGTGATCTCTGCCCACTTTGGTTTCACCAGACTGTCAGCTTCATCACCTCCTGTCAGGGAATCTGGCTGACTCAGATTCCATTCCTTCTCCCTGTGTTGGGACCTGGAAATTCTCTCAAGGCAGTGAGCTGGGGCGTTCCTTAGGCTAACCTCATGTGTTTCCAGAAGCATTGTCTTTCATTCCCTGAAGTCCTTTGTCATGAAAATCATTGTTTAATGTATTTTGTCCCTGTTGGTTTTGCTCCCTACAGTCAGGAAGGTAAATCAGGAGCTGTTCACTCTGTCTTGGTTAAAAACATAATGGCAGCTGGAGACTGTCCACAGGCTTGTTCTTCCTACTCTACTCACTACTTCCTGCTCATCCTTCATTTCTCAGTGTGACATCTCTTCCCCAGGGAAATATTTCCTAGACCCAGTCTATGTCAAGTTCTGTTATGTGATCATAGAACTCTCTTTTCTTAGAGTATCTATCTGAGTTCATAATATTTTATTTGTCTTTGTCTTCTACTAGACTTCAAACTAAATAAGAGACAGGGACATCTGTTTTCTTTGCAGAGTTTAGAATAATGTCTTCCGCATTATAGACTCTTAATACTTGTTCAGTGTGTGGATGAGTGAACCTGAATGAGACAGTACTTAATACTCAAAAATTATTCACATAAATTTTTTTTGTTTTTATCTTTGTTTTCTTCATCATACAGATTCTGTTAGCTTGTTGAAAATTCAGGATATAATTCTTTTACATGAAAGATTGGTAGATTTTCAAAGAAGCCACTGTGAACTACTTAGGGAAGAATATTACAGAATGAAAAGTAAGATTTGTGGGCTACAAAAAGAGCTGTCAGAAAGCAAAGAAGTGAAATCACAGTTAGAGCATCAGAAAGTGGAGTGGGAACGAGAGCTCAGCTGCTTGAGATACTGTACACCTTGCTTTTAAAGAAATATTTGAAACTATTGTTTCCTTTACTACTGCAGAGATGTAGATGTGTTATAAGGACTCACTTATCCTCTAGGATTTTACAGAGGAGAGAGTGTTACTAGTATTGTGGAGTGTGAAATTATTAGAAATAATATAGCAGGTTCTTAGCAGTGAATGTTTCTAATAACTTAATGTATATTTTTCCAAATCATCATTTTCATGACCATAGAGAAGTTCACCATAATGAAAACCCGTTAATGATTTACCAAATTGACTTTCAGTTGTTTTTCACTTTTCTGTATTCTATTTAATACTGCAAGGAACACCTTTTCTATAAATTCATTTCTACCTGTCTAATTATTTTACATACATTTTCTTTAGTAATATCATATAATTTGGTCAAAATATGAACTTAAAAATGGTCTGTGATCTATATTTCTAAACTATTCTTAGGAAAGTTTATATTACTTTACATTCCCACCTGCAGATTTATGAAGTAGCCATTTTTCTTAAGAGAAAATGAAAACAAAATTTTATGCAGTTTTATTCTTAACCCTCTGTCTGAAAACAGTGACCATTATTAAGTGGTTTTTGTTTTGTTTTGTTTTGTTTTGTTTTGTTTTCATTGTATTCCCCCCACGTTTAGTATTTTAAACATTGTGAAGAGGGAACGAAATTTATTACAGCAGTGAATAATATCATGATTTTCTAAGAAGAGTTTTAATTTTGCAGATTCACCTTAAATTGAGAAGGAAACAATACAAGAAATGCAGAGATGCTATATGAAAAAATGAGGGAGCATTTAAGAAGAAAAGAAGACCAATATAGTAAAGAAGTTGAACTGAAACAGCACCTAGAATTCATTTTCCAAGCAGTAGAAGTGAAAGTGAAGACTGAGAGAAATAATCTGAATCAGGTCTAGTAATCTTTCGTGAAAATTTCAAATTTCTAACACGATTTTATCAATATTATTTATAATACCCTCTTTTTAAAAATATACCATTTTTTTTTGTGTCATTTTGTTTACTGTTAAAGGAAATGTCAGGTTACTTGTTAAAAAACAAAAGAAAAGAAATTCAGTTTCCAAAGTAAGAATGCTGAAAATAAGAATTGAAAGATCCAGACATGCTGGAATACGAGACCACCTGATCTGCCTCTTGAGAAATCTGTATGCAGGTCAGGAAGCAACAGTTAGAACTGGTCATGGAACAACAGACTGGTTCCAAATAGGAAAAGGAGTACGTCAAGGCTGTATATTGTCACCATGTTTATTTAACTTATATGCAGAGTACATCATGAGAAATGCTGGACTGGAAGAAACACAAGTTGGAATCAAGATCTCTGGGAGAAATATCAATAACCTCAGATATGTGGATGACACCACCCTTATGGCAGAAAGTGAAGAGGAAATAAAAAGCCTCTTGATGAAAGTGAAAGTGGAGAGTGAAAAGGTTGGCTTAAAGCTCAACATTCAGAAAACGAAGATCATGGCATCTGGTCCCATCACTACATGGGAAATAGATGGAGAAACAGTGGAAACAGTGTCAGACTTTATTTTTCTGGGCTCCAAAATCACTGCAGATGGTGACTGAAGCCATGAAATTAAAAGACGCTTATTCCTTGGAAGGAAAGTTATGACCAACCTAGGTAGCATATTCAAAAGCAGAGACATCACTTTGTCAAAAAAGGTTCGCCTAGTCAAGGCTATGGTCTTTCCTGTGGTCATGTATGGATGTGAGAGTTGGACTGTGAAGAAGGCTGAGCGCCGAAGAATTGATGCTTTTGAACTGTGGTGTTGGAGAAGACTCTTGAGAGTCCCTTGGACTGCAAGGAGATCCAACCAGTCCATTGTGAAGGAGATCAGCCCTGGGATTTCTTTGGAAGGAATGATGCTAAAGCTGAAATTCCAGTATTTTGGCCACCTCATGCGAAGAGTTGACTCATTGGAGAAGACTGATGCTGGGAGGGATTGGGGGCAAGAGGAGAAGGGGACGACAGAGGATGAGATGGCTAGATGACATCACTGACTCGACGAATGTGAGTCTGAGTGACCTCTGGGAGTTGGTGATGGACTGGGAGGCCTGGCGTGCTGCGGTTCATGGGGTTGCAAAGAGTCGGACATGACTGAGCGACTGATTTGATCTGATTTAATCTGTCATGCGGGGTGCACTTTTTCGAGCAGAGGGAGGAAGAGGTCACGTCAGTAGCTCACACAAAAGATCCTAAGAAATCACAGGGTTGAGAATGGTGTAGAAACTGGAGGTTAAGCTCTCAGCCCACTTCAGGCAACAGATCCTTTAGCCTTGACGGGCCATTTGTGAGTGAATGGGAAAGACTAAGGATCTATTCAAGAAAATCAGAGATACCAAGGGAACATTTCATGCAAAAATGGGCTCGATAAAGGACAGAAATGGTATGGACCTAACTGAAGCAGAAGATATTAAGAAGAGGTGGCAAGAATATACAGAAGAACTGTACAAAAAAGAGTTTCACAACCCAGATAATCATGATGGTGTGATCACTGACCTAGAGCCAGACATCCTGGAATGTGAGGTCAAGTGGGCCTTAGAAAGCATCACTACGAACAAAGCTAGTGGAGGTGATGGAATCCCAGTTGAGCTATTCTAAATCCTG
Organism: Tragelaphus eurycerus; assembly: GCA_935064755.1. Lineage (NCBI taxonomy): Eukaryota > Metazoa > Chordata > Mammalia > Artiodactyla > Bovidae > Tragelaphus > Tragelaphus eurycerus. The sequence goes on from CAKXYN010000237.1 coordinate 358,376, forward strand.
AAAGATGATGCCGTGAAAGTGCTGCACTCAATATGCCAGCAAATTTAGAAAACTCAGCAGTGGCCACAAGATTGGAAAAGGTCAGTTTTCATCCCAATCCCAAAGAAAAGCAATGCCAAAGAATGTTCAAACTACTGCACAATTGCAGTCATCTCACACGCTAGTAAAGTAATGCTCAAAATTCTCCAAGCCAGGCTTCAGCAATATGTGAACCGTGAACTTCCTGATGTTCAAGCTGGATTTAGAAAAGGCAGAGGAACCAGAGATCAAATTGCCAACATCCACTGGATCATCGAAAAAGCAAGAGAGTTCCAGAAGAACATCTATTTCTGCTTTATTGACTATGCCAAAGCCTTTGACTGTGTAGATCAGAATAAACTGTGGAAAATTCTGAGAGAGATGGGAATACCAGACCACCTGATCTGCCTCTTCAGAAATCTGTATGCAGGTCAGGAAGCAACAATTAGAACTGGTCATGGAACAACAGACTGGTTCCAAATAGGAAAAGGAGTACGTCAAGGCTGTATATTGTCCCCATGTTTATTTAACTTATATGCAGAGTACATCATGAGAAATGCTGGACTGGAAGAAACACAAGCTGGAATCAAGATTGCCGGGGAAAATATCAATAACCTCAGATATGCAGATGACACCACCCTTATGACAGAATGTGAAGAGGAACTAAAAATCCTCTTGATGAAAGTGAAAGTGGAGAGTGAAAAAGTTGGCTTAAAGCTCAACATTCAGAAAACGAAGATCATGGCATCTGGTCCCATCACTTCATGGGAAATAGATGGAGAAACAGTGGAAACAGTGTCAGACTTTATTTTTCTGAGCACGAAAATCACTGCAGATGGTGACTGCAGTTATGAAATTAGAAGACGCTTACTCCTTGGAAGGAAAGTTATAACCAATCTAGATAGCATATTCAAAAACAGAGACATCACTTTGCCAACAAAGTTTCGCCTAGTCAAGGCTATGGTCTTTCCTGTGGTCATGTATGGATGTGAGAGCTGGACTGTGAAGAAGACTGAGCGCCGAAGAATTGATGCTTTTGAACTGTGGTGTTGGAGAAGACTCTTGAGAGTCCCTTGGACTGCAAGGAGATCCAACCGGTCCATTCTGAAGGAGATCAGCCCTGGGATTTCTTTGGAAGGAATGATGCTAAAGCTGAAACTCCAGTATTCTGGCCACCTCATGTGAAGAGTTGACTCATTGGAGAAAACTCTGATGCTGGGAGGAATTGAGGGCAGAAGGAGAAGAGGACGACAGAGGATGAGATGGCTGGATGGCATCACTGTCTTGATGAATGTGAGTCTGTGTGACCTCCGGGAACTGGTGATGGATAGGGAGGCCTGGCGTGCTCCAGTTCATCGGGTCGCAAAGAGTCGGACACGACTGAGCGACTGATCTGATTTGACGTCGAGAAGAGAAGGGGCGCTGGGAGGGACCATTGTCCCTAATTTTACATCAAGTTGCCTCTGGCCTTCAATCTGGGAGGCGGCTGAAGGTCTTGAAACCCCTCTCTTTGTGGCCATCAGCACTCCAGTCCCCTGCCCTATGAACAGCTCAGAGCTGGCTCCTTCTTTCCCAGCTGCGTTCTCCCTCACAGCAGTGTCCTGAAGGACAGGTGTTAACTGGGATCCTTGGGAGGTTCAGGAATTTTTTTCGAGCAGTTGGTAGAAACCAGACACTCTTGAAGTTGGTTGTCATTCGTTCTGCAGAGTTCTTTAGTGGCATTTCAGAACAGAGGAATTTGTTCCCACACTCGATGTTCCTTTCAAACATGGACTGGGTCACATCCCCGAGGTCATAACAGTAGATCTCCCACAATGAAAAGCTCTCAGGAAATTCTCAGGAAAGTAGTATTTGTAATTCAAATCCATTTGTCTAGATCAGTCAGGTAGTGACATACAATGGCCTCATCCAAGGAGAGGCCTTTAATATTTTCCATCGGAATCGATCTCAAATTCTTTTGTAACTATCTCGTATTTTTCATTATATTTTCCCCATCTTACTATTTTAAACATTATGGAGAGATAATGAAAGTTATTGCAGCAGCAAATAATCTCATAGTTTTCTAATAGCTTTTTAAATTTTACCTTATTTACCATTAATATAAGTACCATGAATGAAATAGGAAGCTTATTTTGTATTTATGTGTTTGTACTAGAGACATGTGGTTTGATATAAGAAGACAAGTACAGTCCAAAGACCTGGCGAAAGGCTGCAACTTACTCATATTTTTGACTTTTCCTTTCCAGAATCATTACAGCTAATGAGTTAATTAATGTTTGTAGAAGTGCCTAGTACAGTTGTCAATAAATGTAATTCTTGTATTTGCCTATTAAAATGTTAGAAGGTAGCGTATTCTCAAGGAAAAATGTTTTGTAAAAAAATCAGTCTATTTATACAGAGTAAAGAGAAACTCCTCAGGTCAGTAGGGGCCCAATATGCTACTGGAGATCAGTGGAGAAATAACTCCAGAAAGAATGAAGGGATAGAGCCAAAGCAAAAAGAATACGAAGCTGTGGATGTGTCTGGTGATAGAAGCAAGGTCCGATGCTGTAAAGAGCAATATTGCATAGGAACCTGAAATGTCAGGTCCATGAATCAAGGCAAATTGGAAGTGGTCAAAAAAGAGATGGCCAGAGTGAATGTCGACATTCTAGGAATCAGTGAATTGAAATGGACTGGAATGGGTGAATTTAACTCAGATGACCATTGTATGTACTACTGTGGGCAGGAATCACTCAGAAGAAATGGAGTGGCCATCATTGTCAACAAAAGAGCCCGAAATGCAGTACTTGGATGCAATCTCAAAAATGACAGAATGATCTCTGTTCGTTTCCAAGGCAAACCGTTCAATGTCACAGTAATCCAAGTCTATGCCCCAATGAGTAACACTGAAGAAGCTGAAGTTGAAAGATTCTATGAAGACCTACAAGACCTTTTAGAACTAACACCACAAAAATATGTCCTGTTCATTATAGGGGACTGGAATGCAAAAGTAAAAAGTCAAGAAACACCTGGAGTAACAGGCAAATTTGGCCTTGGAATACAGAATGAAGCAGGGTAAAGACTAATAGAGTTTTGCAAAGAAAATGGACTAGTCATAACAAACACCCTCTTACAACAGCACAAGAGAAGACTGTACATGGACATCACTAGATGGTCAACATCAAAATCAGATTAATTAAATTCTTAGCAGCCAAAGATGGAGAAGCTCTATACAATCAGCAAAAACAAGACCAGGAGCTGACTGTGGCTCAGACCATAAACAACTTATTGCCAAATTCAGACTGAAATTGAAGAAAGTAGGGAAAACCACTAGACCATTCAGATATGACCTAAATCAAATCCCTTATGATTATACAGTGGAAGTGAGAAATAGATTTAAGGGCCTAGATCTGATAGATAGACTGCCTGATAAACTATGGAATGAGGTTCGTGACATTGCACAGGAAACAGGGATCAAGACCATCTCCATGGAAAAGAAATGCAAAACAGCAAAATGGCTGTCTGGGGAGGCCTTACAAATAGCTGTGAAAAGAAGAGAAGTAAAAAGCAAAGGAGCAAAGGAAAGATATAAGCATCTGAATGCAGAGTTCCAAAGAATAGCAAGAAGAGATAAGAAAGCCATCTTCAGCGATCAATGCAAAGAAATAGAGGAAAACAACAGAATGAGAAAGACTAGGAATCACTTCCAGAAAATCAGAGATACCAAAGGAACATTTCAAGCAAAGATGGGCTCGATAAAGGACAGAAGTGATATGGACCTAAGAGAATCAGAAGATATTAAGAAGAGACGGCAAGAATACACAGAACTGTATAAAAAAGACCTTCATGACCCAGATAATAACAATGATGTGATCACTGACCGAGAGCCAGACATCCTGGAATGTGAAGTCAAGTGGGCCTTAGAAAGCATCACTACGAACAAAGCTAGTGGAGGTGATGGAATTCCAGTGGAGCTATTCCAAATCCTGAAAGATGATGCTGTGAAAGTGCTGTACTCAATATGCCAGCAAATTTGGAATACTCAACAGTGGCCACAGGACTGGAAAAGGTCAGTTTTCATTCCAATCCCAAAGAAAGGCAATGCCAAAGAATGCTCAAACTACCGCACAATTGCACTCATCTCACACGCTAGTAAAGTAATGCTCAAAATTCTCCAAGCCAGGCTTCAGCAATATGTGAACTGTGAACTTCCTGATGTTCAAGCTGGTTTTAGAAAAGGCACAGGATCAGATCAGTCGCTCAGTCATGTCTGACTTTGCGACCCCATGAACTGCAGCACGACAGGCCTCCCTGTCCATTGCCAGCTCCCGGAGGTCAATCAGACTCATATTCATCGAGTCAGTGATGCCATCTAGACATCTCATCCTCTGTCGTCCCCTTTTCCTCTTGCCCCCAATCCCTCCCAGCATCAGAGTCTTCTCCAATGAGTCAACTCTTCGCATGAGGTGGCCAAAATACTGGAGTTTCAGCTTTAGCATCATTCCTTCCAAAGTAATCCCAGGGCTGATCTACTTCAGATGGACTGGTTGGATCTTCTTGCAGCCCAAGGGACTCTCAAGAGTCTTCTCCAACACCACAGTTCAAAAGCATCAATTCTTCGGCGCTCAGCCTTCTTCACAGTCCAGCTCTTACATCCATACATGACCACAGGAAAGACCATAGCCTTGACTAGGCGAACCTTTGTTGGCAAAGTAATGTCTCTGCTTTTGAATATGCTACCTAGGTTGGTCATAACTTTCCTTCCAAGGAGTAAGCGTCTTTTAATTTCATGGCTACAGTCACCATCTGCAGTGATTTTGGAGCCCAGAAAAATAAAGTCTGACAATGTTTCTACTCTTTCTCCATCTGTTTCCGATGTAGTGATGGGACCAGATGCCATGATCTTCGTTTTCTGAATGTTGAGCTTTAAGCCAACATTTCCACTCTCCACTTTCACTCTCATCAAGAGGCTTTTTAGCCCCTCTTCACTTTCTACCATAAGGGTGGTTTCATCTACATATCTGAGGTTATTCATATTTCTCCTGTCAATCTTGATTCCAACTTGTGTTTCTTCCAGTCCAGCATTTCTCATGATGTGCTCTGCATAGAAGTTAAATAAACATGGTGACAATATACAGCCTTGACGTACTCCTTTTCCTATTTGAAACCAGATTGTTGTTCCATGTCCATTTCTAACTGTTTCTTCCTGACCTGCATACAGATTTCTCAAAAGGCAGATCAGGTGGTCTGGTATTCCCATCTCTTTCAGAATTGTCCACAGTTTATTGTGATCTACACAGTCAAAGGCTTTGGCATAGTCAATAAAGCAGAAATAGATGTTTTTCTGGAACTCCCTTGCTTTTTCCATGATCCAGCGGATGTTGGCAATTTGATCTCTGGTTCCTCTGCCTTTTCTAAAACCAGCTTGAACATCAGGAAGTCCACGGTTCACATATTGCTGAAGCCTGGCTTGGAGAATTTTGAGCATTATTTTACTAGCGTGTGAGATGAGTGCAATTGTGCGGTAGTTTGAGCATTCTTTGGCATTGTCATTCTTTGGGATTGGGATTAAAACTGACCTTTTCCAATCTTGTGGCCACTGCTGAGTTTTCCAAATTTGCTGGCATATTGAGTGCAGCACTTTCACAGCATCATCATTCAGGACTTGGAATAGCTCCACTGGAATTCCATCACCTCCACTAGCTTTGTTCGTAGTGATGCTTTCTAAGGCCCACTTGACCTCACATTCCAGGATGTCTGGCTCTAGGTCAGTGATCACACCATCATGATTATCTGGGTCGTGAAGCTCTTTTTTGTACAGTTCTTCTGTGTATTCTTGCCACCTCTTCTTAATATTTTCTGCTTCTGTTAGGTCCATACCATTTCTGTCCTTTATCGAGCCCATCTTTGCATGAAATGTTCCTCGCCTTCCCACAACCGGCGCACTAAGAGCGCCCCGCCGGCTGCACCGCGCACTAAAAGCGCGTCCGAGAGGAGCTACCCAACGACCGAGGAAGGACGGCGGTGAGGACCAGCGCACTAAGCATGGCGGAGAAGAGCTACCCCACGACCGAGGTCAGGAAGGGGGCGGTGAGGAGAGACCCCTCTTCCAAGGTAAGGTGCGATGGCTGTGCTTTGCTGGAGCAGCCGGGAAGAGATACCCCACGCCCAAGGTAAGAGAAACCCAAATAAGACAGTAGGTCTTGAAAGAGGGCATCAGAGGGCAAATACACTGAAACCATACTCACAGAAAACTAGTCAATCTAATCACACCAGGAACACAGCCTTGTGTAACTCAATGAAATTAAGCCATGCCCGTGGGGCAACCCAGGATGGGCGGGTCATGGTGGAGAGATTTGACAGGGTGTGATCCGCTGGAGAAGGGAATGTGAAACCACTTCAGTATTCTTGCCTTGAGAACCCATGAACAGTATGAAAAGGCAAAATGATAGGATACTGAAAGAGAAACGTCCCAGGTCTGTAGGGGCCCAATATGCTACTGGAGATCAGTGTAGAAATAACTCCAGAAAGAATGAAGGGATGGAGCCAAAGCAAAAAGAATACCCAGCTGTGGATGTGTCTGGTGATAGAAGCAAAGTACGATGCTGTAAAGAGCAATATTGCATAGGAACCTGGAATGTCAGGTCCATGAATAAAGGCAAATTGGAAGTGGTCAAAAAAGAGATGGCCAGAGTGCATGTCAACATTCTAGGAATCAGCGAACTAAAATGTACTGGAATGGGTGAATTTAACTCAGAGGACCATTATATTTACTACTCCGGGCAAGAATCACTCAGAAGAAATGAAGTGGCCATCATGGTCAACAAAAGAGTCCGAAATGCAGTACTTGGATGCAATCTCAAAAACGACAGAATGATCTCTGTTCTTTTCCAAGGCAAACCATTCAATGTCACAGTAATCCAAGTCTATGCCCAAACTAGTAATGCCGAAGAAGCTGAAGTTGAACGGTTCTATGAAGACCTACAAGACCTTTTAGAACTAACCCAAATAGGATGTCCTTTTCATTATAAGGGACTGGAATGCAAAAGTAAAAAGTCAAGAAACACCTGGAGTAACAGGCAAATTTGGCCTTGGAACACAGAATGAAGCAGGGCAAAGACTAACAGAGTTTTGCCAAGAAAATGCACTGGTCATAGCAAATACCCTCTTCCAACAACACAAGAGTAGACTCTATACATGGACATCACCAGATGGTCCACACTGAAATCAGATCGATTATATTCTTTGCAGCCAAAGGTGGAGAAGTTCTATACAATAAGCAAAAAAAGAGCAAGAGCTGACTGTGGCTCAGATCATGAATTCCTTATTGCCAAATTCAGACTGAAATTGAAGAAAGTAGGGAAAACCACTAGACCTTTCAGGTATGACCTAAATCAAATCCCTTATGATTATACAGTGGAAGTGAGAAATAAATTTAAGGGCCTAGATCTGATAGATAGAGTGCCTGATGAACTATGGAATGAGGTTCATGACATTGTACAGGAGACAGGGATCAAGACCATCCCCATGGAAAAGAAATGCAAAACAGCAAAATGGCTGTCTGGGGAGGCCTTACAAATAGCTGTGAAAAGAAGAGAAGTGAAAAGCAAAGGAGAAAAGGAAGCATATAAACATCTGAATGCAGAGTTCCAAAGAATAGCAAGAAGAGAAAAGAAAGCCTTCTTCAATGATCAATGCAAAGAAATAGAGGAAAACAACAGAATGGGAAAGAATAGGGATCTCTTCAAGAAAATCAGAGATACCAAAGGAACATTTCATGCAAACATGGGCTCGATAAAGGCAGAGGAACCAGATATGAAATTGCCAACATCTGGTGGATCATGGCAAAAGCAAGAGAGTTCCATAAAAACATCTATTTCTGCTTTATTGACTATGCCAAAGCCTTTGACTGTGTGGATCACAATAAACTGTGGAAAATTCTGAAAGAGATGGGAATACCAGACCACCAGATCTGCCTCTTGAGAAATTTGTATGCAGGTCAGGAGGCAACAGTTAGAACTGAACATAGAGCAACAGACTGGTTCCAAATAGGAAAAGGAGTACGTCAAGGCTGTATATGGTCACCCTGTTTATTTAACTTACATGCAGAGTACATCATGAGAAACGCTGGACTGGAAGAAACACAAGTTGTAATCAAGATTGCCGGGAGAAATATCAATAACCTCAGATATGCAGATGACACCACCCTTATGGCAGATAGTGAAGAGGAACTAAAAAGCCTCTTGATGAAAGTGAAAGTGGAGAGGGAAAAAGTTGGCTTAAAGCTCAACATTCAGAAAACAAAGATCATGGCATCCGGTCCCATCACTTAATAGGAAATAGATGGGGACACAGTGGAAACAGTGTCAGATGTTATTTTTCTGGGCTCCCAAATCACTACAGATGGTGATTTCAGCCATGAAATTAAAAGATGCTTACTCCTTGCAAGGAAAGTTATGACCAACCTAGATAGCATATTCAAAAGCAGAGACATTACTTTGCCAAGAATGGTTCGCCTAGTCAAGGCTTTGGTTTTTCCTGTGGTCATGTATGGATGTGAGAGCTGGACTGTGAAGAAGGCTGAGCATAGAAGAATTGATGCTTTTGAACTGTGGTGTTGGAGAAGACTCTTGAGAGTCCCTTGGAGTACAAGGAGATCCAACCAGTGCATTCTGAAGGAGATCAGCCCTGGGATTTCTTTGGAAGAAATGATGCTAAAGCTGAAAGTGCAGTACTTTGGCCACCTCATGCGAAGAGTTGACTCATTGGAGAAGACTCTGATGCTGGGAGGGATTGGGGGCAAGAGGAGAAGGGGAAGACAGAGGATGAGATGGCTGGATGGCATCTGTTGCTCGATGGATGTGAGTCTCAGTGACCTCCGGGAGTTGGTTTTCGACAGGGAGGCCTGGCGTGCTGCAGTTCATGGTTTTGCAAAGAGTCGGACACGACTGATCTACTGATCTGATATGAAGGCTCTTACTATGAAGTAGATGTATGCTATGCTATGCTATGCTAAGTCACTTCAGTCATGTCCGACTCTGTGTGACCCCATAGACGGCAGCCCACCAGGATCCCCCATCCCTGGGATTCTCCAGGCAAGAACACTGGAGTGGGTTGCCATTTCCTTCTCCAATGCATGAAAGTAAAAAGAGAAAGTCAAGTCACTCAGTCATGTCCGACTCTTAGCGACGCCATGGACTGCAGCCTACTAGGCTCCTCTGTCCGTGGGATTTTCCAGGCAAGAGTACTGGAGTGGGGTGCCATTGCCTTCTCCAGAAGTAGATGTATGGGAGGTATCAAATGCAGTGTTTATAAACCTATCAAGTGGTGTTGTTTATTGAATTATAGTTTATTAACAATATTCTGTTAATTTCAGATATACAGCAGTGTGATTCAGGTATATATATGTATATATATGTATACATATGTATATATGTATATGTGTGTGTATATTACATAAATGGGGCTTCCCTGCTGGCTCAGACTCTAAAGAAACTGCCTGCAATACAGGAGACCTGGGTTCAATCCTCGGGTTGGAAAAATCCTCTGGAAAAGGTGGAGAAGGCAATGGCACCCCACTCTATTGTTCTTGCCTGAAGAATCCCAGGGATAGGGGAGCCTGGGGGGTTGCAGTCTCTGGGGTCGCACAGAATCAGACACAATGGAAGCGACTTAGTAGCAGCAGCAGCAGCAGCAGCAGCAGCCTGGAGAAGGAAATTGCTACCCACTCCAGTATTCTTGCCTGGGAAATTCCATGGATAGAGGAGCCTGGCAGGCCATAGTCTATGGGGTCACAAAGAGTTGGACATGACTAAGTGACTAATACACATACACAATCAGTCACGCACACGCTTACATGTACAAACATATTCCATTTCAGATTCTTCTTGCAAAATATTAAGTGTAGTTCCTTAAGTTGTACAGTAGATCTCTGTTGTTATTTTATATCTACTAGTGTGTATTTGTTTGGAGAAGGCAATGGCACCCCACTCCAGTACCCTTGCCTGGAAAATTCCATGGATGGAGGAGCCTGGTAGGCTGCAGTACAAGGGATCACTGAGAGTCAGACACGGCTGAGTGATTTCACTTTCACTTTTCACTTTCATGCACTGAAGAAGGAAATGGTAACCCACTCCAATGTTCTTGCCTGGAGAATCCCAGGGATGGGGGAGCCTGGTGGGCTGCTGTCTATGGGGTCGCACAGAGTTGGACACGACTGGAGCGACTTAGCAGTAGCAGCAGCAGTGTGTATATATTAAACCCAACATCCTAATTTATCCCTTCCCCTAACCTGCTTTCCCCAATGATCACCATAAGTTCGTTTTCTGTGTCTATGAGTCTCTTTCTGTTGTGTGAATAAGTTCATTTTAGATTCTACATATAAGCAGTATGATATAATACTTGTCTTTGTCTGACTTACATCACTTAGGGTGATAATGTCTAGGTCCATTCCTGTTGCTGCAAATAGCATTATTTCATTCTTTTTTATGGCTTACTAGTTTTGCATTACATAAATATTCCACATCAGATGCAATTTTTAAGTGTATTCAGATCCATGAATCTTTTATTTTAAGCCTTCTGGGTTCGTTATAGTTCAGAGAGAAGCCTTTCCAGTTCTGAGCTTCTTGAAAAGTCTCTTGGGATTTCTTTTTTACTTTCGTGGATTCACTGTCTTCCATTAAATCTTTGAACCTTTGGGAATTTCTGCTTCTATAAAGTCTGAGGATTGAATTGGACCTTAATTTTTCCTGTTGGAGACACACTTGGTGCAGTCTTTCCATTGTATAAACATACAAGTTAGTCTTTCATTTCAGAGGAAATCATGGAACATCACTTTATTGAGTAGTAGCTAAAAATCTCCTTTGCTTCACTTAGGTTTATGATAGTTGTGAAGAAGAAGAAGAAAAAAAAAAAAAAAACTATTGTGCAAAAACCACATGCTGCAGGATGAAATTGCCATGCTAAGACTGGAGATAGATGCGCTGAAAAATCAGCACTGGAAAAAAGGAAGAGAACTATTTTGAGGACATTGAAATTCTCAAAGTAAAGAATGATGGTCTTTAAAAGGCAATAAAACTGAATGAGGAAACGTTAACAAAGACTGCTATGTCACTTCAGTCGTGTCCGACTCTGTGTGACCCCATAGATAGCAGCCCACCAGGCTCCCCCGTCCCTGGGATTCTCCAAGCAATAACACTAGAGTGAGTTGCCATTTCCTTCTCCAATGCATGTAAGTGAAAAATGAAAAGGAAGTCGCTCAGTCATGTGCGACTCTTAGCGACCCCATGGACTGCGGCCTACCAGGCTCCTCCATCCATGGGATTTTCCAGGCAAGAGTGCTGGAGTGGGGTGCCATTGCCTTAGACTATATCCCACTATACAGGCCAGCTTAATGCTCTGACAGCTGAGAATACAATGCTAAACTCTAAGCTGGAGAACAAAAAAGATAGCAAACAAAGACTGGAAACAGAAGTGAAATCCTACCATTCTGGACTGGCTGCTACCTTACATGATCATGATCAAGGTCAGACATCAAAAAGAGATCTGGAACTTGCCTTCCAGGCAGCAAGAGACTAGTAGATATGCTTGAAGGACAAAATGAAGTCCGATGTGGCTAATCTAAAAGATAATGAAGAGATGCTTTCCCAGAAACTATCTACAGTAGAAAGTAAACTCAACAAGCTGAAAATCAAGCTGCAGCACACGAGAGATGATCTTAGAGAAAATACTTTGATGTTAGAATGTGTCCAGAGAGATCTAAGCCAATCAGTGTCAAAAGCAGGAAACTGAACACATGTATCAGAACAAACAAGGCAAAGTGAATACATACCTTGGAAAGCAGGAATCCTTAGAAGAGAAATTAGTCTCAACCCCAGAGTGAAAACATGTGGCTCTGACAGCAACTGCGTAATGCACTAAACAGAGCTGACAATAAAGAGAAGAAGGTCTTTAGCATCTAAGATCACTTTCAGCAGATCGTGAGAAAACTTCAGGCCAAATATGAGAAACAGTGTCTGATGCTGGAGGAAAGAAACAAGGAGTTAATCAAGGAATTGAATCATTTAAAAGACAGAATGTATTGGTACGAAAATGAGAAAGCAGAAGGAGAAATGAGTATCCAGAAGGAGAAATAATTCTCAGACTGCCTGAAAGAAAGTTCAAAGTGATTCTTGATTCTGGCTAAATGTTGAATCCGGTTGAATATAAAAAATACACAGGCTGTGAATCTATGGTCTCTAAACCAGCCTAAAAGCATACCTTGTATGCAGCAATAAAAATTAGACAATAGAAATCCTTTACATTGAGTAGAGACATCGTGTCATTTATGAAATGTTAAGAGATTAGTTATAAATTGTTAGCATAGACAGGTACTAGTAATTTACTCTTTATTAAGAAAATAATAACGGACAGAAATGGTATGGACCTAACAGAAGCAGAAGATATTAAGGGGAGATGGCAAGAATACACAGAAGAACTGTACAAAAAAAGATCTTCATAACCCAGATAATCACGATGGTGTGATCACTGACCTAGAGCCAGACATCCTGGAATGTGAAGTCAAGTGGGCCTTAGAAAGCATCACTATGAACATAGCTAGTGGAGGTGATGGAATTCCAGTTGAGCTATTCCAAATCCTGAAAGATGATGCTGTGAAAGTGCTGCACTCAACATGCCAGCAAATTTGGAAAACTCAGCAGTGGCCACAGGACTGGAAAAGGTCAATTTTCATTCCAATCCCAAAGAAAGGCAATGCCAAAGAATGCTCAAACAACCACACAATTGCACTCATCTCACACGCTAGTAAAGTAATGCTCAAAATTACCCAAGCCAGGCTTCAGCAATATGTGAACCATGAACTCCCTGATGTTCAAGCTGGTTTTAGAAAAGGCAGAGGAACCAGAGATCAAATTGCCAACATCCGTTGGATCATGGATAAAGCAAGAGAGTTCCAGAAAAACATCTATTTCTGCTTTATTGACCATGCCAAAGCCTTTGACTGTGTGGATCACAATAAAATGTAGAGAATTCTGAAAGAGATGGGAATACCAGACCACCAGATCTGCCTCTTGAGAAATTTGTATGCAGGTCAGGAGGCAACAGTTAGACCTGTAGATGGAACAACAGATTGGTTCCAAATAGGAAAAGGAGTATGTCAAAGCTGTATATGGTCACCCTGTTTATTTAACTAATATGCAGAGTACATCATGAGAAACGCTGGTCTGGAAGAAACACAAGTTGTAATCAAGATTGCCGGGAGAAATATCAATAACCTCAGATATGCAGATGACCCCACCCTTATGGCAGAAAGTGAAGAGGAACTAAAAAGCCTCTTGATGAAAGTGAAAGGGGAGAGGGAAAATGTTGGCTTAAAGCTCAACATTCAGAAAACCAAGATCATGTCATCCAGTCCCATCACTTCATGGGAAATAGATGGGGACACAGTGGAAACAGTGTCAGACTTTATTTTTCTGGGCTCCAAAATCACTGCAGATGGTGACTGCAGCCATGAAATTAAAAGACGCTTACTCCTTGGAAGGAAAGTTATGACCAACCTAGGTAGCATATTCAAAAGCAGAGACATTACTTTGCCAACAAAGGTTCGCCTAGTCAAGGCTATGGTTTTTCCTGTGGTCATGTATGGATGTGAGAGTTAGACTGTGAAGAAGGCTGAGCGTCGAAGAATTGATGCTTTTGAACTGTGGTGTTGGAGAAGACTCTTGAGAGTCCTTTGGGCTTCAAGGAGATCCAATCAGTCCATTCTAAAAGAGATCAGCCCTGGGATTTCTTTGGAAGCAATGATGCTAAAGCTGAAAGTGCAGTACTTTGGCCACCTCATGCGAAGAGTTGACTTATTGCAACACACTCTGATGCTGGGAGGGATTGGGGGCCAGAGGAGAAGGGGACGACAGAGGATGAGATGGCTGGATGGCATCACTGACTTGATGGACATGAGTCTGGGTGAACTTCGGGAGTTGTTGATGGACAGGGAGGCCTGGCGTGCTCCGTTTCATGGGGTTGCAGAGTCGGACAAGACTGAATGACTGATCTGATCTCAAGGTAATAATTTTAATCTTTATGTTACCACATTTCAGTATCATGATGCAGCAGATAAATGAAATGCTCAAATCTGAAATGAATATTTCAAAATTAAGCTTCACTTACCTGGATTATCTTGATAGTCAATTCCAGGTTTCCCAGAGGCTGTGTTTTATATATCGCACTGTGGCTTCAGTAGCTTGTCATAGCTTTTTGTTATATTTGTTGGTACAATTTTATTTTTATTCATGTCAATTTGAGTTAATATGGGAAACATTTTAATCTTGAATAATTTATTCTTAAAGCCTCTCAACTCTTCAAATGCATCTACTTATCATTAAATAATAATTTGTTGCTCAGGTGGTGAGCTTTAGCAAAACTATTCTTAATTTAATCTTCCCACTGCTATTTATGATTTACTAAACATTTTTACAAAAACTTTGCTCATAATACTCATTTTAATTATTAATTACTACTTTTTAATACAAGCTTGTCCTCTAAAAATGAAGGATGACAGGATTCGTGAGCAGCAGGAATGGAGTGAGTTAGGGAGAGGGTTGTAGAAGCTGCGATCTGGAGGAAGGTAGAGACCAGGTTATTGAGGCTCCTTGAAGGCCATGGGAGCAACCCCATTTTTTAAATTGCATTTTTCTTTTATATTGGAATATGATTGATTTACAATTTTGTGTTAGTTTCAGATGTACAGCAAGTTGATTCAGTTACTCATACACTATATCCATTATTTTTCAGTTCCTTTTCCCAGGTAGGTGACTACAGAATATTGAATATTGCAGTTAGCCAAGGGCAAAGATGGGGAGGAGGGATAAATTAGGAGTTTGGGATTAATATAGACACATTATTAGATATAAAATAGGTAAGCCACAAGGGAAAGGCCCAATTTTTCTGCTGAGGTAGGAATCTATTGGAAAGATCTGAGCACTGGTTGGAATATGTGAAGATCTCTGAGTTAATCAAAGCTTCTAATAAAAAAGGAAAGGAAAATGTTTCTGCTGTGTGGAATTTTCCATCACTTTTCCCACCTACACACTAATTTCTTTCTCAGTGTGAGGTGGTGAAGCTCTGCAGATTTATTGGGAGGGGCAGGGCATGGACAATGGGGCCGCATCCTTTGTCTGAGTAACTTAATGTCAGGAAGGCTGGAGGGTGGCCCCTTCTGTGTCTATAACCAGAGTCAGTGATGAGGAAAAAGAAGGTGAATTGCTGTTTCTGTTGATAGTTTTCAAAGTCCATATGTTGGAGTTATCTATTATTAACATAACATAACAGTAAAATGGTTTGATAAACTCAGTGACAGAGCATCTTATTAGGCAATTGTGAGACAACTTCACAAGAACTGGATGACGCTGTAAAAAAGCAGACTATGTCAGAGGCTTCACTGAAAGTCGTGTCATGTTATTGTGCTAAGTTAGAAGCTGAGACAAAGGATTTGAAGAACAATTGTAAACTACCACAACTATGTCAACTCACAAAGTCACATATGTATGAAATTGAACATGTTAACAGTGAATATGTAGGATAAAGGGTTTTAGGACATTCATTTTCATGGTCAGCTTTATTCTGTATTTTTGATACAAGTATCGTACTACAATTTTCTTATCTTTATACTGCACTTGTTCCTTAAACTCTGACTTTCATTCTACCATTTGCATTATATTACTTTTTTCTTATATTATTTACCCTTAGGAAAGTTGAGAATTGTGCCTCATTATTCGCACAAGTTGAGAGCCTTTTTTTTTTTTTTTTTTGAAACAATATTTTTTAAGTGATAGCTGTATTACCATGATGAGACAAGCCAGATTAAAATCAGAGGATAATATTAATGTAATGGAACATTCAGAAAATTATCATTTCTCATCTTTCCTTTTGTGAATGGCTGTAGAGTTCTGTATATATTTAGTTCATGGATTTCAGAATAACTTGTGAGGAAAGGGTATTATACAAACCAGTTGAAGTTTAGGCATTGCCTTCTTTCCTTTTCATTTTAAGGATATTGTAAAAGCATGGAGGTACTCAGATGGTGTAGAATATGTACATCCAAACTAGAGAATTAAGAAGATTATCTGGATCCTGCCATTGGATTTTTTTTTAAAAAGCTATTGAGATATAATTGACGTATCATAGAATTCACCCACTCAACGTGTGTAGTTCAGTATCTCAGTCTAAAGAGATATAACTGGTGACTACAGTCAATTTTAGAGCATTTGCATCACCCCCTAAAAAAACCCTGCATCCCTTAGCCACCACCCATGGCCCTCCACCTCCCTCAGCCCCAGGCAATCCCCAGTCTAATATCTGTCTCTGTAGACATGCCTGTCTTCAGTATTTTATATAAATGGAATCATGTGGTATGCTCCTTTGGGATTAGCTTTGCTCATTTGATGTCATGTTTTCACAGTTCATCCATGTGATAACAAGTATCAGGTTTTCCACTTATGTTGGTTGTCACCAGTAAGCTATGCCATGTATCCATCATCACTTGATGGAGTTTGGGGTTGTTTCCGCTTTGGGACTATTAATAATGCTGTTGTGAACACTGATTTCCATGATTCTGTGTGCACATGTTTTTATTTCCCTGTGGTTGGATCTTATCCTCAAAGTTATCTGGATGATTTCACCTTTTCTTGGCCCTTGCTCAGACTGTCCTTTCTGTCTTTACTTTTTCTTTCCTCTTGGGTAGTCTTTCATTATTTCAGACCTGGCGCCCAGTCTCTCCTCCTTCATGGAGCTTTCGTGACTGTCCAGCTCTTTGAGCCTTTTCACATCAGCGCTTGTTAGCTAGTCTCTGAGGAAGAGTTTAGCCCCTAATTTTACACTATTGACATTTCTTCCATGAGGGGGAATCTTGGCTAAGTATACATTGGTGTAACAGGGAGTATTTATTGATATGCACAGTACTTGTCTTGCATAAATGGACAGTAATAAAGGATTACAAGAATGAGGCATTTTTTGTTGTTGCTGTTCAGAAAAATGAGTGGATCATCTCTGTAAACTGTTAGGAAATGGGATTTCTTTAACTTTGCAAATAATTCTCTTTGGAATGCAATTCAAATTAGCAAATAGTCTTTGTACTTCAGAAAAAGGCTTATGGGATTAGAATCCATATTTATAAGATTTATTAATTAGGGTCTTTTTCTCACAGTCTTCTTTTGGGAGGGACTTATTAACTTAGCCCTAGATAACTCAATACAGTATCTCTCAAACTTATTTCAAATCCTGGGACATTAAGATGGGGGAGAAGTAAGAGACATTCTACTAAGAGGTTACTTGTAGTCATTTTATGAAGAAAGATAGAAAAATAAAATTGTAGAACAATAAAAGAGTGTAAAATCAAGTGCAATTGTTGTGTGACAAAGATGACAGTGAAGAATATATTTTGTGACTCTTGCTGGTTTGAACTTCTTTCTTGATTCCCTGAGTAATCCCTGGTCCTATATTCTATAATACAGATACCATTGTATTTATTTGATCCTGGGTTTGAGTTAGGCTGTGCTCAGTCCACTTTCTTCATTAGCGAACAGTATTGTTTTACTCTTGACTACTGATGATTTTCCAGCAGAGCTGGAAACTGCATCTTTAAAATGTCTGCACCTGGATGCAAAAAATCAAGTTTTTAAACAGGAGTTATTATCTATGAAACTAATGCAAAAGAAATGTAAAAAACTAGAGAGAAGCAAAAGAAGTTGGAGCAAGAAGTAGTGAACCTCAGAAGTCATATAGAAATGAATATGATAGAACACAGTCAAATAGAGCAGTATCAACAGGAGATTGAAGAAACAGTGAGACAGGATCTCATAGAGAAATGAAAATGTCAACTTATTTTTTCAGGTTAATTTGTTGATTTGTCATGTGCTTGAATTCACTTTCACTGTACATTACATTTTGGATGTATACAGCTTACGTGTTTCCTCTACCTCCCTTAGAGCAGGTAGTTTCGTAGATTTCTGGAAGGAAGGGGGGCATTTGTTTTTCCTTTAAATATTTCAGTTTCCATAACAGTTGTCACTAAATTGATCTTTCAGAATGATTCTCACTAGAGAATCATTTTACTTATAAGACCAACTGGTAAAAAAACAAGGTCATTAGGAAGAAAAGAAAATATTGTGGTTTAAAACTGGTACCATCCTCTTGAATTATTCTTTTTTTTTTTTTTTTCATGGGGAAGCTATTTTATTTTATTTTTAAGTTGTCCTGTTCAACTTTTAAAATTTAAGTTGACCCTCTTATTTGAATTATCAGATTTTATAAGTACTACTATAACAGTGATTCCACTTAAATTTTATAATTCAGATTTAATTCACTTCACTTTCAAGATAATTGCTTTAAACTTCCACTGTCTCTCTCTCTCTCTCTCTCTCTTTTTTTTTTTTTCACCTTTGAAATCGCTCTCTGAATCATTGGCCCAAAACTAAAGGGAACAAGTATAATTTTCCAGGTTAATGATAATTTTTAAAATGTTATTTTTTTCAATTTGCTGTAGACACAAGATTAATTTCAACAGATGGAACTCAGAAATAAAGACTTGGAATCTGAACTCTACAAAATGAAAATTTTGAAAGAAGATTTTAATAAAGCAGAGTTGGAAAAATATAAGCAATTCTACCTTGTAGAACATGAAGTTAGAAAGTCATTGGGAGATCAACTAGGCAAGTAAGTCAAAACACAGAATCACAGAAACTAAATTTAGTTCATTAATTTGTCTCTACAGCCTAATTTTTTAGAGTGGGGTCCATTAGGTTAGTAGGAAGTGAAAGCTAACTAGATGGTCACTGCTAAGTGGGTGCGTTAAGACAAACTATTAGTACTGTATCAAGTTTTTCCACGCTATGTAAAGGCATACTTATGAAATAGGAGGAAATGAACACATGGGTTAAAGGCAGGATAAATCACAAAAAGGCTAAAAGTAATACAGTAACGTGACTGAGGGGTCTGGAGAATGGAAAGGACAGATCCCACCTGCAGTGCCTAGTCCAGGTTTCCCCACTGTCTGAAAGCAGAGCAGTCCTAGCACTTTCATAAGCCAAAGCAGCATAAAGCAAAGAAGCAGGTACCCGAGACACATTCTGCTAGTCGATACATACACAAGTGAAGCACAGGTGCTCCCAGACAGGGTTTAGGGCTGTGGAAACTTGATGCTGAGATGTGGGGTGTGGCTTCCGGGGGAAGGAGTTCAGTGCGGCCAGTCTCCCTACTTGGGGAGGGTGATGCCTCTCCTTGTAAAACGTACACTGAACACTGTTTAGAGTTTTGGCTTTTTAAATGAGACCAGAAATTGTCTTCAGATTTTATTTTTTTCTTGATCATCAAAAACAGGTACTGACATGGGCCCTTGGTAGAACTGAAGTAGCATAAAGTGAACTTTGGAAAAGCAGGGGATACTTGTAATTGATCCTGCTTCTGTTTTAGCTCTTTTCAACCTCACCCTTTGACTTTCTCATCCTCCATTGAGATTGTGTCTCTAGGTGATACCTCAGAGCCAAAGCTTAATTTCTCCGAGGTCATGAGTGAAACATGTATACAAGGGTGGTGATAGCAAATGCTTGAAAGTGGCTATGTGGGATAGGGTGTTTCTTCATCCCTGAACTGTTTCCTGGAGGCAGGTGTGTCCCAGAGGGAAGTAAGTGTCGCTGTGAGGCTACCTCCCTTTCTCTCTGATGACCTTTCTCTCCTCTCCCAACTGTGACTTGTTACTTGAGGAGCCCTAGACATATGTGTACTTCTTTAGAACAAGGTTACAACTATCATTGTTTACAGGAGTTCTGCTCCGTGTTTTCAGTATTCAAACAGTTTATTGGGAATTCCATTTATTATATGGCAACTTTTAAAATGCAGATAATTTAAGGAAACATGAGTAAAGTTGGTGTTTTCCACCTTCCCTAGGACTCATGAGAGGTTGACAGTGATCAGCACCAAACTTGAGGTGGAGAAAGAAGAGAACAGATCTTTACTCAGCCCTCCTAGCACGAGGCCAGTCCTGGAGCCCCCTTGTGTTGGAGATTTCAATAATCCTTTAGTGCTCAATGGAAATCTTACTCCAAGAACAAAGGTAGGGTTTTCTACCTCAATTCCACACCCTTCGAATAACAGCATGCACACTTACTTGACCGAGGTAAGTTCTACTATCTTTTGTTCATTGGGTTTCAGATTTCTGATATGAATGATCCTTGTTTTTAATTTGGTGAATTTCTGAGTTGTTTATTTGACTTATGCACACTACATAAAATCTGTCATTAACTGTGCTAACCAAGGAAACATTTAATGATGATTTTTGTCCTAGATCTCTGATTTTAAGAGATTCTTTTTAAATTTCTTGAAAAGCTGCATTGAAATTCTACTTTAGAAATGAAATCTTATTGCTTAGTAACTGAAAGTGTACTTTAAGAATGTACTTTAAGATGTTTGACTTACTTTCTAGTTAATTTCTCTTTGGCAGTGGTTGATAATCATTTCCAAGCTTTGCTGCACCCACCACAGTTTATCTATCCTAAGCATAAGTGACAATGGCAACCCACTCCAATACTCTTGCCAGGAAAATCCCATGGACAGAGGAGCCTGGTAGGCTGCAATCCATGGGGTCGTGAAGAGTCAGACATGACTAAGCGACTTCACTTTCACTGTTCACTTTCATGTGTTGGAGAAGGAAATGGCAATCCACTGCAGTGTTCTTGCCTGGAGAATCCCAGGGATGGAGGACCCTGTTGGGCTCCTGCAGCAAGCATAAGTGAATCACTGGCATCTAAACACTAACCACATATGAATGTGTTATTTGAAACAATCCTAGATAAATCTTTTTTAGGAATTAAAAAAAAAAAAACACTTGTAATACTAAATCAGAAGATTAATTTCTGGTTTTAGGTTAACATTTTTTTTGTTATTTTCTTGTACAAAAGTACATCTTTAATTGCTATTTTGCTTATAGAATTTTGATTTAAATTTCTAAAAACTATCTTGATGAGCAGTTGTACAATGTTTCTAAGTTTGTAGTTAATGAAAACATTTAAAAATTATAAATGAAGCTCACTTTATCTCTATCTTGACATCATCTGAATGAAAGTATCTTGATGAATTCTATCTAAGATAGCAATGATGGGGAGTCTTGAAATTGCAACCAGTTTTCATTGTGTAATCATTGCAGTTAAAATATCCATTTCAGTCAGTGCATATGGATTTATTGTTGTGATAGTGTTTTGTGATGTTGGTGATGCAGAGACAAGTAGCCCTTGTTAAATGCAGTCTCAAGCTGCTTTCTCATTTGACTTCTTGCCATCATAGAAGAGCAACCTAAAGTTTCTTCGACAGCACTGCAGCTATGTTGGGTCTTACTACTTGAGAGCTGTGAAACTGGAGGATGTGCTTTAGCTGTGCAGTTATAGCGGGACTCTGAAAACTTCATTCCAAGTCAGAGACTTTCCCATGCAGGCCGAAGGGAAGGAAGCAAATGCTTGACCCCCATCCCAGACACAGGCTGCCTACTGCAGACCCAAGTTCACGGTGCTGTGGGCACATGACATCTTTTCAAAGAAGAGACTTGGAGCCAAGCAAGCACTTCTTAGTTCCTTGTCCCAAACTCACCTGTTAGATACATCTTTCTTCTCATACGGAGCGTAGGAATATAAGTTCTCCCATTGAAACTTCAGGCTGAGGAAATGAATATAACTGTAATTTCTGACCAGATTTAGATTATAATTGAGATTACACTCATACTTTTTCTATAAACTAACTAATGATGAGAACGTGGATAGAAGTATGCCAGACAGTAAAGAGAGATCTGTTGCATGTTTTAAATCTTGCTCCAAATAACCCAAATGTGGATAATACATTGTTGACTGATTTTAGTTAATCAGATTTAATCTGGAGGAAATGAACATCCTTTTAAGGATGAATCTCTTCAGTTTTGGCCTGCTTGATTCAAATAAAGGTTATCTCCTTCAAGTTCCCGGTCTTGTTTTGTTACTTTGTGTGTGTGTGTGTGTTTTTTGTTGTTTTTTTTTTTTTTTTTAATTTATACTTTCTAAATTAACTATATCAGATCATCAGTCGCTCAGTCGTGTCCGACTCTTTGCGACCCCATGAATCGAAGCACGCCAGGTCTCCCTGTCCATCACCAACTCCCAGAGTTCACCGAGACTCACGTCCATCGAGTCAGTGATACCATCCAGCCATCTCATCCTCTTTCGTCCCTTTCTCCTCTTGCCCCTAATCCCTCCCAGCATCAGAGACTTCTCCAATGAGTCAACACTTTGCATGAGGTGGTCAAAGTACTGGAGTTTCAGCTTTAGCATCATTCCTTCCAAAGAAATCCCATGGCTGATCTCCTTCAGAATGGACTGGCTGGATCTTCTTGAAGTCCAAAGGAATCTCAAGAGTCTTCTCCAACAGCACAGTTCAGAAGCATCAATTCTTCGTTGCTTAGCTTTCTTCATAGTCTAACTCTCACATCCATACATTACCATAGGAAAAACCATAACCTTGACTAGACGAACTTTTGTTGGCAAAGTAATGTCTCTGCTTTTGAATATGCTACCTAGGTTGGTCATAACTTTCCTTCCAAGGAGTAAGCGTCTTTTAATTTCATGGCTGCAGTCACCATCTGTAGTGATTTTGGAGCCCAGAAAAATAACATCTGACACTGTTTCCACTGTGTCCCCATCTATTTCCCATGAAGTGATGGGACCGGATACCATGATGTTGGTTTTCTGAATGTTGAGCTTTAAGCCAACTTTTTCACTCTCCACTTTCACTTTCATGAAAAGGCTTTTTAGTTACTCTTCACTTTCTGCCATAAGGGTGGTGTTATCTGCATATGTTAGGTTATTGATATTTCTCCCGGCAATCTTGATTCCAGCTTGTGTTTCTTCTAGTCCAGCATTTCTCATGATGTTCTCTGCATATAAGTTAAATAAACAGGGTGACAATATACAGCCTTGACGAACTCCTTTTCCTATTTGGAACCAGTCTGTTGTTCCATGTCCAGTTCTAACTGTTGCTTCCTGACCTACATACAGATTTCTCAAGAGGCAGATTAAGTGGTCTGGTATTCCCATCTCTTTCAGAATTGTCCACAGTTCATTGTGATACACACAGTCAAAGGTTTTGGCATGGTCAATAAAGCAGAAATAGATGTTTTTTTGGAACTCTCTTGCTTTTTCCATGATCCAGCAGATGTTGGCAATTTGATCTCTGGTTCCTCTGCCTTTTCTAATTGACTATATAAACTGCTACAAATAGGAGTTTGCTATTGATTTATTCTTATTTATGCATTTAAAGCATGTAATTTATTTAGAAAGTCATGTCATGCCACAAGCATTGTTTAATTATGAAAGAAGGATTTGTATATTAATTTTGTCCATGTTATAGTTAAAAATCTATGTGTTTTTTCTTAACCTGAGGAAGTAGCTGGCACAGGACTCACTAAGAATGCCATTAGCTTTGTTACTTCTTTTGTTGAATTAGGAACTTTGAGTAAATCAATGAGTCTCATACCTTACAAAAGTTTTTTCTTCAAAGAAAACAACCTTTCTTCTAAAAAAAAAAGTTTCTGCATGTAACCATGTTATATAAAATGGAGACAAGTATAGAACAGTTTAGCTAAAAAGTGGCCAGAGCCCCTGCAGCTGTGACTTCTCTGTTCCTCAACCCTGCAGGGACCCCTGTGGGACCTTCCCCTTCTATGGGACATAGTTCAGAAACTAACACTGATAAGAGAATCCTTCTCACTAAACCTCTTCAAAATTAAATCTTGCTGGCACATTGTTTTCTTGTGTATAATTGTCTCACATTTCTGTGTTTTTGTTAAATGGAAAAGTTTAAAGAAAATCACAAATGTGTTCTCCTTATTAACATTCGACTCAAACTACTTTCTCCATTTCAACAGGATCCTCACCTAGAAATCAAAATAGTCTCAGAAGTACATATTTAGGCCAGGAACTTTTAGGGCAGAAGATAGTAATCTTGTGAGTCATTCCAGGGATTATGGGTTATTCCCTAATTCTCTGAAATTATGTCTACTTGACAGACTGGTATTTATTGTACTTTTTATCAGATTAATCTAAGTAGCATTCCATATATATGTTTTCTGCTATCTATAAGCAGAATAAGTAGGAATTCACTTTCTTTTTTCATGTGATTTTTTTTTTCTACTGTGGTAATCTTCATCTTAGGTCTAGTCTCTAAAAGTATTATTTAAAAGTCATATTTAATAAGTTATAAACATATAACTTGTTTATCTTAAAGATAAATATCTGACTTATTTCAGATGCGGCGATAGTTGGACACGAGTATAGCTAGAGAACTAAGAGAAGTTATGTTGCCAAAATGTATGAATTAAATTTAGACATTGATTTCTGAAATACACTGTAAACAATAAATGGCATCTCTTTCCATTTTTGGATAACAGATGCTATGTTAAATATACATACATACATATATATATATATATATTTTGTACATAGTGAAAAATGTGAAAACATGAGCAGTCATAGTGAAAAATATCCTTCTTCATTTATTCATCATGTACCATAGCATGAAAAACAGTCTCTGAAGGTCTGTGTATTTCTTTTTATTTCTAGGTGTATCCTTCTTCTACTTCCTCTATCCCTGTGGAGCTATCTTCCTACACCCTGACACTATTCTCAGAAAACATGGCGTTCATCAACGTCTCAAGTGTCTGGTAGTGGTTAAGGCTAAGAAACCCAGACTCAAGCAGTCACATTTGTGTAGTTGTCACTTGGTGGGTGACTTTAAAATTTCTCTGTCACTTGATGCATCACCAGTTTATCTTTTACCCTCAGGAAATGCTCCAAACACCCACATCAATTTGCATCCTGTCAAAGTAGTTGGCCTTATCTCTTTACTACCTTACTCTGCTGCTTAGCTCTGCATCCAACCAGCCAGACGGTGTAGGATCCCACAGATTGGCTTGCTCACCTCTGGTCTTTGTACAGGCTTCTCCCCTCTATCTCTTGTACTTTTTCCTGTCCTTCAGGTAGCTGAATACATATCACCTCCACCAAAAAGTTGGCCCTATTGACACAAAGCTGGCTTCCCCTCCTGAGTGTTCCTTGTGCTGTCTTTTATATCTTAGTATTTATGACTCTGTATAGAAATTGCACGTTTGTTCATTTTTCTAGTTTAGGGCATACCATTTTCCAGGGTGGACTGGGTCACTTTCATCTTGTAATTCCAGTGCTTGTCACAGAACCTTTGCATGAATACATGAGTATTCATCAACTCAGTCAATTGCATGAGTATATGAATGAAGAATAAGAAAACCATGAGCTCTGATACTCAGCCCCACATACGACCACAAGCATTATAAAATTGTAATCTTGATTAGTATTTTATGTTGTGCCATCTATAGATATATTTCATTTTTCAGAATACTAGGAAATGTCTCAGGTTATTGTTTGTTTGTTTGTTTGTTTTACTATTCTTAGTTAACCCAAGTATTTTAAGTAAAGAATAAAATTATTTCCTTTTCTATCAGTTGATGCTCAGTTTGCCTCTGATGACTTTGGAGTGTCTTCTTGAGGATCTACAGATGGGTCAAATGTGTGTGATGACCTACTTTTGTAAACATAAGAACAAGATATACAAATTTGGAAGGAAAAATACATGGTTTAGAAAGATAAATAGGAAAAGTTTCTCTACTGGATCGTTTCCATGACATTTTGTTGTTTTCCATTAAACATGATGAGAAAATCCTGATTAAAGGAAAATATTTTTTGTATTATGTGTGTATGATGAAAATTTGTATAGCATTTTAAGTGATATTTCTCTGCATCTAACTTACTTTTTAGCAGATTTAAACATCAGTACTGTTGAATTTTCCATATTCTAAGTGATAGTGTTAGTCACTCAATTGTGTCTGACTCTGTGTGACCTCATGGACTGTAGCCCACCATGTTCCCCTGTCCATGGAATTCTCCAGGCAAGAATACTGGAATGGGGAACCATTCCCTTCTCCAGGGGATCTTTCAGATCCTGGGATCAAACCAATGTCACCTGAACTGCAGGTGAATTCTTTACCATTTTAGCCACCAGGGATGCCCTTTACAAACTCAGACTGAGCTCTAATACCAGCTATTTAAATAGCATCCATTCAACCAGTCTTGTCATTAATATTTAGTGGTATTGATTGATAGCATTTTTGTATTTTCCAGTTTTTATCACTACCTAAAGATTTAGTTACTGCTTTTATGGTTTCCGTCAATGTTTTGATGTGTTACAATTGTTAATAATGGCATAAAACTTACTATATGTAACTTTAAAAACAGATTCATAGGCCTTTCCTCATGGAGAAATAAGATGTGCCTGATTTTTTGCCTTTTAAATGAATTAACTTTTTTTCTTTATTTTTTTAAGTATATATAATTTATTGAAGTATAATTACTTACGATGTTTCAGGTACACAAAAAGGTGATTCAGTTATACGAATACATATATATTGTTTTTGAAATTATTTTCTATCATAGGTTATTACAAGATTTTTTTTGGTACATGTTTTCATAGATCATTTGGAACAAAATAGAAAGCCCAGAGATAAATCCACGCACCTATAGACACCTTATCTTTGACAAAGGAGGCAAGAATATACAATGGAGAAAAGACAATCTCTTTAACAAGTGGTGCTGGGAAAACTGGTCAAACACTTGTAAAAGAATGAAACTAGAACACTTTATAACACGATACACAAAAATAAACTCAAAATGGATTAAAGATCGAAACATAAAACCAGAAACTATAAACTCTTAGAGGAGAACATTGGCAAAACACTCTCCAACATACATCACAGCAGGATCCTCTATGACCCACCTCCCAGAATATTGGAAATAAAAGCAAAAATAAACAAATGGGACCTAATTAAAGTTAAAAGCTTCTGCACAACAAAAGAAACTATAAGCAAGGTGAAAAGACAGCCTTCAGAATGGGAGAAAATAATAGCAAATGAAGAAACTGACAAACAACTAATCTCAAAAATATACGAACAACTTCTGCAGCTCAATTCCAGAAAAATAAACGACCCAATCAAAAAATGGGGCAAACAACTAAATAGACATTTCTCCAAAGAAGACATACAGTTGTCTAACAAACACATGAAAAGATGCTCAACATCACTCATTATCAGAGAAATGCAAATCAAAACCACAATGAGGTACCATTTCATGCCAGTCAGAATGGCTGCAATCCAAAAGTCTACAAGCAATAAATGCTGGAGAGGATGTGGAGAAAAGGGAACCCTCTTACACTGTTTGTGGGAATGCAAACTAGTACACCAATATGGAGAACAGTGTGGAGATTCCTTAAAAAACTGGAAATAAAACTGCCCAGCAACATCACTGTTGGGCATACACACTGAGTAAACCAGAATTGGAAGAGACACATATACCCCAATGTTCATCACAGCACTGTTTATAATATCCAGGACATGGAAGCAACCTAAATGTCCACTGGCATATGAATGGCTAAGAAAGCTGTGGTACATATACACAATGGAGTATTACTCAGCCATTAAAAATAATACATTTGAATCAGTTCTAATGAGGTGGATGAAATTGGAGCCTATTATACAGAGTGAAGTAAGCCAGAAAGAAAAACACCAATGCAGTATCAGATCAGATCAGATCAGATCAGTCACTCAGTCATGTCCACCTCTTTGCGACCCCATGAACTGCAGCACACCAGGCCTCCCTGTCCATCACCAACTCCCAGAGGTCACTCACACTCACATCCATCGAGTCAGTGATGGCATCCAGCCATCTCATCCTCTGTCGTCCCCTTCTCCTCCTGCCCCCAATCCCTCCCAGCATCAGAGTCTTCTCCAATGAGTCAACTCTTCGCATGAGGTGGCCAAAGTACTAGAGTTTCAGCTTTAGCATCATTCCTTCCAAAGAAATCCCAGGGCTGATCTCCTTCAGAATGGACTGGTTGGATCTCCTTGCAGTCCAAGGGACTCTCAAGAGTCTTCTCCAACACCACAGTTCAAAAGCATCAATTCTTCGGCGCTCAGCCTTCTTCACAGTCCAGCTGTCACATCCATACATGACCACAGGAAAGACCATAGCCTTGACTAGGCGAACCTTTGTTGGCAAAGTGATGTCTCTACTTTTGAATATGCTATCTAGGTTAGTCATAACTTTCCTTCCAAAGAGTAAGCGTTTTTTAATTTCATGGCTGCAGTCTACTAACACATATATATGGAATTTAGAAAGATGGTAACGACAACCCTGTATGTGAGACAGCAAAAGAGACACAGATGTATAGAACAGTCTTTTGGACTCTGTGGGAGAGGGAGCGGGGTATGATTTGGGAGAATGGCACTAAAACATGCATAATATCATATAAGAAATGAATAGCCAGTCCAGGTTTGATCCAGGATACAGGAAGCTTGGGGCTGGTGCACTGGGATGACCCACAGGGATGGTATGGGGAGAGAAGAGGGAGGGGGGTTCAGGATGGGGAACACGTGTACACCAGTGGTGGATGCATGTTGATGTATAGCAAAACCAATACAATATTCTAAAGTTTAAAAAAAAGAATTAACTTTTTATAAATTTTATTTTTAATTAGAGGATAATTACAATATTGTGATGGTTTCTGCCAAACATTGACTTGAATTGGCCATAGGTATGCATATGGCCCCTCCCTCTTGAACCTCCCTCCCCATTTCACCCCTCTAGGTTGTCACAAAGCACCAACTTTGGGTTCCCTGCATCATACAACAAATTCAAAAAAGACACATGTACACCAGTGTTCATTGCAGCATTACCTACAGTAGCTAGGACATGGAAGTAATGTAGATGTCCGTCAAAAGATGCATAGATAAAGAAGTTGTTTATTATTCAACTATAGAAAGGAATGTATTTGAGTCATTTTTAACTGACTTTTGATTTACTTTTGGAGACAGTGTTAAAATTAGAGAAAGTTCCTCTGGATAAATAAGATTTGCCTAAGACTTTTCACCTTATTGTTATCTATTTACCAATCTATTTTTGCTTTGCTTTTGGAAAAAGTCTTGGAATACTTTTTTTTTGGAGAAAGCACCAGACAAACAGACATTATCAAAAAACTACCCTAACTCACATATATCCTCCTAAGGTACTAGTTATCCTTCTTAAATGTTATTTGTTCTCCCATAAGTGCCTAACCCAACTCACTTGTTATTTAGAAGATGTCTTTTCCTCCCACTCCCTATCATTTATTCAGTAGTATATCAACTCCCAGTAATTCCATTATTGCTGAATAAGCTGACATTGAACATTCTATGAAGAACTATAAGACTTTCTGGAACTAACACACAAAAAAATATGTCCTTTTCATTGTAGGGGACTGGAATGAAAAAGTAGGAAGTCACGAGATACCTGGAATAACAGGAAAATTTGGCCTTGGACACCAAAATGAAGCAGGGCAAAGGATAACAGGGTTTTGCTAAGGGAACGCACCGGTCATAGCAAACACCCTCTTCCACCTACACAAGACAAGATTCTACACATGGACATCTCCAGATGGTCAATACTGAAATCAGATTACATTCTTTGTAGCCATTCAGGTATGACTTAAATCAAATCCCTTATGATTATACAGTAGAAGTGAGAAATAGATTTATGTGATTAGATCCTATAGAGTGCCTGAAGAACTATGGACAGAGGTTCATGATATTGTACAGGAGGCTGTGATCAAGACCATCCCCAAGAAAAAGAAATGCAAAAAGGCAAAAAGGTTGTCTGAGAAGGGCTTACAAATAGCTGAGAAAAGAAGAGAAGCTAAAGGCAAAGGATAAAAGGAAAGATATACCCTCCTCAATACTGAGTTCCAAAGAATAACAAGGAGAAATCAGAAAGTATTCCTCAGTGATCAATACAAAAAAGTAGAGGAAAATAATAGAATAGGAAATACTAGAGATCTCTGGAAGAAAATTAGAGATACCAAGGGAACATTTCATGCAAAATGGGCTCAATAAAGGACAGAAATCATATGGACCTAACAGAAGCAGAAGATATTAAGAAGAGGAGGCAAGAATACACAGAAGAACTGTACAAAAAAGATCTTCATGAACCAGATAACCACAAAGGTGTGACCACTCCTCTAGAGCAAGACATCCTGGAATGTGAAGTCACGGCCTTAGGAAGCATCACTACAAACAAAGCTAGTGGAGGTGATGGAATTCCAGTTGAGCTATTTCAAATCCTAAAAGATGATGCTTTTACAGTGCTGCACTCAGATCAGATCAGATCAGTCGCTCAGTCATGTCTGACTCTTTGCGACCCCATGAATCACAGCACGCCAAGCCTCCCTGTCCATCACCAACTCCCGAAGTTCACCCAGACTCACGTCCATCGAGTCAGTGATGCCATCCAGCCATCTCATCCTCTGTCGTCCCCTTCTCCTCTTGCTCCCAATCCCTCCCAGCATCAGAGTCTTTTCCAATGAGTCAACTCTTCACATGAGGTGGCCAAAGTACTGGAGTTTCAGCTTTAGCATCATTCCTTCCAAATAAATCCCAGGGCTGATCTCCTTCAGAATGGAGTGGATGGATCTCCTTGAAGTCCAAGGGACTCTCAAGAGTCTTCTCTAACACCACAGTTCAAAAGCTTCAATACTTTGGTGCTCAGTCTTCTTCACAGTCCAACTCTCACATTCATACATGACCACAGGAAAAACAATAACCTTAACTAGACGAACCTTTTTTGGCAATGTAATGTCTCTGCTTTTTCAATATGCTATCTAGGTTGGTCATAACTTTCCTTCCAAGGAGTAAGCGTCTTTTAATTTCATGGCTGCAGTCACCATCTGTAATGATTTTGGAGCCCAGAAAAATAAAGTCTGACATTGTTTCCACTGTGTCCCCATCTATTTCCTATGAAGTGATGGGACCGGATGTCATGATCTTCATTTTCTGAATGTTGAGCTTTAATCCAACTTTTTCCCTCTCCACTTTAACTTTCATCAAGAGCCTTTTTAGTTCCTCTTCACTTTCTGCTATAAGGGTGGTGTCATCTGCATATCTGAGGTTCTTGATATTTCTCCCAGCAATCTTGATTCCAACTTGTGTTTCTTCCAGTCCAGCATTTCTCATGATGTTCTCTGCATATAAGTTAAATAAACAGGGTGACAATATACATGTCAGCAAATTTGGAAAACTCAGCAGTGGCCACAGGACTGGAAAAGGTCTATTATCATTCCAATCCCAAAGAAAGGCTATGCCAAAACGTGTTTGAACTACCACACAATTGGACTCATCTCACACGTTAGCAAAGTAATGCTAAAAATTCTCTAAGCCAGATTTCATTAGTATGTGAATCATGAACTTCCAGATATTCAGGCTGGATTTAGAAAAAGCAGAGGAACTAGAGATCAAATTGCCAACACTCAGTGGATCATCGGAAAAGCAAGATAGTTTCAGAAAAACATGTGCTTCTGCCTTATTGACTACACCAAACATTTTACTGTGTGGATCACAAAAAAACTCTGGAAAATCCTTAAAGAGATGGGGATACTAGATCACCTGACTTGCATCTAAGAAATCTGTATGCAGGTCAAGAAGCAATAACTGGACATGGAACAACAGACTGGTTCCAAATCGGGAAAAGAGTATGTCAAGGCTGTATATCGTCACCCTGCTTATTTAACCTATATGCGATCACATCATGCAAAATGCTGGTCTGGTCAAGAAGCAATAACTAGACATGGAACAACAGACTGGTTCCAAATAGGGAACGGAGTAGATCAAGGCTGTTTATTGTCACCCTACTTATTTAAGTTATATGCAGAGTACATCATGCAAATTGCTGAGCTGGATGAAGCACAAGCTGGAATCAAGATTGCTGGGAAAATATCAATAATCTCAGATAGGCATATGACACCACCCTTATGGCAGAAAGTGAAAAAAAACTAAAGAGCCTCTTAATGAAAATGAAAGAGGAGAGTGAAAAAATTGGCTTAAAACTCAACATTCAGAAACTTAAGATCATGGCATCTGGTCCCACCACTTCACTGAAAATAGATGAAGAAACAATGGAAACAGCAAGAAACTTTATTTTTATGGGCTCCAAAATCTCTGCAGATGATGACTGCAGTCTTGAAATTAAAAGATGCTTCCTCCTTAGAAGAAAAATATATGACCAAACTCGATAGTATATTAGAAAGCAGAGACGTTACTTAGCTGACAAAGGTCTGTCTGGTCAAAGCTATGGTTTTTCCAGTGGTCATGTATGTATGTGAGAGCTGGACTAAAAAAAAGCTGAGCACTGAAGTACTGATGTTTTTGAACTGTGGTGTTGAAGAGGACTCTTGAGAGTTCCTTGGCCTGCAAAGATATCCAACAAATCAATCCTAAAAGAAATCAGTCCTGAATATTCATTGGAAGGACTGATGTTGAAGCTGAAACTCCAATACTTTGGCCATCTGATTTGAAGAACTGACTAACTGGGAAAGACCTTGATGCTGGGAAAGACTGAAGGCGGTAGGAAAAGGGGATGAAAGAGATGAGATGGTTAGATGGCATCACTGACTCGATGGACATGAGTTTGAATAAGTTGTGGGAGTTGGTGATGGACAGGGAAGCCTGGCGTGCTGCAGTCCATAGAGTCGCAAAGAGTCGGACACGACTGAGCTACTGAACTGAACTGACTGATATCAACCCCCAGTTCTAGTCACCCCTTACAGTCACATTTCTTTGTGAACCTCTGCATGTTACTGTTTTGTTGCTCAGTTGTGTCCAACTCTTTGTGACCCCATCAACTGCAACACGCCTTGCTTCTTTGTCCTTCACCATCTCCCAGAGTTTGCTTAAACTTATGTCCATTGAATCGAACACGCCATCTAATCATCTCATCCTCTGTCACTCCCTTCATTTCGGCCCTCAGTCTTTCGCAGCATCAAGGTCTTTTACAATAAGTTGATTTTTGCATCAAGTAGCCGAAGTATTGGAGCTTCTGCATCAGCCTTTCCAACGAATATTCAGGGTTGATTTCTTTTAAGATTGACTGGTTTGTTCTCCTTGCTGTCCAAGGGACTCTCAAGAGTCTTCTCCAGCACCACAGTTTGAAACCATCAGTTCTTCAGCACTTACCTTCTTATGGTCCAACTCGCACATGTGTACATGACTCCTGGAAAGACTGAATACTTTGGAGATTAATCTCTTGTCATTTGCATCATTTGCAAATATTGTCCCCCATTCTGTGGGTCTTCTGTCTTGTTTATGATATCCTGTGCTGTACAAAAGCTTGTAAATTTAATGAGGTTCCATGTGCTTATTTTTGTTTATATTTTCATTACTCTTAAGAGGTGGGTCAAAAAAGATATTGCTATAATTTGTGGCAGAGAGTGTTCTGCCTATGTTCTCATTTAAGAGTTTTATAACGTCTATTCTTACATTTTGGTCTTAAATGCATTTTAGTTTATTTTTGTGGATGGTGTTAGGCAGTGTTCTGATTTCATTCTTATACATGTAGCTGTCCAGCTTTCTCAGCACTGCTTATTGAGGAGGCTGTCTTTTCTCCATTGTATAGTCTTGCTTCCTTTGTCCTAGATTAATTGACCACAGATGCGTGGGTTTCTCTCTGGACTTCCTATCCTATCCCATTGATCTATGCAATATCTTTTGATTTTTGTGGCAGTACCAGTGTTTTGATTACTATAGCTTGTGGTATAATTTGAAGTCAGGGAGCCTGATACTGTCAGCTCCTGCTCACTGGGACGACCCAGAGGGATGGTATGGGGAGGGAGGAGGGAGGAGTGTTCAGGATGGGGAACACATGTATACCTGTGGCAGATTCATTTTGATGTATGGCAAAACCAATACAATATTGTAAAGTTAAGTAAAATAAAAATTTTTTTAAAAAAGATTGTTTTGGCTCTTCAGGGTGTTTTGTATTTCCATACACACTGTAAAATTTTTGTTCCAGTTCTATGAGAAACACGAGTTGTAATTTGATACAGATTGCATCGAATCTGTAGATTGCTTTGGTTAGTACAGTTATTTTGACAGCAGGAAATGGTTTATTCAGAGTGTTTCTAGGGATGTGGTGGCCACCTTGAATTCAATCTGATTCAATCAGATTCATTAAATCGGATCTGATTTTCCCAGCCTGTGGCTTTTTCTGTCCTGCAGAAGGCACCAAATGACTGGCCAAGGGCTCTGATGCTTTGGAAAACATGAGATGTAATTCTAAAAGGCCAGCCTCATAAAGCATTCAGTGGTCTGTCTGCGACCCTTCTTTTTGCTTCATTTTAGTGTAATGTGGGTCAAAAGGAGAAGCAGAGAGGAAAATGGTTGCCTCTCCTGGCATGTGGTCATATTGTGGAATATGAAAATGTGAGTCAAACACAGAGACAGCCCAAACAGCACCTAAACACAGAGCTTGTATGGGAACTTGTGTGTGTGTGTGTGTGTGTGTGTGTGTGTGTGTGTGTACTTGTGCTTCTGAGAAAGATTGAACAGTAAAGAATGGAAGAGATGAAACATACTCCAAAAAAAAAAGTTAAAGAGAAAATACTGTAGAAAAACCTATAAAAAGAATAAAAAAGTGGGTCATGAAAGAGAGAGAAAGAGAGCTCAAGGGGGCATGAGACCAGGGAATGTAGATAAAAGTACTGACAAGGGAGCTCCAGAAGGCAAGATCCTAGTCCTCTCTTTCTTGCAGTTCTAGTAATAGTTGAATTTCAAATGACTCTCATACAAGTAGAGGACAAGAAAAAACACACCAAGTCATCTGGAACCAATTCAGTGTAATTCTTTATTTCAAGGACTCTTTATAATTTCTCAATATTATATTTTACATATATCTTACATACTACATTTTACATATTATATGTTTATATTATATATGTAATATAATACATTTATATATGAATGACAATATCAGGTGGTAAGTTTTGATTTTTCATTGATATCAAAGAGAATGTGGCAGGAATTTGGGAGGAAGTTGCATGGAAATGAGCTAGTATGGTCGGGAGAGAAGATTAGGTAAGGAGGGATGGGACATGGCCTGGGCCCTGATTGATGGCAATGAACAGGATATTTGAGATCAATGAACAGAATTTGCTTCCTAGAATAGTTTGTTAAGCAAGGATGTTATGAACATCCATAACCCTACAGTAAAGATGGCAGAGTGGCAAAGGGATTAAAAGAATAATCTTGTTAACAACCTTCAGAGGCGTTATAAAGGATGAGAAGTGAGAATTTCCTAATTTAGCAACATCATCTCCTTGGTTTTTCAGTGTTCTTGCATCAGTTGTACCATATTAAAAAAAAAAAAAAATAAGTTGGTAAATGGTAGGAAAGCTTGACATGACATATTTATTGTATGCTTTTTGTAGATCCATGTTTATATCATCCAGCTGCTGTAAAGAGTTAAAATTATGGTCATAAGACACATGAAAGGCATAGACAATGAGCATCTTAAGAAGAGGATCAGGACGATTTGAAACCAATGGAGGAAGATTAGTGTAATTAAAAGTTGCTGCTGCTAAGTCACTTCATTCATGTCCGACTCTGTGCAACCACACACTTCTTGTTTAATAAAGAAAGCTGTATTCCTTAAGATTTTCGCTTAGACATATTAATTTTTGAGGTTGCATTTTGCCAATCTTATTACATGGAATAAATTTTAATTCCAGTACTTTGTTTTCCTCACGCAGCTCTTCTTACCAGCCCTCCTACAAAGCATTAAAAAGAAAATATTTAAGCCAAATTTGTCCAGGAGGTTTTACAGAGCATGTAGAATATCCTTCTCACAGACTCACTGTGTGGTGTGTATTCCCTGGCACTTCCCTGCAGGTTTCTCTGAATCTTAACATCTAGAACCCATGACCTGAAATGTTGAAAGCTCTCCCCCTTCACCTGTAGGCAAACTATTTGATTTCTGCTCCCCTTGTCTTCCCATAAAAGGGAGTTTGGGAGGATGATTTCCCAGGAAATTTCTGGTAGTTTTAAGATCTAAAGCTAGTTTTGATGCCTTATCTCGTTTCTTCCAGCTGTTTTGAGTTCTGTTCTTGGTTTGCAGAGGCTTATAAAAATGCATTGGTTATTTTTCAGCTTCACAGGTGAGAGCAGAGGCTTCCCAAGGGCCGATCCAGTTCCATTAGAGGCTGGACCAGTCATCCATGTGGTTGGCCTCTGGTTCTCATCAGCTGTATTGTTCTGAGTAGAGTGAAGATTGTGTGCAGAGTGAAGGTACAGGCAGAAAGCTTCATGGTTCCTGTGTTCCAAGAACAGAGATTCCCCACCAGCTCACTCTTGAACCTTGTTCCCAGCAGGTGCAACAGATTTGTTTGAGTTCTGAGCTGCTGTCAGAGTGGAGAGTGTGATTGGATCTCCATGCTAACCAAAATGTTGAGCACTGGTGCATCGCAAGTTGGCTGATTTCTAACTTGAAGTCCTGGGTTCTTCCTGGAGGAAAGGATAGCAGGGACTTGTTCTTGTGTATTGCCAGTGGTGGTGTCTTAGATCAAATGCCTGCGAAGTTCCAAAATATGACCGAAGTCAGGTGACCCAGCCCTCATTTCCATCTCTCCACAGTGGGTACTTGAACTGTGTATTCTCATCTTCATCTTGGTAATGTAGTGGCATGCTTCATGCTTGGCAATGTAAAGATGGACAATTCAAACCAGACGATTATAATCCACTTGGCTCTGGATGTAATAAACACAGGCATATGATGTGACACAGTCTATTTCTCACACGCACATTCCACTCATGTATGTTTGATTTTAATTGTACTCTGCATCTAATTATACTCCTCTCTTGATTTGGTCTACACCATCATGGACAATGGGGTGCAGAAAGACAGCTAGGGAGGCACCAAACTCACCCTCCACTGGTGGTTGTTTGAGAGCTGATCATAAGGCTTCAAGTTCATGGCTGCAGTGGGTGCTGCCCCTACATCAGTAGCACAGAAACCTTCCTGTTGTACCAGAACGTCCATCTAAAAATGGATAACATAAGTAGGAAGACTGGGGCAGAGGGTAACACTGCCCTAGAAGGTTGAAAAATGGATAACATCAGTAGGAAGACTGGGGCAGAGGGTAACAGTGCCCTAGCAGGTTAACAGTGCTTGAGAACTGACCAATCTCAGGTCCCCTGGAAACTAGAGAGGCCTGTAGCTGTCACGAACAGGTCAGACCACATAGATCTCATAGGAGACTCAGTCTGGCGCTCTGGGGATCAGAACAGATGATTTAAAGTCTCTTTCTATAAAACTGTGTGTTCTTTGGGAGAAAAGATTGGGGTGGGGGAGCAAAACTGATTTCAAAAATCTATGCTAAGGAAAGTTAAACAGCTTTCTTTAGCCTTTAATATTCTGGT
The DNA here is from genome assembly GCA_935064755.1 of Tragelaphus eurycerus. Classification (NCBI taxonomy): domain Eukaryota; kingdom Metazoa; phylum Chordata; class Mammalia; order Artiodactyla; family Bovidae; genus Tragelaphus; species Tragelaphus eurycerus. The sequence continues at coordinate 395,736 of CAKXYN010000237.1, forward strand.
TTGATTGCAAATCTCTAAGAGGGGAAATTAAAAGGGAGCTTTTCCCAAATGTTTTTCACCTGGGATTCTGTCTTCACTGGGAATCACTCACATTTCAACGTGCATCAATGCCCCCCTGTGTCCCCGCCCCAACCCAGTTTGGAGAATGCCAGCTGGAGAAGTCAGGGAATCTCCCGCTGTCCAGGGTTGCCAGCTCTGCTGAGACTCAGCTCCCAGGTCAGTGGGAGTCAGCTCCCAGACAGTCCAAAGGGGTAGCCTTCACAATTGGACCCCCACATGCTTGGTGGTATGTGAATGGTGGCTAAGGTTACATCAATACATTAATTAAAAAAAAAAATGGAGATCCACAGCCTGCCTGTGCACCCTTTCCAAAAGTTGCTCTGCAGAGAACTGAGCAGCAGTAAGCAGTCCCAGGTGGATGGAGGGTCTTGCTTTCTACAAAGACCTTTCCATAAAGGTGAGACCTGCCTCTTTCCCTCTGCTTACTATGAGTTTCTCCAGGGCCCACAAATCTTTTGAGTCCCAGACAAAATACTGTTTTTTGAGAAAGTGAAAGTCTGTTGATTTAGTATTAAATCTTTTTGTAACTCAGATGATTTCTAATATTTTGCTTTCATGAAATTTGAGGGAAGACTGAGTTGAGCTCTGTCAAAAGTTGGATCATTAGAAATCATTTTGGTAATAGATCACCCCATCAGAGGGACCACGGTATTGGAAATTACTATGATAAAGTTCTTTTTGTTTTCATGAAAAATGTTTCATAGTGTGTACAACAGCTGTAACATGATAATTGTAAAATGAGATTAATGTTGTTGAGGATTGCCATCTATTTTAGGAAATTAAGTGAAGTCATTCAGTCGTGACCGACTCTTTGCAACCCCATGTACTGTAGCCTACCTGGTTCCTCGTCCCATGGGATTTTCCAGGCAAGAATACTTGAGTGGTTTGCCATTCCCCTCTCCAGGGGAACTTCCTGACCCAGGGATCAAACCTGGGTCTCCTGCATTGTAGGCAGACGCTTTACCGTCTGAGCCACAAGAGATTCCCTATTTTAGGAAATAGATGCATCTTAATTTAGTACGTCTGACCAAAACTTTTTTCCAATAAATTTTTACTTTTTATATTTAATATTAATAAAATCCTGTGTGATAAATCACATATTAATAGTATCTATAGTGATAATTCTGGAGAAGGCAATGGCACCTCACTCCAGTACTCTTGCCTGGAAAGTCCCATGCAGGGAAGAGCCTGGTGGGCTGCAGTCCATGGGGTCGGTAAGAGTCGGGTACGACTGAGTGACTTAACTTTCACTTTCAGCATTGGATAAGGAAATGGCAACCCACTCCAGTGTTCTTGCCTGGAGAATCCCAGGGACGGTGGAGCCTGGTGGGCTGCTGTCTATGGGGTCGCACAGAGTCAGACACGACTGAAGCGATTTAGCAGCAGCAGCATAGTGATAACTCAGTTTATAATTATTTCTTTAATATCTAGAGCTATTTGGCTACAGGGTTTAAACATTCCCTTCAAATTAAAATGCACAAAATTGAATTCAATTTATATATATATAAATTTATATATATATATATTTGCTGCAGATAATTATGGATGATCAATGAAAGGATTTTAGGCATAAAATATATCACATTAACATAAAATTATGTGAATAAAATAGAGTGGAAATACAATTTTAAGGAGCAAATGAAATAATTTTTGCCTACTAAAGATGAGCTTGTAGGTGTATATTAAAATGAATTGTGGTAGATATCAAATTGCTGTGTTATTAGATTGTCCTGGAAACAGTGATGAAGTCATATTAGCATTTTATTTTTTTTAAATTTCCTATTTCTGATTCACCAGTTTATGTCCTTTGCAACGATTTAAGTTGATGAAGAAATGGTTTAGATGTTAACTTAAACACATGTGAAGAAACATACAGTGGTGTTGTATTTTGTCAAATGATAGTGTTACTATGCATTTTGAAAGATGCACAAATGAATAATTTGAAAAGACATACAGTTTAAAGAATCATTTTAAGGGGTAAGCAATATGTGAACCGTGAAATTCCTGATGTTCAAGCTGGTTTTAGAAAAGGCAGAGGAACCAGAGATCAAATTGCCAACATCCACTGGATCATGGAAAAAGCAAGAGAGTTCCAGAAAAACATCTATTTCTGCTTTATTGACTATGCCAAAGCCTTTGACTGTGTAGATCACAATAAACTGTGGACAATTCTGAGAGAGATGGGAATACCAGACCACCTGATCTGCCTCTTGAGAAATCTGTATGCAGGTCAGGAAGCAACAGTTAGAACTGGTCATGGAACAACAGACTGGTTCCAAATAGGAAAAGGAGTACGTCAAGGCTGTATATTGTCACCATGTTTATTTAACGTATATGCAGAGTACATCATGAGAAATGCTGGACTGGAAGAAACACAAGCTGGAATCAAGATTGCCGGGAGAAATATCAATAACCTCAGATATGCAGATGATACCACCCTTATGGCAGAAAGTGAAGAGAAACTAAAAAGCCTCTTGATGAAAGTGAAAGTGGAGAGTGAAAAGGTTGGCTTAAAGCTCAACATTCAGAAAACGAAGATCATGGCATCTGGTCCCATCACTACATGGGAAATAGATGGAGAAACAGTGGAAACAGTGTCAGACTTTATTCTTCTGGGCTCCAAAATCACTGCAGATGGTGACTGCAGCCATGAAATTAAAAGAAGCCTACTCCTTGGAAGGAAAGTTATGACCAACCTAGATAACATATTCAAAAGCAGAGACATCATTTTGCCAACAAAGGTTTGTCTAGTCAAGGCTATGGTCTTTCCTGTGGTCATGTATGGATGTGAGAGCTGGACTGTGAAGAAGGCTGAGCGCTGAAGAATTGATGCTTTTGAACTGTGGTGTTGGAGAAGACTCTTGAGAGTCCGTTGGACTGCAAGGAGATCCAACCAGTCCATTCTGAAGGAGATCAACCCTGGGATTTCTTTGGAAGGAATGATGCTCAAGCTGAAACTCCAGTATTTTGGCCACCTCATGCGAAGAGTTGACTCATTGGAGAAGACTCTGATGCTGGGAGGGATTGAGGGCAGGAGGAGAAGGGGACGACAGAGGATGAGATGGCTGGATGCCATCACTGACTCGATGGATGTGAGTCTGAGTGACCTCCGGGAGTTGGTGATGGACAGGGAGGCCTGGCGTGCTGTGGTTCATGGGGTTGCAAAGAGTCGGACACAACTGAGCGACTGATCTGATCTGATCTGATCTGATATGCAAGAGCACATAAGGAGAATGAAAAAATAGGGGTCCAGAAATGGCTCCATTTGGTCGGGTTCAGGCTCTTTTCCTCACTTCCTCCCACTTCCCTACTTCTAGTGAAGGATCCAGGTCTAACAGGTCCTCAGCTCCCAACTTAATATTCCACTTTACCACTACTCTCCTCCACCCATGCATGGCATTCATTTCTTTCATATTTAATGCCAATCATGTTGACTTGGCCCTGGGACCACCTCATGGAACTATCCAGGGAATCATCATCCCCTGGTCAATGCTCCCTGCCTCACTCTTGCCTAAAATCCCAGAAATCCTCAGACAATAGAAAGCCCAAGTTTAGACCTAGTCCCTAAGCCCTTGTCCATCTATCATCATCTGAACAATTGCTATTAATTTGTGCATTTGCAGTTTTCAAAGTGCCTCCCTCTTTATACTTCCTCTTTTCCTCTTTACCACAACCTGCTGTGATAGATGAAAGTAGAAAATGGATTAATGGATGGATGGACAGGTAGGTAGGTAGAAAGAAGAAACTGGGGCTCAGAGGATTTAAATGGTTTGCCTGTGATGACTCAGCAAGAAATGGTGGAGTTAATATTTGGAAGCAGGTCAACTGTCTTCAGACTCTTCACCTTATGCACAATATCATGGGCAAGTCCAAGGTCAAAGAAAGCCCATTGGAATCATTTGAGTTTGGGGTGGTCCACTCAGTAACCTTACTGATCATATAACCCTGGAGAGTGTGGTGGGTGTTAGCACATGGTCCTTGTCTGATGGCTACCATCTGGGGCCTTCACACTTCATCCAGGTTCTCTGTCCGACATTTGGAAAGGACTTACAGCGAGGCAAAATGAACACGTAAGTGTACTTGCATGTACCGTTGGACAAGATTACTTAACTCAGAACTGGACATGATGGTGTGGAGCTTAGAGAGCTGAGTATAAACAAACATTCACATAAAAATGGGCAAGTTTTGCCGTGAGTGGTGTTTTAGTCTGGATAGTTGTACTGGAAATAAAATTTGGTTGGATGTCAAAACACCAGTCATCTCACTTTAGTTTTATTTTTAATTAAAGACACTGACTTTTAGAAACCAAGAGAAATACTAAACCTCTTTCAATTTACCTCAAAGAGCCCAAATTTGTAGATATTTCGGGCTAAGTTGACTTCGTCTATGATTTTGTGTCATTTTTTGGAAAACTTTTGAGGATACTTTTTTTTTTGAAAGTGCATTTAGACATACAGTTAAAAAAAATAATTATTCCGACTTTGGAGCTTTATATTTTATTCTTCAATGTGAGGTATTTCATTTGAGACACCCCTTAAGAATGTTGTAAAGTTAGTTGAAATTTAGTGTCACAAAAATTCAGACACAACTTAGAATTAAACAACAATTGAACAACAGAGTGATTGATTCCTTAGGACTTAAAGGAGTTGATCTGTAAGTCAGATACAGAGGGAATAATTTTAGTTCACTTAGCACACACAGGACATAATTTACTAAAGAAAGGACTGTGGCATTAGAAACAGCCGAAGGTTGCTCTCCAAGACTACCTGGAATTTCAAGTGTGCACATGGCCAGCAGTTCAGCAACCTGGACTAATTCTACCTGTCCTCGTGTATTGGTTCCAGCTGTTTCCTTCTGCTACTGCTGCTGCTAAGTCACTTCAGTCGTATTAGACTCTGTGCGACCCTATAGATGGCAGCCACCAGGCTTCCCCATCCCTGCAATTCTCCAGGCAAGAATAATTGAGTGGGTTGCCATTTCCCTCTCCAATGCATGAAAGTGAAGTTTCTCAGTCGTGTCCGACTCCTAGCGCCCCCACGGACAGCAGCCTGCCAGGCTCCTCCATCCATGGGATTTTCCAGGCAAGAGTACTGGAGTGGGGTGCCGTTGCCTTCTCTGGTTTCCTTCTGAGCATAGCTCAACTTGCTGAGTAGTCAGGCTCACTGTCAGTGACCAACATACATAGATTTTACAGCAAGGAAGGGTGAAAGAGACCAGTGTAAATTACTTCCCCTGACATTTGGGGCAGGAAAATCTTTTTCTGTGAAACTTTGCTGTACAGGAGAAACAGCATCCAGACCCCTGGTGTCTATATATCAATAATGCTTCTGCTACTATTATCAGGATGAATAAAAGTCACCTCTCCCAAAGTTTCAAATACCAAGGATCATTTTATTTTCAGCTACCAGTGCTGCATACAGAGAGGACACATGGCTCCAGGGAGGTGGAGGGGTTTGCCTGAGATCACAATGCAAGTTATTAATGATAAGCCAGAATTCTTTTCTGATATCTCTCGATTCTACACACCCACCTACTACTATCCATCTGTGAATTTGGAATCAATTTACAGGTTAATTTACTATTTCTAGCCAGTGTTTGTGAAGTGTTGTAATGTCCTGTGCCAAAGATACTTGTGTGCATACTCAGTTGCTAAGGTTTGTCCAACTCTCTGGGACCCCATGGACTGTAGACCACCAGGTTCCTCTTCCCATGTGAATTTCCAGGCAAGAATACTGGAATAGTGGGTTGCTATTCCTTCCTCTAAGGCATCATCCTAAGCTCTCCTGCATTGGCAGGAAAATTCTTTACCACTCTGCCATCTGAAAAGGCTTCAAAGATGCTAATGGTATTTAATTAGTATGATTTGATATCTGTTTATAGTGTAAGAGAGTAGTAAGAGCAGTATAAGCTATAGAAAAAAAAAATTAAGTTGGAATCCATTCTGAAAATACTTGGAAAAGAAAAAAAAAAGATGAGGGATGCATAGAACACTACTGTGTCCAGACTGACAGCTTTGGGAGGAGTGGGATATTCTAGTCTGGAGTAGTCTGGAATATTCTTCATATGACCCAGTGCTGAGCACCAAGCCTGGCTCAAAGCTGACAGCCAGCCAGAATGTGTTCATCCAGACTGAAGCACGTGCATGTTTGCATTTGAGCTGCTGTCTTAGCTCATCAAAAGGAGTATCTTAGAGTTTTTCATTTCTGATTCCTCAAGGGGTTCCTATCAGGCTCCCCAGGATTATTGGGAGGAAACTGGACCCTGAAACTAGCCCAGGTGAGTGGGAACTCAGAAAGCATGAGTTCTTGCCTTGAGGTTCAGAACCTGGAAGCAGCCATGCAAGATGTGGCCAGGACGAGCTGCCAGTGCTGCTGGGCTGGTGTGGAGAAGAGGCCCCCTGGCCAGCTCATCAATCCCCTTGTCCAGCAGCCTTAGCATCCAGATCAAGGTGCTGGCTCCCAGGTGCTCCAAGCTTGAGCTGCTGGCGCTTCATCCATATTATTGTTTCTAACCTGCTGATGCAGGCTGCGTGTAAGTACAAGGAAAGGAGCAACTTGGGTTCACATGCAAATCTACCTGAGCACCCCAGCCTGCTGCTTGCTGCCTGCCTTCCAAGAAGAGATGCGGCAGCTCTGCTGCTGAACCTCAGCAAGTCCTCTACATGTGTTTGTGATAGGAGCTTCCTCTTCCAGAACACAGATACTGTTGGCTGTTTGTTTTCCTGAGACAATCAACTTTTGTTCTTTCCCAGCAGAGTGCCTACACAGCCCTAGGCTTCTTTTTCTCTGGATTGTGGAAACACTACTCTCCTTTTCAGCTCTCCTTGGACCTCCTAGAGGGGAAAGCTAGTGCTTGGGTTTGAAGTGGATTCAGGGGAGGAGTAGGGTGGTGTGGGCACAGATGATACATGCACCAGTTTCATTAAGTGACACAATGTAAATTGCCATAATATCAAATGATATTCCTCTGCAAATCCTAGCTGGCCAGGGGGTGGTTCACAGCTTAAGAAATGGCTTCATTTATCTCTGGACTTTCTATTTTGTTCCATTGATCTATGTTTCTGTCTTTGTGCCAGTACCATACTGTCTTGATGACTGTAGCTGTATAGTAGAGCCTGAAGTCAGGCAGGTTGATTCCTCCAGTTCCGTTCTTCTTTCTCAAGATAGCTTTGGCTATTCGAGGTTTTTTGTATTTCCATACAAATTGAGAAATTATTTGTTCTAGCTCTGTGAAGAATACTGTTGGTAGCTTGATGGGGATTGCATTGAATCTATAAATTGCTTTGGGTAGTATACTCATTTTCACTATATTGATTCTACCAATCCACGAATATGGTATATTCCTCCATCTATTAGTGTCCTCTTTAATTTCTTTCAGCAGTGTTTTATAGTTTTCTAAATATAGGTCTTTGGATTCTTTAGGAAGATATATTCCTAGGTATTTTATTGTTTTCATTGCAATGGTGAATGGAATTGTTTCCTTAATTTCTCTTTCTATTTTCTCGTTATTAGTGTACAGGAATGCAAGGGATTTCTGTGTGTTAATTTTATATCCTGCAACTTTACTGTATTCATTGATTAGTTCTAGTAATTTTTAGGAATTAAAAATTCCTAAAACCCTGGAATCTTTAGGGTTTTCTACGTAGAGGATCATGTCATCTGCAAACAGTGAGAGTTTTACTTCTTCTTTTCCAATTTGGATTCCTTTTATTTCTTTTTCTGCTCTGATTGCTGTGGCCAAAACTTCCAGAACAATGTTGAATAATAATGGTGAAAGTGGGCATCCTTGTCTTGTTCCTGACTTTAGAGGAAATGCTTTCAGTTTTTCACCATTGAGGATAATGTTTGCTGTGGGTTTGTCGTATATAGCTTTTATTATGTTGAGGTATGTTCCTTCTATTCCTGCTTTCTGGAGAGTTTTTATCATAAATGGATGTTGAACTTTGTCAAAGGCTAAATCCACGCACATATGGTCACCTAATCTTTGACAAAGGCGGCAAGAATATACAATGGAGTAAAGACAATCTTTTTAACAAGTGGTGCTGGGAAAACTGGTTGAACACTTGTAAAAGAATGAAACTAGAACACTGTCTAACACCATACACAAAAATAAACTCAAAATGGATTAAAGAGCTAAATATAAGACCAGAAACCATAAAATTCCTAGAGGATAACATAGGCAAAACACTCTCTGACTTACATCACAGCAGGATCCTCTATGACCCACCTCCCAGAATATCGGAAATAAAATCAAAAATGAACAAATGGGACCTAATCAAACTTAAAAGCTTCTACACAACAAAGGAAACTATAGGCAAGCTGAAAAGACAGCCTTCAGAATGGGAGAAAATAATAGCAAATGAAGCAACAGACAAACAACTAATCTCAAAAATATACAAGCAACTTCTACAGCTCAATTCCAGAAAAATAAACGACCCAATCAAAAAATGGGCCAAAGAACTTAATAGACATTTCTCCAAAGAAGACATACAGATGGCTAACAAACACATGAAAAGATGCTCAACATCGCTCATTATCAGAGAAATGCAAATCAAAACCACTATGAGATACCATTACACGCCAGTCAGAATGGCTGCGATCCAAAAATCCACAAGCAGTAAATGCTGGAGAGGGTGCGGAGAGAAGGGAACCCTCTTACACTGTTGGTGGGAATGCAAACTAGTACAGCCACTGTGGAGAACAGTATGGAGATTCCTTAAAAAACTGGGAATAGAACTGCCTTATGACCCAGCAATCCCACTGCTGGGCATACACACTGAGAAAACCAGAATTGAAAGAGGCACGTGTACCCCAATGTTCATAGCAGCACTGTTTACAATAGTCAGGACGTGGAAGCAACCTAGATGTCCATCCACAGATGAATGGATAAGCAAGCTGTGGTACATATACACAATGGAGTATTACTCAGCCATTAAAAAGAATACATTTGAATCAGTTCTAATGAGGTGGATGGAACTGGAGCCTATTATACAGAGTGAAGTAAGCCAGAAAGAAAAACACAAATACAGTATACTAACGCATATATATGGAATTTAGAAAGATGGTAACAATCACTCTGCTTATGAGACAGCAAAAGAGACACTGATGTATAGAACAGACTTTTGGACTCTGGGACTGGGAGAGGGTGGGACGATTGGGGAGAATAGCATTGAAATATGTATAATATCATATCTGAAACGAGTCAGTCCAGGTGCGATGCCCTATAACAGATGCCTGGGACTGGAGCACTGGGATGACCTGGAGGGATGGTGTGGGAGGGGGGAGGGAGGAGGGTTCAGGATGGGGAGCACGTGTATTCTGGTGGCGGATCCATCTCGATGTATAGTAAAAGTAATACAATATTGTAAAGTTAAGAAAAATTAAAAAATAATAATAATAAAAAAATAATAAAAATAAAAAATAAAAAAATAAAATAGCTTCCCCATGGGGAAAAAAAAAAAAAAAAGAAATGGCTTCATAACTTATTCAGAGTGTGGCAAGTCCTTCAGGATTCTGAGGTCAGTTTTTTCAAGCTACTCAATGACATGGGAAAGGAAGGGGAATGTTTTAATGTGAAATAAATGTAAAAGAGATCTAAATCACATCATAATCACATTACATAGTGTTGCAAAGAAGCCTACAATAAGAAAGAGTGTTTTAGGTATTTGAGGAACTTTGGATATATGAGAACAAAGAGGAATTTGTCTGTATCTGCTAGGTTATCTGATTTTTGGGTATATAATTGTTCATCAAAGTCTCTAACAATCCTTTGTTCTTGTATATTATAATTTGTAATATCTTCTCCTTCATTTAGAATTTTATTTCAGTCCTTTCTTTTTCTTGATGAGTCTAGCTGAAGATTCGTTTATATTTTTAAAAAACGGAGCTTATTAGTTTTATTGATTTTGTTATTTTTTTTTCCTTTTAGTTTCTATTTCATTTATTTCCATTCTGTTCTTTGTCTTCCTTATATCAATTTTGGGCTTGGTATGTTCTTCTTTTTCTGGTTCCTTATTAGGTTGCTTATCTGAGAGCATTATTTTTCCTTAATGTACATATTTATTGTTATAAACTTTCCTCTGAGAACTTCTTTTGCTCCATCCGTTAAGTTTTGGTGGTATTCGTTTTCTCTCTCTCTCTCTCTCTCTCTTTTTTTTTTTCTTGGTGCCTAATATCTATTGTTTAGCTGCTGTTCTATAAAACGCATCATAGTGTCATGCCAAAAGGTGCAAGTTTCTTTTATCTGACTTTCAGGGAGCTAGTAGAAAATTAATGTTAAGACATGCTGGAGCAAAACAGGAGCAAAAAGCACTGAAGCTTGTAGAGGTCACTTCCACCTAGTAAAGTCCCCACATGTAAAATTGCCACCCAGAAATAGAGAGAGCCATGTTGTGCTCTACTTGGGCATCCTGAAATAATCCCAGAGCTGCGTGTTACAGAGATTTCCTTCAGTCTCTTGTGTTTGTAATTCAAATGTACAGAATGTAACTAGTTCCTCAGGCAGTATCCAAGCAGCTTTCCTCATGTCACAAAAATTTGCAGAAGTTTGAGACTTAGTAGTGGATCCCCAGTGGGGGCAGTGATGTCAGAGCCCACAGCAGGAGCCTGGGGGAGAGGCTTACAAGCCTCCACTCTCATCCTTGCTCACACACCACACACCTTGTTTAGAACAGGTTACTCTAAATCAGGAGGACATTCCATGCATGGTTAGATCACACAATGACCCATTCACTGTCTGTTGAGCGCTGACAGTGTGGTCACCACTTTTCAGGGTGCAGTGATGTAACAGGGACTGAGACACCATGCTTCCTGTCATTGTGGCATTAATACTCGAGCAACATCTGAAGTAATACCTCATTTATAAAGAGGTAGAAACCTGGTTTTGGTAAATTTGATTGCCAGAAAAAGAGATAGTACAATTTACACTTTACTGTCCTTGTATTTTCTGTATTTGTGTTTTTGCATCAATTTGTCCTCCTAGGACTTCAACTCAGAACAGTTATGTAGTAGTCTAAGAAAACAGTAGTATTGTAAGAAACCAGCAGTAGTCTACAAGTTGGCTCCAATCCTTTTTTTTTTTTTTTTTTTTTTTGGATGAAGTAGCATAATCCACTAAATCCCTCAAGTTTTGGTACTGCTCTGTCATCTGGGAGTGCTCTAGGAACTGTGAATTAGAAAAAAGTTGACAAATAAATTAGAAATAAATCCCAGTGAGGTTTTTTGGATGTCTGGGTCACATGTGTTGCCAATTCTGTTCTGAGATATTCCATTGACTATCAATTCTGAGACACCATGTCTTATGTCGACCTGACTTTTGTAAAGCAGGGGAAAGTGAAAGAGAATTCGCTCAGTCGTGTCTGACTCTTTGCGACCCCATGGACTGTAGCCTACCAGGCTCCTCTGTCCATGGGATTTTCCAGGCAACAGTACTGGAGTGGATTGCCATTTCCTTTTCCAGGGGATCTTCCCAACCCAGGGATTGAACCTGGGTCTCCCTCATTGTAGACAGACGCTTTACCGTTTGAGCCAACAGGGAAGTACCCTTGTAAAGCAGGGGCGTGCTGGTCAAAAATGTGGTCACAAGATTCCACTGTAGAATCATGATATCTCCCTAAGAGGAATATTAACCTTGGTTTCCATCACTAATTGAGAGGATAGAATAGAAAGTTTAAATGCGAGCTCCAACATTTACTAGAAGTATGCCCCTGAGAACTTAAGCAAGTTATTATCAGATCAGATCAGTCGCTCAGTCGTGTCCGACTCTTTGCGACCCCATGAACCGCAGCACGCCGGGCCTCCCTGTCCATCACCAGCACCCGGAGGTCACCCAGGCTCACACCCATCAAGTCAGTGATGCCATACAGCCATCTCATCCTCTGTCGTCCCCTTCTCCTCCTGCCCTCAATCCCTCCCAGCATCAGAGTCTTCTCCAATGAGTCAACTCTTCACATGAGGTGGCCAAAATATTGGAGTTTCAGCTTTAGCATCATTTCTTCTAAAGAAATTCCAGGATTGATCTCCTTCAGAATGGACTGGTTGGATCTTCTTGCAGTCCAAGGGACTCTCAAGAGTCTTCTCCAACACCACAGTTCAAAAGCATCAATTCTTCGGCGCTCAGCCTTCTTCACAGTCCAGCTCTCACATCCATACATGACCACAGGAAAGACCATAGCCTTGACTAGGCGAACCTTTGTTGGTAAAGTAATGTCTCCGCTTTTAAATATGCTATCTAGGTTGGTCATAACTTTCCTTCCAAGGAGTAAGCGTCTTTTAAATTCATGGCTGCAGTCACCATCTGCAGTGATTTTGGAGCCCAGAAAAACAAAGTCTGACACTGTTTCCACTGTTTCCCCATCTATTTCCCATGTAGTGATGGGACCAGATGCCATGATCTTGCTTTAGTTCATTATCAAGAAATGAGGCTAATAATATTTACTTTGTAATGCTGCAACGGTTAAATGATAAAGTCCGTGGTAGAGGGTTCCTGTACACTGCGGGCTTCCCTTGTGGCTTAGCTGGTAAATAACCTGCCTGCAATGCGGGAGACCTGGATTCAGTCCCTAGGTTGGAAAGATCCTCTGGAGAAGGGAAAGGCTACCCCCTTCAGTATTCTGGTTTGCTTTAAACTTGTACCTGGGCGTCCCCTCACATGCTGATTCTGGACTTGGTCATGTGATAAGCCTTGACCAGTGGAGTGTTAACAAGAGTGATGCAAGTGAAAGCCTGGTAAGTCCTTGCACATTGGGCTCTGTTTTCTTGGAATCCATTTGCCATGCAGTGAAGAAGCATAAGCAGCCATGTGTAGAAGCCCACTTGGAGGAGAATGGAGGCCTTAAGCCAACTCCCAACTGGGCTCCCAGCCTGCAGCCAGTACTGATTTCCATCCATCTGTATGAGACCATTTTAGATCTTCTAGACATCCAACTCAAAGCCAGCAACATTCTTGAACCTTGTGGTCAACCTCCAGAGCTGTAAGAAGGAATAAGAAATTGTGAGAAGCCATTAAATTTGGGGTGATGTGTTATGCAACAGTCAATAGCTAAAACAGAGCCAAGTGGAGTCCTGCCACCACAGGTGGCATTGATTTTGTGTCTGGTGGAAGAGTGGGGAAGTTTGGAGGAATGATGAAGAGACTGTTTGGTGCAGGCTGAAATGCAGTGGAGGCTATCCTACTGGAAGCTGCAGGAAAGAGAACTTGAGTTATATAGCTGCAGAACAGTTACCAGAACTATGCCGGTGGAAATACAGGAACTAGAAGAGGAGCCTCATGAACCTTCGGTCAGGCTAAGGAGATTCCTGGACAGAATGTTGAAAGTGTCATCTGCCTCTTTTTAGACACCTGTGATAAAGTCCAAGAGGAGCTTCTTGAGCTAAAGAAGGAAATGTTTAGATTTCAAGCAAATTTAGAAGAACTAAAAAGGCACTAGACCTTGTGGGTTTGACAATACAATTGCTTTCATCTCTCCAAGGAAAATTTCTCAAAGTGAAAAGTGGCCTTGGTTTGAAGATGAAATCCAGAGTGCTGTTAGTAAAACATGACCTCAGGGTCAATGTCTCTGTTAAAACATGAGCAAGATTTAAAGAGTAACTCAGTGATCCTCTCAGCTAAGCATGAAAACTTCTGAGAATCTTAAAGGTACCATGTAAAGCAGAACTACCAGATCATCCAGGGGAATTGGGAAAAATGTTATTGTTATTAAGTCTTTAAATATATAGGTGGCTTCTTATGCAGCAATAGATAAGCCAAACAGGTCACTAATGGTTTTTAGATGCACTTGTATAATGGTAAGATAAAATATTTTTGACTTCATGTTTGACTTTTGCCATATAGTCAGAAAAGGGCTACTTTTGCAAAAATATTCAAAAATTTGATTTTTACTCATGTGCTCTTTATTTTGGTCAACATCTTTATTTTCTCTTCTGAAATTGTTAACTGGTCAAGTTGTATATAAGTGCTTCCCTTGTAAGCTTAGTTGGTAAAGAATCTGCCTACAATGCAGAAGACCTGGGTTTGATCCCTGGGTCAGGAAGATATCCTGGAGAAGGAAATGGCAACCCACTTCAGTATTCTTGCTTGGAGAATCTCATGGACAGAGTAGCCCGGCAGACTATAGTCCATGGGGTTACAAGAGTTGGACACGACTTAGTGATTAAACCACCACTTTCACAAGCTATGTATATTCTCATTTATTATTGGCTTGACATATTTCAAGCAGTTCTATGATATTGATTTCACCAACTTCATGGAATCCTGCACCTTTTGCAATATTTACAATTTCTTTTCACTTTTACTGTCCTTGAATTTATTATCTGCTATAATGTTGGTAGGATTGATACTAATATCTTGAAAGAATGGGTCTTCAGTTAGACATCAATTGTATAAGTAGTCAGTTTATTAATGAATAATTTTTCTTTAAGAAGTTTTGCTTCTTTTAAACAACCCAGACATTGGATTCTCATATAATGACAGGTACACTGGTACCACTCAATTTATAACTGAACAGAGCCTAGGACCAGACAGGGTTTAATATTCTGGTAGAAGCTGAGTTGAAGTATGTGTTTCAGGCTCACGGTCTAAGAGGAGCTTCTGGTTTTTCACCCTGAATCTAAATCTTGGTGCAACCCACTCAGATGTAACTTTGGTGGGGGGTGCAGAGAACTAGAGAGAAGTTGGGCCCACTTAGCATGTCACTGTAAAGTGTGGAAGAGGTGGAGAAAAGAAATGAATGCTCTGTGAAGAGAGCTACTGCACAGTATGCAGAAGGAGGCTGACAAGAAAGCTCTCCCCATCTGTATAATCCTCCAAGACACCATGAGCCTGCTTCTGGCAAGTGTGACCTGAGGCATGTCCTGGGTGCTGGGCAATAAAATCAGTATATCTTCATCTCTTGTGGGAAGATAGAGGAAGGAGTGGGTAAAGAAGTAGTAAAGCAGGAAAAGAGGAGTAAAGAATCTTCTGTCTCTACAGTGTCTGTCATACTGGAGAGAATCCATCCATTAGGTGATGGGAGGCTGGTTGGTCAGAAAGTAGCAAAAAGAGGTAGGTTTTATAGTCAGAGGGCTGAACCCTCTCTATTTCCCTCTCACGTTTCCCCTTTGGGGAGGAGATAAGAGAGCTGAGCAAAGGAAGCCACACTTCTGGGCAGCATTGCTTTAGCAACTGTGATAGAAACTGGTTATAGGAATGAGCTCTCCTCCAAGTTGAAGTTCAGAAGTTATTGCTAAAAAAAGCTGTAAGAGTTTTTAAAATCCCATTTTCCCCAAAGTCTGTTACTAGAAATAGGAGGGAATTGACTCCAGAAAAGGATTGAAGTGGAATGAGAAGGTCTGGAGTGAAGATCTAGAGATTTGTGTCAGATTAAGCTGAGATTGAGAAGAGGAGAGAAATCCAAAGGAACATATTGTGTGTCAAGTGGATTTCTTTAAGAGTTATTCCAGAAGAGTCATCTGCTTCTATTGCTGAGTGTTAAGCTTAGGTATTTCCATAAAGCACTCTTTTTTGTAAATAAAGTAGAACATGTATAGCTATATTATATTATAGTTATAATCTACTCCCAGAGCCCACATTTTTTTAGTTTGAACACACATATTTAATACATTAGAAGATGACATTTAAACTGAATAAACTGTTTCAGTGTTGGATAAACTTTCAGCTGAGGTTGCACATTTATAGATACAGAACATATGTATTTGTCCATTCATTTAACAATTATTCAGTGCCTGCTCACTGTTTGTCATTACATATAGTGTTCATATTATTAATGAAAATTTAGAAAGCTTATTTTTAAAGGCTGTAATGTGTAAAGAAGTGTCACTGGCAGTAAGTCATAGAATTTTTAAAATGGAAAAAAGTCAGTAATGGAAAATTTTGGGAAAAACAGATATTCTTCTGCAATGTACTTTATCTTAGAGGTAGAAGTTGCTGAAATACTGACCACACTATGCCTTTGCAATGAGAGCACAGATAGAAAGGTTAATACGTGCCGAAGGCAACTGGAAAAAAAATCAGGAAAAAAAAAAAAAAAACATTCTAACTATGATGCCTTTGGGGTTTTGCTATAAATGAACCTGTTGGACTTTTTCCTAATGACAGAAAAGGGGCTGCAATCTAGTATTATTTATATTTACTAACCCCTTTTATTCCAATGCTTTAACAGTAAACATAAGAATCTCCGAACTGCTTCCAAATTTTCTATTCATTTCTCAACAGTCATCACAGTGTCCCATCAAGCCAAAAATCCTGTGAGATCCTTCCTCCGGAATAAGTGCCTGTTTCTCAGAAAGCTTTCCAACAGGATTTTAACTCTTCTATGCAGCTGGCAAAAACATTGAACCAGCAAATTGAAAACACATAGTGGCATGAATGCTTGGGTCTTAATGAAATTTCCCATGTGTGCTATTCAGTCAGCTTCATACATTCTCAGGAAAGGTACTGAAAAGCTGAGGACTCAGACAAGTGCTCGGAGGTGTGAATTGGTCCAGGATACACAGTGTGTGAATTCACAGTCTAGAGAGTGGACCCAGCTGTGGGTCTTCTCTTTAGCAGGAGGGCTCTTCCTTTTAAGAACTGTGTCCCATTCAGCTGCCATGTGTCCCATTCAGCCTGTTAGCTCCCCGGGAGACTTCACTTTCTGTGGGAAAGAATCACTCATTGATAATATCTCATGGAAAGTCAAAGCAGCATTAGAATAATCACACAGATACCCTCTCTCTACTTCTCAACTGTGGCTTATTTCCATTTGCTTCCAAGGACACTGATGTGAAAGGGAACAATGTGGTATTGATGTCAGTGAAACCCACCTTGCTCTTAGTCTGAGGGTTGGTTATGCTCTGAAATATAAAGGGGAACTTGGTTCCTTAGAGATTCATCTGAGCCCCACCATGCTAAATCTTAACCATGGTCAGTTCCATGGACTTTATTTAAGTGAAGGTGTTTCAGAGGACATTGAAAAATATTCTTAAGCCATTCTTCCCCAGGTAAAGGCTGTGTCTTCCAAGGCAAGCCTTTTTCTTGCCAACCTGTTGATGGCACCAATTTGACTTTTGGTGGATATTCCCCCCAAAAGGAGGGTGCTCTGTTTTATCCACTTCTGTATCCCCAGAGCCTAGAAGAGTGCCTGACACATGGCAGTTGAAAGGGAAATGTTGCAAGGTAGTTGTTGAAATGTACATGAAATTTACAACAGTGTCAAGATGCTCAATCTATGCCTAACCTCTTCCATTTGGCATCTAGAAACTTACAGGAAAGGATGGTGGGGATTTAGTTTGATAGACTTAAAATTGCAACAGGAATTCTTAGACCCTCACCTCAGCTTCTGGAAAAATCAACTAGTTCCCTGCTTCTGTTTTGCCAACTGTGTAAAGAGGCCTGGTCAAGTCTTCACCATGACAGAGTGAGGAAAAAATGTGAGCAGTGTTTAACACCTAACAGAGTGATGCCTTCCTGCGAGGTGCTTGTCAACTCCACCTTAGCTCCTTCTTTTTCTGAAAGGCAGACATGGAAAACTATAGAGTGAGACGTCTATCAAGAGTCCATGCCTCTTTTTTCTATCTTCTCCTGATCGAATTGTTGTGGATTCAGCACCGGAATGGTTGTTTAGGCTAAATATTGGCCCCCAGATTGGATGGATTGAAGCTATTATAGACAATGCCTACATGTCCTAAACCTGCCTTCTGAAAATGTACTCTGTATGAACAGGCAAGGGAAGGACAATGTATGTGGCATGTCAGCAATCCCATAACTTCCCTGTTGTAGAACAAGATTCCCACAGAGTTTGAACACAGAATTATATTTAAGGAAGGCGCTGTTTGGGAGCCAAGGGACCCCAGGCAGGGATTCCTAACCCCAAGCCCCATTCCCACCACCCCTAACTGCCTGAAGTTATGTGACCCGGGCAAGGCGTTTAACCCTTGGGACTCAGCTTCTTTGTCTGTGAAATAATACTGGCTTCTTGCCTCCCAAGGGGACAGAAGGAAGACTGATTTAATATTTACTTAGCACATTGAGAACCTCCAAGAAAGGCACCATACAACTGGGAAATTTGATATAATAGGAAGAATGTCTTTTAAGTTATTGGTCTCTGCTCAGCCTTTCCACATGTCTCCGGTCAGGCCTGTTCCACATGTACAATATTAAAATGACAGGTGAATGGGTTTGATTGGATAGTGTGCTATTCAGGCATTGTTAGAAAAACAGATGAATATTATATGCATATATATATTATATATACATATATAATATCACCAATATGATATGTATATATAATATATCAGGACATATCTATATTTATATATACTTAAGATATAGGTGTATATTTTTTCATTATGCTTCACTTCATTGCACTTAAAGATATGTTACTGACAAACTGAAGTTTTGTGGCAACCTGGTGTTGAACAAGTCGGTTGGTACCATTTTCTCACCACTATTTACTCACTTTGTGTTTCTGAACTTATCTTACTAAGGTAAGCCTCACTAACCCCAAAGCTGAGGGCTTACTCTGTCAGTAGTTGGGACCTATACCAAAGCCTTATTATGGTCCCAGGAGCTGCCTGGCTCAGATCTTGAACTCTTTATTGCAAACTTCAGATTTAAATTGAAGAAAGTAGGGAAACCACTAGACCATTCAGGTATGACCTAATTCAAATGCCTTATGATTATACAGTGGGAGTGACAAACAGATTAAAGGGATTAGATCTGATAGACAGAGTGCCTGAAGAACTATGGATGGAGGTTCATAACACTGTACAGGAGGCAGCAGTCAAAACCATCCCCAAGAAAAAGAAATGCCAAAAGAAATAATGGTTGTCTGAGGAGGCTTACAAATAGCCAAGAAAATAAGAGAAGCAAAAGGAAAAAGAGAAAAGGAAAGATATATCCATCTGAAAGCAGAATTTCAAAGAATACCAAGTACAAATAAGAAAGCCTTCCTAAGTGATTAATGCAAAGAAATAGAGGAAAACAATAGAAAAGGAAAGCCTAGAGATCTCGTCAAGAAAATTAGAGATACCAGGAGAACATTTCATGCAAAGATGGGCATGAATCTAACAGAAGCAGAAGATATTAAGAAGAGGGGCAAGACTACATAGAAGAACTATACAAAAAAGTTCTTCATGATCCAGATAACCATGATGGTGTTATCACTGACCTAGAGCAAGACATCCTGGAATGTGAAGTCAAGTGAGCCTTAGGAAGCATCACTATAAACAATGCTAGTGGAAGTGATTGAATTCCTATTGAGCTACTTCAAAGCCTATAAGATGATGCTATGAAACTGCTGCACTCAAAATGCCAGCAAATTTGGAAAACTCAGCAGTGGCCACAGGACTGGAAAAAGTCTGTTTTCATTTCAATAACAAAGAAAGGCAATGCCAAAGAATGCTCAAACTAGCACACAATTGCACTCATTTCACTTGTTAACAAAGCAATGCTCAAAATTCTCCAAGCCAGACTTCAACAATACGTGAACGGTGAACTTCCAGATGTTCAAGCTGGATTTAGAAAAGGCAGAGGAACCAGAGATCAAATTGCCAACATCTGTTGGATCATAGAAAGAACAAGAGAATTCCAGAAAAATATCTACTTCTGCTTCATTGACTCCACTAAAGCATTTGATTTTGTGGATCACAATAAACTGTGGAAAATTCTTAAAGAGATGGGAATAGCAGACCACCTAACCTGTCTCCTGAGAAATCTGTATGTGGACAAGATGTAGTAGTTTGAACCAGACATGGAACAATGGACCAGTTCCAAATTGGGAAAGGAGTATATCAAGGCTGTATACTGTCACCCTGCTTAATGAGCTTATATGCAGAGCACACCATGCGAAATGATGAGCTGGATGAAGCACAAGCTGGAAGCAAGATTGCCAGGGGAAATATCAATAACCTCAGATATGCAGATGACACCACCCTTATGGTAGAAGGAGAAGAGGAACTAAATAGCCTTTTGGTGAAAGTGAAAGAGAGTGAAAAAGCTGAAAAGGCTTAAAACTCAACATTCAAAAACGAAGATCGTGGCATCCAGTCTCATCACTTCATGGCAAATAGATGGGGAAACAATAGAAACAGTGAGAGACTTTACTTTTGGGGGCTCCAAAATCACTGCAGATGGTGACTGCAGCCATGAAATTAAAAGATGCTTGCTCCTTGGAAGAAAAGCTATGACCAACCTAGACAGCATATTAAAACCCAGATACATTACTTGGCTTACAAAGGTCCATCTGGTACTCATGTATGGATGTGAGAGTTGAACCACCAAGAAGGCTAAGAACCAAAGAATTGATGCTTTTGAACTGTGATGTTGCAGAAGACCCTTGAGAGGCCCTTGGATTGCAAAGACATCAAACCAGTCAATCCTAAAGGAAATCAGTCCTGAATATTCATTGGAAGAATGATCCTGAAATTCCAAGACTTTGGCCACTTGATGTGAAGAAGTGACTCATTTGAAAAGACCCTGATGCTGGGAAGGATTGAAAGCAGGAGGAAAAGGGGATGACAGAGGAAGAGATGTTTGGATGGCATCACTGACACAATGGACATGAGTTTGAGCAATCTCTGGGTGTTGGTGATGAACAAGGAAGCCTGGCGTGCTGCAGTCCATGAAGTTGCAAAGAGTCAGTCACAACCAAGTGACTGAAATGACTGAAGTGACTACACTGAATCTCTTTCATCTTGGAGGAAGCAGAGACTTGTCCTCGGTGGAGTAGGTACACTGAAGGTGTAGATCTGCCTTTCCTGCCCCACAGTGCTTCTTCCAGGAACTCTGTCCACAGAACCCGCAGAACCCATTTTCCAGTATCATGGTACTTCCTGTAGCATTGCTTATGATTCGTGATTTTCATAGCATCTCTTCTTTGATGGCAAAGGGAATACAGCAATGTGCCCTTGGTCGTGGAATTGACTGATTTTTACCGAGGATGCCTTCACCTAGAAGGTCAGATCAGATCAGATCAGTCGCTCAGTCGTGTCCAACTCTTTGTGACCCCATGAACCACAGCACGCCAGGCCTCCCTATCCATCACTAGCTCTCGGAGGTCACTCAGACTCACATTCATCGAGTCAGTGATGCCATCTAGCCATCTCATCCTCTGTCGTCCCCTTCTCCTCTTGCCCCCAATCCCTCCCAGCATCAGAGTTTTCTCCAATGAGTCAACTCTTCGCATGAGGTGGCCAAAATACTGGAGTTTCAGCTTTAGCATCGTTCCTTCCAAAGAAATCCCAGGGTTGATCTCCTTCAGAATGGACTGGTTGGATCTCCTTGTACTCCAAGGGACTCTCAAGTGTCTTCTCCAACACCACAGCTCAAAAGCATCAATTCTTCGGTGCTCAGCCTTCTTCACAGTCCAACTCTCACATCCATACATGACCACAGGAAAGACCATAGCCTTGACTAGGTGAACCTTTGTCGGTAAAGTGATGTCTCTGCTTTTGAATATGCTATCTAGGTTGGTCATAACTTTCCTTCCAAGAAGTAAGCGAAACAACTGGGCAAATTTTGAAAGCTTACTCAGACAGTGTGACAGCTAATGAAGACTCAAGTGTGTCAGATGGGATTCAACATCCTGAAAGGGTGGGCTGCAGTCTTCAAGGGTATTGTACATGTTGCGAAGGATATAGTGTATATTTGAAGCATAATGGTGCTATCTTCACCCCACAGCCAGAACATATGGGTTTTGTAATCAAGGGGTTGAAGCGGCTTGTTTCACTACTGAACCCACAACCCAGTTGTAAAATGTTTGCTTCCCATCCTGGCTTCCTTGAGCCCTGGTTCTTTGGAGATCTTGGTCCCCAAAGGGGAGCTGCTCACCAGGGGATGCTGACATATGTCCAGGGCTCCAGGTGAACAAACCCAATCGGGGAGGCACTTTGTCAGACCTTCAAGAGAAGCAAAAACATGACTGATGTGTCTGTGGAGAATCCAGGAGGACAACCCTCACAGTCCCCTGCATCCAGAAAATGGATTCTAGGTAATACTGGAAGAGTTTTGATTCTGTCCAGTTTATACAACAAGAGAGACATCAGCTGTACATGCTGATTTTTACTTATTTGTTCATCTAAATGGAAAGAATAATCAGTGTCTTCTGGTCTGTAGAAACAGAAAAACTTTTTCCAGCCCTTTGAAGCACTAGATAAAATTAAAAAACAAACAAACAAACTTCTTTATTCTCCTGTCTGCATACGTTACAGCACTAACTTAAAATAAACTTAACAACTTAAAATAGAGCAGGGCTGCTGGTGAAAACAAAATTAATGTTAGTTAATTCCCTCATTTCACCATCACTGGTGATTCTGTGAAGGTTATTATCATTTACAAACTCAGCTTCTTTTTAATATTCACTTATTTACTTGGCTGCACCAGCTTTTAGTTGTAACACGTGGGATCTGGTTCCTGGATCAGGGATTGAACCTGGGTTCCCTGAATTTGGAGCATGGATTCTTAGCCACAGACCACCAGGGAAGTCCCTTCTACTTGTTTCTTGACAAAGGAACCATCGGGACTTGATAAAGGATACCATCGGTACTACTGTCCACCTGTGCTTTTAAAACATTACTTGTTTTGTCCATATTTTAATGCTGTAGTTAAGAACATGAACTCTGAAATCTGATGCTGGTGTTTGAATCCTGGCTCAGTTCCTTTCTGGCTATGTGATCCTGGGTAAGTCAATTAACCTCTCTGTACCTAAGTCCCCTGTCTCTAAACTAAGGATGATAGCAGTGCCCATTTTGAGTGTTTGGAGCATTCATTACGATAGCATAGGCAATCTGTTACAATAGTGCTTGGCACATAGTAAGTGGTGAATAAATGTTAGCAGTTGTTATTGTTAATATTATAATCTGCCAACGCTTGCTCTAAGTTAGCATGCCAGAAATATAAACCATTTTATATCCCCTCTTTCTCTACAAACCTGCAGAACACCTGCTAAATGACTATTATGGATTGATTCTGTCCCTTGTTCACATCCCCATCTCTCTGCCCTGAATTCTTCTGTTCAAGTTTTAACCCCCAATGAGACTGTATTTGGAGATAGCACCGTTATGGAAGTGATTAAGGTTAAGTGAGGTCACAAGAGTGCGGTCTAATCTGATAGAGCTGTTGTCCTTAGAAGGACAGACATTTCTGTCTCTCTACATGTACAAAGAAGACAGGCCATGTGGGGACACAGAGGAAAGATGGCCGTTTACTAGCCTGGAACCAATCGCATTGACACCTTGATCTTGGACTTCCAGCCTCCAGCACAGTGGGAAATAAATGTCTGTTGTTTAAGCCCCTCAAGCTGTGGTAATTTGCCATGGCATCCTGAACAGACTAAGACGTTATGAAACGTTTTAACTCGTATATTGAAGGAGAGACAAATGGGCAGTCCTAACGTAGAATGCCATCCTCAAGTGCCATCCTCCAACACCAATTCTCCTTGTGGGCAAAGCTTAACTCTACTGTCTCCCATGGTGGTGGTGGGGTTGTCAGGAAGAGTCATATACCATGAGGACTACTGTCCACTTGCTTCCCTCAACTGTTTTCTACAGAATTAATAGAGGCTCCAGGCTGACTTCCAGCTATGTAGAGGTTAGTTATTGCCCGTGAGGATCTCTTACTCTCACTTCTTTCCTCTTCCAACACAGATGATCTTTTAGGAATAAGAATCCGGTTCATTGAGTCACCACTTTCCTGGTGGCTCAGATGGTCAAGAATCTGCCTGCAATGTGTGAGATCTGAGTTCGATCGCTGTGTTGGGAAGATTCCCTGGAGTATGGCATGGTGACCCACTCCAGTATGCTTGCCTGGAAAATCCCATGCACAGAGGTGCCTGGGAGTCTACAGTCCCTGGGGTTGCAAATAGTAGGACATGACTGAGCGATTAAGCACACATATGCCCATTGAGTCAATGGTTGGATTCTGGATTGGGGTGACCTTATGGATATTTAGCTTCATTCCCTCAGAAGCTGGGCCACACTGGCTGGAGTCCTGGCCATTACACTTCAAGGCACGCCCAAAGTCTTCCCAGGGTCTTCTGGTTCCCTGAGACCATGCTGCTAATGGCCTCTTCCTCCTGAGTCCCTGCCTCACTCCAGCTGGATTTCTGCCCTGTCACAAGAAGCATGCATGAATTTAATTGTCCTAACTGAAGACTTGAGGATCACAGGAACTTTTGGTTGTAACAGGATGTGAGGCCTTGGAATTTTCTCTCTTCCCCCTTCCCCACTTTTCTCCTTACCTTTCCTTTTGAATCCGCTAAGAACTCTTCCTTTCAGTCAGAGAAGACATTGGCTGAGTTCAACGACAAACTTGCAGAAAGCCTGGTTAATAAGATGCTTGCAGAACAAAGAGCCTTCCATTTTACAGCAGTTTTGCTTATCAACTTATTGTAAATATATTGTACATATGTACAATGATATGTATATTCATGCTATTTCATATATTTGATGTTTTGACTATATAAATATTTATACTTATAAATAATCTTTTTTTTTCTTTCTACAGGAAGAATTATTAAGGCAATTTGGAGATAAAAGGATCTGCCTAATTTAGAAATAAAGATTTAACTGTGGAGTTTAGGTCTCTTCAGAGTCACTCATTTACTTGTGAAAAGCTCTTTGGAACTTCTGAATCTTTCTCAGGTGTAGGGTGTTCAGAATCTGAACATAGGAATGAGGTTAATCATGGGACCATGTAGCTGTAGGAAAAACTAAGCAATGTGGTTTTGGCTTTTCAGGTGTTGAAGGCTTTCCTAAGAGCATCCTTAATACATAAGAGATGGAAAGGGAGAGAGAGATTCAGAAAAGTCTATTAGATCACACAGAAATTCCAAGGTAAACTCTGCGACGGTCAAGTTAGATTTCTGTGCCATTTGAGTGTAAATAAACTACTCAGATAACGCAAAAATATACTCTGAGTAATCATGGCAATTGAGGGCTATCATTCTAAGAAGGCCATGACTGGAGCGTGTTTTGTGCCTGCAAAGCTTCCGCCTGGTAGGTGCGCAGGGCGACAGAAGAGGGCGGGGTCGCCTCTCCCCACACTGAGTTTTCAGCAGCGGAACTCCGCGCTGACACAAACACCGAGTTCAGCCCGGGGGCTCCCGGTCCAGTGCCAACTGCGCTGTTTTCCCAGCACCGCGCGCTCCTGCACGGCTTCCTGCCTCCGCCCCTCCCGCTGCCACCCTCGCAACAGCCACCGAGGGGCAGGAGGCGGCGGTGGCCGGCCCTCCCCGTGCCCTTCTAAAAGCCGCCCAAGCGAGGCCCCGCAGAGAGATCCCGGCGGAGGAGGGAGCAGCAAGCTGAGCTTCCGCAGCGGTGAGCATAGCCCATCGCCCTGGGCTGCGCCTCCCACTGGTGGGGCCAGGCACTTCGGGTTCCCCGGTGCTCTCCCTGCCGCCGCCGGGCTCCACCACTCCCCTATCCCGGCCATGCGCCCCGGATAGTGCGTCTGGGGCAAGTCGCCCGCCCTCGCAGCCGGCATGCTGCGCCCCGGGCTGCTCGCCGCTCTTTGCCTGGCCGGTGAGCTGGAGGCCGCCGGTGGCTGCCAGCTGCCCTCCTAGTGGAGACCCCTGAGCTAGGGCTACGGAGCGGATTATCGTGTAGGCAAATGTGCTGGCGCTGCATGGCCTGTACAACTAAGTGCCCTAGCAGTATGAGGCCAGCGAAGCCGGGCTCTTCCACTCCTCTGAGATCGAGATGCTGTGAGACCAGGAGTGGGGCAGCATGCTCAATGTGCCCAGGGGCTCCAGACTCAACTTCACTGGCCTGGGATACTTCTCCTGTCACTCCCACACTGTGGTCCAGGATTACTCCTATTTCTTCTTCCTCAGGTGAGCCTGCCACCTCCTGCCCATACCATCCCTTCGGCCACTTGGCATGGCCAGGAGAGATACGTTTATCCTCAGCAGGCTCAGGAACTCCTCTGGAATCCTGTCTGGGCGATGTTAAGTGAAGCCCTGGTTTTCCCTGGTCTCCTTCCCATTTTCTGTTCTTTGGTGCTTCTCATGTTCAGTCCACAGACATCTTGTGTGCCTCTGGCTAACACTGTTGAAAAAACAGGGATGGCTCCCGTGCTTGACCAGGGAAGAGTGTTTACAGCCAAAGCTCAAGGTGGTTTCCAACCACAAACAGCCTATTCCCAATAGCAGAGGTTTATGCGGGGGGCAATGGGGGAAGAAGGCCCTGGTCACAGCACTCTGAGGAGTATGAAGGGCAACTGGACAGGAGCCCTCTCTGGTTGAGTTCCATGCAAGTTGGTCTGTGGTGCAGTTGAGATGCCTGTGGATAAGAGTTCAGGCAATGGCATCTCCTGGAGTTTGAGATAAGAAAATGGAACCCTAATTCAGGTGGAATCCTTATAGAGGAGGAAAGCTATATTTTAAAATGGATGCCGTGAGAGGTGTTTGGGATGGACAGTGGTCAAAACCAATCCAAACAACTTTGGAATCAGATGGTTGGTGGAATTCTGGCTCCATTCTTTCTGTCATTTTGAGCAAGTTACTGACCTTGTCAAGAACCTCAAGAGCCTCACCTTCGTAATGTGCCAAACAAGATTGGTTAAGTCCTAGTAACTGATGCAGAACACCTGGTGCAGGCTAGATGAGGAATGTGTAGTTACTCAATCCTGTAGACCTGCTTAAATGCCAAGATGGGACTGGTGTGGAATGGAGCCCAGCTGTCCTCTTGTTTCACTCAGATTCTCTCATATCAGCTACCAGCAGACCTCAATGCCAGGCTCTTCCAAATAGCAGAAGTTTATAGAGGAAGGGCCTGAGGGCGGGGGCATTAAGAGATTGGGAAAGTGCTCACAGGGTTTTCAAGAACAGAGAGATGAATTAGACCAGGCCTTGCCTTTTGGGAGACTCCTGAAATCTTGTGAAGTTCCATGAAAGTTTGTCGTGTGGTCACGACGAAATGCATGTAGATAAGGGTTCAGGTTATGGGCTCAACTGAAGTTTGCAATACAAAACAGCAGGTGGAACCATAATGCATTGGTTCTCTCCAGTTGGAGGAGGAGGCTGATACAGAGGAACTGGGAGGAAACTCAAAATAGAATCTAACGGATAATGATTGGACAATAAGTCCCATCTTCGCAGTATGTGGCATAGCATTAAGGATATTTGGAATGGCCATGACCTTGGTCTGCAGACTAACTTTTAGCTCTTGAGATTTCACATCACTGACAAAGAAGACAGAAGGTTCCACAGAGGGGCGTCCGTAAGCTCACGGTAACACATGTTTTCCATATTAAAACCAGAATATCTAAGTTTAGAATACATGGCGTGATTGTGTTGGCTTGGGTGGTTTAGCCAGATTAAGCTGAGTTAAAGAAAAATACTGCAGAAGAACAGTTTCTAAATAAAACTGGCAAGGAATGAGATAGTACCTTCTTGATATGGAGAAACATAGATTTTTACATGTATTTATTTAGTGAAATCAGCTATAAAACTATTCAACAAGAAAACTTTATTTTCCAAAGTAAAAAGATCCACAGTACTTAAGAAGCCATTATTTTCTTTTCCAATTTTATAATGAAATACATTTTTGTCCACTGGCTCTCTGGTGGTCAGCCCTCTCTTTCCTCTTTTTCTCTGACATATTTATAAAACGTTAGGGAAGAGATACAGAGTCAAATGTTAGTCTGACAAGATTTCTATTTCACAGGGCTGTGTTGTCCTGATGTGTGTAAACAACCACATACAAATCATTCCTCTGTTATTCTGGGCCCCTCGGAGAGGAGAACAGATTGTAGTCCGTGTCACAGGAGAAAGTGGCAGTGGAGACTCCTGGTCAGCTCCCAAATGCCTACTTTGGGCTGGAGTGCCACTTCCATCTCTCCTTTTCCTTCTCTTGACTTTAGAGAAGTCAACAGTACTTTATACAGGGTTCTGTAAAAATGTTAAGTTTTATACTGTGTGTACTCTGTGCCAAATACTTTACTTACTTTTTTAAAAATGCACTCCTTACACCACCATTAAACAAATAAAGATGCTGTTGTCATCCTCGTTCTATAAATTGTACATTTAAGCTTAGACGATTTAAGAAATTCGTTGTGTGTCACACAGGAGATAAGTAGCAGTGATAGGAATTGGATCTTGGGTCATTGCAATTGGCTTTCCTTTCCCCAGGAAACAAGGAGCATTCCACTAGGAGAAGGAAGGCAGCTTGGGAGATACACAAATGTTCACCTGCACCCATCCCCCAATTAATGTGTTTTGAAAACTTAAGGATAGACACGTGCATTGTGAGGAAGAGAAACAAAAAGAGAGAGTGACTAAGCTAATATGAGCCATGTAGATGTGTAATTGGAAGCTGTAAATGTAAATCAGAGAAGATAGAATATGCCCTCACACTGCACAAAAATATCTCACAATGGTTTAAAGACTTAAACATAAGATATCATGCCATAAATCTCCTAGAAGAGCATGGGCAAAATGTTCTCTGACATAAATTTGACCTTTGTTTTCTTAGGTCAGTCTCCCAAGGTATTAGAAATAAAACCAAATATGAACAAAGGGGACCTGATCAAGCTTACAAGCTTCTGCACTGCAAAGAAAACCAGGAAAAAAAAAAAAAAAGACAACCAAAGAATGGGAGAAAATATTTGCAAATGATGCAATAGACCAGGGCTTAAATTCAAATATACAGACCATACAATTCAAAAAAAAAAAAAAAATCAAAAATGGGCAGAAAACCTTATTAGACATTTCTCCAAAGCAGACATGCAGATGGCCAGTAGACACATAAAAATACACTCAGCGTTACTAATTCTTAGAGAAATGCAAATCAAAGCTGCAGCCAAGTACCATCTTCTATCAGGCAGAATGGCTATCATCAAAAAGAGAACAAATAGCAAATGTTGGAGGGAGTGTGACAAAAAGGAAACCCTCCTGCACTGTTGGTGGGAATGTAAGTTGGGGTAGCCACTATGGAAAACAGTATGAGGGATCCTCAGAAAATTCATAGGACCACCATATGATCCAGCAGTCCCCCTCGTGGTTATATCCCTGGACAAAACTGTAATTCAGGAACATATATGCACCCCCATGTTCATAGCAGCACTATTATCAACAGCCAAGCTATGGAAACAGCCTAAATGTCCCTTGATAGTTGAATGATTAAAGAAAATGTGGTATGTATATATGAATATTACGTAGCCATAATAAGAAAGAAAGAATGCCATTTGCAGCAACATGGATGGAACTAGAAATAATTATACTAAGCGGAGTACGTCACAAAGAGAAGAATAAATACCATATTATATCACTTATATGTGGAATGTAAAATATGGTACGAATGAACCTATTTAGAAAAGAGAAACAGACTCATGCATACAGAGAATTAACTTGTGGTTGCCAAGGGGAATGGAGGGAGGGGGATGGATGGACTGGGTGTTTGAGATTAGCAGATGCAAAGTATTACGTTTGGAATAAACAACAAAGTTCTACCTTAGCACAGGGAACCATATCCAATCTCCTGGGATAAATCAAAATGGAAAAGATATTTAAAAATGTATGTATATTATAATGGAGTCACTTTTCAGCAGAAATT
Organism: Tragelaphus eurycerus; assembly: GCA_935064755.1. NCBI lineage: Eukaryota > Metazoa > Chordata > Mammalia > Artiodactyla > Bovidae > Tragelaphus > Tragelaphus eurycerus. The sequence continues at coordinate 425,321 of CAKXYN010000237.1, forward strand.
AGCACAACATTGTAATTAAACTCTACTTAAAAAAAAATAAAAAAGACATTGTATAACTGGCAACACTGTCACAGTCTTCTGTTGACTCTTGATTCAAGATGGTACACCCCATGGGTGTCCAGACTACAGCTCTTGCCTCATTTTTTCCCATTAAGATTGATGAGAACTATAACCTCTTGCCTCATGGAGTCAATTTCCAAGATGCCATCTTTCCAGACACTCAAGAGAACAGAAGGATGTTTTCTAGCCTTTTCCAGTTTGCAAACTGTTCACAAGGGCAGCAGCTGGCAACTTTCTCCAATGACTGGGAGGTCCAAGAAGACACTAGGGTAAGAATTGGCTCTACCCTGTGCTACAGCAAAATAATAAGATAGCTATGACTCATATGAATGTTGAGAGCAAGGGAGTCAAGAGTCCTTTTCCAAAGTCCAGATCAAGAAGTATTTTTCACCCTCTCCACAGCCCTCCCAGAAGTTAACAAGCACTGCTCATAAACTCTGGAGTCCTCAGGCTGCACTGTGTGGCATAAGGTTCCTCACAAAGTGAGGGGACCAGATGGGCTAAAGTTTGCATGCTGTGCCTCAGTTTCCTCTTCTGTAAATTGGAAGCCATTGTAACATCTGTATCTTAGGGCAGATGTGACATGATTTAACTATGTAGGGAATGTCAATAGGAAAAGCCTTTAGTGAGGTGTTTGAGAGTAAGCACTCAATATACTGAGCCGTTATGACTACTTCTGTTGTTGATTTCAAATACTGATGTATGTTTTTACTTGGCCATGCTGGGTCTTAGTTGTGGCCTGTGGGATCTTCAGTCTTCCTTGCAGCATGCAGGATCTTCAGTTGCAGCATGCAAACCCTTAATGGCAGGATCTTGTTCCCATGGAACAGAAGGATCCGGATCACTCTGGGCATGAAGACAGAAAAGGCATCTTTCAGTCTAAGGCATGTGCCTGAGTTGTGGGGATATTTCAAGGACTATCGCTTTCTCTGAGCAGTGGCATTGTCGCAACTGAGCCAGGGGAGCAAGGAGACCGTGGCCCATTGCTCCCAGTCTCCCACCAAGATATTTATAGAACCACATGAAAGACCACAGGAGACAGTTCTGATGTGGGTTAATGAACCAATGTGCATGTATTAGGTGGTTTCCTTCTTTCCCCCATCTGTGGTGCCCTTTGGTGGGTGTGCTGCCTTTCTCTTGTCTAGTGGGTTGGCCTAGGGGAGTGGCCTTGTTCTTCCAAACCTCCTTCCCAGGGCTCCATGGCACCTGGAGGCTTTCTTCATGTTCTATGCATAGCAACTGTTCTCATTGTGGGCAAGTACATCTGACTGCGGAAAAGTGTTGATTCTTCCTTTGCATACATTATCCAGGGTTCCTTCCTTAGGCCTGCCCTACTGAGAGTTCTCAATTCCCTGACACCTCTTCAAGATTTGCCAAACTTTTCTGAGTGCTTTTCATATATTTCACTCCCCACATGGATCTAAGCAACTTTCTTTCCCCTGGCCCCACTCTGTATTTTTTTTTTTTTTTCCTACCCAACTCTTAATCTGTGCCAGCACCCACTCCACATTGAACTGGACCCACCAAGTATAAACCTGAGTATTCCCAGCCTGGGTCAAACCATAGAATGTTCAAATTACATCTTTTTAGTCTTGGTCCTGTGGCTCTCCATTTTGTGGGATTTTTGCTTCATGTACTAAATCCTTGGTAATAGTAAATTGATGTCAAGAGATCAGATATTGATCCAAGAATACCTAACAGCTGAGCCCCATACTCTTTATATATATAACTGATTAGCCCTGTGGTCACACAACAAAGATATTAACATTTACTGCAATTATATTTTCCATCATTTGAAAAAATAGAACAATGGGACTGTGGAGAATTGTTTTAATGTGCAGGCAGACCTATTTTGGGTGGTCAGATATTGATCTTGGGGAGAATTCCTTTTCCCTTTCATCATCCTCGTCTCTTTGATAACAGAGGGTGGGTATGTGTGTTTGCACTGAGTCAGAAGCTTTTGGGGAAAGAGAATGAATTATTCCAGGTTGCTGAGCTGCTGCAGAGCCAAATTGAGGTGTTGATGGACTTTGTATGTATCACATCTTGGCTCCTTCTTCTGCCGACTTTGAAAGGTGCCACATCAAAGCTGAGTTGAATTAGCTAGTTTATTTGAGAATTTAGGTTTAAAATAAAACTAAGGTGCTAGCATTTATATTTTATGATGTTCCTTGAGAAATTTTTACTTTCTTTGCAGTGATTATAATAGTTTTGAATTGAAGGTGTCAGAATTAGATGAAGAGATTTTGGACAGTTACTTGTTCCCTTCTTGAAGAAAAAAAAAAAAAACTAAAAATTATTTGCCTTAAAAACAAACAAACAAACAAAAACTTATGTTCAGTTGCACTGGATCTTTGTTGCCATGAGGGCTTTTCTCTAGTTATGGCAAGCAAGGGCTACTCTTTGTTGCAGTGCACAGGCTTCTTCTTGCAGTAGCTTACCTCATTGCAGAGCACAGGCTCTGAGCACGTGGGCTTCCAAAGTTGTGGGTTGTGGGCTCACTAGTTTTGGCACACAGGCCTAGTTGATCTGCAGCTTGTAGAATCCTCCTGAACCAGGGATCGAACCAATGTCCCTGCTCTGGCAGATGGATTCCTATCCACTGTGCCACCAGGGAAGTACTCTGCTTTTTCTGTGTGAAGGTGAGTATCCTGCTTTCTCTCCTATGCAGGGTAAATAAATCATGTTAGCGCACAGACTGTTTTCCTAAGGTGATAGGTCTTCCATCTTAGACGGGGTCAGAGGAGCTTGTTTGGGTCACCTTTTTATTCCAGTTAAACTCTTGCTAGTGGGAACATGTGAATCCTTCATTTGTTCTGAGATCATTTTGAATGGCCCTGGATGGTGCACATTACACAATTTCCCTATATCACATGTCATGTCTTAGATGATGATGTATTCAGGGGGCACACTGATTAATTCTCATCATTTCCACTGTTGCTTCGGCTCTTCTCTAAGTCCTCAGTCAGCTCAAACAGTGTGTTTAGATAGTGGTTGTGAAGGGTGCATCTCCTCCTTCTCATTCTCTTGCAACGTCACATGAATCTGGGACTCAAGGGTCAGTCTGGATGTTAAGAAACGGAACCAGAGGAAAATCTGATGTAGGGAAACGTTTTGTGTTACAAACCCAGGACAACCTGCAACTCCATCCTCAGCAGCCAAATCCTCCTATTCTCTAATTCCATCCTTAGACATCCCACCACTGCCCCTACCCCTTGCTTCAGTCAGTGGAAATATAAGCTTGCTTTCAAAAGTTGCCATGGAATCAGCAGCACTCCTAAGTGTTCAGCTTGTCTCTCGTTCAGTATCATGGTGTTAGTGGGGCCTCTGGGGGTGTCTTTGGCAAGTTAGAGCATCCATTCCATTTTCTGGCAGGGTTCTCTCCACGCCAGCTAAGAACATTTTCCTTTCCTTTTTTCTTCCCTACTGGGTGAGTGTAACAATCAAAACAAAAGTTGGCTGTTTTCCTCTCTCAGCAAGTCCTGTCCCCCAGGACCGTGACCCAAACTGACCCCACACATACATCAATCCTACCTAGAGTATCATGGGACTGACATAAAATCTGTGCAATACCTCCTGTCATCTTTCTTTTTCCCTTTTTAGAGTTGGGAACGATGGTGAGGGAGGTGCCATCCTTATCAGGCAATCAGGATTGGCTGTGCCATTTTCAGAGGCATGACCTCAGGCAGAACCATTAATTTCCCAAAACTTCAGTTTTCTCTTTCCTGGATAGCTCAGTTGGTAAAGAATCTGCCTGCAATGCAGGAGACCCCAGTTTGATTCCTGTGTCCGGAAGATCTGCTGGAGAAGGGATAGGCTATCCACTGCAGTATTCTTGGGCTTCCCTGTGGCTCAACTAGAAAAGAATCCCCCTGCAGTGCAAGAGACCTGGGATTGATCTTTGGGTTGGCAAATCCCTTGGAGAAGGGAAAGGCTATCCTCTCCAGTATCCTGGGCTGGAGAATTCCACGAACTTTATAGTCCATGGTGTCACAAAGAGGCGGACACCTCTGAGCGATTTTCACTTTCAAAACATATCAACTGTCTCAGGTTGTCCTAAGGACCCAATTAGATCATAGGTTTGAAAGCACTTTGTCAGTTGTAAACAGTGATGAAGGGGTTTATGACTATAAGTGGATAGTTAGAAAATATGGCTTTAAACTTATAGATGATGTAACTTTTAAAAAGCTTCCTGTGTCTTCCCAGGGCAGTGCCAGTGAGTGCAATGGTGACAGGGTAGGTAATGGAGAGGGGAACAGATGATGGGGAAACTCTCATGTGTGTTGTAATTCATTCAACAGAATTTACTGGGTTCTGGTCACAGAGCAGTTAATAATTCATGTACTGAGTTATAAACCATGTTCATGTGAATTTCCATACCTTAAAGTATAAAATATTGGTCAGTAGAGTTTTTTTTTTTTTTTCTCTCTCTCTCTCATCTCTGACACCCATCCACCCAGTTCCCACCTACCCTCCAAATGAATAACCACTGTTAATAGTTTCTTGTAAGCTTCCAATGAGTATTCTCCCCCAACAAACAGTTCAGTCAAGATTCACTATCTTCTTTAAGGGCATGGCAGCCCACTCTGATATTCCTGCCCGGAGAATCCCATGGACAGAGAAGCCTGAAGGGCTTCAGTCCATGGGGTCACAAAGAGTTGGACACGATTGTGTGACTAACACACACTTTTGGTACCAGTGACACTGCAATGTGCACACATGGTTGTGCCCTGCTTTGTTCATAAGTGGGTACGTGTAAGTAGACATGTAAGTTGTTATATCTAGACATGTACGTTGGTTGAACCAGCTGTGTCATATTCCATTGTATTAATGTTTTACTGTATATTGAATCAAGTTCCCTGTTGATAGGTAGTTACACTTTTCCTAGTCCATGGATATTACATGGAGTGTGGACATTTATGACATATCAGTGCACACCTCATTTTGTGGAACTGCTGAGTCCAGTCTTTAGCAAGTGCCTGTTGAGTGACTGCCATGCGGCTGCTGCTGTGTTAGATACCAGAGTTTCAATGTTGAGAAAACATTTTAGAATATACTAAAATATATTTATAAAAATATAAATTTTAAAGTATAAATATTGTTAATATTTTATCTAAGAGCTCATATCATTTTTATAATTTTTAGTTATTTTTGTTGTTGTTGTTTAGAGGTACTTTCTTGTTGAGAAGCTTATGACAGATATAATAATACAGCAATTTTTAACTTAAACTAGGCACTATGAAAATTTTGTACTTAGTGATACTTAGACATGTCTATAGTATACTAGCAAAAAAAGAAATTACTAGATAGTTAATATTGACTATTTCCCAGTTCACTTGAATCTGAAACTGATTTAAGTCAATGTTTTCTTATATTTCCAACTGTTTGGTTTGGAAGGACTTCCTTTTCTTGAGATTATTTAAATAAGAACTCAGAACTTGAGCAATATTATCAACAAACAGAAGACTCACACTGATATCATACATAAATCCAGACAGACAGACAAGGGATCTTCTAGTTTTCCGCCTGAGATTTAAAATATTTCTTTGAGCCACTTTTTTTTTTTTTTTTTTTTGTGGGGGGTGGGGGGTCGGGGATGGGGGGAGGCGAGTGGTGGCAAGAATACTGGAGTGGGTTGCCATTCCCTTCTCCAGGAGATCTTCCTGATCCAGGGATTGGACCCAGGTCTCCCGCATTATAGGCAGACATTTTACCATCTGAGCCACCAGGGAAGTTGTTGCATTCTGTGGCAAGGATTAACTTCAAGCCTTGCCCTAGGCAGGCCTTTGAAACAAGTTAATTGTTTTTAATTGCATATGCAAAAGAACTAGCTTTACGATTTCCATGGGGAAAAAAAAAAAAAAAAAGGTCCGTTGTAACCAATTTTGTCTGGCTCTAAGAAACACCTGGAGTAACAGGCAAATTTGGCCTTGGAACACGGAATGAAGCAGGGCAAAGACTAACAGAGTTTTGCCAAGAAAATGCACTGGTCATAGCAAATACCTTCTTCCAACAACACAAGAGAAGACTCTATACATGGACATCACTAGATGGTCAACACCGAAATCAGATCGATTATATTCTTTGCAGCCAAAGATGGAGAAGCTCTATACAATCAGCAAAAACAAGACCAGGAGCTGACTGTGGCTCAGACCATGAACTCCTTATTGCCAAATTCAGACTGAAATTGAAGAAAGAGTGGAAAACTAATAGACTATTTAGGTATGACCTAAATCAAATTCCTTATGATTATACAGTGGAAGTGAGAAATAGATTTAAGGGCCTAGATGTGACAGATAGAGTGCCTGATGAACTATGGAATGAGGTTCGTGACATTGTACAGGAGACAGGGATCAAGATCATCCCCATGGAAAAGAAATGCAAAAAAGCAAAATGGCTATCTGGGGAGGCCTTACAAATAGCTGTGAAAAGAAGAGAAGCGAAAAGCAAAGGAAAAATGGAAAGACATAAACATCTGAATGCAGAGTTCCAAAGAATAGCAAGAAGAGATAAGAAAGCCTTCTTCAGTGATCAATGTAAAGAAATAGAGGAAAACAACAGAATGGGAAAGACTAGGGATCTCTTCAAGAAAATCAGAGATACCAAAGGAACATTTCATGCAAAGATGGGCACGATAAAGGACAGAGATGGTGTGGACCTAACAGAAGCAGAAGATATTAAGAAGAGGTGGAAAGAATACACAGAAGAACTGTACAAAAAAGAGCTTCAAGACCCAGATAATCATGATGATGTGATCACTGACCTAGAGCCAGACATCTTGGAATGTGAAGTCAAGTGGGCCTTAGAAAGCATCACTACGAACAAAGTTAGTGGAGGTGATGGAATTCCAGTGGAGCTATTCCAAGTCCTGAAAGATGATGCTGTGAAAGTGCTGCACTCAATATGCCAGCAAATTTGGAAAACTCAGCAGTGGCCACAAGATTGGAAAAGGTCAGTTTTCATCCCAATCCCAAAGAAAGGCAATGCCAAAGAATGCTCAAACTACCGAACAATTGCACTCATCTCACACGCTAGTAAAAATAATGCTCAAAATTCTCCAAGCCAGGCTTCAGCAATATGTGAACCGTGAACTTCCTGATGTTCAAGCTGGTTTTAGAAAAGGCAGAGGAACCAGAGATCAAATTGCCAACATCCGCTGGATCATGGAAAAAGCAGGAGAGTTCCAGAAAAACATCTATTTCTGCTTTATTGACTATGCCAAAGCCTTTGACTGTGTAGATCACAATAAACTGTGGAAAATTCTGAAAGAGATGGGAATACCAGACCACCTGATCTGCCTCTTAAGAAATCTGTATGCAGGTCAGGAAGCAACAGTTAGAACTGGTCATGGAACAACAGACTGGTTCCAAATAGGAAAAGGAGTATGTCAAGGCTGCATATTGTCACCATGTTTATTTAACTTATATGCAGAGTACATCATGAGAAATGCTGGACTGGAAGAAACACAAGTTGGAATCAAGATTGCTGGGAGAAATATCAATAACCTCAGATATGCAGATGACACGACTCTTATGGCAGAAAGTGAAGAGGGGCTAAAAAGCCTCTTGATGAAAGTGAAAGTGGAGAGTGAAAAGGTTGGCTTAAAGCTCAACATTCAGAAAACGAAGATCATGGCATCTGGTCCCATCACTGCATGGGAAATAGATGGGGAAACAGTGGAAACAGTGTCAGACTTTGTTTTTCTGGGCTCCAAAATCACTGCAGATGGTGACTGCAGCCATGAAATTAAAAGACGCTTACTCCTTGGAAGGAAAGTTATGACCAACCTGGATGGCATATTCAAAAGCAGAGACATTACTTTACCAACAAAGGTTCGCCTAGTCAAGGCTATGGTCTTTCCTGTGGTCATGTATGGATGTGAGAGCTGGACTGTGAAGAAGGCTGAGTGCCGAAGAATTGATGCTTTTGAACTGTGGTGTTGGAGAAGACTCTTGAGAGTCCCTTGGACTGCAAGAAGATCCAACCAGTCCATTCTGAAGGAGATCAATCCTGGAATTTCTTTGGAAGGAATGATGCTAAAGCTGAAACTCCAGTATTTTGGCCACCTCATGTGAAGAGTTGACTCATTGGAGAAGACTCTGATGCTGGGAGGGATTGGGGGCAGGAGGAGAAGGGGACGAGAGGATGAGATGGCTGGATGGCATCACTGACTTGATGGGTGTGACTCTGGGTGACCTCCGGGAGCTGGTGATGGACAGGGAGGCCTGGCGTGCTGCGGTTCATGGGGTCGCAAAGAGTCGGACACGACTGAGCGACTGATCTGATCTGATAGAATATCAGGAGAAGGCAATGGCACCCCACTCCAGTAATTTTGCCTAGAAAATCCTGTGGATGGAGGAGCCTGGTAGGATGCAGTCCATGGGGTCGCTACAGTCGGACATGACTGAGTGACTTCACTTTCACTTTCATGCATTGGAGAAGGAAATGGCAACCCACTCCACTGTTCTTGCCTGGAGAATTCCAGGGACGGGGAAGCCTGGTGGGCTGCCGTCTATGGGGTCACACAGAGTCGGACACGACTGAAGTGACTTAGCAGCAGCAGCATAGAATATCATGGCCGTCTTAGGTCAGGTCATCTTTCCTTTCTGTAGTCATAGTTTTATCCATGAATCATAGACAGATTACCTGATAAAAAGCTTGGATTGTCTCTTTGGGGTTGATTTTCTTGTCCTTGTGTTTCACCTGGGGCAATAGTGAGGCCCAGAGGCCTCTCCTGGAAGTGGGCATGGGGGCAGGGCACACTGAGAGCACGTGTTGGGGTAGGGGGGTTGGCGCACTGGGAGCGCATCCGGGGCAGGAGGTCCCAGTTGTGCTCTCAGGGGTTACCACTGGAGCTGGAAACACCCATTTTTGTGTGCTCCTGAGTCCCTAGCGATTGGCATCCAGTGAGTGGAGCAGAGAGGTGCGGACCACAGGCAAGAACTGGGACTCGGTGGAGCAGGGAAGCACGTGTTCTGCACTCTCTGTTGGCATAGTCTCAGAGCCCCCTAACCTGGCAGTTGTGGAAAGGCCTCACCTTTGGGTTCAAGGCCTTTACCACTTTCCCACTTCAAATAAAGCTCAGACCCGTGCAAAGTTTCTCAAGCAGCCTAGTGCCTGCTGAAAGTCCAAGGGATTTATCCTGCCTGGTGATTTCATGTGCGGGGACTTCATAACCCTTACTCTGGCCGGCTGGCCAAGCCCTGCTTCTGCCACTTTGCAGCCCAGTGGGCCCTTGACCACCTGCTGGGATGGGAAAGGGAAGGGTCCACCAGTTGCACCCTAGAAATTTAGTAGAGTGCATGGATTTAAACATCTGGTGGCACCCAGGCAGAAAAGAAGGGAGGAGGGCACCTTGCTGCCCTTTCATGGTGGAATCTGTAGCTGTCCTGCTGAGAGGGGGCCTTTCCATGGGGACCCTGTGCAATAAGTTTGGTGTTTTGGAACTGAATAAGTACAACATGTAAAAAAATTAAATTATGTGGTGCTTTAATTAAAAAAAAAAAAGCTCCAAGTGTTTTGCAAATTGATGTCTAAAAATTGAAGGCCTATTTTCCTTCCACTGTGGCATTCTATGAAGAAATGTGCGTGTGTTTTTTTTTTGTTTGTTTGTTTTGTTTTGTTTTAAGAAAAGAGTCAGAAAATGAGGGAAACAGAAAACCCAGAGATGTCACTGTAGTTTGGCAAAGGCCTTAGGAGGTCACTTGTAAATGCTGCTGACTGTCGGGAGGCAGTCTTTTCCTGTGGCTGATGGGCACAGAGCTCTGCAGGCTAGTCCTTTGCATGGATGTTCTTGTTGGTGGAAATCCAGCTTGTAGACATCTCCTCATGTGTAAGAATTTCCCAGACTAGAACCCTAGGCAAACCCCGCAGGGCCAGGGGCTCCTTCCTTCATTGTATCTGTCTGTTTGACTGAAAACCAGCAATGACATATTTTTCTTTCAATCTGGTCTCTCATCCAGGCCTTGGAGTAACAGTTCCCCTCCCCCTCAATAGGCCTGGGGTCATGAATTATAATCAGTTGTCCATGATTTTGAAGATGAGGAAACTGAGAGCCAGAGATGGTGGAGGAAATGTCCAAGGGAGAATGAGATATCCTTCTAGGAAGTCTGGCTCCTGGGTTTTTAATGAGCTTCCCACCCAGGATGGTGATTAATTGGCACGTGTTGACATTGAGAATAAACTCTTTGTGGAAATGTAAAAGGCTTTTTAAAAATAATGTGCCTAGCAGCTGTGCACCTTATGGAGTATTTTCATCGAACTCCTCAACCCTTGGAGAGTGCTGGGCACAGGGCAGACAATTCATCACTTTTATTGAATAAGTTCAATTTCACATAATTATATCCATAGTGTCAGCAACACTATGAGGTATATTAGAACAGTGATTGTTAGAGTTGGTACTTCACAGATCAGTAAAGAAAAAAAAAAAAAAAAAAACAAACATTTTATTAGGAAGACTGTAAGATAATTGCAAAGTTTTAAGTCTATTCCACAATGATATTAAAAAAAGAAAATGAAACAAATCTCTCCCTTCATCACCAAGGCTATCGGAGGTCTGTTGAGGACCCCATGCAAGGGAGATTCTACCTCTTGGGACACCCCTGCTTCAGCATCTCCCTAAGCCAGCAACCTGGACAGTCGAGTACACTTGAAGTTTGTTCCTTGACCACGGGAGTGTTTTTGGAAGACAATTTTTGACAGACAGGGGCGGGGTAAGGTTTTGGGATGTTTCAAGTGCAGTCCATTAATTGTGCACTCTATTTCTATTTTTGTTCCCTGGTGGCTCCATTGGTAAAGAGTCTGCCCACAGTGTGGGAGACCCAGGTTCAGTCCCTGGGTCGGGAAGATCTCCTGGAGAAGGAAATGACAACCCTGACAGCCCACTCCAGTATTCTTGGCTGAAGAGTTCAATGGACTGAGGAGCCTGGTGGGCTTCAAAGGCTTGAACATGGCTGAGTGACTGAACACTTATTTCTAGTATGATTTCATCAGCTCCACCTCACATCATCAGGCATTAGATCCTAGAGGTTGGGGGTCCCTGCTTTAGTTCCCTCTTTCATCTTCTACACAGCTCCAGCCTGCTTCCTCCCCTCTTCCACCTGCAGAACTACCTGCTGAGCTTCTCTGAGTGTGACTAAGAGTCTCCTTTCCTCACTTCCTTTCCTCTGAGTCCCTTCTCCTAACTGGGTTTCCCTGATCTCCATTTAGGCATTTTTGCCCCAGGTGGTGCTAGTGGTAAAGAACCTCCTTGCCAGTCCAGGAATCCGATCCCAGGGTTGGGAAGATCCCCTGGAGGAGGGCATGGCAGCCCACACCAGTATTCTTGCTTGGAAAATTCCCATGGACAGAGGAGCATGGCAGGCTCTGACAGTCAGACGTGACTGAAGTGAATTAGCACAGCATACCAGAGGACCTTAGAACTGCAGACTCACGTGATTGTTCTGGCTCTTTGGAGTCTCTTGTCATTCCATGTGTATGTTAGGGTCAGCTTGTGATTGCTTCCTAAAGGCTCTGAGATGGTAACAGACAGGAAGGCTGGGGATCTCCAAGAAGAGGGAATAGGCTGCAAGTGTTAGACGATTTTTCTCTCTCTCTTAAGCAGCCTGAGGAAGCAAACTAGTGTTACATTTTTTTCCCCTTTTAAATACAAATTTAAAAGGAGGTTTCTCTGAAAATTCTGTGTTGCAATGAAGACTGTTGGCTCCACCTGATCTTAACTTTTCTCAAACCTTGAGCTAAGCAATGCATTTTTTTTTTTTCTGTAAGGAAGTGTTTGTCTTAAGCTATGTTAATATACTATGTATTTCCGCTAGACACTGTTGTCAGGTCCTTTTCCCCTAAAAGCTCAGAACCGACTTGACAAACCAGTGTGTCTTACTCATACCTTGTTCTCCTAATCTATGTTAATGAAACGGTATATTTGCCTGGAAATCTGCCTTTCTTCAAGATTCATGTCAATGATTTTATGGCCCAGGATGACTCACCTGCTGCCAGTGTTTTCTCAATGCGTGTTGTAGGTGAGGGGCCTGGTGCCATTCTCTGAGACATTGCCTTTCTTTCCTTAGCAGACTGCTAGTGGCTGTATAACATCTGGCTAAAGACCAGCAGGGGGTACTCTTACTGCCCCCATCTGAAGTCTATGTCAGCAGCTTTCTCTATCTCTTTTATACTTTAATAAAACTTTATGACACAAAAGCTCTGAGTGATCAAGTCATATTGGATCTTCACTACAGATGGAAGATGCATTCCATGGTATTGCCATCTTAAGTCTTTCCATCGCTATGGGATATCTATATATGTATTCAGAATATTTTTTCAGTTATCATGTATAATTTCCAGTGTGCCAGTCTTGTCATCCTCGTAACATCCATGGCAAAGTATTTTGTTAATGTTGACATTATTGAAAGGGAGTTTTTTTTTTTTTTAATTCCTTTTCAGATTATTATTTGCTAGTGTATACAGATAAAACTGTGTAATCATTCATTTTTATCAGTTTGGACAGCTTTATAGTTGTCTTTACTTTCTCATACTTTAAGATTATCCTATCTCATATATGTGCTGCCTCACCCCTAATCTCAGTCATTTATTCAAAGAACTGCTGTCCTTTTATTTTTTCTTTTTAACATTGAATAGTTTTTGTTTATGCTGGGTCTTTGTTGACAGATGTCTAATTGTAGTGAGCAGAACCTGCCCTCTAGTTGCCTTGCCATAGCTTCTCATTGCAGCAGTTCCTCTAGTTGCAGAACTTGGGCTCAGGAGCATGCAGGTGCTTCAGTACTTGTACGGGGGCTTAGTTGCCACTGGGCATGTGGAATCTTCTAGCAGCCAGGAGTGAACCCGTGTTCCCTGCATTGGTAGGCAGATCCTTTACCATTCGACCACCAGGGACATTTCCTGTTCCCTTTCATTAGATAATGATACGCAAAACATACATGTAGGAGCTAAATATGCTCAGCTGACAATACTCGGGAATATATACATGCATTCCAGCTTACCTTTGGACATATTCATTTAGAGGTAATTTGTGATGATGTCTCCATGGATCTTGTCACCTTTCCTTTTGTTTCTCCATAACTTCCCATTCCAATGGTAAGATACCTGGCTTCCACCACTTGTCATGTATAGAATTCAATGCTTGCCCATGTGGTTATTGAACAACCTGTCAGACTGTCTTCCAAAGGGGACTGTGCATTCATCCCACCAGTATCTTGAGTATGTTTCTGTAGGATAGTTTACAATCAGTATACCCTTCGGGGCCGGGTGTCTATTTCAATCTTTACTGATTATGAATGGGCTTGTTTGCTCTAGTGTTCTTGGACAATTTGAGTACAGATTCTTTGTCAGATATGCATTTTTAAGGAAAACAATTGTATTTATTTTTGGCTGTGTTGGGTCTTGGTGTGTGGACTTTTCCCTAGTTTGGGTGAGTGTGGGCCATAACTAGTGGTGTCCGGGCATCTCACTGCAGTGGCTCCTCTTGTGGTGGGTCACAGGCTCACGAGCTTCAGTGGTTGCAGTATGTAAGCTCGGCATTGTGTCTTCCAGGATCTAGAGCACAGGCTTGGCAGTTGTGGCACAAGGGCTCCATAGCATGTGGGGTCTTCCCATAGCAGGGATCACACCTGCATCTCCAGCACTGGCAAGCAGATTCTTTACCAAGGAGCCACCAGGGAAGCCCTCAGGCATATTTTTAATTCTAGTTTTCCACACAGGTACCTGGTGATAGAGGCCAGGATCAAGAGGCCTGGCCGCTGGGAGTCATCAGCCACAGTTCTGGCTGTGCCATCCAAATCTCTGGGGCCTTTGACGAGCACCTCAGCTTCCCTGGGACTGTTTCCTCCCCTCAGAAATGCCCTGCTGTTGAATTGTAGCCCATGAAGCTCCTCTGTCCCTGGGATTTCTGAGGCTAGAATACTGGAGGGGGTGCCATTGCCTTCTCTACAAGGTAGCATTTGGAAGATATTTTCTCCTGGGTTGTGGTTTTGATGAAGGAAGGGGGATCCCTTCCAGGGCTTGAGAGTGGATTCTTGTCTGACACTTGTAAATGAATTGTCCAAGGAGAGGAGTGCTGTCCAAGCGAGAGACTTCATTGGGAAAGGCTGCCAGGGCAGAGGGCAGGAGGGTGAGGGAAATGGAGAGCTCTGCTCTGCCACGTGGCTCACCGTCTCACGGTTTATGATCATTGGCTTGGTTTCTGGTTTGTCTCTTGCCAGTCATTCTGAATTGGGATCCTTCCTGGGGGCACACGCATCACTCAGCCCAGATGGATTCCAGCGAGGAGGACCCTAGGAATTTGGTAGGACCTGTGCACTGCAGTCTCCCATCTCTTTTTGACATTTCCAGAATCCTGGTTGGTGGTAGCTTGTTAGTTCTTTGTTCCTTACCAGGACCTCCTGTTGTAAGATGACTCCTGCAAGTGTTTTCTTTTCTCTGTTGCCTGGCAAGGGTGGGTGGTCAGTGATTCATTTTAGTTTGTCTTTTGGTTCTCTCGAATAAGGTCCTTCACAGAGTAAATGTATAAAATTGTAAAAGTCAATGTTTTAAATAATTTATATTCCTAATTTTATAAGTTTGCTTTTTTGTTGTGTGTTAGAACTCATCACTAGACCAAAGGTCATGTAGATCGTTTGTTGTTTTCTCAAATTGTGTGTGTGTGTGTATATATATGTGTGTGTGTATATATATACATACATATATATTAATTGAATTACAGTGTTAGTTGCAACGTTTGTGCTTCTGTTCATTTCATATTTTTTAAACAGTTTATTTTTTTATTTCAGTTGATTGATTATTGTTCTACAATATTGGTTTGATTTGTCATACATTCACATCAATTAACCATAGGTGTACTTGGGTCCCCTCATTCTTGAATCTCCCTCCCACATCCCACCCATCCCCACCTCTCTAGGTTATTACAGAGCCCCAGATTGAGTTCCCTGAATCATACAGCAAATTCTCACTGGTTGTCTATTTACAAATGTTGGTATAAAAGCATCCATGCTTCTATCTCCATTCATCTCACCCTCTCCCTCTTGTTCCCCACCCTTGTCCGTAAGTCTCTTCTCTATGTCTGCATTTCTATTCCTGCTATATGAACAGATTCGTCAGACCCATCCTTCTTGATTCTATATTTTTCTCTTTCAGACTGACTTCCCTATTTAATACGCTCTAGGTTCATCCTCTTCATTAGAACTGACTCAAATGTGTTCCTTTTTATGGCTGCATTCCATACGGGCTCTGATTGTTCCTTAGCCATGTTTTGAGGTTGTCATGGAGCTATTCTGCTCCATTTAAGTTTGGGCTTCCAGTCTGAGTGCTCACAGCAGAGCTGCTTCTGGGTGAGCCCTCTGAGGTCTGTGAGCGCAGGGCTGCCCGCTCTTCTCTGGCGGCCCGCAGGGGGCGCCAAAACCCCCTCTGACCTGCGGGCACAGGATGCTTTGCCTTCAAACTGGGCTCGGTGACCAGCTGGCGGGAGCTTTGTCTCCTCAGGGCCCTCAGGGCTAGGGCTCCTGGGTAACGTGGCTACATCCCGGCAGAGGAGTGGGGTTGCCTCAGTGCCCGCCAGCAGGGATGCGCTGCAAGAGGGAAAAAATGAAGACGAAGTAGACATTTCCTTTGTCCAGTTGAACCCTGACCAGAGATCCATCTCAGAGGACTCGCGGTTGGGGTGGGGCGGTGTGGAGAAAGAGCTCCATGTGCAAAATCGCAGATTATCAGTTTGATTTCTGTTAGATGATCTACAGGATGACCTTCACTGGTGTTCTTCCGAGTAGGTGACCAGTTTTCCTGTCACTGTTTCTTAAGAAGACTGTCCTTCCTCTTCACTCATTCCTGGTTTGATTTTTCATAAACTGAGCACGTACATATGGGTTCATTCCTGGGCTCTCTATTCTTTCCTGGAGTTCCTGTGTTTGTGTTCCTGCAAGTTCCTCACTGTGGTGGTTACTAAAGGTCCGTGATGTAGTTTGAAGTCAGAGAGGAAGATGATATCAACTGTGTTCTTCTTTCTCAGAGTCTTCTTGGCCATGTAAGGTCCTGTTCAATATTAGTAGCCTAATATTAGTAATATTTCTATTTCTGTGAAAAAGGCCATTAAATATTATTTTGTGATTGCAGTCAGTGTATTCGTTGATGGCTTTGGTTTGAATGGACATTTTAATTCCTCATTGTTCCAGTGCGTGAGCATGGAATAGTTTTCTGTTTATATGTGTTTTCTTTGGTTTCTTTATCAGTGCTTTATAGTTTTCTGACTACTGGTCTTTTATGTCCTTAATTAAGTTTGTCGCTAGATGTTTTATTCTTTTGGATGCAATTATAAGTGGGATTTTCTTAATTTTTCTTTCTGATTGCTATTAGATTATAGAAACACAAGTGATTTTTATATATTTATTGGGATTGTAAGTTGTGGTATTTTATATGATTGTAAATTGATTGAAATTATTCAACTTTACTGAATGTAGTCTAACAACTTTTTGTGAAGTTATGCTGAAAATTTTATTTGTAAAATCTGTTTCTCCTGAAATAGGTAATCCAGAGGACCCAAGGCATGGTGGTTACTAATACACTTTCCACAGTACTACTTCATTCCATGTGGACTCCTTCAAGAGCACTGAGCATCAATCACAGCTTCCCTTGAACTTCGTCCTGGTAAGTCTTGTCCTCTACAGGAAAGTTTCATGCCTGCCTAATCAGATTTTCTTTTATGGTATTGATTTGTTTGTTTTGAAAAATAATTTACTTTCTGGGAATTTAAAATGTACAGAAAACACTAGTAATGGGAAAAAGTGCTCACATTTGCCACATCATCTAAAATACTTTATACGTTTTATCCAAAATGGGTGCATTCTCCTGCAAAACCTGCACATAATCTCCAAGATCAGGACATCATATGGTTTCTACAATATAATGTAATCCAGAGCCCCACTACCCTTTCAACAATTGTTCAATTGTATGAAAATATATTTTCTCCCCCCCTCCTTTTTTTTTTTAAGAATGTTCCTGAGATTTTCAGTGATTTGGACAAACTTGATGGATTTAAAGCAGATATGGTGAATATGGGATCTGCGAATCTTTTTCTATATGGATACTTTTCATTAAACATGGTTTTAATGTTTATTCATGATACTTGGGGTTCCATTCAAATTGGTGCAGGGGCATCAGGCCTTATCTCAAGTGGATGGGGAAATCGGAGTCTTTGGAATTTTGGCACGACCCACAAGGTTTCCTGTTGAGTTTCAATGTGAGACCGGCCTCCTCTTGAGGTGTGACAGGAATGTCGGGATTCCTTTCCAGAAAAAGCAGGGGAATCTATCCTCACTCATCTCGAGATGAGGAGGGGCAAAGGGGCTCAGATTGAGGTGTGCTGGGAAACTCAGTGTTCCTCTCGAGTGGGGACAGGTACGTTGAGGAACTTGTGGAATTGCATAAAGTGTGTCGAGTACCGTTTCGAGTTTCACAAGGGAATGTGGGATGTCTCTTGAGACACTGCAGCGGGAAAGGGCCTCATCTCGTGTTGAGGGGAGAATCCTCTGGTTTTCCTCTAGGCTGGGCGAGAAGTTTGGGGTTCCTCTCAAGTTGCAACCTGGACCTCAGGGTCCCATTCATATTGCATCAGGGAAGTCAGATCTCATTTCGAGTTGTGATGGGCACCTCGGGATTCCTCGCAAGTCACTGCAGGGGAAATAGGCCTCATCTAGTCTTGTGTCCAGAAACTCCGTTTTCCTCTCCAGTGGTGACAGGGATCTCAGGGTTGCATTCAACGTTCACCTGGGGAGTCAGGCCTCATCTTGAGTTGAAGCAAAGCAATCTGCTTTCCTCTCCAGTTCCAATGGGTATCTACTGGAACCCTTTGAGTGGGTTAAATCGAGTCAAGCCTACTATGGAATTTTGAAAGGGAAATCAGGATTTCTCTCTAGGCCCTACAGGAAAACAAAGGACAGATCTGGAAATGACAGGGGAATCTTGTGGTTTTTCTCAGGTTGAGGCCGGAAGTCTGAGGTTTCTCTCGAGTTAGGACTGGGAACTCATGGAGCCTCTCGTGTTGCCCCAGGGAAGTCCAGTGTCCATTCAATTTGCGAGGTGGAGCACAGGATTGCTCTCGAGTCAAGGCAGGGGAATCTGTCCTCAATTCGCATTGAAGGGGGAATCTCAATCTTTCTCAAGTTGGGCAGGAAACTTTGAATTCCCTCGAGTTGCGATGGTGGCCTCAGGGAGCTTCTCATGGACCTATGGGAAGTCAGGAATCCTTTCGAGTTGTGAGGAGCCTCCCATGATTCCTCTGAGGTCGGTGCAATGCAAGAGTGCCTCATCTCCTGTTGAGGCTGGAACCTCAGGGTTCCTCTCCTGTTCTGACGTGGATCTTGGGGTGTCTCTGCGATCAAACAAGAAGTCAGGTTTCGACTTGAATGAGACATGGAACTGTGCTTTCCTCTCGAGTTGTCAAAGGAGTGTCAGGGCTCCGGTCGAGTTCAGGCAGGGAATTTGGGCTTTTTCCAGAGGATAGGCCAAGGCGACAGGCCTCCCATCCTGCTGTGAGGGGATACTCAGTGTTCCATTGGAGCCGGTGCAGGGGAATCTGGACTTATCTGGAGCAGCTGGGCAACTCGACATTCAATTTCCTTGCAGCAAGATCCAAGGGATTCCACTCCAGATTCAATCAGTGACACAGGCCTCCTCTTGCGGTGTGAGGGGAAGCTGGGATTCCTCTTGTGTTGAAGCAGGGAATGGACCCTCATCTCCAGATGAGGTGGGACACCAGGGGCTCTTGTTGAGTTGTGGTGGGAATCTCGGGTTTCATCTCGAGTTGTGATGGGGATCTCAGGGCTCCCTTGAGTTGCATGAAGGGAGTCAAGCCTCCTCTTGAGTTTTGAGGGGGAACTTGGAATTGCTCTCAAGGTGCTGCAGGAGAAAAGGGCCTCATTTCGCGTTAATGGGGGAGTCTCGTGGTTTGTCTCAAGTCATGGCTGGAGGCTTGGGATTCCTCTTCAGGTACCGCAGTGAACCTTTCGTTTTACGTCAGGGAAGTCAAGTCTCCATTCAAGTTGCAAGGGTGAGCGTGGGAGTGCTCTGGAGTCATGGCAGGGGAATCAGGCCTCAATTCGCATGGAAGGGGGAATCTCATAGTGTTTCTTGAGTTTCGGCAGGAAGTGTGGGTTCCCTCGAGTTGCCTCGGGGACATGACGGAGCCTCTCATGTTGTCTCTGGAAAGTCAGGAATCCTTTCGAGTTGTGAGGCCCTCTCGGTATTCCTCTCAAGTTGGTGCAGGAGGCCTGGGACTCATCTCGAGTAGAGGCGGGAAACTCAGGGTTCCTCTCCAGCTCTGACAGGGATCTTGGGGACCATATGGAGATTCCATTGGGGAGTCAAACGTCATCTCATGTTGGGGCATGGAACTCCGCTTCCCTCTCGAGATGGAAAAGGGGTGTTAGGTCTCCTGTCAAGTTGAGGTAGGGATCTGGGGCTATTTCTAGAGGCGCCACGGAGCTCTCCGTCCTCCTTTCATGTCGTGAGTTGACACTCAGGGTGACATTCGAGTTGTTGTAGGGGAATGAGGCCTTATCTCGAGTGGACAGGGATATCAGAGTTTTTTGAACGGTGCCACGATCACTGGAGTTCCTCTCGAGTTTCAAGGTGAGACTGGCCTCCTCCTGAGGTGATATGGGAATGTCGGGATTCCTTTGCAGAGGAAGCAGGGGAATGTGCCCTCATCTTGAGATGAAGAGGAGAAAACGGTGGTCTTCATGAGTTGTGGCAGGAAAATCGGTGTTCATCTCGAGTGTAGATGGGTATGTCACGGAACTTCTTGAGTTGCCTACAGGGTGTAAAGTAGGCACCCTTTCTAGGCTCAAAAGGGAAGGTGGGATTTCTCTCGAGCCGCTGCAGTGGAAAGGGGCCTCATCTTGCGTTGCGGGGAGAATCTCCTGGGTTTTCTCGAGTTGTGACGGGAAACTTGGGGTTCCTCTTGAGTAGCGACGGGGACCTTGGGGACCTGCTTGTGTTGCATCAGGAAAGTCAAGTCTCCATTCGAGTTGCAGGGTGCGTCTCGGGATTCCTCTCCCATTGTTGCAGGATCATAGGGCCTCGTTTTGATTTGAGGCTGGTACCTCAGGTTTCCTCTCCATTTCTGACATGGATCTCAGGGGTTCCTATAGAGTTTCAAGAGGGGTATCAGGCCTCTTCTTGTGTTGAGACATGGAACTCCGCTTCCCTCTCGAGGTGTAAAAGGGTTGTCAGGCTTCCTGTCGAGTTGGCATAGGGATCTGGGGCTTTTTCTCGAGGGGTCACAGGACTGTCACACCTCCCTTCATGCTTTGAGTTGATCCTTGTGGTTCCAGTCAAGTCAGTTCAGGGGAATCATGATTATCTGGAGTGGATGGGGAAATCAGGGTCTTTTCAAATTGAGGAACAACTCCTGGGGATGCGCTCGAGATTCAAGGTGAGACCAGCCTCCTGCTGAGGGGCAACGGCAACGTCAGATTCCTTTCCCAATGAGGCAGGGGAATCGACCCTCATCTCGAGGTGAGGAAGGGGATAACGAGGCTCTTCTTGAGTTGTCGCATATAACTCGGTGTTACTCTTGAGTCGTGGCAGGTATCTCGGGAACCTTCCTGAGTTGCATCAAGGGTGTCTAGTAACCTTTCATGTTTCAAGACGGAACATGGGGTTTCTCTCGAGACAGTGGTCTGGAAAATGGCCTCATCTTTCGTTGAGGGGAGAATCTCGTGGTTGTTCTCGAATTTGGGCGAGAAGCTTGGGGTTCCACTCGAGTTGCATTGGGGACCTCAGGGAGTTGCTCGTGTTGCCTCAGAGAAGTCAGGTATCTTTTCGAGTTGCAAGGGACATCGGTCTCGACGACGTGGCTCTCGAGTGGCTGCTGGTGAATCGGGCCGTGTCTAGGGTTCAGTCAGGACACTCAGTGTTTCTCTCTGGCGGCGACCGGGATATCAGGCTTCCTGTCAAGGTTCAACTAGGGAGTCAGGTCTCGACTGGTGTTGAGGCATGGAACTCTGCATTCCTCTCCAGTTGTCAAAGGAGGGTCAGGCCTTTGGTCGAGTTCAGGGGGCGAATTTGGGCTTTTTCCAGAGGATAGGCCAAGGCGACAGGCCTCCCATCCTGCTGTGAGGGGATACTCAGTGTTCCATTGGAGCCAGTGCAGGGGAATCTGGACTTATCTGGAGCAGCTGGGCAACTTGACATTCAATTTCCTTGCAGCAAGATCCACGGGGTTCCACTCCAGATTCAATCGGTGACACAGGCCTCCTCTTGCGGTGCGAGGGGAAGCTGGGATTCCTCTTGTGTTGAAGCAGGGAATGGACCCTCATCTCCAGATGAGGTGGGACACCAGGGGCTCTTGTTGAGTTGTGGTGGGAATCTCGGGTTTCATCTCGAGTTGTGATGGGGATCTCAGGGCTCCCTTGAGTTGCATGAAGGGAGTCAAGCCTCCTCTCGAGTTTTGAGAGGGAACTTGGGATTGCTCCCGAGGTGCTGCAGAAGAAAAGGGCCTCATTTCGCGTTAACGGTGGAGTCTCGTGGTTTGTCTTAAGTCATGGCTGGAGGCTTGGGATTCCTCTTCAGGTACCGCAGTGAACCTTTCGTTTTACGTCAGGGAAGTCAAGTCTCCACTCGAGTTGCGAGAGTGAGCGTGGGAGTGCTCTGGAGTCATGGCAGGGGAATCAGGCCTCAATTCGCATGGAATGGGGAATCTCATGGTGTTTCTTGAGGTTTGGCAGGAAGTGTGGGTTCCCTCGAGTTTCCATGGGGACATGAGGGAGCTTCTCATGTTGTCTCTGGTAAGTCAGGAATCCTTTCGAGTTGTGAGGCCCTCTCGGTATTCCTCTCAAGTTGGTGCAGGCAGCTAGGGCCTCATCTCGAATAGAGGCGGGAAACTCAGGGTTCCTCTCCAGCTCTGACAGGAATCCCAGGGAACATATGGAAATTCCACTGGGGAGTCATGCCTTGTCTCATGTGGAGACATGGAATTCTGCTTCCCTCATGAGGTCAAAGGGTTATCAAGCTTCTTGTCGAGTTGGCATAGGGGTCTGGTGCTTTTTCTCGAGGTGCCATGGGGCTGTCACACCTCGCTTCGTGTTTTGAATCACTACTCGCGGTTCAAGTTAGGGCAGGGGAATAAGGTTT
This sequence comes from Tragelaphus eurycerus, assembly GCA_935064755.1. Lineage (NCBI taxonomy): Eukaryota > Metazoa > Chordata > Mammalia > Artiodactyla > Bovidae > Tragelaphus > Tragelaphus eurycerus. The sequence goes on from CAKXYN010000237.1 coordinate 447,515, forward strand.
ATCTGGAGTGAATGGGGAAATCGGGGTCTTATCAAATTGAGTCATGTCTCCCAGGGATGCACTCGAGTTTCAAGGTAAGACTGACCTCCTCTTGAGGGCTGAAGGCAACATCAGGATTCCTTTATTGACAAAACAGAGGAATCACCACTCACCTCGAGTTGAGGAGAGGAAAGCAGGGCTCTTCTTGAGTTGTGGTGGGAAACTCAGTGTTCCTCTCAAGTGAGCTTGGGTATCTCAGGAAGCTTCTGTGGTTTCATAAAGGGTGTTAAGTTCCCTTTTGAGTTCCAAGAGGGAATGTGGGATTTCTTGGGAAATGCTGCAGCGTAAAAGGGCCTTATCTTGCTTGCAGGGGAGAATTTCATGGTTTGTGTGGAGTTGTGATGGGAAGCTTAAGGTTCCTCTTGAATTGCGTGTGGACCTGGGGGACCCTCTGTTGTTCCCTTAGGGAAGTCAGATCTGCTTTTGAGTCGCTAGGGGCACCTCGAGATTCCTCTCACGTTTTGATTTGACGCGGGAAACTCAGGGTCCCTCTCCATTTTTGATATTGATCTCGAGGTTTCTGTGGAGTTTGAGCAGGGGAGGCAGGTCTCATCTTGTGTTGAGGCATTGAACTCGGCTTGCCTCTTGAGTTGTGAATGAGGTGTCAGGCCTCTTGTCAAGTTGGATTGGGAACCTGAGTCTTTTTCTGGAGGATAGATCTGGGGTGTCAGTGGCCCTTCATGTTGGACCTCTATAGCTGGGGTTTGGTTCAAATTGGTGCAGGGGCATCAGGCCTTATCTCGAGTGGATGGGAAAATCGGTGTCTTTGGGATTGTGTTACGACCCACAAGGTTCCTCTCAAGTATCACTGTGAGACTGGCCTTCTCTTGAAGTGCGACGGGAATGCTGGGATTCCTTTCCAGAGAAAGCAGGGGAATCGACCCTCATCTCGAGATGAGGAGGGGCAAAGGGGCTCAGATTGAGGTGTGCCTGGAAACTTGGCGTTCCTCTTGAGTGGGGACGGGAAGGTCAGGGACCTTCCTGAGTTGCATCAAGGGTGTCAAGTACCCTTTCGCGTTTCCAGAGGAAATGTGGCATTTCTCACGAGACACTGCTCTGGAACAGGGCCTCATCTCGCATTGAGGGGAGAATGTCATGGTTTTTCTGGCGTTGCAGCAGGAAGCTTGGTGTTCCTCTTGAGTTGGAGCGGGGAACTCAGGGACCCACTCATGTTGCCTCAGAGAAGTCAGGTCTCTTTTGGTGTTGTGTGGGGCACATCGGGATTCCTCTTGAGTTGGTTCAGGGGACTAGAGCCTCATCTAGAGTTGAGGTGGGAAATTCAGGGTTCCTCTCCAGCTCTGCCAGGGATCTCAGGGTTCCTATGGATATTCCATTCGGTTGTCACACGTCGTCTCGTGTTGGGGCATGGAATTCCGCTTCCCTCTCAAGGTGGAGAAGGGGTGTCAGGCCTCCTGTCGAGTTGAGGTAGGGATCTGGAGCTATTTCTAGAGGCACCACAGGGCTCTCAGTCCTCCTTTCGTGTTGTGAGTTGATACTCAGGGTGACATTCGAGTTGTTGCAGGGGAACGAGGCCTTATCTCGAGTGGATTGGGACATTAGGGTCTTTTTGAATGGTGTCACGACCTCTGGAGTTCCTCTCGAGTTTCAAGGTGAGACTGGCCTCCTCCTGAGGTGCGACAGGAATGTCGGGATTCCTTTGCAGATGAAGCAGTGGAATGGACCCTCATCTCGAGATGAGGAGGGGAAACCGGGGCTCTTCTTGAGTTGTTGTGGGAAACTCGGTGTTCCTCTCGAGTGGAGACAGGTATGTCAGGGAACTTCTTGAGTTGCCTACAGGGTGTTAAGTACTCTTTCTAGGCTCAAGAGGGAAGGTGGAATTTATTTCAAGCCACTGCAGCAGCTTGAGGAAACGGGCCTCATCTTGCGTTGCGGGGAGAATCTCCTGGGTTTTCTCGAGTTGCGGCAGAAAACTTGGGGCTTGGGGTTCCTCTCGAGTAGTGACAGGGACCTCAGGGATCTGCTCATGTTGCATCAGGAAAGTCAAGTCTCCATTCGAGTTGTGAGGGGCCTCTCCCATTGATGCAGGGGCAAAGGGCCCTGTCTAGAGTTCAGTTGGGAAACTCAGTGTTTCTCTCCCGCGGCAACAGGGTTTTCGCGCTTCCAATCAGGGTTGAACTAGGGATTCAGGCCTCATCTGGTGTTGAGGCATGGAACTCTGCATTCCTCTTGAGTTGTCAAAGGGGTATCAGGCCTCCGGTTGAGTTCAGGTGGGGAATTTGAGCTTTTTCAAGAGGATCAACAGGGGAGACAGGCCTACCATCCTGTTTTGATAGGATACTCGGTGTTACATTGGAGCCAGTACAGAGGAATCAGGACTTATCTAGAGCTGAGGGGATATTCAGCGTCCTTTTTCTTTGCAGCAGTATCTGTGATGTTCCACTCGAGATTCAATGCGTAAGACAGGCCTCCTCTTGTGGGAGGGGAAGTTGGGATTCCTCTTGAGTTGATGCAGGGAATGGGCCCTCATCTCCAGATGAGTTGGGAAACACGGTGCTCTTCCCGACTTGTGGTGGGAACTTGGCTTTCATCTTGAGTTGTGACAGGGATCTCAGGGCCCCCTTGAGTTGCATGAAGGGAGTCAAGCCTCTCAAGTTTTGAGAGGCAGCTCGGGATTGCTCTCGAGGTGCTGCAGGAGAAAAGGGCCTCATCTCGTTTTGGGGGAATCTCATGGTTTGTCCCGAGTTGTAGCACGAGGCTTGGGATTCCTCTCCAGGTACCACGGGGAAATTAGGGAGCCTCTCATGTTGCCTCAGGAAAGTCAAGTCTCTATTCGAGTTGTGAGGGTGAGTGCAGGAGTGCTCTGGAGTCACGACTGGGAAATCAGGCCTCACTTTAGATCACTTCCTCTTCTAAATAGATTATGTATGTGGTTAGTCAATCATGTCCAATTTTTGTGACCTCATGAACAGTAGCACACCAGGCTCCTCTGCCCATGGGATTCTCCAGGCAATACTGAGCGGGTTTCCTTCTAGCAATGCTGGAGCCATTTCCTTCTCTAAAGTACATTATGTAAAGTCCACAATATATTATTCCAAACATTCCACTGAGATTGATGCTACCATTATCTCCATTTTATGGATGGAGAAACTGAAATACAGGAAGGTTAAGTGATTTGCTCCAGGACACACAGCTCAGAACTGATGGAACTGTGACATAGGCCCACACATTCTGGCTCCTGTGTAGCTACTGCCTCTCACACTAGTTTCTGAAGCATCTGGTTGTCACCAAGAGCAGTGTTAGCTCTAGTAACCATTGGAAGATCTGTGATCATTTACATATGTGACTATTTAAAGTGATGGCTGATGTGGAGTCTGGATTTTAAAAAAATTGTTTACCATAAGGTAGTTTTCTTTCTTCCCCCATTTGAGTAGTTTATAAATTTGTGTGTTTATTTGAGAAAACCTGATTTAAAGCATGGATGGTGTTTTGTTTGAGTGCTAGTGGAGAAGTCAGTAACCTGCAGAGGGCAGACAGGAAATATTTTCACTTTGTGGGCTGTAAGGTGTCTGTTGTAACAACTCATCTCTGCTGTGTGGCAGAAAAGCAGCTGTTAACAATATGCAGACAAAAGAGACAATACACAATGGAGTATTACTCAGCCATTAAAAATAATACATTTGAATCAGTTCTAAGGAGGTGGATGGAACTGGAGCCTATTATACAGAGTGAAGTAAGCCAAAAACAAAAACACAAATACAGTATACTAACGCATATATATGGAATTTAGAAAGATGGTAAAAATAACCCTATTTACGAGACAGCAAAAGAGACACTGATGTATAGAACAGATTTTGGACTCTGGGACTGGAAGAGGGTGGGATGATTGGGGAGAATAGCATTGAAATATGTATAATATCATATCTGAAACGAGTCGTCAGTCCAGGTACGATGCCCGATAACAGATGCCTGGGGCTGGAGCACTGGGACACCCTGGAAGGATGGTGTGGGGAGGGGGGAGGGAGGAGGGTTCAGGATGGGGAACATGTGTATACTGGTGGTGGATCCATCTTGATGTATAGTAAAAGCAATACAATATTGTAAAGTTAAGCAAAATGAAAAAAAATATATATATCATCTCAAAAAAAAAAAAAAAAAAACCAATGATGATGGATTTACTAGGTTATTAGTAGTTAAAACAGATTTTTTTTTTTTCTTTCTTTTTTTTTTCTTTGTAGTTGCAAGAAGCACAGGATCAACTTCCAGAGGCTGAGATATGCCTATAAAACACGTCCAAAAGTACAATTTAAAGCAGCATAGAAAATAAATATAAAGCAGATAAACAGTATAATATGAGAATAGATCAATAGTGATAATAAGGACATTATCGTGAAGCTGTGTAACATTTCAGCTTTGAGCTGTTTTGAGATGCGTAATCCCCCCCCCATTATTTCCATATTTTGCACATTATCCACAAGTGAAAGTGAAAGTTTTAATCGCTCAGTCATGTCTGATTCTCCACAACCCCATGGACTCTAGCAATCCAGGCTCCTTTGTCCATGGAATTCTCCAGGCAAGAAACCTGGAGTGGGTTGCCATTCCTTTCTCCTGGGGATCTTCCTGACTCAGGGATCGAACCTGGGTCTCCTGCCTTGTCGGCAGATTCTTTACCATCTGAGCCTCCAGGGAAAGTGATTAGTCTGCACAACAAAGGAAACTATAAGCAAGGTGAAAAGACAGCCTTCAGAATGGGAGAAAATAGTAGCAAATGAAGCAACAGACAAACAACTAATCTCAAAAATATACAAGCAACTTCTACAGCTCAATTCCAGAAAAATAAATGACCCAATCAAAAAATGGGCCAAAGAACTAAATAGACATTTCTCCAAAGAAGACATACAGATGGCTAACAAACACATGAAAAGATGCTCAACATCACTCATTATCAGAGAAATGCAAATCAAAACCACTATGAGATACCATTTCACGCCAATCAGAATGGCTGCTATCCAAAAGTCCACAAGCAATAAATGCTGGAGAGGGTGCGGAGAGAAGGGAACCCTCTTGCACTGTTGGTGGGAATGCAAACTGGTACAGCCACTATGGAGAACAGTCTGGAGATTCCTCAAAAAACTGGGAATAGAACTGCCTTATGATCCAGCAATCCCACTGCTGGGCATATACACTGAGAAAACCAGAATTGAAAGAGACACATGTACCCCAATGTTCATAGCAGCACTGTTTGCAATAGCCAGAACGTGGAAGCAACCTAGATGTCCATCCACAGATGAATGGATAAGCAAGCTGTGGTACATATACACAATGGAGTATTACTCAGCCATTAAAAAGAATACATTTGAATCAGTTCTAAGGAGGTGGATGGAACTGGAACCTATTATACAGAGTGAAGTAAGCCAGAAACAAAAACACAAATACAGTATACTAACGCATATATATGGAATTTAGAAAGATGGTAAAAATAACCCTATTTACGAGACAGCAAAAGAGACACTGATGTACAGACCAGACTTTTGGACTCTGGGACCGGGAGAGGGTGGGATGATTGGGGAGAATAACATTGAAATATGTATAATATTATATCTGAAATGTATTAATTGTTCAAACTAAACACTATCATGTTACAATTTGTTCATACTAGATGTTTGTAATGTTTCTGATAATCAATAAAAGAGATTCTTGATCAAAAAAAAAAAAAAAAAAGAAAAGAAAAAACAGTACAGTGGCCAAATCATCTACTTTTCAAAATTCTAAGAACCTATGTAATTGAACCTGCAGATGTTTGTTCAAAAACAGGGTGATATTTTAAAAATCTATGTGTGAAGAAATGCCGTGACTGTCCAGGGTTTAAAACTATGCTTCCAAGGCAGAGGGTGTGGGTTTGATCCCTGGTTGGGGAGCTGGGGCCCCACGTGCCTCACAGCCAAAAAACAAAACCATGAAACAGAACCAATATTGCAGTCAATTCAATAAAGACTTTGAAAATGGTCTATGTCAAAAAAAAGAAAAAATCTTAAAGAACCGGTGTGTGAATGATTATTTTAAAATCTGCATTTTAGGCTTGAAATTTAAAATGTCAAGGTATAAACTACAGTCAAAAAGCAAGTGAGCAAAATTGAACAGCTTCAGAAAAACCTGTTTAAGTACAAGATTGTTAAATCAACCTCATAATTTTTGTCATACTGAGAAAGGATTTTAATTTTTTTTACTAGTAATATATAAGAATATTTTGGATAATATGAAAAGTCTCATTGATTAGATTATTGTATTTTTATTGATACTGCTTGCTATTAGTACTGTGATTCCTCTATAGAAGAAATTGACTGAATTCATAAAATTAATGATTTTTATAGTAAGATTTTAATTTAAAATGATACTGCTTGCTATTAGTACTGTGATTCCTCTATAGAAGAAATTGACTGAATTCATAAAATTAATGATTTTTATAGTAAGATTTTAATTTAAAATGATACTGCTTGCTATTAGTACTGTGATTCCTCTATAGAAAAAATTGACTGAATTCATAAAATTAATGATTTTTATAGTAAGATTTTAATTTAAAGAAGGGTGACAGTCCAAAAGCTATATTTTATATAGACCACATTTTGTTTATTCATTCATCTGTCAATGAAATTCCACCTTCTGACTATTGTTAATAATGCTGCTTTAAACATTGGTACACAAACATTTATTTGAGTCCAGAAATTGGAGTAATGATTTGATTGAGAATTTTGAGTTTCTTTTGTAATCCAGATCTTTCTGTGAGATTTCTGAGAATGAAGTATTTTAAATATGTAGTTTGTTCTCTTCATTAAGAATGAACACTCTGTCTGTATAGAACCATTTTTCTGAACGACTGTATTTTCATTTTTTTTTTAAGAGATGGGGGTTGCATGGAAATTTTTCAAAGATTACTTTAGTAAGGTGTGACTTAACAAAACCTGGAATATCTTGAACCATTGATGAAAATGATTTTAGAGCATCTCTAGAAAGTAAAATGTAAATATAGGCAGTGTTTATAAAAACTTTCTTTAACATTTAGTATTTTATGTGTAGAAGTCTCTATTTTTAACAAATAAATGTTGGCAAATTAAATTCCATAAAAACGATGAAATGAAAAATCATTATAAGTTGTTTTAGGAAAAGTCATCAGTTTTGAAATCTGTTATTGGCATCAATCAGTTTTCAAAACTGTTTACTATAAACTCATATTAACTTGTGAACTCATGAGAAATATTTTTAAGAAAGAATAAGTCTAGGTGTTTAAAAATAATTTTATTTTATTTTTTTTCTAATTCTCAGGATGAAAAGGATCAATTAAAGAAATACATTGAATGAAAACAATCTCTGGAAAATAGCTTGGACCAAGAAAAGAAGAAAAACAGTGAGTTAGAAAAAGAGATTACTGGGTAAGAATTTAATATTTCTGATAATCTCAAACTATTAATAAAAGTATAATTTTATTTTATTTAAAACCTTAGACACAAATTCATTTTCATGTGTATTTTCATAATTAAAAACATTCTCCTATTTCAAAGTTTACTGTGGAAAGTCAGCACAATCTGAAATGTTTTTGAGTGCAGCAGTGCTATGCTTATCTGTAATGATTACTAAAACAGTAACAACCATGCTTATGCATATAGTAATGTCACTCTCTTCCTCATCATCTATGCTGAATTTGTACTTCTGTAAAGTATCTTTGATTTTTTTTTTTGGTAATATTGCCTTCTTTTAATTGTGTTCCTCCCTGCATCATTCAAGTAATTTATTATCCAAAAACCTTCCTGTGTTATTGTTGAACAACATTAAAAATATCATGATTTGGCTTATATTTTCTTTTTGCCCCAAAATTTTAGTTAGAAAATGTACATATGAAAATATATGTGTACTTTAAAGAATAATAAAATTAGTGACCATGTTTTAATCAGTAAAATAAAAAACTGCTTCTGTTTTTTTGCTGAGTGCAGTTAACCCTCATAATCTACAGATTCAGCCAACCCATGAACAAAAGTATTCAGGGGAAAAAAATTGAGAAAGTTCCAAAAAGCAAAACTTGGATTGGTCTCAAGCTGGCAACTATTTCCATAATGTTTACACTGTATTTATAACTATTTACAAAGCGTTTACATTGTATTAGATAATATAAGTGATCTAGGGATGACTGAATGTATAGGAAGATGTGCTTAGGGAAACTTGAGCATCCATGGATTTTATATCTACCGAGTGTTGGGGGATTAATGACCAGTCCTCTATGGATGTCAAGGGATGATTATATAAAGGATTCTTCTCTGATTCTCATTAATATTTTTCTCTTTTAATTTTCTCTACATTTCTTTGCAATTTGTTAACAATGTGCTGGGCCAGATTTCTGCATCTCTTAAAACCGTCTTGAAGAGACTGGTACCCTCTCTCTCTCTTCTGATTTCCTTTCTTCTAAAACTCTCAGCCTGGGTTATTTCCTGCTTAACTCAAGCTCCAAAGATTTATTTTTTTTTTTTTTTAATTTTGAGTTAGAATATTATTGATTTTTTGTACCTACTTCCTTTTCTTTTGTAGAGGCTGTGGTCAGTAGGAACAAACGTGTCTTGTGTCTTTTCAAAAAACATTCATATATAATATCTCTTCATCTTTTGCTTAAATACTGATCTATGAGTTATAACTAATATTTAATAATAAATTAATATTTCACACTAGCATGCTAAAATTTGACATTAACTTATTTATAAGAACTCATATATTATATATATCACACACAGTATATTTAAATGTGATAATTTTTTCCTTCATAATATTTATCTAAGATTAGAATTTAGTTATTATGCTTTCAAGGAATACTAAATTTGAACATTGAGGAAGGATTATAATTTATAAATTTGTTTGTTTATCTGATAGAACAAATATCTGTTTAATTATTAAGTATCTGCTCTTAAAGAACTTACTCATTCTATGCATTTCTACAGATTTAAGAAACTCTTAAAAATGACAAGAAGGAAGTTAAATGAATATGAAAATGGAGAGCTTAGTTTCCATGGAGATTTAAAAACCAGTCAAACTGAAATGGATATTCAAATTAATATGCTAAAACATAAGGTAATTTTTAATCAGTTTTAGAACCCCAAAATCACTTAATTTGGGGAAATATAAATCATTCCATGCTTTGAACAGTGAAACACAGATGTGTTTATTAATTTTTTAGATTGGGCACCAGTAAAAAAGACAGCTTTTCCCTATATAATTTTGAGATAAAAAGGGTACACTCTTGACTCTCTCTGTCTTGAACCCTGGCTGGTGATCTGAAGCTGAGCAGCACAGCATTAATGACCCCAAAGCATATGTTGTTTTTGATGAGAGGTTTGTTGAAATCTAATGAACATACCATGCAGTTCATTCATTTAAGCTGTACGCTTCAGTAACTTCATTGTGTTTAAAGAATTATACAGGCATTACCACTTTAGAACACTTTCATCACCCTCCAAAAAATCACACTTTGACCATTTGCTTTCCTGATCTTCCTAGCCTGAGGGAACCATGACTCCACTCCCTGACTGTGTAGATCTCCCTTTTCTGGACCTTTCGTGTCAGTGGAATTACACAATATGGGATCCTTTGTGACTACCTTCTTTCACTTAGCATAATCTTTTCAAAGTACATCTAACATTATCGGTATTTCTTTGTTTTTATTGCTCAATAATATTCTATTGTACGGACGTACCACTTTTATTTATCCATTCATCATCTGATGGACCTTTGGGGTTGTTTCTACTTTGTGGCCAATGTCAGTAATGTTGCTGTGAACATTTATGTCTAAGTTTTGGTGTGAACATATTTTTTTCAGTTCTTTTGGGAATACAATTATGAATAAAATTGCTGTATTACAGCAACTCTGTTTAACCTTTTGAGGACCTGCCATACTGTTTTCCATCATGGCTGCATCATTTTGTATTTTTATCCAAAGTATGCAAAACATTCCCATTTCTATACATTCCTGTCAACACTAGTCATTACCTGTCTCTGTGAGTATAGCTATCCTAACACGTATGAAGTGGCAACTCGTGGTGTTTTATTTCTCTCTCTGAGGATAGGACAATGAAGATTGAGTTCTAGATTAGCAACTACTCAAAGTTACCCATCTCTTTTAGAATTGTAGTAAATTGAGATGAGGTCAAAAGTCTGATTTTGGTAATTAAACTATTGCTAGTTATTTCTTATAGTTCAAATCATATGTCTCATTGCTTACTAGACTTCATTGCTTTCAAAATTGAGCAGAAATTCTAAGGAGTCACACCTGCCTATTTGTAAGAAATTGTCATTGAAAGGAACCCTGAAAAACTTCTTCCTGAATAGTTCTTAACTCTTCCTTCCAGTTATATGCTTCTTCTCATCAACATTGTCATTAAAAATCACACCTTTTATTATATTCGTTTACAGGAGACCAGTTTCTACCTGCATTTAAGTTATACTTCTTTATTTTCTATTTTTTCAAAAATCCATTATTCTGTTTTTTTCCTAATTAGCTTTAAGTTTAGTGGCTTCAATAAACAACATTGGTTTCATTCAAAATCTATGCTTAGGAAAAGGTGGCCAGGATGGCTGGCTTCTAGTCCCGTCAGCTTCAGGTGGGGCAGCTCGAGGGCTGGGGGCTGGAATTGGGCAAAGGTGTGTTCATTCCCATGTCTGATAGTTGGTATCTGTGGTTGGCTGGACATTGGTGAAGGCAGACAAGTGAAACACCTACCCTGAACAACTAGGTGTTCTCTTTGCAGCCTGGGCTTACTCGCAACATGGAGCCTGATTCCCAGGTTGAGAGCCAGGCAGAAGCTTTGTTTCATTGTATAAGCTCACTTTGCAGTTCACACAGCATCACTTTCATCATCTTCTGTTCAATAGGAGCAAGTCGCTTATACTTGGCCTATATTCTAACATTTTTTACAGAATAAAGTTTTTAAAACTAATGGGTACATTTAAAAACTAGCACTGTTATTCACTGGCCACAATTTTTTTATATTCCTTCCAGTGAAAAATACCCATTTCCCTACTCGTTCCCTATCAAGTCTCAGTTGTTAACAGTGTCAGGACCAGGCTTAAGTAAAGGTCTTACCGTCTTCATCAGGTACAGCTGGGACAGGCAGATGAGGTTTCTGGGTGTGATTTCTAGAGTATGACCCTGTGAGCACAACCCTCTCAGTTCTAAAACTTGAGAACTAAAGGGACAAGGTGTCTGACACCCACACCCCAAACATTCTGCTGAATGACTAGACACTCCCTTTCAGAAATGGGAAACGGAAGGCACCGTAATCCACAGCAGCACTGAGGTCCAGTTTGGTGATGCCAGCCCTTTGAGGAGGACTTGGTCCTGCCCATAGGAGTGCTTCTCCTTTGCTCTACTCTCTGGGCTCTGTGTGCTCTCCTTTTCATAAGAAATGACCTCTGCCTGTAGCTGAGTCATGTTTCTTAAGCCAGCTTCCTCTTTATTGAACATCTAAGAAAATCCCAAAGGCTTATTCTCATTTGTATGTCTTGGTCTCTGTTAAGCCAAGCACTGTTTTGTTTTTGCTGCCAAGGTTCTCTTTAAAGCTTTCATGTCTTATGAATTGGATTGGGGTTCACATCATTGGAGAGGCAACCCTCACAAATCTATTTTGAGAGAAGTTCTGCAGCTTGGCCCTCTTGTGAAGCTTTGTAGGATGATGCCTTTAAAATTATTATGCCCTTAAGATCTTTAAAGGAATTTGAGGCACCTCCTTAAGTCTTTCCAGGGTCTTAATGAAGGGTTTTACAGTCTACAGGCTTCATCTTTAGACCATGTTTTCCTGGCAGCATCCTAGATTTGATTTTAGCCCAGAAGCTGTTTCTCTCTTTTAGCATCATGTGACCACTGGACATGTGGAAATTCTGTAGGAGATAACAGATATTGAACCTAAATATAATTGAGCCTGGTTCCTTTATATTTAAACCCCCCACACACACTTTTTTTTTTTTTTTGATAGCATATCCCTTGCATTGATGTTACTTTCAGTTGGTTCATGGCAAGAGTTTCGTTTTCCCTGTATTTCAGTGTCATTTTCTTCTCTTGCCTAGAAGCTGTCACCAGCAGCCTCTTTAAGGGCCATCAGGATTCAGTTTACAATGTCATGAAGCCCTTAGGGTTTTCATTACTCTCTCTGCATCTATTCAGATCTCACCTACCTCCAGGTTGAAAGGCATTCTCATATCTTTTAGTTCTTTTTTTTTTTTAAATCAAGAATCTCTTTTATTGATTATCAGAAACATTACAAACATCTAGTATGAATAAATTGTAACATGATAGTGTTTAGTTTGAACAATTAATACATTTCAGATATAATATACATATTTCAATGCAATTTAGTTCTTTTTTAATGGCATTTTTAATATCAGTATCTGTGCTAGGTATTTATTGCCAGCAAATTGTATAATAAAGCACATCAAAGCCTAGTGGCTCAAAAGAGCATTATTTTGTTCAAAAATTTGTGTTGGGACAAGGCTCAGTGAGTGAGGCCAGCACACTTCTTTTCCAGGTGGCATCAGCTGGGATGTCGTGAAGGTTGGTACCAGAGTCATCTGAAGATTAGTTCATGCACATGTCTGACATTTGGAGCTGGCTTTTGGATGGGACATTAGTTGGTGGTGGTCAGTGGGGGCACTGACAAGGTGCTCAGTATGTGGTCTGGGCTTCTTCGCAGCATAGTGACTGATGCGAAGGGTGGGCTTTCCCACAGAGCAAAAGTCAGTTTCGCCAGACTCTGTCCAGTAGAAATCAGTTTCTGAGGCCAGCACATATTTAAGGGGAAGGAATTTCAGAGAAAAGTGTCAAATAATTTGTACACACTTTCAATACCACCACCTCCACTCACCTCGACTTACCTAATAATCATTCTGTCTAAAGGAAAGTTCTTTGCAACTCGGTGTCCCTGAAATTCCCGCAAATTTTGTTTGTTGTTTTGTTTGGTATGTTCTGTTCTGTGAAAAGTAACAAATGGTTACAAAAATGAGGCATTTTTTTTGCTGCTGTTGTTCAGAAAAATGTATAGATCATCTCATTAAGTTTTAGGAGATGGGATTTCTTTAACCTTTTGAATTATTTTTATTTGGAATGCAGTTCAAATTAGCAAAACTATTCATAGTTCAGAAAAAGACTTATGGGATTAGAATCCACATTTATAAGATTTATTAATGAAAGTCTTATTTTCACAATCTTCTGTTGGGAAGCGTTTATTAACTCAATCCTAGATAACTCAGTACAGGATCCCTCAAACTTCTTTAAAACATGGGGCATTAAGATGGGGTGAAGGAGTAAGAGACATTCTACTAAGAAGTGACTTGTAGTCATTTTATGGAGAAAAAAATAGAAAATAGTGTAAAATCAAGTGCAAATGTTGTGTGACAAAGATGATGACAGTGAAGAATATATTTTGTGACTCTTCGTGGTTTGAACTTCTTTCTTGATTCTCTGAGTAATCCCTGGTCCTACATTCTACAATACAGATACCATTGTATCTATTTGATCCTGGGTTTGCATTAGGCTGTGCTCAGTCCACTTGTCTCATTGTCAAACAGTTTTGTTTTATTCTTGCACATTGATGATCTTACGGCAGAGCTGGAAACTACATCTTTACAATGTCTGCATCTGCATGCAAAAAATCAAGTTCTTCAAGAGGAGTTATTATCTATGAAAGGAATGTAAAACAAATATGAAAAACTAGAGAAGAATAAAATGAAGTTGAAGCAAGAAGTAGTGCACCACAGAAGTCATATAGAAATGAATATGATAGAACACAGTCAAATAGAGCAGTATAAACGGGAGATTGAAGAAAAGGCAAGACAGGATCTCATAGAGAAATTAAAGGAAGTCAACCTATGTTTGCAGGTTAATTTGTTCATCTGTCATGTGCTTGAATTCACCTCATTGTAAATTACATTTTGGATCTATACAGCTTGTGTGTTTCCTCTGCTTCCCATAAAGCAGTTGGTTTGGTAGTTTTCTGGAAGGAAGGGGACACTTGTTTCTCCATTTAAATTTTTCTGTTTCCATCAGAGTTAGTACCAAAATGACCTATCAGAATGATTCTCACTAGAGAATCTTTTCATTTATAAGACCAACTGGTGTAAAACAAGACTACTAGGAGGAAAAGAAAATATTGTGGTTTAGAACTGGTACCATTCTCTTGAATTATTTTTAAGTTGTCTTGTTGAATTTTTAAAATTTTAAGTTGATCCTCTTGCTCTTTGATTTATCAGATTATATAAGCACCACTATAACAATAATTCCACTTTAATTTTATAATTCACATTTAATTCACTTTACATTGATGATAATAATTTTAAGCTTCTACTCTTTTTTTTAACTTTAAAAATTTCTTTATGAATCACTGACTCAAAACTAAAGGGAGCAAATATCATTTTCCAGGTTACTGATTATTTTAAAATGTTATCTTTTTAAATTTGCCTAAGATGCAAGCAGCTCTTGGGAGAACTTAGAGCAGTTACTAGAGAAGAATAATGCTTCCATAAGAAGTCAGATGGAACTCAGAATTAAAGACTTGGAATCTGAACTCTCCAAGGTGAAAACTTTGCAAGAAGATTCTCATAATGCAGAGTTGGAAAAATACAAGCAATTCTACCTAGTAGAACTAGAAGTTAGAAAGTCATTGGACGGTAAACTAGACAAGGAAGTCAAAACACAGAATCACAGAAAGTAAATTTAGTTCGTTAATTTGTCTCCAAAGCCTAATTTTTATAGAGCGCCATTCATGAAATTAGCAGGAAGTGAAAGCTAACTAGATGGTCACTGCTAGAGGGCGGCCTAAGACAAATTATTAATACTGTGTCCTTTTAAGTTTTACCACACAGAGTTGGAAATGACTGAAGTGACTTAGCAGCAGCAGCACACTGCATAAAAGCATGCTTGTGAAATTGGGGGCAATTAACACAGGAATTAAAGACAGGATAATTCACAGAGTGGCTATAAATAGTATGGTGACCTGACTGATGGGGTATGTGGAGGATGGAAAGGGCAAATGGCACCTCCAGTGCCTAGTCCAGGTTTCCCCACTGTCTGAAAGCAGAACATTCCTAGGAAGCCTTTCATAAGCCAAAACAGCATACAGCAAAGAAGCAAGTACCTGAAGGCACGTTCTGCTACTTGAAGCCTAAAATGAATATGCACAAGTGAAGCATAGGTGCTCCCATATGTGGTTGAGGGTTGTTATGACTTGACACTGAGATGTTAGGTGTGGCTTCCAGGGAAGGATCTCTGTGGGGCCAGTCTCCCCGTTTGGGGAGTGCGATGCCTCTCACTGTAAAATGTACGCTGAACCTTTTTATCTGAAATCAAAAAGTCTCTTCAAAATTTTTTTTATTATTATTATCAAAAACAGATGCTGAGATAGGCCTTTCCTAGAAGTGAAGTAACATAGAGTGAACTTTGGAAAAGCAGGGGATACTTGTAATTGTTCCTGGGGCTGTTTTAGCTCTTTTCAATCACCCATTGACTTTCTTGTCCTCCCCGTTAGATTGTGACTGCAGATGATTCCTCAGAGCGAAAAGCTTAATTTCTCCAAGGTCATGAGTGAAACGTGTATACATGGGCAGTGAAAGCAAATGCTTGAAAGTGGCTTTGTGGGATGGGGTGTTTCTTCATTTCTGAGCTATTTCCTGGGGGCAGGTGTATCCGAGAGGGCAGCAGGTGTCACTGTGAGGCCACCTCCTTTTCTCTCTGATGCCCTTTCTCTCCTCTCCCAATTGTGACTTGTTACTTGAGGAGCTCTAGACACATGTGTACTTCTTTAGAACAAGTGTACAACTATAATTGTTAACAGGAGGTCTGCTCTGTGTTTTCAGTGTTCAAACAGTTTATTGGGAATTCCATTTACTATATGGCAACTTTAAAAATGCAAATCATTAAGTTGGTGTTTTCCATCTTCCCCAGGACTCATGAGAGGCTGGCAGTGATCAGCACCAAACTTGAGGTGGAGAAAGTGCAGAACAAATCTTTACTCAGCACTCTTAGCAGGAGGCCAGTCCTGGAGCCCCATTGTGTTGGAAATTTCAATAATCCTTTAGTTCTCAATAGAAATCTTACTCCAAGAGCAAACATAGGTTTTTCTACCTCAATTCCACACCCTTTGAATAACAGCATGGAGAATTACTTGACCAAAGTTAGTTTTATTATCTTTTCTCCCCTGGGTTTCAGATTTCTGATCTGAATGATCCTTGTGTTTAATTTGGTGAACTTCTGAGTTGTTTATTTGAGTTAATGCACACTAAGTAAAAGTCATAATTAGCTGTGCTAATAAAGGAGATAGAAATTTTATAATTTTCTTTTTGTCCCAGAGTTCTTGATTTTAAGAGATACTTAATAAATTATTAAATTTCTTGAAAAGCTGCATTTAAATTCTACTTTAGAAATGAAATCTTATTGCCTAGTATCCAAAAGTATTCTTTCAGATGTTTCACTTCCTTTCTAATTGATTTCAGTGGGCAATGGTTCATAATCATTTCCAAGCTCTACTGTACCCAATGAAGCTTTTCTGGCTCTAAGTATAAGTGAATCACTGGCATCTAAACACTTACCACATATGGATGATTTTTGTTTAAAGGAATCCTAGATAAATCCTTTTTATGGATTAAATGATCTCACAATACTAATGCTATGCTAAGTCACTTCAGTCATGACCGACTCTGTGCGACCCCACAGATGGCAGCCCACCAGGCTCCGCCATCCCTGGGATCCTCCAGGGAGGAATACTGGAGTGGTTTTCCATTTCCTTCTCCGATGCATGAAAGTGAAAAGTGAAAGTGAAGTCACTCAGTCTTTTCTGACTCCTAGCAACCCCATGGACTGCAGCCTACCAGGCTCCTGTGTCCTTGGGATTTGCCAGGCAAGAGTACTGGAGTGGGTTATCATTGCCTTCTCCACACAATACTAAACCAAAACATTAATTTCTAGCTGTAGCTTAACATTTTTTGTCATTTTCTTACATAAATTTAGTGGTTTCTTACAAAAATGACATTTTTGTCATTTCCTTTAATTGCTATTTTACCTATAGCATTTTTATTTAAAATTAAAAAAAAAATCTTGCTGAGCATTTGTAGAATATTTCTAGATTTGTAGTTAATTCAAACATTTAAACATTATAAATTAAGTTCACTTTATCTCTATCTTGACATAACCTAGATGAATGGTATCTAAGATAGCAATGATGGGGAGTCTTTAAATTGCATCCAGTTTTCACTGTTCAATCATTGTGATTAAAATATCCATTTCAGTCAGTGCACACAGGTTTATAGTTTTAATGGTGTTTTCCTGATGTTTGTGATGCATGGAAAACTAGCCCTTGTTAAATGCAGTCTCAACCTGTTTTCTCATTTGGCTTCTTGCCTTTATACAAGAGCAATTAAGGTTTCTTTCACAGCACTGTATCTGCATTGTGTCTTAGTACTTGAAAGCTGTGAAACTGGAGTATGTGCTTTAGCTGTGCAGTCACAACAGTCCTCCAAACACTTCATCCCAAGTCAGACACTTCCGCACACAGGCCTAAGAGGAATAGGCAAATGCTTGACCCCCATCCCAGACACAGGCTGCCTACTGCACACCCAAGTTCACTGTGCTGTGGGCATATACATATATTCAAAGTAGAGATTTGGAACCAATCATGTTCCTTCTCCCAAACTCACCCGTTAGGTAAATCTCCTCACCTCTCATAAGGAGGGTAGGAGTATAAGTCCTCACCTTGAAACTTTTCTCCTTCAAGTGCCCTGTTGTGTGTGTGTGTGTGTGTGTGTGTGTGTGTGTGTGTGTGTGTGTTTTAAATGCATGCTTTATAAATTAACTATATCAGATGACTGCTACATATAGGAGTTTGACAATAATTTATTCTTGTTCTTGCCTTTAAAACATGATTTAGTTAGAAAGCTACTATGTCATGTCATGCCACAAGCATTACTGAACTATGTAAAAAGATTTTACATATTCATTTTCTCTGCATTATAGTTAAACATCTATGTGTTTTTTCCTTATCTGAGGAAGTAGCTGGCATAGGACTCTGGACTCAGTAAGAAAGTCATTAGCTTTCTTACTACTTTTGTAAAATTATGAACTTTGCCTAAATCATGAGTCTCATACCTTTAAAAAGTTTGTTTTTTTCAAAAAACAAACTTTAAAAAAAAAATTGTGTGGAATGGGACATAGTTTGGAAACTAACAGTTATGTGTTAATCCTTCTCATTAAACACCTTTAGAATAAAAACTTGCTGGTACATTGTTTTCTTGTGTATAATTTTCTCACCTTTCTGTGTTTTTTTTGTTTGTTTGTTTGTTTTACTAAAGAAGAATTTATGTTGCTTAAGGTCATACAGACACACCATTGGTTGGCTGAGCCAGGTGGCCCCTCTTCATTCAGTGCCCCTTCCATTATCGCCTCACTTTCTGGAAGCAAATACTGCTTTCAAGTCTACTTTGCCAAACTAACCTTGTCCTGTGTTTAGTCGTGTCTGACTCTTTGGGAACCCATGGACTCTCCTCTGTCTATGGGGATTCCCCAGGCAAGAACACTGGAGTGGATTGCCATGACCCTCCTCCAGGGGATCTTGGGGATCCAATCCAGGGATCAAACCCAATTCTCCTGGCTTGCAGGCAGATTCTTTACTGTCCAGGAGAAGGAAATGGCAACCCACTTCAGTATTCTTTTTTTTTTATGATTTATTTTTATTTTTTTATTTATTTTTTTTTTAAATTTTGCTTAACTTTACAATATTGTATTGCTTTTACTATACATCAAGATGGATCCGCCACCAGTATACACGTGTTGTTAAATGGAAAATTTTTTAAAAATTGCATGTGTGTTCTTCTTAAAACATTCAACTCAAACTACTTCCTGCATTTGAACAGGATCCTCACCTAGAAATCAAAATAAAGGTCTCAGAAGTATGTATTTAGGGCAGGAGCTGTTAGGGGGAGAAGATAGTAATCTTGTGGGTCATTCCTAGGATCATGGGTCATTCTCTAACTCTTTTAAATTATGTATACTCTATAGACTGATATTTATTGTACTTTTTATCAGATTAACGTGTTTTATATATATATATATATAATATGTTATATGTTATTTGTAAGCGGAATAAGTAGGAATGCATTTTCTTTTATTTATGTGATTATTTTTCTACTTAAGTAATCTTCAAGTTAGGTTTAGTCTCTAAATACATTATTTAAATGTCACATTTAGTAAGCTGTGTAACATTCCTATAATAACATCTCTTGCTTAACTTAAAGATAAATGATACATGACTTATTTCAGATGCAGCAGGAGTTGGACAGGTGTATAACTAGAGAACTAAGATAAAGTATGTTGCCAAAATGTATGAATTAAATTTAGAAATTGATTTCTGAAATACACTGTAAATAATAAATGGCATCTCTTTCCATTGTTTGGATAACAGATGCGATATTAAATATTTTTTCTTATACATAGCTAATAAAAAATGTGAAAGCATGAACAGTCACAGTGAAAAATATTCTTGTTCCTCATTTATTCATCATGTTCCATAGTTTAAAGAATATCTCAAAAGGTCTATGTATTTTCATTTATTTCTGGATGTATCCTTTCTCTACGACTGCCATCACTGTGGAACTGTCCATCTGCACCCTGACACCATTCTTAGAAAGCATGGAGTTCATCAACGGCTCAAGTGTCTGGTAGTGGTTAAGGCTAGGACACCCAGATTCAAGCACTTATGTTTGCATAGCTGTCATTTGATGTCGTTTATAATTTCTGTGTCATTGACTTTGTCACTAGTTTATCTCTTGCCCTCAGGAAAAGCTCCAAACACCTGCATCAATTTGGGTCCTTCCAAAGTAGTTTGCCTGATCTCCTTACCACGCTATTCTGCCCCTTAGCTGTGCACCTAACCAGCCAGACTGTGTAGGATCCCACAGATTAATTTCCTCACCTCTTGTCTTTGTACATGCTTCTCCCCTCTAACTCTTGTACTTTTTCCTGTCCTTCAGGTAGCTACTTCCATAGCACCTCCACCAAAAAGCTGGCAGTATTGACACAAAACTGGCTGTCCCTTCTGAGTATTCCTTGTGCCATCTTGTATACCTGTCTTAGTATTTATGACTCCATATGGAAATTGTCTGTTCACCTATTTTTACAGATTATGGCATTATCATTTCTCAGGATGGCTGGGTCATGTTTATCTTGTAATTGCAGTGTTTCAGATAGAGTATGGATCAAACATTTCAAATATGCACAGTGAGAAAAATACCAGAATAAAACTCAGATTCCTATTTATACATTTTTTATCTGCTGACAGAGACCTTCTGTTTATTCTATTTCTACTTTTACTTAAACTTATTTTTTTTTTAAATTGGAGAATAATTGCTTTACAATGTTGTGTTGTTTTCTGCTGTATAACATCATAAATCAGTTGTAAGTATACATATATCCCATTCCTTGTGAGCCTCCCTCCCACCCCAAAGACCTTTCTAAGAATGATTTCAAAAGTAAGAATTCTGGAGTTTCCTGGATTTCACACACACACACACACACACACACACACACACACACACACACACACACGAAAAGGAAAGGAAAGAAATCTGGATGTTGATTTAACATTTTAACAACACAAAATATTTAAAACTCTCTGTAGATCAAGCTATCTATAGGCAAATTGGCTTAGGAGACAGGGCTTGTCTTTTTGGCACTAATAGCAATGTGGCACAGAAAAAAATGATTTCTTACTTTCAATTTTTTTTTAGAATTTTTTTTGAAGATTGATATTTTCTGACATCTTTCAACCATTTCAGAAGTCAAGGGAGTCTAGGGAGTTCCTTATTCATCTAGTGGTTAAACGCACTGCTTTGGGCCCAGGGTTTGATACCTGGTGAGGGAACTAAAATCCTGTCAGCTACTGGGATGTATTTACAACATGGGGAATATAGCAGATAGCATATAATAACTTTCAATGGAATATGATAATATTTCCTTTTCTTCTTTGCTTTTCACTTCTATTTTTTTTTGCAGCTATTTGTAAGAACTCCCGAGACAGCCATTTTGCTTTTTTGCATTTCTTTTCCATGGGTATGGTCTTGATCCCTGTCTCCTGTACAATGTAATGAACCTCATTCCATAGTTTATCAGGCACTCTATCTATCAGATCTATGCCCTTAAATCTATTTCTCACTTCCACTGTATAATCATAAGGGATTTGATTTAGGTCATACTTTAATGGTCTAGTGGTTTTCCCTATTTTCTTCAATTTAAGTCTGAATTTGACAATACGGAGATCATGGTCTAAGCCACAGTCAGCTCCTGGTCTTGTTTTTGTTGACTGTATAGAGCTTCTCCATCTTTGGCTGCAAAGAATATAATCGATCTGATTTCGGTGTTGACCATCTGGTGATGTCCATGTATAGAGTCTTCTCTTGTATTGTTGGAAGAGGGTATTTGATATTACCAGTGCATTTTCTTGGCAAAACTCTATTAGTCTTTGCCCTGCTTCATTCCGTATTCCAAGGCCAAATTTGCCTGTTACTCAAGGTGTTTCTTGACTTCCTACTTTTGCATTCCAGTCCCCTATAATGAAAAGGATATCTTTTTTGGGTGTTACCTCTAAAAATTCTTGTAGGTCTTCATAGAACTGTTCAACTTCAGGTTCTTCAGCGTTACTGGTTGGGGCATACACTTGGATTACTGTGACATTGAATGGTTTGCCTTGGAAACGAAAAAGCAAGAGAGTTCCAGAAGAAAACATCCATTTCTGCTTTCTTGACTATGCCAAAGCCTCTGACTCTGTGGTTCACAATAAACTGTGGAAAATTCTGAAAGAGATGGGAATACCAGAGCACCTGATCTGCCTCTTGAGAAATTTGTATGCAGGTCAGGAAGTAACAGTTAGAACTGGACATGGAACAACAGACTGGTTCCAAATAGGAAAAGGAGTATGTCAAGGCTGTATATGGTCACCCTGTTTATTTAACTTATATGCAGAGTACATCATGAGAAACGCTCGACTGGAAGAAACACAAGTTGGAATCAAGATTGCTAGGAGAAATATCAATAACCTCAGATATGCAGATGACACCACCCTTATGGCAGAAAGTGAAGAGGAACTAAAAAGCCTCTTGATGAAAGTGAAAGTGGAGAGTGAAAAGGTTGGCTTAAAGCTCAACATTCAGAAAACGAAGATCATGGCATCTGGTCCCATCACTTCATGGGAAATAGATGGAGAAACAGTGGAAACAGTGTCAGACTTTGTTTTTCTGGGCTCCAAAATCACTGCAGATGGTGACTGCAGCCATGAAATTAAAAGACACTTATTCCTTGGAAGGAAAGTTATGAGCAACCTAGATAGCATATTCAAAAGAAGAGACATTACTTTGCCAAGAAAGGTTCGCCTAGTCAAGGCTATGGTCTTTCCTGTGGTCATGTATGGATTTGAGAGGTGAACTGTGAAGAAGGCTGAGCGCTGAAGAATTGATGCTTTTGAACTGTGGTGTTGGAGAAGACTCTTGAGAGTCCCTTGGTCTGCAAGGAGATCCAACCAGTCCATTTTGACCAAGATCAGCCCTGGGATTTCTTTGGAAGGAATGATGCTAAAGCTGAAACTCCAGTATTTTGGCCACCTCATATGAAGAGTTGACTCATTGGAGAAGGCTCTAATGCTGGTAAGGATTGGGGGCAGGAGGAGAAAGGGACAACCGAGGATGAGATGGCTGGATGACATCACTGACTCAATGGATGTGAGTCTGAGTGACCTATGAGAGTTGGTGATGGGCAGGGAGGCCTGGAGTGCTGCAATTCTTGGGGTCGCAAAGAGTCGGACACTACTGACTGACTGATTTGATCTGATAATAAGTGATGCTGAGTATCTTTCCTGTGTTTGTTAGCCATCTGTAGGTCTTCTTTGGAGAAATATCTGTTTAGTTCTTTGGCTCAATTTTTTATTGGGTCGTTTATTTTTCTGGAATGAGATGCATCAGTTGCTTGTATATTTTTGAGATTAATTCTTTGTCAAATGCTTCATTTGCTATTATTTTCTCCCATTCTGAAGACTCTCTCTTCATCATCCTTATAGTTTCCTTGATTATGCAAAAGCCTTTAAGTTTAATTAGGCCCAATTTGTTTATTTTTGCTTTTATTTCCATTACTCTTGGAGGTGGGTCATAGAGGACCTTGCTGTGATTTATGTCGGAGAGTGTTTTACCTATGTTTTCCTCTATGAGTTTTGTAGTTTCTGGTCTTATGTTTAGATCTCTAATCCATTTTGAGTTTATTTTTGTATATGGTGTTAGAAAGTTTTCTTGTTTCATTCTTATACAAGTGGTTGACCGGTTTTCCCAGCACCTCTTATTAAAGACACTGTCTTTTGTCCATTGTATGTTCTTACCTCCTTTGTCCTCCATAAGGTGTCCCAATAGGTGCATGGATTTATCTCTGGGCTTTCTGTTTTGTTCCATTGATTTGTATTTCTGTCTTTGTGCCAGTATCATACTGTCTTGATGATTGTAGCTTTGTAGTATAGCCTGAAGTCAGGCAGGTTGATTCCTCCAGTTCCATTTTTCTTTCACAAGATTGCTTTGGATATTCGTTTTTTTTTTTTTTTTTTTTTGTATTTCCATACAAATTGTGATATTGTTTGTTCTAGTTCTTTGAAAAATACTGTTGGTAGCTTGATAGCGATTGGACTGAATCTATAGATTGCTTTGGGTCATATACTCATTTTCACTATATTGATTCTTACAATCCATGAACATGGTATATTTCTCCATCTATTTGTGTCCTCTTTGATTTATTTCAACAGTGTTTTATAGTTTTCTATATATAGGTCTTAGGTAGGTATATTCTAAGTATTTTATTATTTTCATTGCAATGGTGAATGGAATTGTTTCCTTAATTTCTCTTTCTGTTTTCTCATTGTTCATGTATAGAAATGCAAGGGATTTCTCTGTGTTAATTTTATATCCTGCAACTTTGTTCATTCATTAGCTCTAGTAATATTCTGGTGGAGTCTTTAGGGTTTTCTATGTACAAGATCATTTCATCTGCAAACACTCAAAGTTTTATTTCTTCTTTTCCAATCTGGATTCCTTTTATTTCTTTTTCTGGTCTGATTTCTGTGGCCAAAACTATGTTAAATAGAGTCGGCCCCCTTGTGGTCATAGTGGGTACCCTTGTCTTGTTCCTGACTTGAAGGGAAACGCTTTCAATTTTTCACCATTGAGGATAATGTTTCCTCTGAGTTTGTCATATATAGCTTTTATTATGTTGAAGTATGTTCCTTGTGTTTCTGCTTTCTGGAAAGTTTTTATCATAAATGGATGTTGAATTTTGTCAAAGGCTTTCTCTGCATCTGTTGAGATAATCATATGGATTTTATCTTTCAATTTGTTAATGTGGTGTATTAGATTGATTGATTTGTGGATATTGAAAAATCCTTGCATCCCTGGGATAAAGCCCACTTGGTCATGATGTATGATCTTTTTAATATGTTGTTGGATTCTGTTTGCTAGAATTTTTTTAAGGACCCTTGCATCTATGTTCATCAATGATATTGGCCTGTAGTTTTCTTTTTTTGTTGGAGCTTTGTCTGATTTTGATATTAGGGTGATTCTGGCCTCCAAGAATGAGTTTGGGAGTTTACTTTGTCTGAAATTTTCTGTAAGAGTTTCAGTAGGATAGGTGTTAGCTCTTCTCTAAAATTTTAGTAGAATTCAGCTGTGAAGCCATATGGACCTTGGCTTTGGTTTGCTGGAAGATTTCTGATTACAGTTCGATTTCCATGCATGTGATAGGTCTGTTAATATTTTCTATTTCTTCCTGGTTCAGTTTTGGAAAGTTATACTTTTCTAAGAATTTGTTCATTTCTTCCAAGTTGTCCATTTTATTTGCATATATTTGCTGATAGTAGTCTCTTATGATCCTTTGTATTTCTGTGCTGTCTGTTGTGATTTGTCCATTTTCATTTCTAGGTTTGTGGATTTGATTTTTCTCCCTTTGTTTCTTGATGAGTCTGGCCAAAGTTTTATCAATTTTATTTATCTTCTCCAAGAAACAGCTTTTAGCTTTGTTTACTATGGTCTCTTTTGTTTCTTTTGCATTTCTTTCTGCCCTAATTTTTAAGATTTCTTTCCTTCTAATAACCCTGGGGTCCTTGATTTCTTCCTTTTCTAGTTGCTTTAGGTGTAGAGTTAGGTTATTTATTTGACTTTTTTCTTGTTTCTTGAGGTAAGCCTGTATTGCTATGAGCCTTCCCCTTAACACTGCTTTCACAGTGTCCCATAGTTTTGGGTTGTTTTGTTTTCATTTTCCTTTGTTTCTATGCATATTTTGATTTCTTTTGTGATTTGTTGTTTATTCAGAAGTGTGTTGTTCAGCTTCCATATATTGGAATTTTTAATAGTTTTTCTCCTGTGATTGACATCTAATCTTATGTCATTGTGGTCAGAAAAGAGGTTTGGAATGATTTCATTTTTTTTTTTTTTTTTGAATTTACCAGGTCTAGATTTATGACCCAGGATGTGATCTATCCTGGAGAATGTTCCAAGTGCACTTGAGAAAAAGGTGAAATTCATTGCTTTGGGGTGAAATGTCCTATCAATATCATTTAGGTCTAACTGGTCCATTGTATCATTTAAGGTTTGTGTTTCCTTGTTAATTTTCTGTTTGGTTGATCTATCCATAGGTGTGAGTGGGGTATGAAAATCTCCCACTACTATTGTGTTATTGTTAATTTCCACTTTAATACTGGTTAGCTTTTGCCTTACATATTGTGGGGCTCCTATGTTGGTGCATATATATTTATAATGGTTATATCTGCTTCTTGGATTGATCCATTGGTCATTATGTAGTTTCCTTCTTTGTCTCTTTTCCAAACCTTTATTTTAAAGTCTATTTTATCTGATATGAGTATTTCTACTCCTGCTTTCTTTTGGTTTCCAATTGTGTCAAATATCTTTTTCCAGCCTTCACTTTCAGTCTGTATGTGTCCTCTGTTTTGAAGTGGTCTTTTGTCGACAACATATATAGGTGTCTAGTTTTTGTATCCATTCAGCAGTCTTTGTCTTTTTGTTGGGGAACTCAAGCCCTAAACTTATATTTAGGTTAATTATTGATAAGTATGATCCCATTGCCATTTACTTTGTTGTTTTGGGTTTGAGTTTATACACCCTTTCTGTGTTTCCTGTCTAGAGAAGATCCTTTAACATTTGTTGAAGAGCTGGTTTGGTGGTGCTGAATTCTCTCAGCTTTTGCATATCTGTAAAGCTTTTGATTTCTCCTTTATATTTGAATGAGCTCCTTGCTGGGTACAGTAATCTGGGTTGTAGGTTTTTCTCTTTCATCAGTTTAATTATGTCTTGCCATTCCCTTCTGGCCTGAAGAGTCAATATCGAAAGATCAGCTATTATCCTTATGGAATCCTCTTGTGTGTTATTTGTTGCTTTTCCCTTGCTGCTTTTAATATTTGTTCTTTGTGTTTGGTCGTTGTTAATTTAACTAATATGTGTCTTGGCTTGTTTGACCATGGTTTTATCCTGTTTGGTACTCTCTGGTTTTCTTGGACTTGGATGACTATTTCCTTCCCCATTTTAGAGAAGTTTTCAACTATTATCACCTCAAGTATTTTCTCATCGCCTTTCTTTTTGTCTTCTTTTGGGACTCCACTTATTCGAAAGTTGGGGGCATTTAGCATTGTCTTAGAGGTCTCTGAGCTTGTACTCATTTCTTTTAATTCATTTTCTTTTTATTTTTCCTTTCTGCTTCATTTATTTCTACCATTCTATCTTCTACCTTACCCTATCTTCTGCCTCCGCTATTCGACTGTTGGTTCACTCCAGAGTGTTTTTGATCTCATTTATTGCATTATTCATTATTGATTGCTCTTTTTTATTTCTTCTAGGTCCTTGTTAAACATGTCTTGCATTTTCTCAATCCTTATCTCCATGCTCTTTATCTATAACTCCATTTTGTTTTCAAGATTTTGGATCATTTTTACTCTCATTATTCTGAATTCTTTTTCAGGTAGACTCCCTATCTCCTCCTCTTTTGTTTGGTTTGGTGAGCATTTATCATGTTCCTTTACCTGCTGAGTATTGCTCTGCTTTTTCATCTGGTTTAAATTGCTGTGTTTGGGGTGGCTCTTCAGTATTCTGGCAGTTTGTGGTTCCTCTTTATTGTGGAGGTTCCTGGATGTGGGTGGGGTTGGATAGTTGGCTTGTCAAGATTTCCTGGTTAGCGAAGCTTGTGTCGCTGTTCTTGTTGGTGGAACTGGATTTCTTCTGCCTGGAGTGCAATGAAGTGTCAAGTAGTGAGTTTTGGGATGTCTATGGGTTGGTCATGGAACAACAGACTGGTTCCAAATAGGAAAAGGAGTACGTCAAGGCTGTATATTGTCACCATGTTTATTTAACTTATATGCAGAGTACATCATGAGAAATGCTGGACTGGAGGAAACACAAGCTGGAATCAAGATTGCTGGGAGAAATATCAATAACCTCAGATATGCAGATGATACCACCCTTATGGCAGAAAGTGAAAAGGAACTAAAAAGCCTCTTGATGAAAGTGAAAGTGGAGGGTGAAAAGGTTGGCTTAAAGCTCAACATTCAGAAAACGAAGATCATAGCAACTGGTCCCATCACTACATGGGAAATAGATGGAGAAACAGTGGAAACAGTGTCAGACTTTATTTTTCTGGGCTCCAAAATCACTGCAGATGGTGACTGCAGCCATGAAATTAAAAGACGCTTACTCCTTGGAAGGAAAGTTATGACCAACCTAGATAGTATATTCAAAAGCAGATATATCACTTTGCCAACAAAGGTTCGCCTAGTCAAGGCTATGGTCTTTCCTTTGGTCATGTATGGATGTGAAAGCTGGACTGTGAAGAAGGCTGAGCGCTGAAGAATTGATGCTTTTGAACTGTGGTGTTGGAGAAGACTCTTGAGAGTCCCTTGGACTGCAAGGAGATCCACCCGGTCCATTCTGAAGGAGATCAGCCCTGGGATTTCTTTGGAAGGAATGATGCTAAAGCTGAAACTCCAGTATTTTGGCCACCTCATGCGAAGAGTTGAGTCATTGGAGAAGACTCTGATGCTGGGAGGGATTGAGGGCAGGAGGAGAAGGGGACGACAGAGGATGAGACGGCTGGATGGCATCACTGACTCGATGGATGTGAGTCTGAGTGACCTCCGAGAGCTGGTGATGGATAGGGAGGCCTGGCGTGCTGCAGTTCATGGGGTCGCAAAGAGTCGGACACGACTGAGCGACTGATCTGATCTCTGATGGGTTTGATGTGATTTTGGGCAACCTGTATATTGAAGTTCAGGGCTATGTTTTGCGTTGATGAAGAATTTGCATGGCTTGTCTTGCTCTGGAACTTGTTGGCTCTTGAGTGGTGCTTGGTTTTGGTGTAGGTATGGAGGCTTTTGAATGAGCTCTTATCGATTAATGTTCCCAGGAGTCAGGAGTTCTCTGGTATTCTCAGGTTTTGAACTTAATCCTCCTGCCTCTGGTTTTCAGTCTTATTCTTACAGTAGCCTCAAGACTTCTCCGCCTATACAGCACCAATGATAAAACATCTAGTTTAATGATGAAAAGCTCCTCCACAGTGAGGGACACCTGGAGAGGTTCACAGAGTTACATGGAGAAGAGAATAGGGAGAAGGGAGATAGAGGTGTCCAGAAGTAGGAAAGGGGGAATCAAAGGGGGAAAGAGCAAGCTAGTCAGTAATCAATTCCCTATGTGCTCTCCACAGGCTGGACACCTTGGAGAGGTTCATGGAGTTACAAAGAGAAGAGAAGAGGGAGGAAGGAGACAGAGGTGACCAGGAAGAGAAAAGGGTGAATGAAAAGGAGAAAGACAGATCCAGGCAGTAATCAGGTCCCTACTGAGAGCTCCTGGCCTACCCGCGAGCGGCACGCTGAGAGCTCCTGGCCTACCCACGAGCGGCGCACTGAGAGCCCCTCGCCGGCTGCGCGGCGCACTGAGAGCCCCTCACTGGCTGCGCGGCGCACTGAGAGCATGCCCGAGAGGAGCTACCCAATGACCGAGGAAGGATGGTGGTGAGGACTGGTGCACTAAGCATGGTCGAGAGCAGCTACCCCACGACCGAGGTCAGGAAGGGTGGCGGTGAGGAGATACCCCCTCCCCCAAGGTCAGGAAGGGCGGAGGTGAGGAGAGACCCCTCATCGAAGGTAAGGTGCGATGGCTGTGCTTTGCTGGCGCAGCTGGGAAGAGATACCCCACGCCAAAGGTAAGAGAAACCCAAGTAAGATGGTAGGTCTTGCGAGAGGGCATCAGAGGGCAAATACACTGAAACCATACTCACAGAAAACTAGTCAATCTAATCACACCAGGAATACAGCCTTGTCTAATTCAATGAAATTAAGCCATGCCCGTGGGGGCAACCCAGGATGGGCGGGTCATGGTGGAGAGATCTGACAGGGTGTGGTCCGCTGGAGAAGGGAATGGCAAACCACTTCAGTATTCTTGTCTTGAGAATCCCATGAACAGTATGAAAAGGCAAAATGACAGGATGCTGAAAGAGAAACTCCCCAGGTCAGTAGGGGCCCAATATGCTACTGGAGATCAGTGGAAAAATAACTCCAGAAAGAATGAAGGGATGGAGCCAAAGCAGAAAGAATACACAGCTGTAGATGTGTCTGGTGATAGAAGCAAAGTCCGAAGCTGTAAAGAACAATATTGCATAGGAACCTGGAATGTCAGGTCCATAAATCAAGGCAAATTGGAAGTGGTCAAACAAGAGATGGCAAGAGTGAATGTTCACATTCTAGGAATTGGCGAACTAAAATGGATTGGAATGGGTGAATTTAACTCAGAGGACCGTTGTATCTACTACTGTGGGCAGGAATCCCTCAGAAGAAACGGAGTGGCCATCATGGTCAACAAAAGAGTCCAAAATGCAGTACTTGGATGCAATCTCAAAAACAACACAATGATCTCTGTTCGTTTCCAAGGCAAACCATTCAATGTCACAGTAATCCAAATCTATGCCCCAACCAGTAATGCTGAAGAAGCTGAACGGTTCTATGAAGACCTACAAGACCTTTTAGAACTAACACCCAAAAAAGATGTCATTTTCATTATAGGGCACTGGAATGCAAAAGTAGGAAGTCAAGAAACACCTGGAGTAACAGGCAAACTTGGCCTTGGAACACGGAATGAAGCAGGGCAAAGACTAACAGGGTTTTGCCAAGAAAATGCATTGGTCATAGCAAATACCCTCTTCCAACAACACAAGAGAAGACTCTATACATGGATATCACCAGATGGTCAACACCGAAAACAGATTGATTATATTCTTTGCAGCCAAAGATGGAGAAGCTCTATACAATCAGCAAAAACAAGACCAGGAGCTGACTGTGGCTCAGACCATGAACTCCTTATTGCCAAATTTAGACTTAAATTGAAGAAAGTAGGAAAAACCATTTGACCATTCAGGTATGACCTAAATCAAATCTCATATGATTATCCAGTGGAAGTGAGAAATAGATTTAAGGGCCTAGATCTGATAGATAGAGTGTCTGATGAACTATGGAATGAGGTTCCTGACATTGTACAGGAGACAGGGATCAAGACCATCCCCATGGAAAAGAAATGCAAAAAAGCAAAATGGCTGTCTGGGGAGGCCTTGCAAATAGCTGTGAAAAGAACAGAAGCAAAAAGCAAAGTAGAAAAGGAAAGATATAAACATCTGAATGCAGAGTTCCAAAAAATAGCAAAAAGAGATAAGAAAGCCTTCTTCAACAATCA
Source organism: Tragelaphus eurycerus (assembly GCA_935064755.1). Taxonomy (NCBI): domain Eukaryota; kingdom Metazoa; phylum Chordata; class Mammalia; order Artiodactyla; family Bovidae; genus Tragelaphus; species Tragelaphus eurycerus. Next base: position 478,322 of record CAKXYN010000237.1, read on the forward strand.
ATGAAAAGAAATAGAGGAAAACAACAAAAAGGGAAAGACTAAGGATCTATTCAAGAAAATCAGAGATACCAAAGGAACATTTCATGCAAAAAATGGGCTCGATAAAGGACAGAAATGGTATGGACCTAAAGAAGCAGAAGATATTAAGAAGAGGTGGCAAGAATACACGGAAGAACTGTACAAAAAAGAGCTTCATGACCCAGATAATCATGATGGTGTGATCACTGACCTAGAGCCCGACATCCTGGAATGTGAAGTCAAGTGGGCCTTAGAAAGCATCACTACGAACAAAGATAGTGGAGGTGATGGAATTCCAGTGAAGCTATTCCAAATCCTGAAAGATGATGCTGTGAAAGCGCTGCACTCAATATGCCAGCAAATTTGGAAAACACAGCAGTGGCCACAAGATTGGAAAAGGTCAGTTTTCATCCCAATCCCAAAGAAAGGCAATACCAAAGAGTACTCAAACTACCGCACAATGGCACTCATCTCACATGCTAGTAAAGTAATGCTCAAAATTCTCCAAGCCAGGATACAGCAATATGTGAACCATGAACTTCCGGATGTTCAAGCTGGATTTAGAAAAGGCAGAGGAACCAGAGATCAAATTGCCAACATCCACTGGATCATCGAAAATGCAAGAGAGTTCCAGAAAAGCATCTATTTCTGCTTTATTGACTATGCCAAAGCCTTTGACTGTGTAGATCACAATAAACTGTGGAAAATTCTGAAAGACATGAAAATACCAGACCACCTGATCTGCCTATTGAGAAATCTGTATGCAGGTCAGGAAGCAACAGTTAGAACTGGTCATGGAACAACAGCCTGTTTCCAAATAGGAAAAGGAGTACATTAAGGCTGTATATTGTCACCATGTTTATTTAACTTATATGCAGAGTACATCATGAGAAATGCTGGACTGGAGGAAACACACCTGGAATCAAGATTGCTGGGAGAAATATCAATAACCTCAGATATGGAGATGATAACATCCTTATGGCAGAAAGTGAAGAGGAACTAAAAAACCTTTTGATGAAAGTGAAAGTGGAAAGTGAAAAGGTTGGCTTAAAGCTCAACATTCAGAAAACGAAGATCATGGCATCTGCTCCCAGCACTTCATGGGAAATAGATGGAGAAACAGTGGAAACAGTGTCAGACTTTATTTTTCTGGGCTCCAAAATCACTGCAGATGGTAACTGCAGCCATGAAATTAAAAGACGCTTACTCCTTGGAAGGAAAGTTATGACTAACCTAGATAGCATATTCAAAAGCAGAGATATCACTTTGCCAACAAAGGTTCGCCTAGTCAAGGCTATGGTCTTTGCTGTGGTCATGTATCGATGTGAGAGCTGTACTGTGAAGAAGGCTGAGCGCTGAAGAATTGATGCTTTTGAACTGTGGTGTTGGAGAAGACTCTTGAGAGTCCCTTGGACTGCAAGGAGATCCAACCAGTCCATTCTGAAGGAGATCAGCCCTGGGATTTCTTTGGAAGGAATGATGCTAAAGCTGAAACTCCAGTATTTTGGCCACCTCATGCGAAGAGTTGAGTCATTGGAGAAGACTCTGATGCTGGGAGGGATTGAGGGCAGGAGGAGAAGGGGACGACAGAGGATGAGATGGCTGGATGGCTTCACTGACTCGATGAATGTGAGTCTGAGTGACCTCCGAGAGCTGGTGATGGATAGGGAGGCCTGGCGTTCTGCAGTTCATGGGGTCGCAAAGAGTCGGACACAACTGAGTGACTGATCTGATCTGAACTATTCTCCACAGTCTGGAACACACAAAGAGATTCACAGAGTTGGGTAGAGAAAATAAGGGTGAGGGAGGAGATAGAGGCAACTTGGTGGAGACAAAGCAGAGTCAAAATGGGAGAGAACATTCAAGCCAGTAATCACACTCCCAAGTAAAAATGGGTACTGAAAATTGGATTCTTAAAGGTAATAGCTGCGAAAAGAAGAGAAGTGAAAAGCAAAGGAGAAAAGGAAAGATATAAACATCTGAATGGAGAGTTCCAGAGAATAGCAAGAAGAGATAAGAAAGCCTTCTTCAGTGATCAATGCAAAGAAATAGAGGAAAACAACAGAATGGGAAAGACTAAGGATCTATTCAAGATAATCAGAGATACCAAAGGAACATTTCATGCAAAAATGAGCTCGATAAGGGACAGAAATGCTATGGACCTAACGGAAGCAGAAGATATTAAGAAGAGGTGGCAAGAATACATGGAAGAACTGTACAAAAAAGATTTTCACGACCCAGATAATCATGATGGTGTGATCAGTGACCTAGAGCCCAACATCCTGGAATGTGAAGTCAAGTGGGCCTTACAAAGCATCACTACAAACAAAACTAGTGGAGGTGATGGAATTCCAGTGGAGCTATTCCAAATCCTGAAAGATGATGCTGTGAAAGTGCTGCACTCAATATGCCAGCAAATTTGGAAAACTCAGCAGTGGCCACAAGATTGGAAAAGGTCAGTTTTCATCCCAATCCCAAATAAAGGCAATGCCAAAGAATGCTCAAACTACCGCACAATTGCACTCATCTCATACGCTAGTAAAGTAATGCTCAAAATTCTCCATGCCAGGATACAGCAATATGTGAACCATGAACTTCCGGATGTTCAAGCTGGATTTAGAAAAGGCAGAGGAACCAGAGATCAAATTGCCAACATCTGCTGGATCATGGAAAAAGCAAGAGATTTCCAGTAAAACATCTATTTCTGCTTTATTGACTATGCCAAAGCCTTTGACTGTGTAGATCACAATAAACTGTGGAAAATTCTGAGAGAGATGGGAATACCAGACCACCTGATCTGCCTCTTCAGAAATCTGTATGCAGGTTAGGAAGCAACAGTTAGAACTGGTCATGGAACAACAGACTGTTTCCAAATAGGAAAAGGAGTACGTCAAGGCTGTATATTGTCACCATGTTTATTTAACTTATATGCAGAGTACATCATGAGAAAGGCTGGACTAGAAGAAACACAAGCTGGAATCAAGATTGCCGGGAGAAATATCAATAACCTCAGATATGCAGATGATAACACCCTTATGGCAGAAAGTGAAGAGGAACTAAAAAGCCTCTTGATGAAAGTGAAAGTGGAGAGTGAAATGGTTGGCTTAAAGCTCAAAACTCAGAAAACGAAAATCATGGCATCTGCTCCCAGCACTTCATGGGAAATAGATGGAGAAACAGTGGAAACAGTGTCAGACTTTATTTTTCTGGGCTTCAAAAGCACTGCAGATGGTGACTGCAGCCATGAAATTAAAAGACGCTTATTCCTTGGAAGGAAAGTTATGACCAACCTGGATAGCATATTCAAAAGCAGAGACATCACTTTGCCAACAAAGGTTCGCCTAGTCAAGGCTGTGGTCTTTCCTGTGGTCATGTATGGATGTGAGATCTGGACTGTGAAGAAGGCTGAGCGCCGAAGAATTGATGCTTTTGAACTGTGGTGTTGGAGAAGACTCTTGAGAGTCCCTTGGACTGCAAGGAGATCCACCAGGTCCATTCTGAAAGAGATCAGCCCTGGGATTTCTTTGGAAGGAATGATGCTAAAGCTGAAACTCAAGCCCCTCATGCGAAGTGTTGACTCATTGGAGAAGACTCTGATGCTGGGATGGATTGGGGGCAGGAGGAAAAGGGGACGACAGAGGATGAGATGGCTGGATGGCATCACTGACTCGATGGATGTGAGTCTGAGTGACCTCCGAGAGCTGGTGATAGCCAGGGAGGCCTGGCGTGCTGCAGTTCATGGTGTCGCAAAGAGTCGGACACGACTGAGCGACTGATCTGATCTGATCTGATCTGAAAGTTACAAAATTGATGACAAATACTAAATATCAAAGATTAAAAATCTAGAGTAGAAGTTAGACTCTGAAAAATGCAATATTAGAAAAACAAAACAAAGTCACAAAAATTATGAAATATATACATGAAGTTTGCTTTAAAAATAGAGTCTTTGAAAATTAAAGGAGTAATGTCAGGGAACTTTCAGCTTTAAGGAATCCAATATGTTATTCTTTTCTGTTGTTTGCCATTTCTCAAGGATTCTCTATTCCTCATCAGTTGCTGCAGGAACAAGCAGAGCTGCACACAGTTCCTGGGACTGAGATCCTGAGAAATGCTGACCTGCTTTGTCCCTTCAGTGACTCCCTCCAGTGACCTCAATGAAATGTGATCTGCTCAGATATGCGGACATGCAAAGCTTTCTGGCCCTTCAAAGATTGTTATTTACTTGGCTTTGTGTTTGCTCAGTTTTTTTTTTTTCCTACTGCCTAAAGTTGCACTGTATGAAGATATATAAACATGCTTTTCTGCAAACAAAGCGCCCTTGTTTCACTTGAATCTTGAGCCCCCTGCATCCCTCTTCTCATTGACTCCAGTCCCCAGGTCCCAGTCTACAAAGACCATGACAGAGTAATAGAGAACTTAAAAATTAAAAAAAAAAATTAAATAATGATAATAGCAAAAAATATATCTAAGAATTTCCCTGGAGATGTTGTGGGCAGTGTGGGGTCAGTTCAATTTCAGACAGTTCCTTGATACAGCTTATATGTCTCAAGAACTATAGGCCCCTTCCAGTGTACTTGCTGCTAATTACAGAGTTTTAATCTGTTGCACCTATCACTTCCAAAGCAGTTCCCTCTGTTTATTTTAGCTTCTTCTGTTTGCTGTTCTCTTCAGTGTCTAATTTCTGTCCTGACACAAGGGAGCGAAAGTGATAACTTATTTAGGCTCACTTATTCAGTACTGCTGTGGAGACAGAGGGACACTGAAAACAAATATCACTGGCATGTGTGGGGAGTGCTTGCATTGTCTCGCCCACACTGGTTTTTCCCCTGCTCATGGTGTGTGCACTTTCCCAGTCTACATTTCTCAGGCTCTAGGTTGCTCTGCTAGGGAACTATCTGAGGCTGGCCCTGGGTTGTGTGAACTTCCGAGATCTAAGCCGCTCAGGTCCATGTTCTCAGGTGGTCCACAAAGGGGCAGTCTCGGTTGAGCCTGTGTTTTTTGCCCTTCCCGGGTTCGAGCATCTCAGGTGACCAGGTGCTTGGAGAGTGCTGTCCCCCCAGGTGGGGAATGCGTCTTATCACCTCCCCAGTCCAGCCACTGGGTTTCCTGGGTGACAGTGGGTGCGCCCGTCTCCAGTGTGCCATATGTCTTTTCTGGGGAGCAGATCTCTGGCTGCAACCCTCCTGGAAGAAGTCAACCATCCAGAATCCCAAGGGGATTTGGCTAGGGACTGGATGCCTGCTTGCAGCTTGGTAGAGGATGCCTCTTGAGGGCCGAGTTTGCCTCTCTCCAGCTCTGGCTGCCCCCCTCCTGCCTCCCTGTCTCCAGTGTGGGATGGGCCGCAGCCATTAGCTCTCCTCTGGTATTTGCTCAGTCCTTTGTTTTTTGAGCAGGCCTGTCAGTGACTTAGGTTAGGGCTTTTCACAGGATAGTTCACTCTCTCTCTCTCTTTCCTCTCTCTCTCTCTCTGGCTATCCCACAGTTTGAGTTGCTATCTTATGTTAGTTCCCTCAGATTGCCCTCTCTGGGAATTCAGGCCCAGTCCTTACCCTAAGAAGTGCAGCCCTCATCTCCATGTTCAGCCCCCACTTGCTGGTTCTGGATGCAAGCGTAGGGAGTTCCGGTTAGGCGTGTCATGTGTGGGTTTTATTTATTTATGTATTTATTTTTCCTCTTATTTATGTTGCCCTCTGAGATTCCAAAACTCCCCACAGACCTGCCAGTGAGAGTGTTTCCTGGTGTTTGGAAACTTCTCTCCTTTTAAGACTCCCTCCCTGGAATGGGTCTCCATCCCTACCTCTTTTGTCTCTCTTTTTATCTTTTATATTTTGTCCTACCTCCTTTCGAAGACAATGGGCTGCCTTTCTGGGTACCTGATGTCCTCTGCCAGCATTCAGAAGTTGTTTTGTGGAATTTACTCAGCGTTCAAATGTTCTTTCAATCAACTTGTGAGGGAGAAAGTGGTCTGCCCGTCCTATTCCTCTGCCATCTTAGGACTGCGCCCCACCCCCCTTATTATTTTAAGAAACTTTATTAATTTCAGTGTTTATAAATGTTAAATTACCATGTCAATTCTTTGTTATGTGAAACTAACGTGTAAATTCTTCCATATAGAAAAGTTAGTCATTGTGGTCACTTGATTTTTTTAGTTGGTTTTTACTTTCCTGATGTAAATATTGAGTCCTTGCTGATCATTATATGTGTATTTGAAAACCTTTAAACCTTCAACTTGGATAATCATAGTTTTACTCCTTTTTTTTTTTTTTTTTTTATATCTAGGTCATTCCTTTAATCTTTACCTGCCATTCCAGAAGACATAGATAAAAAGTTATAGTCGTTAGTGTGCTGTTTACAGGGAAAGAGGCAGTAAACCATCTGAATATTCAAATAGGGTTGTAAAAAATTCATTTATTCTTAAATGAAGGATAATTGCTTTCCAGAATATTGTTGTATTCTGTCAGACATCAACAAGAATCAGTCTTAGGTACACCCATATCCCATCCCTCCAAAACCCCCTCCAATCTCCCTCTCTATCCCACCCTTCTAAATTGTTGAAGAGCCCCTCTTGAGTTCCCTGATGGATTAGGCACTTGCTATCTATTTTACATATAGAATTGTAAGTTTCCATGTTACTCTTTCCATCCATCTCACCCTCTCCCCACTTCCCCTTCACCTGTGTCTCTAAGTCTGTTCTCTCTGTCTGTTTCTGCCTTGCTGCCCTGCAAATAAATTGGTCAATACCATCTTTTTAGACTCCATACCTATGCGTTAGTATCAGATATTTATATTTCTCTTTCTGACTTACTTCACTATGTATAATAGGCTCTAGGTTCATCCACCTCAATAGAACTGACTCAAATACATTCCTTTTTACAGCTGACTAATGTTTGTTTGTATATATGTCCCATCACATCTTCATCCATTAATCTGTCAATAGCCATCTAAGTTAATTTCATGTTCTAGCTGTCATAAACAGCACTGCAGTGAACATTGGGGTGCATGTGTCTCTTTCCATTTTGGTTTCCTCAGGGTATACTCCTAGGAGTGAGATTGCTGGGGCATGTGGTGGTTGTATTCCTAGTTTCTTAAGGAACCTGCGTACCGTCTTCTGTAGTGGTTGTATCAATTTACCTAGCCACCAGCAGTGCAAGAGGGTTCCCTTTCCCCCCATACCCTCTCCAGCCTTCATTGTTTGTACACTTTTTGATGATATCACACCAGTTCTGACTGGTGTGAGGAGGTATCTCATTGAGGCTGAGCATTAAGGAATCTGCCTTCAGTGGGAGACCTGGATTTGATCCCTGAGTCAGGAAGGATGGCATGACAACCCACTCCAGTATTCTTGCCTGGAGAATCCAATGGACAGGGGAGCCTAGAAAGCTTCAGTCCTAGGGTGGCACAGAGTCAGACATGACTCAAGTGACTAAGCAGCAGCAGAGGTAACAGACTTTTGGATGATGGCCATTCTGCCTGGTGTGAGGTGGTATCTCATTGTCATTTTGATTTTTATTTCTACTTTTTTTTTTTTTTAATCAAATCAACATTGGCAAGATAGTGCTTGGGGCTTGAAAGTATTGCTACATTTGGATTGTCAAGTTGATTTGCAAGGAACATTTCAAGAGAAGCAAAAGTATGGGAAATAGTAATAGATTTGTGGGGCTATAATAAGAGCAGTTAGCTTTAGTGATGTTTTAGTAAGTGTAAACCATTTTGCATAACTTAAATAGCACATGCAGAGTACCTTTATGGCAGCCGTACTTGAAATAACATAAAGTAATAGTGCCTTGTTTGAATGTGGCAGTTATGGAAGGAGATAAGAAGGGCCCGGTCTCTTAGATATGGCAGCCACTGCTTGGTGATGCAGCACCGTGTTTGAATTCAGCATCCTGGTTCTGTCATATAGCAACTATGGGATCTTGGAAAACCTGTTTTAACCAGGTTAAAATTAGGGTATTTCTTCAAAAGTGATTAGGAAAACCTCATGAAACTCATTGTTATTATCCATTCTATCAGAGTATCTCTGAGAGCCTTCCACAGAATTATGTGGATCATTTACCTGTAACTGCTGGTCAAAGAACAAAAAAGACATTAAATGGACAAGTAGAAGGTAAGAACTGTATTTTACAGAAAAATCAATTGACAGAATGTTGATTGAAAATGGGAATTCTGATACATTCTAATACTCAAAGAAAATCACCTGTCAGATGGGTAGTGAGGAAAAAGATGAGAAAAGGAGGGCAATTATGTATCTACCTCAGATTACATTAAGAATCCAGTTTAAGGAGCTAAATTATTAGTTCTTAGACTTACTTCACAGTCCAATGTTTAAGACTTTGTCCAGTTAAGACTCTCCAATGCAGGTGGTACAGTTTCGATCTCTGCTTATGAAATTAAGATTCCGTGTAACACATGACCAAAAACAAATTATTATTTCTGTTTGAAGATACTCTATGACCTAAGGAAAGTCAGCAAATAAGGCAAGAGGGAATGAAGGATGAGAGAGGCAGAGGGTACAGGGAGGAAATGAAGAAAAGGAAGTACAGATCTGTGGGGGAAGGGGGCAGTAAGTAATGAAGGTCTTTAGATAAAGGGAGAGTATTTGACATGGACGTTGAATTTGAAGTGAGCTTCTGGCACCAAAACTTGTCAGAGAAGAACAGCAAAGTTCTCACCTCTTCCTGTGTACTCATTATTAGGAATACGTTCAGAACTGTGGTCCCTAGGTGTGCAGAGTGGTGTGCCATACTCTAGGGGAGCATGGGCATAGGTGCTCAGCTGTAATGTGTGCAAATTGGGGTCATACGAAATGTTGCTGCTTTCCAGCATAGTGCCACATGGGGAAAAAAAAGAGAGCTGGAAAGAAGGAGGGAGGAGGGGACATGATGGGGAGACCAAGGAACCCACAGCCTCATAGAGAGTCCACTGGGAGGTTTCCAACTTCTAATGCCATTTCAGTTTGGGGGGGACATGTTAGTGTGAGGAAACAGAGACTGAGATTTCTGGAGAATGATTTAAGTTGCATGTAGAAGCAGACACTGTGTAGACGAGAGTTTCTCAAATTTTAATTAGTCACTTGGGGACCATATGTGATGTGGACATGCTGAGCAGGAGGTCTGAGATTCTGTTTCTAACAAGCTCTCTGAGTAGCAAGGGTTTAGCCTTGCATATAGAGAAATCTGAAAGAAGAGCATTGGATAGTGCAAGACAGAAGAGGATCAGGGAAAAGCATTATTTTGTGTTTCTTTCTGAGCGTGTTTATAGCCAGAGGGAAGCAAAGAGTTGAAGTAGCAGTTATAGGTGTAAGATACCATTGCTAAGCAAAGAGGGAGAAAGAAATGGTAGGTGTCAGGGAATGTTTAACTTTAGGACTCCTGTATGTTGTTTTCTGGAGAAGGCAATGGTACCCCACTCCAGTACTCTTGCCTGGAAAATCCCATGGACAGAGGAGCCTGGTAGGCTGCAGTCCATGGGGTCACTAAGAGTCAAAAATGAATGAGTGATTTCTCTTTCACTTTTCACTTTCATGCATTGGAGGAGGAAATGGCAACCCACTCCATTATTCTTGCCTGAAGAATCCCAAGGATGGCGGGGCCTGGTGGGCTGCCATCTATGTGGTTGCACAGAGTTGGATACATCTGAAGTGACTTAGCAGCATGTTGTTTTCTGTTTCTCATGAACCCTCTGTTCCTTATCAGTTCCCGGTATACAGGAAGAAATGGAGCAGCACGCTGTTCCCAGGACTGAGGTCATGGGATGGAACGCATACATGGATTTCCTTCAGTAAATTTTACCCTACAGTAAAAATATTTAGTCATGACCCTCTTACTCAAGATGTGGATTGTCTTCTGGCCTTGTGGTGATTGTTATTCCTTGTTATTTCCTTGATGACCATTGTTATACATGTGGCTTTTGTTCTTTTCTTAACGTTATTATATATAGGCTTCCTTGTATAACAATATGTAAACACACAAACATGAATAATGTACCCTTGTTCCACTAGAGATTTGGGTCTCCCATGTCCTTCTTTTTCTCTCTGGCTAGTTCTTTGGAACATGGAGGCCTGCCAAGCTCACGTTTCTACCTGGGCTTCCAAGACCTTCTTGAGAGGACGCCCTGTGCCTTAGTGAGCAGTACAAGCCCTATTCTAGGGCTTTACTGGTTTTTCACATAACCCAGGGAATATTAGTCTCTCTTTTTTGCTTTCTTTCCGTTGACTCCAGTCCATCAGGCCCCAGTCTGTAAAGAAGACCACAGGTAGGAATGATCCATAGAAAGGATGTCAAGGGGGAAGATTTAAGTCCACATATCCAGAGATTACTACCCTTTGGATAGGAGAGAATCTAGTGAAAGGACAAAGGGAGGAAAGGAAGATCTTAGGGAGGTGATTTTGGAGTTGATGAGGACACTTGAGAGAACTAATTCTATATGACTTCAGTGTATTTGCCCTGAAAAGAGATAAGATCATTATTGCTCCAGAGTATCCTGGAGGTGGGAGGGGGTGCTAGAAGTGGGGGAAACAACAGCCCCTCCGAGTAACTCTTAGGCATCAAAGAATTATGGTGTGCTGGTATTTGTTATTCAAATTAGATTAATTTGAAAAAGGACGAATTGACTTTTTTTTAGAGATAGCTGATTCTTTGAAACTTGTTTCATAGAAATCCTCTGAAGAATTAGCATGATGTATCAAACCAAACTAAATTTTGAAGCCAAACAGATTAATGTGGTTCATTCCCTAAATGCTAGAAATACTTTTAATAAATACTACACTGATTTTGAAACATGCAAGCTTTTTAATTTCTAATAATTCTGTGGCAATTAAATGTAGTATTTCCTTTTCACTATCTTTAGTGGATACCCATGTCTCTCTTCAGATCAGATCAGATCAGATCAGTCGCTCAGTCGTGTCCGACTCTTCACGACCCCATGATTCGCAGCACACCAGGTCTCCCTGTCCATCACCAACTCCCGGAGTTCACGGAGATTCACATCCATCGAGTCACTGATGCCATCCAGCCATCTCATCCTCTGTCGTCCCCTTTTCCTCTTGCCCTCAATCCCTCCCAACATCAGAGTCTTCTCCAATGAGTCAACTCTTCGCATGAGGTGGCCAAAGTACTGGACATTCAGCTTTAGCATAATTTCTTCCAAAGGAATCCCAGGACTGATCTCCTTCAGAATGGACTGGTTGGATCTCCTTTCAATCCAAGTGACTCTCAAGAATCTTCTCCAACACCACAGTTCAAAAGCATCAATTCTTCGGTGCTCAGCCTTCTTCACAGTCCAGCTCTCACATCCATACATGAACACAGGAAAAACCATAGCCTTGACTAGGCGAACCTTTGTTGGCAAAGTGATGTCTCTGCTTTTGAATATGTTATCTAGGTTGGTCATAACTTTCCTTCCAAGGAGTAAGCGTCTTTTAATTTCATGGCTACACTCACCATCTGTAGTGATTTTGGAGCCCCCCAAAATAAAGTCTGACACTGTTTCCACTGTTTCCCCATTTATTTCCCATGAAGTGATGGGACCAGATGCCATGATCTTCGTTTTCTGAATGTTGAGCTTTAAGCCAACCTTTTCACTCTCCACTTTCACTTTCATCAAAAGACTTTTTAGTTCCTCTTCACTTTCTGGCATAAGGGTGGTATCATCTTCATATCTGAGGTTATTGATATTTCTCCCAGCAATCTTTATTCCAACTTATGTTTCTTCCAGTCCAGCGTTTATCATGATGTACTCTGCATGTAAGTTAAATAAACAGGGTGACGGTAGTAAAGTAATGCTCAAAATTCTCCAAGCCAGGCTTCAGCAATATGTGAACCATGAACTTCCTGATGTTCAAGCTGGTTTTAGAAAAGGCAGAGGAACCAGAGATCAAATTGCCAACATCTGCTGGATCATGGAAAAAGCAAGAGCTTTCTAGAAAACATCTATTTCTGCTTTATTTACTATGCCAAAGCCTTTGACTGTGTTGATCACAATAAACTGTGGAAAATTCTGAAAGAGATGTCTGTCTTACCAGTGTCCTAAGATCTCCCTAAAAACAAGACACCAAAATTGAACGTATTCAGTGCAAAGGCTGAGCATGAGGATTCTGCTTGGTACTAACTATGCATGAATGTACAGTTGGCTTTCATATTTACATGTAATTAACTTTGTATCCCTTTTTCCTTTTATATTCTCCTGGGAAATTTCCTAAAATGAACATAAAAATGTTTATGATTTTATCTTGAATTTTGAACTGTGAATCGTCTCCTATGTACTTTATTTACTAATCAACTTGTTTCCAGACCCCATTCAGCCAGCAGTCAGAATGAAAGAGTCTGTTGCTAATAAAACAGTCAGAATGTAGTATTTACAAACATCCAGTTCAGGTAAATTTTGCAGTACACAGTTAACTCTGGAAAGAGAGACACTGAACTATTTGAAATGCTCAGTCTTCATACTTCTAATATTTTCTTTGCAAATTTAATTGAAAAATTGGCCATACATAAAGCAAATCTCATTGTTGATACCTGTGTTTTGAAACAAAAGATATTTACCAGGATAAGAACAAGAAATTTTTAAATTGTAAGCTTCAACTCAACATGTTTCTGTATATGCTTCAATACTCTGAAGTTCTCAGTTTGGAATCTTTATACATTTCAGGAACTCTCAGAGATTAAATTTTAGACTAAGTTTTTTCCAATGTCCAAAAATGCTTGTTTGAACTCCATCCTTTCCCTAGAGTAAAACTTCACTTGCTAATATGTCAGTTGTATTTCAGCTTATAATTGTTTCTTTATAGCATCATTACACAGATGAATATAAGCCATTGAGATGTTTTTTTATGAGCAGGCTGTGTGTGTGTGTGTATGTTTGTATGTTCATGTGTTTGTGTATGTGTGTGTGAGTTTGTGGTGCTGTGATTATTATAAATAGGGGACATAATCATACTTTAATGACTATTGGATACACATAATCTTTTGAAACAGTGATTCTGAAAGTTGTTGCCTTTAGGATCCTATTATACTTCTAAAAAAATTTGAGAATTCCAAAGAACTTTTGTTTATGTCTATTGATGTTTACTATATGGGAGTTCAGTTGAGTTCAGTTGCGCAGTCGTGTCTAACTCTTTGCGACCCCATGGACTGCAGCACACCAGGCTTCACTGTCCATCAGAATTCCCGGAGTTTACTCAGAATCAAGTCCATCGAGTTGGTGATGCCATCCAAATATCTCATTCTCTGTCTTCACCTTCTCCTTCCGTCTTTAGTCTTTGCCAGCATCAGGGTCTTTTCCAGTGAGTCAGTTCACCTTCTCCTTCCGTCTTTAGTCTTTGCCAGCATCAGGGTCTTTTCCAGTGAGTCAGTTCTTCACCTTAGGTGCCCAAAGTATTGGAGTTTCAGCTTCAGCATCAGTGCTTTCAGTGAATATTCAGGACTGAATTCCCTTCAGATGGAATGAGTGAATATACTTGTAGTCCAAGGGACTCTCAAGAGTCTTCTCCAACACTACAATTCAAAACCATAAATTCTTTGGTGTGCAGCTTTCTGTACAGTCCAACTCTCACATCCATACGTGACTACTGGGGAAAAAAAACATAGCTTAGACGAGACAGACTGATGTTGGCAAAGTGATGTCTCTGGTTTTTAATATGTTGTCAAGTTCGGTCATAACTTTTCTTCCAAGCAGCAAACTTCTTTTAATTTTATGGGTGCAGTCACCATCTGCAGTGATTTTGGACTCCCCCTCACCACACAAACATAAAGTCTATCACTGTTTAAATTCTTTCCCCATCTATTTGCATGAAGGGTTGGGACAGGATGCCATGATCTGAGATTTTTGAATGTTGAGTTTAAACAAACCTTTTCACTCTCCTCTTTCATTTTCATCCAAAGTCTCCTTAGATCTTCTTCAATTTCTGCTATAAGGGTGGGGTCATCTGCATATCTGTGGTTATTGATATTTCTTCTGGCTATCTTGATTTCCCTGGTGGCTCAGATGGGCAAGCGTCTGTCTACAATGTGGTAGACCTGGGTTCAATCCCGGGGTTGGGAAGATCCCCTAGAGAAGGAAATGGCAATCCACTCCCGTAATATTGCCTGGAAAATCCCATGGACAGAGGAGCTTGGTAGGCTACAGTCCGTGGGGTCACAAAGAGTCAGACACAACTGAGTAATTTCACTTTCATCTTAATTTCAGCTTGTGCTTCATCCAGCCTGGAATTTTGCATGATGTACTCTGCATATAAGTTAAGTAATCAGGGTGACAGTATACAGCCTTGACATACTCCTTTCCCTATTTGGAATCAGTCTGTTGTTACATGTCCATTTTTAAGTTTTGCTTCTTGACTTACATACAGATTTCTCAGGAGGTAAGTCAGATGGTCTGTATTCCCATATCTTTAAATATTTTCCAGTTTGTTGTGATCTACAAAGATAAAAGCTTTGGGGTGGTCAATAAAGCAGAAGTAGATGTTTTATCTGGATCTCTCTTGATTTTTCAATGCTGTCAGTTTGATCTCTGGTTCCTCTGCCTTTTCTAAATCTGGCTTGAATGTCTGGAAGTTCACGTTTCATGTTCTGTTGAGGCCTGGCCTGGAGAATTTTGAGTATTACTTTGCTAGTGTGTGAGATGAGTGCAATTCTGTGATAGTTTGAGCTTTCTTTGGCATTGCCTCTGGTTGGGATTGGAATGAAAACTGACCATTTCCAGTCCCATAGCTACTGCTGAGATTTCCAGATTTGCTGGCATATTTAGTGCAGCCCTTTCAGAGAATCATCTGTTAGGATTTGAAATAGCTCAACTGCAATTCCATCACCTCCACTAGCTTTATTCACAGTGATGCTTCCTAAGGCCTACTGGACTTCGCATTCCAGGATGTCTGGTTCTAAGTAAAGGATCACACCCTTGTGCTTATCTGGATCATGAAGATCTTCTGTATAGTTTTTATGTGTGTGATCTTACCACCTCTTCTTAATATCTTCTGCATCTGTTATGTCCATACTATTTCTCTCCTTTATTGTGCCCATTTTTGCATGAAATCGTCCCTTGGTATCTCTTACTTTCTTGAGGAGATCTCTAGTCTTTCCCATTCTATTATTTTCCTCTATTTCTTTGCATTAACCACTGAGAAAGGCTTTCTTATATCTCCTTGCTATTCTTTGGAACTCTAAATTCAAATGGGTATATCTTTCCTATTCTCCCTTGCCTTCAGCTTCTCTTCTTTTCTCAGATATTTGTAAGGCCCCATCAGACAACCATTTTGCCTCTTTGCATTTCTTTTTCTCTGGGATGTTCTTGATCAATGCCTCCTGTACAATGTCCTGAATCTCCATCCATAGTTCTTCAGTCACTCTGTCTATCAAAATTAATCCCTTGAATCTATTTGTCATATCCACTGTATAACCCTATGGGATTTGACTTGGGTGATACCTGGGTAATCTAGTGATTTTCCCTACTTTCTTTAATTTAAGTCTGAATTTAGTAATAAGGAATTCATGATCTGAGCCACAGTCAGCTCCTGGTCTTGTTTTTGCTGACTGTATAGAGTGTCTCCATCTTTGGCTGCAAAGAATAGAATCAGTCTGATTTTGTTATTTACCATCTGATGATGTCCGTGTGTAGAGTCTTCTCTTGTGTTGTTGGAAGAGGGTGTTTGCTATGACCAGTATGTTCTCTTGGCAAAGCTCAGTTCACATTTGTCTTGCTTCATTTTGTACTCCAAGGCCAAATTTACCTATTACTCCAGGTATCTCGTGAATTCCTTCTTGTACATTCCAGTCCCCTATATTGAAAAGAACAACTCTTTTTCGGTGTTAGTTCTAGAATGTCTTGTAGGTCATCATCAGATCAGATCAGATCAGATCAGTCGCTCAGTCGTGTCCGACTCTTTGCAACCCCATGAACCGCAGCACGCCAGACCTCCCTGTCCATCACCAGCTCCCGGAGGTCACCCAGACTCACACCCATCGAGTCAGTAATGCCATCCAGCCATCTCATCCTCTGTCGTCCCCTTCTCCTCCTGCCCTCAATCCCTCCCAGCATCAGAGTCTTCTCCAATGACTCAACTCTTCGCATGAGGTGGCCAAAATACTGGAGTTTCAGTTTTAGCATCATTCCTTCCAAAGAAATTCCAGGATTGATCCCCTTCAGAATGGACTGGTTGGATCTTCTTGCAGTCCAAGGGACTCTCAAGAGTCTTCTCCAACACCACAGTTCAAAAGCATCAATTCTTCGGCGCTCAGCCTTCTTCACAGTCCAGCTCTCACATCCATACATGACCACAGGAAAGACCATAGCCTTGACTAGGCGAACCTTTGTTGGTAAAGTAATGTCTCTGCTTTTGAATATGCTATCTAGGTTGGTCATAACTTTCCTTCCAAGGAGTAAGCGTCTTTTAATTTCATGACTGCAGTCACCATCTGCAGTGATTTTGGAGCCCAGAAAAATAAAGTCTGACACTGTTTCCACTGTTTCCCCATCTATTTCCCATGCAGTGATGGGGCCAGATGCCATGATCTTCGTTTTCTGAATGTTGAGCTTTAAGCCAACCTTTTCACTCTCCACTTTCACTTTCATCAAGAGGCTTTTTAGCCCCTCTTCACTTTCTGCCATAAGAGTCGTGTCATCTGCATATCTGAGGTTATTGATATTTCTCCCAGCAATCTTGATTCCAACTTGTGTTTCTTCCAGTCCAGCATTTCTCATGATGTACTCTGCATATAAGTTAAATAAACATGGTGACAATATACAGCCTTGACGTACTCCTTTTCCTATTTGGAACCAGTCTGTTGTTCCATGACCAGTTCTAACTGTTGCTTCCTGACCTGCATACAGATTTCTTAAGAGGGAGATCAGGTGGTCTGGTATTCCCATCTCTTTCAGAATTTTCCATAGTTTATTGTGATCTACACAGTCAAAGGTTTTGGCATAGTCAATAAAGCAGAAATAGATGTTTTTCTGGAACTCTCTTGCTTTTTCCATGATCCAGCGGATGTTGGCAATTTGATCTCTGGTTCTTCTGCCTTTTCTAAAACCAGCTTGAAAATCAGGAAGTTCACGGTTCACATATTGCTGAAGCCTGGCTTGGAGAATTTTGAGCATTACCTTACTAGCGTATGAGATGAGTGCAATTGTTCGGTAGTTTGAGCATCATAGAACCGTTCAACTTCAGCTTGTTCAACGTTACTGGTCAGAGCATAGATTTGCATTATTGTGATATTGAATGGTTTGCCTTGAAAATGAATAGAGATCATTCTGTCATTTTTGAGATTGCACCCAAGTACTGCATTTGGGACTCTTGTTGACTGTGATGGCTACACCATTTGCTCTAAGGGATTTCTGCCCACAGTAGTAGACATAATGGTCATCTGAGTTAAATTCATCCATTACAGTCCATTTGGGGGTTTCCCTGGCAGCTCAGTCTGTAAATAACCTACCTGCCATTCATGAGACCCAAGTTTGATTCCTGGGTCATGGAAGATCTCCTGAGGAAGGAAATGGCAACCCAGTCCAGCATTTTTGCTTGGAAAATCCTATTGCCAGAGGAGTCTGGCGAGCTCCAAATAGCCTATGGGGTTAGAAGTATCGGACACAACTCACAGCCTAAACCACAAACCAGTCCATTTTACTTCACTGATTCCTAAAATGTCAATGTTCACTCTTGCCATCTCCTGCTTGACCGCTTCCAATTTGCCTTGGTTCATGGACCTAACATTCCAGGTTTCTATGAAGTATTTCTCTTTACAGCCTTTGACTTGACTCCCATCACCAGTCACATCCACAGCTAGGTGTTGTTTTTGCTTTCGCTCCGTCTCTTCATTCAGGTTCCTATGCAGCATTGCTCTTTACAGGCTTGAACTTGACTCCCATAACCAGTCACTCCACAGCTAGGTGTTGTTTTTGCTTTGGCTCCATCTCTTCATTCTTTCTGGATTTATTTCTCCACCAATCTCTAATAACATATTGGACACCTACTGACCTGCTGATGGGGAGATTGTCTTTCAGTGTCCTATCTTTTTGTGTTTTCATACTGTTCATGGGATTCTCAAGGCAAGAATACTGAAGTGGTTTGTCATTACCTTCTCCAATGGACCATGTTTTGTCAGAACGTTCCAGCATAACCGGTCTGTCTTGGATGGCCTTTCATGGCATGGCTCGATCATAATTTCACTGAATTAGACAAATCTGTGGTCCATGTGATCAATTTTCTTTGTTTTCTCTCATAGAAGTTTTCAGTCTCCTTGCTCTCTGACGGTTAAGGATAAGAGGCTTGTGGAAACTTCCTGAGAGGAAAGAATGACTGAGGGGGAAACTGGATCCTGTTCTGATAGGTGGGGCAATACTCAGATCAGATCAGATCAGATCAGTCGCTAAGTCATATCCAAGTATTTGCTACCCCATGATCCGCATCACGCCAGGCCTCCCTGTCTATAACCAACTCCCGGAGTTCACTGAGACTCACATCCATCGAGTCAGTGATGTCATCCAGCGCCCTCATCCTCTGTCGTGCCCTTCTCCTCTTGCCTCCAATCCCTTCCAGCATCAAAGTCTTCTCCGATGAGTCAGCTCTTCGCATGTGGTGGCCAAAGTACTGGAGTTTCAGCTTTAGCATCATTCCTTCCAAAGAAATCCCAGGGCTGATCTCTTTCAGAATGGCCTGGTTGGATCTCCATGAAGTCCAAGGGACTCTCAAGAGTCTTCTCCAACACACAGTTCCAAAGCATCAATTCTTTGGCGCTCAGCCTTCTTCACAGTCCAGCTCTCACATCCATACATGACCACAGGAAAAACCATAGCCTTGAATAGACAAACCTTTGTTGACAAAGTAATGTCTCTGCTTTGAATATGCTATCTAGGTTGGTCATAACTTTCCTTCCAAGGAGTAAGTGTCTTTTAATTTCATGGCTGCAGTCACCATCTGCAGTGATTTTGGAGCCCAGAAAAATAAAGTCTGACACTGTTTCCCCATCTATTTCCCATGAAGTGATGGGACCGGATGCCATGATCTTCGTTTTCTGAATGTTGAGCTTTAACCCAACCTTTTCATTCTCCACTTTCACTTTCATCAAGTGGCTTTTTAGTTCCTCTTCACTTTCTGCCATAAGAGTGGTGTCATCTGCATATCTGAGGTTATTGATATTTCTCCCAGCAATCTTGATTCCAACTTGTGTTTCTTCTAGTCCAGCATTTCTCATGATGTACTCTGCAT
Organism: Tragelaphus eurycerus; assembly: GCA_935064755.1. Lineage (NCBI taxonomy): Eukaryota > Metazoa > Chordata > Mammalia > Artiodactyla > Bovidae > Tragelaphus > Tragelaphus eurycerus. The sequence continues at coordinate 497,535 of CAKXYN010000237.1, forward strand.
ATAAGTTAAATAAACATGGTGACAATATGCAGCCTTGTCGTACTCCTTTTCCTATTTGGAACCAGTCTGTTGTCCCATGTCCAGTTCTAACTGTTGCTTCCTGACCTGCATACAAATTTCTCAAGGGGCAGATCAGATGGTCTGGTATTCTCATCTCTTTCAGAATTTTTCACAGTTTATTGTGATCCACACAGTCAAAGGCTTTGGCATAGTCAATAAAGCAGAAATAGATGTTTTTCTGAAACTCTCTTGGTTTTTCCATGATCCAGCAGATGTTGGCAATTTGATCTCTGGTTCCTCTGCCTTTTCTAAAACCAGCTTGCACATCAGGAAGTTCACTGTTCACATGTTGCTGAAGCCTGGCTTGGAGAGTTTTGAATATTACTTGGGCCATGCTCAGTAAATCTTTAAGCCAGTTTTCTGTTGATGAGTGGGTCTGTGTTCCCTCCATGTTGTTTGACCTCAGGCCAAACTATGGTGGAAGTAATAAAGATAACAGCACCTCCTTCAACAGGTCCCATGCATGCAATGCTGCACTCAGTGACTGTGCAGCAGGCCACCTCCAACCCTCTCCTCACCCAGAGAATTCTAGGAATAAAACTAAAAATGGTAAAAATACAGGCACACACAATCATAATTGGTAATTCCAATAGTCATTAGAATTCTGATATCACATATCCTGTCTCTGGAGAACTCCTGTGTGCACTCAGAACATAACTGACCATGGAAGTAATGTTTAGAATTGTTTTGAAATGAATTTTGACATCTTGGATCCCCTGACCCAGTGTGTCTCTGGACTTCAGGAATTCTCAGGGCACACTACAGAACCACCATTTTAAACCATTGGCATGATTGGATGTGAAATGATAAAGGGACCCTTGTGTTGAATTGGGGTTTAAAGTTTCACTTTTACATTTCATGCTTGTTTCTTTGATTTCTCTTAAGGAATTTAGACATGAGAGTTCCTTTTTTTTTTTTTTTTTTTTGGTTAAGCAAATATTTCTGTGTTGCATTCATTCTTCCCTCATTGTGCTCTGTGCTCTTTGGATCCAGTGTGGTCCTAGACTTATCCTATTTTCACATGGAAACAATTGATCACCAACAAGAATCACGTCTCATATAAGTTTATGATGTCTATCCAGGGCTTAAAAAATCAGTTTTGAAGATATTGACAATCTGAAGAAAGACCATCTCATTGTAATTAAAGAAGTTGTCATTGGTGATGGTGTTCAGTCACTAAGTCGGGTCCAACTCTTTGTGAGCCCATGGACTGCTGCACACTAGGCCTCCCTGTGCCTCACCATCTCCTGGAGTTTGCCCGAGTTCATATCCATTGCATCAGCGATGCTATCCCACCATCTCATCCTCTGCCATCCCCTTCTCCTCCTGCCCTCAATCTTTCCCAGCATCAGGGTCTTTTCCAGTGATTCAACTCTTCACATCAGGTGCCCAAAATATTAGAGCTTTCATTTCAGCATCAGTCCCTCCAATGAATATTCAGCATTGATTTCTCTTAGGATTGACTGGTTTGATCTCTTTGCTGTCCAAGGGACTCTCAGATGTCTTCTCTAGCACCATTCTTTGAAAGCATCAATTCTTCAGCCCTCAGCCTCTTTTATGGTCCAACTCTCACATCTATACATGACTACTGAAGAAACCATGACTTTGGCTGTATGGACCTTTGTCATCAAAGTGATGTTTTTTCTTTTTAATGTTGTCTAGGTTTGTAATATTTATTAAAGTAGTAGCATTCATTAAAAGTCTTTTTAAAACCATTGTCTCTAGAGCACACAGTATTATACGTCATAATTAAGTGTTAAATAAGGTAGATATACATTTTCTTAATATATTTCTATGTTGAAAAATAGTCATGTATGGATGTGAGAGTTGGGTTATAAAGAAAGCTGAATGCAGAAGAATTGATGCTTTTGAGCTGTAGTGTTGGAGAAGACTCTTGAGAGTCCCTTGGACTTCAAAGAGATCCATCCAGTCCATCTTAAAGGAAATCAGTCCTGAGTGTTCATTGGAAGGACTGATATTGAAGCTGAAACACCAATATTTTGGCCACCTGATTTAAAGAGCTGACTTATTTGAAAAGACCCTGATATTGGGAAAGACTGAGGGCAGGAGGAGAAGGGGACAACAGTGTATGATATGGTTGGATGGCATCACGGACACAATGGACATGAGTTTGGTCATACTCCAGGAGTTGGTGATGTATGGGCAGGCCTGGCATGCTGTAGATCATGAGGTCACAAAGAATCAGACACTACTGAGCAACTGAACTGAATTGATGTTAAAAAAATAATTATTGGTAAAATTCTTATGAAATACAGAATATGTAATAGAAGTTGAGTGAATCAAAATCAGTAATACTAGGCAATTAAAAAGTAGAAACAATGAGACACACTAGTTTTCATCTCTTCATGATTGATGGTGACATGTGAGATAGTGTAAGCTGTGAAGGACTAGTGAGTTTCAGGGCAGAGGAGGGCATGGAATAGATTCTCTGAAGAAAGACTTTGTACAAGTAGTCAGAGTTGTGTTCTCACATTCTAATAAATGGAGACCTGTTTTCACATTTTTCAAATTGGGCTTCTGCTGCTTTGAGCCTCAATAATGAGACTTGTCAAGGAGCCAGGCACTTGAAAGTTGATGGTCAATGTGCATTGGTGTCCCATTCAATGACCAAAAATCAGTCAGCATCCACAGAATTTGCACAGAAGACCATAATAGGTAAAATGAAGATGAAGACTGTAGTGGTATTCCCGGTATGGAATTACTTGCTCCATCAGCTATGCAAGTTGTAGCTGCCAGGAAGCAGAGGAAGCAAAGAAGGTAATGCAGAAGCCCAGAGCACTCAGCTGGTGGTAAGGCACGGCCTTACCATCCTTCTGATGGTTCCAAATTAGATTCTGTGGCGAAGTCTGCCTTGTGCTGACTCCTTTTATGCAATCTACAGCCAATCAATACCTCTTAGCAAGGTGTTTGCATTCTCCCTCTGACCATAGTAATACAATAAATAACAAAGAGAGTTAGGTAAGTTCATTCAGGCTGGTGTTTAGCATACACCTGAGAGTGAGTAGCAGGATTATGTTTAGTATTCTGGGACTAGTTGGGAGACAAGGTAGCCATCTAGAGACTGCCTTCTCAAAATGGGACTTCGTAGCAATGTTTTAATATGGCTGTCAACTCATAAGTATTCGTCATGATTATATTCAGTATAACTGCAAAAGCAACTCTGATACCAAATACTAAAATATGTCCTGTTTTCAGTGACTTCGTATTTTTTTAGAATTGGCTTTCCCAATGGGAATGGGAGTCATGGGAAATTTGCTACATAGTACCTCCTTCTCAGCTATGTCCACAGTATAGCAACTTGTTTTAGTATTTGTAATGAATTAATAATTCACATGGGAGGTTGGTATAAAGGAGTGGTGTATCACTTAAAAGCAGGATATAGAAAGTCAATTCTGATTCTACTAGCATGCCTAGTCTATTGAGTAACCACGTCTAAGAATGTGTTGTCAATAAATACTGATTAATTTAGCGCCTTTAATCGGTCATACGGTCAGGACCATGGTAAGAAATCATCCACTCTTTCTTTTTTCACTCCTATACTATTTTCTTTTCTATCCTCACCTTACATTTACAGAATATTCTCAGTTGTCTTCTAGAATAGTGACTACAGACTCTAAACTCAACGTGTTTGTCTTTTTTACTTTTAATCTATACAACTGATTTGTTTGCTCTTGTCTCTCTATGAGCTTGGTAGGTCCAGGAAAAACACATTAAAAAAAAAAAAAAAAAAAAAGCCTACACGAGTCCTTTCAACACTGGACGATGTGAGATAGGAAAACTACAAAATAGATAGAAGCCACTTCAGTCAGTTCATGTTGATCATTTTCTCCTCAGTCAATACATTTTATAAAATAACGAGCAGTTATTTTATCCTTCAGAGTACCTGGATTTGTACATTTATTGGTTTCTTAAGGATTTATTCTATACTGTACCCTGAAAGTTTTATATCCTAAATATTTCTGTAAACACTCACTCAGTTCAGGCCTGCATCACCTTGTTATTCCCCATATTAATACCTTCAGATTCTCCTTGCTCTGGTTCTTCATATGCCCTTCTGATTCCTCCCTCCCGTGATGTTTAGAGTCACCAATCTCAAAAGCACACATGACCATGAGGCACTCTGTGTCACATTAAAGTCTAGACCTCTTAAAGCACCATTGATTCTTTCATAATCTGACTTCAGCCTGACCCTCTATCTCTAGGCCTTTCAGTCCTTTGCTCTAGAATTCTGAACTGCTGCTGGCGCCCTTGTCACTTGACCCTGTTGTTGTTGATCCGTTGCTCAGTCTTGTCTGATTCTATGTGGCCCAAGGGACTGCAGCACACCAAGCTTCCCTGTCCTTAACCATCTCCTGGTGCTTGCTCAACTTATGTTCATGGAGTCGGGGATGCCAAACAACCATTTCATCCTCTGTCATTATCTTCTCCTCCCGACTTCAACCTTTCCCAGCGTCAGGGTCTTGTCTAACGAGTCAGCTCTTCGAATCCGGTGGCCAAAGTACTGGAGCTTCAGCACCAGCATCAGTCTTTTCAATGAATTTTCAGAACTGATTTTGTTTAGGATTGACTGGTTGGATCCCTTTGTAGTCCAAAGGACAGTCATGAGTCTTTCCGAACACCACAGTTGAAAAGCATCAGTTCTTTGGTGCTCAATCTTCTTTTTGGTCTGACTCTCATATCCATACATGACTACTGGAAAAGTCTTTGCTTTGACTAGATGGATCGTTGTTGACAAAGTAACGTCTCTGCTTTTTAATACACTAAGTTTGTCATATCTTTTGTTCCAAGGAGCAGGTGTCCTTTAATTTCATGACTGCAGTCACCATCTTCATTGATTTTGGAGCCCAAGAAAATAAAGTCTGTTTCTGTTCTCATTGATTCCCCATCTCTTTGCCAGGAAGTAATGGGACTGGATGCTATGTCCTTCGTCAGTCCCATCCCTTCACTTTGGACAAATATCTACCCTGTGGTGTGTGTGCTTCTCTCCCCATCTTGCTACAGCCTGAAATGCTCTCCCTCTCCTGCCCTCTGTTCCCTTGAACTGTGTAAATCTGCACTCAGGTATTATCTCTAGAACAGCCATCCTTCACACCTTTTTCTACATTTTTTCATGAAACTCCAATGTCTAGTACTGAGTGGAAACCCGATAAATAATTATTGAATAAGAGACACTGGGGCTCTATATCAACCTAGAGGTGTGGGATGGGGAGGGAGATGAGAAGGAGGTTCAAAAGTGGCGATATATGTGTACTATGGCTGATACATGTTGAGGTTTGACATAAAACAACAAGATTCTGTAAAGCAGTTATCATTCAATAAAAATAAATAAAGTAAAAAAAAATGCTATATATACTGAGGTGACTTTTAAGAGCTTGCCCTCTGCAGTCTAGGAGCCAAGAGGATAGACATGTAAAGAAATAATTTATAGTTCAGATCTATATCTATCACTAGGAAAATTTAGAAAGATACAATAGAAAAATCTTTAAAGTACTAAGGGAGCTACAAGGATAGATGCACCTCTTTATCAGGGAAAGATGGCAGTAATCAAAAACAATAGTTTTAGAAGTTGTGTCCACAGCAATCAGAGCAGAAAAAGAAATAAAAGGAATCCAAATTGGAAAAGAAGTATTAAAACTCTCACTGTTTGCAGATGACATGATCCTCTACATAGAAAACCCTAAAGACTCCACCAGAAAATTACTAGAACTAATCGAGGAAGATAGTAAAGTTTCAGGATATAAAATCAACACACAGAAATCCCTTGCATTCCTATACACTAATAATGAGAAAATAGAAAGAGAAATTAAGGAAACAATTCCATTCACCATTGCAATGAAAAGAATAAAATACTTAGGAATATATTTACCTAAAGAAACTAAAGACCTATATATAGAAAACTATAAAACACTGGTGAGAGAAATCAAAGAAGACACTAATAGATGGAGAAATATACCATGTTCATGGATTGGAAGAATGAATATAGTGAAAATGGGTATACTACCCAAAGCAATTTATAGATTCAAAGCAATCCCTATCAAGCTACCAATGGTATTCTTCACAGGCCTAGAACAAATACTTTCACAATTTGTATGGAAATACAAAAAATCTCGAATAGCCAAAACTATCTTGAGAAAGAAGAATGGAACTGGAGGAATCAACCTGCCTGACTTCAGGCTCTACTACAAAACCACAGTCATCAAGACAGTATGGTACTGGCACAAAGACAGAAACATAGATCAATGGAACAAAATAGAAAGCCCAGAGATAAATCCACGCACATATGGACACCTTATCTTTGACAAAGGAGGCAAGAATATACAATGGATTAAAGACAATCTCTTTAACAAGTGGTGCTGGAAAAACTGGTCAGCCACTTGTAAAAGAATGAAAATAGAGTACTTTCTAACACCCTACACAAAAATAAACTCAAAATGGATTAAAGATGTAAATGTAATACCAGAAAGTATAAAACTACTAGAGGAGAACATAGGCAAAACACTCTCTGACATACATCATCACAGCAGGATCCTCTATGACCTACTTCCCAGAATATTGGAAATAAAAGCAAAAATAAGCATATGGGACCTAATTAAACTTAAAGCTTCTGCACAACAAAGGAAACTATAAGCAAGGTGAGAAGACAGCCTTCACAATGGGAGAAAATAATAGCAAATGAAGCAACTGTCAAACATCTAATCTCCAAAATATACAAGAAACACCTACAGCTCAATTCCAGAAAAATAAATGACCCAATCAAAAAATAGGCCAAAGAACTAAATAGACATTTCTCCAAAGAAGACATAAGGACGGCTAACAAACACATGAAAAGATGCTCAAAATCACTCATTATCAGAGAAATGCAAATCAAAACCACTATGAGGTACCATTTCATGCCAGTCAGAATGGCTGTGATCCAAAAGTCTACATGGAATAAATGCTGGAGAGGGTGTGGAGAAAAGGGAACCCTATTACATTGTTGGTGTGAATGCAAACTAGTACAGCCACTATGGAGAACAGTGTGGAGATTCCTTAAAAAACTGGAAATAGAACTGCTTATGACCCAGCAATCCCAATGCTGGGCATACACACTGAGAAAACCAGAATTGAAAGAGACATGTGTACCCCAATGTTCATCTCAGCTCTGTTTATAATAGCCAGGACATGGAAGCAACCTAGATGTCCATCAGCAGATGAATGGATAAGAAATCTGTGGTATATATACACAATGGAGTATTACTCAGCCATTAAAAAGAATACATTTGAATAAGTTCTAATGAAGTGATGAAATTGCAGCCTGTTATTCAGAGTGAAGTAAGCCAGAAAGAAAACCACCAATACAGTATGCTAACACATATATATGGAATTTAGGAAGATGGTAACAATAACCCTGTTTACGAGACAGCAAAAGAGACACTGATGTATAAAACATTCTTTTGGATTCTGTGAGAGAGGGAGAGGGTGGGATGATTTGGGAGATTGGAATTGAAACATGTATAATATCATATATGAAACGAGTCGCCAGTCCAGGTTCATGCACGATACTGGATGCTTGGGGCTGGTGCACTGGGACGAGCCAGAGGGATGGTATGGGGAGGGAGGAAGGAGGAGGGTTCAGGATGGGGAACACATATATACCTGTGGCGGATTCATGTTGATATATGGCAAAACCAATACAATATTGTAAAGTTAAAAAATAAAATATTAAAAAAAATATGAAAAGTAATTTGTCGGAAGAGTAGAGGGAAGCATTTCAGGTGAAGGAACTGATAAAAGCTGAAAAGTAAGAGAAAATTTGTAAACCATGAATAATGTTGCAGTTGATGCTTGGCATGTTGTTAAAAATGTCCTGTTGTGAAGTAGAGAAGAGAATCTATGGTGACTTTCTATGTCTGTCCTGTATTTTGTTTGGTTTCTGATTGTTTTGTTCACTGCTGTTTGGATCAATCTGTGACTGAATCTTGGAGCTATTTGTGTGCCTGTAACCTGGTGACATTTGGTATTTCCCAAATGGTTTGTTGAAGTTATCAGGTCATCGGAAGTAGTTCTTAAAGAAGTAAATATTAAGCTGAACATTAAGATTGATTTAATCTGTCATTTAATACAATGTTTTAGATCTCTGTTTTAAATGAGGATTATGTCTTTTATCTAAAAGTTGTAAGTAATTTTAACTAAACATGCAGATCTATCAAGAGAACTAGACTTGGAAATGATAATAGAGGGAGAACAAGAAAAAGTTGATGAAGATGACAATAACCATGCACAAGTAAGTAAAACTATAAATTTCAATATCTGGTGTAGTACTGCATGAGAAAATGTGTATCAAACAAAGCAAATTAGAATGGTAAGATAAGTTAACACCTATCACAAATGAGTTAAAGTGGAAGTTCAGTGAAATTTTGTGAGGAATACCAAATTACCGTTTCTCCTGAGGAAGATCCACTACGTAATAAACCTAAAGAAGGAGCAAACCAAAAGGAAATATCTCCTAATATCACAAATAATATACCTGATTGTGAGGAAAAAGATGCATTTGGAGTATCTGTCTCTCTAGTATTCCAAGCATTTCCTGAACAAAAAACCGAGTCTCAAAAATGTTTTTCCATTGTTTGTAAACTCTGGGTCCCTTGGATAGTCTTGTTGGTCATTATCAAAGCTTTGTTTCTCTGAAAATAAAGTAGACTTTGAAAATGATCAACTAGACATTCAACATGTGTTTATGAAAATTGAGGAGAGTTTTTATAATGATACAGAAAATAAAAGAGTAAGGGAGCCGGTAGTTATATTCAAAGTGAAACACCGAGAGACTGATATGCAAATGTCACAAAATATGAGGCAAGATCCAACTAATCGGAAATTAGACACAGGACAGGCATGTCATTCTAGTCTGTGGCTTGTCTACTGTGGTAAGATGAAACATAGAATTCAAATAAAAATTCATGATCCCCTTGCTGTTGTTAAAATATTGATCTGAAAAATAAAGCAATACAGGACTGGTTACAGAAGCCACTGCATGCAGATAATTGCAGTGCTAGTGACAGTAAAAGCGTGAAACCTCAATTAGAAAATGGGAATTCTTTTCCACCTAATAGTCAAGGCGCATATAAAGTGTATGTAAATAAAGAATTAGAGAAGGATATGCAGAGGTTTAAGAATGAAATATCCATGTTTCAAATAGAGTTGCTGGCTCTGGAAAGAGAAAATTTAACTTCCAAAAGAGTTTCTCATTTTCTCTTGCTTTGGTTTTTCTCGTTCTTGATGATGTGGTCAATTTTGATTTTCCATTTATGAATAAAACAGAGTCATCCAAAGAGGTAATTGTGTAGAAATCTATTATTATCTCAAGAACAGGAGTTCAGGAAACTATTTCCATGGCTTTTGTCCTTCAATCAATTCTCATATCTAATTCTTCTCCGTCAGTCTTCATATGGACTGGGAAACTCCTTTAGCTATGTACCATGTGGGCTTCTGAACCAGAATAAGCACCAAGGAAATTGCTTAAGAAGAAGAATCAGGTAAGGTTTTGCATCTTTTTCTTCCCTTTAACTCTGTTGGGTTAAATATGTTATATTTCCATAGAATGCGAAGCAAGCACTGACTGAGAAATGGAACATGAACATATGTTCCCTCTAATCGCTTTATTGTGGTTGAATATGTGTGATTTTCTCCACTTTCTGCAATCACTGGGCACTTAGATTTCCAGCATGCCGCTTCAGGATCTTTTTAATAACAAATACATGAGATCCCACATATGCTTTAATCAGCACTCTCAGATGTTTCTTTTGAGACAGACCTTTCCGTTATGTTGTTTACAAAAATGTAGAAAGTTTTGACATGTGTGACTTTGTTACATAGATTGTGTGTGTGTGTGTGTGTGTGTGTGTGTGTGAAAGTTGCTCAGTCACGTCCAACTCTTTGCAAACCCTTGGACTGTAGCCGGCCAGGCTCCTCTGCCCATGGAATTTCCCAGGCCAGAAAGAATATGAGAGTGGCTAGCTGTTCCTTTCTCTAGAGGATCTTCCTAACCCAGGGATCGAACCCAGGTCTCCCCCATTGAAGGTGGATTCTTTAATATTTGAGCCACCAGGGAAGCCCATAGGTAGTATAAACCCTGAGCACAAAAAAAAAAAAAAAAAAAATATGTGTTTATCTACAAAGGAGAAGACTGAGTTCCTAGATGCTGTGAGATTTTTCTTTCTTCAGTAATAGGTTTTTTAAATTGTTTACTCTTTTGTGTAAGAGGTGCTTTGACTGCGTTTGAACAACAAACAAACAAAAAAAAGAAAGAAACAAAAAAATTCTACGTATTCTCCTGTTTAAAAAAAAGAAAAAGGAGATGAGCCCTACCACTAAGGCATTGAGTTACTATGCCAAAGTCAAACTTTTAACTTATCTGATTAATCTGATAAATTCATTTGGTAATATATAACATTCAACGTTCCAGAATTGTATCATCTATTTTGGTGCCATAAGCTAGGAACTGCCAGTCTAGGGGCCTTAAAATAAACCTTGTACATTTTTTTTTATTTTAATGCTGTTTTTGGTAAATAGTGGGGCAATACTAGGTAGTTATTTCTATATTGTCTAGCTGTAAGGTTTGATGGTTATTGAATGTGAAATTGGGAAAAATTACTTATATTCCAGAATTCCACTCTAACTAACAACTCCTCAGTTTCATTCTGCTCATTGTGTTTTGGTAAACTCTGGTTCATTTAATTTAGTGAACACTGTCACTTTTTTGCTATCTCCAGGATCCATGTGAAAAAAGAATTGTAAAAGGCAGAGGGAAAAGAAAAGCTTTAGTGCAGAGAGAATAATGCTTCCTTTCTGAGGCTCAAAGGTGTCACATCCTCTACATCCTGCTGTTTAATGGAAAATCCAGAGAGGACAGATTTTGTGTCTTTGTCTTTTTATTTCTCTGTCTTTCCCAGTCAGATGGGGAAGACTGAATATAAATAATTGCATATTATTAAGAAAGACATTTTTGAAATTTTGGGGAATTTCGTCTCTTTTCCTCAAACAGAAAGGAGCAGATTTTATAAAATTTCAGTGACTTGTAAGCGATAAAATTAAAATAAACACAAAAATATTTGTATCACTTAAATTTAGGGTGAGCACTGAGTCAAATAATAAAATTGAAAACAAAGATATTTATAATCAATACAGAGCAATTATTCTTAGTGTCAAACTTCCATTAAAGTTTGAAAAAGAAAAGAAGCACAAAAGTAGTGAAGTGGAAGTATCAGAGAACACATGCAGTTCTGCTGATGAGAGTGGATTGTTTCAGCAGAGAAAGAGTGGAGGAAACAGCAACCAGGAGTTTCCTGCTATGCAGAATGAGGGTTCTGATAGGTAATCCTATATCCATGTGTAACAGCACGTCCCTTGTTATGTTCCTATAAAATAATTTCTAACTTGATCTAATGTTTGTGATATACAGAGTTTCTGTTTTACTAGAGATATAGTTATTTCTAATACTCTTGTCCTTTAGCCTTATTACTAGAATTCCTTTGTTAACATACCACCATGTTTCATATTAAGTATTCTGGATTTGACTGCATATTTGCCTTAATCAGTGTGTTGTATATTTAAATTTGTTTTGTCACTAATGAACATCCTTTCATTTCATTTTGAGGACTTCTTTCAGCATTTCTCATGAGGCGGGTAGTGGTGATGAACTCCATCAGGTTTGCTTTGTCTGGGACAGTTTTTATTTCTCTTTCATTTCTGAAAGACAACTTTTCTGCAAAGAGTATTCTTGGCTGGCAGGTTTTTCTCTCTTGTACTTTGAGTATGTCCATGGAGGGAGGCCAAATTGCTGATGGTGGCAGGAGAACCGATGAGGCATCGGTCTTTCAGCCACAATGCTGCTGTCGTCACATCATGTGGGTGGTTTAACAGTGAGCTCTCCTCCCCTGGCCAAATATTTCCTTGGTTTCTTTCATGGTATATGTGCCCCACGTCATTTAAAATACCACCTAAATTAAGTATGGCATTTTCTGTGAATTCTCTTTTCCATTTATTTTTGGCTATGCTGGGTCTTTGCCACCACAGTGCTTGGGCTTCTCAGTGTGGTGGCTTCTCTTGATGCTGAGCATGGGCTCTAGGATGCTGGCTTCAGTAGCTGTGGAGCACAGTTTAGTTGCAGCATGGCATGTGGGATCTTCCCTGACTAGGAATGGAACACCTTCCCTCTTTATTCCTAGGTGGACTCCTAAGCACTGGGCCACCAGGGAAGTCCCTAAATTCACCATTATTATATTTAGAAGCAAAACAAAAAATATAGTGTACATCTACTTATGACTCCCATGTCTAAGAGTTAAGGTGCTTAGCCAGTGGACTCCAGGTTTTCAGTGTAGCCCTTGAGATTCTTCTCAGTGTCTTTCCAGATGCATTTCTCTACATTCTTCCATGTATTTTGTGCTCTTTCTTCCAGATTCCTCAGAAACAACCCAGATGCCCTGTGCCTGATGTTAGTGCTCACATTTGAATCTCCAATTAGAATGATTTTCTCCATTTTCTGTTTCTCGTGACCTCCTCTGTGTATAGAGTAGTGATATATGCACACCTTGTCAGTACAGCTCTAGAGCCAGGGATATGCTACAGTGCTGTGCATCTCAGCAGTTTTTTTTTTTTTTTTTTTTTGCATTAAAATGACATGAAGATGAGTGTATACTCTGAGCCACAGGCCTATGATACTCTCACTAACTGTACCTTCCGTTGACTCTTCTTCTTTCCTGTGCCTTCACCCACAGTCAGGTCAGCATCATTTTCCTCCTAGAGTAACTGAAATAATCTCAGGACTTCTTTCCCTGCCACTCCACCTGGCAGAACCTCGGTCTGCACAGCAACTGTAATTATTGCCTACTTTTAAACATGCAGGTCTCATCATGGTACCCCCTTGTTTCAAGCCCAATTGTTGCCTCTCTTTGCTGTGTGGTTAAATGTCACAATTGTGTGATTCCATCTGGTTTTTGTTTTCACCCTTCTTTCTACATGAATTCTAGAATCAGCTTGTAAGTTCCCTAAAATGTCTGCTGATCTTAACATTTTCATTTTCCTTCTGTTCAGAATACTTTGTACTTTCTTTTTTCATTACCTCTTTGATCCAAGGGTTATTTAGATCCGTGTGATTTAGTTTCCAAATAGTGAGAGTTTTCCAGAGATCCTTCTGTCCTCTTGTTTCTCATGATTCATTAGGTGCATCCAGAGGGGCTCTGGGGCTAGGACTGATGATTTCCTGCCTTGAAGGCAAGACCTTGCTGACTACCATGTTCATTCTGCTGGTACCTAGGAATTTTCCAGCCTGGCTCATGAGAATAAAAAGAATTCCTGGGACTGAATGAGCACCAGGAATAAGTTCCTATTGTCTTTTCAGATGATTTCTCCCTGGTCTCAGGTGGTTTCTCCCAGATGGGCTCTCTTCGTTCCTCTGCTGAATACCTGAAGAGCTCCTCCTCAGATCTCCAGGGTCCTTTATCTCTCTGTTCCACTCTCTCCTCTCTGTGGTTCTGATCTGTGATCTCTTCCCACTTTGTTTCATCAGACTGTCAGCTTCATCACCTCCTGTCAGGGAGTCTGGCTAACTCAGCTTCCATTCCTTTTCCCCGTGTTGGGGCCTGGAAATTCTCTCAAGGCAATGAGCTGGGGCATTCCTTAGGCTAACCTCACGTGTTTTCAGGACCATTGTCTTTCATTCCCTGAAGTCCTTTGTCATGAAAATCATTGTTTAATGTATTTTGTTGGCATGGTTTTTGCTCCCTCTACTCAGGGAGGTAAATTAGTAGCTGTTCACTCTGTCTTCATTAAAAACATAATGGCTGCTGGAGACTGTCCATAGGGTTGTTCTTCCTACTCTACTTACTCTTTTCTGCTCATCCTTCATTTCTCAGTGTGACATCACTTCCCCAGAGAAATCTTTTCTGGACCCAGTCTTATCAAGTTCTGTTATGTGATCATAGAACTCTCTTTTCTTATAGTATCTATCTGAGTTCATAATTATTTTATTTGTTTCTGTCTTCTACTACAATTCAAGCTAAACAAGCCCTAGGGACATCTGTTTTATTTGCAGAGCTTAAATTAATGTTTTCCACATTATAGACACTTAATACTTGAACTCTTATTGCCAAATTCAGACTTAAATTGAAGAAAGTAGGGAAAACCACTAGACCATTCAGGTATGACCTAAATCAATTTCCCTATGATTATACAGTGAAAGTGAGAAATAGATTTAAGGGCCTAGATCTGATAGACAGAGTGCCTGATGAACTATGGAATGAGGTTCATGACATTGTACAGGAGACAAGGACCAAGACCATCCCCATGGAAAATAAATGCAGAAAAGCAAAATGGCTGTCTGGGGAGGCCTTACAAATAGCTGTGAAAAGAAGAGAAGCAAAAAGCAAAGGAGAAAAGGAAAGATATAAACATCTGAATGCAGAGTTTCAAAGAATAGCAAGAAGAGATAAGAAAGCCTTCTTCAGTGATAAATGCAAAGATATAGAGGAAAACATTAGAATGGAAAAGACTAGAGATCTCTTCAACAAAATCAGAGATACCAAAGGAAAATTTCATGCAAAGACTGTCTCAATAAAGGACAGAAACTGTGGGGACCAAACAGAAGCAGAAAATATTAAGAAGAGATGGCAAGAATACACAGACCTGTACAAAAAAGATTTTCACGACCCAAATAATCACAATTTTGTTATCACTGACCTAGAGCCAGACATCCTGGAATGTGAAGTCAAGTGGGCCTTAGAAAGAATCACTACGAACAAAGCTAGTGTAGGTGATAGAACTCCAGTTGAGCTATTCCAAATCCTGAAAGATGATGCTGTGAAAGTGCTGCACTCAATATGGCAACAAATATGAAAAACTCTCAGCAGTGGCCACAGGACTGGAAAAGGTAAGTTTTCATTCCAATATGAAAGAAAGGCAATGCCAAAGAATGCTCAAACTACCACACAATTGCACTCATCTTACATGCTAGTAAAGTAATGCAAGGAGATTCAACCAGTCCATTTTGAAGGAGATCAGCCCTGGAATTTCATTGGAAGGAATGATGCTAAAGCTGAAACTCCAATATTTCGGCCACCTCATGCGAAGAGTTGACTCATTAGAGAAGACTCTGAAGCTGGGAGGGATTGGGGGCAGGAGGAGAAGGGGACGACAGAGTATGAGATAGCTGAATGACATCACTGACTCGATGGATGTGTGTCTGAGTGACTTCCGGGACTTGGTGATGGACAGGGAGGCCTGGCGTGCTGCGATTCATGGGGTCGCAAAGAGTCGGACACGACTGAGCGACTGATCTGATCTGATGCTTAAAATTCTCCAAGCCAGGCTTCAGCAACATGTGAACCGTGAATTTCCTGATGTTCAAGCTGGTTTTGGAAAAGGCAGAGGAACCAGAGATCAAATTGCCAACATCCGCTGGATCATGTAAAAAGCAAGAGAGTTCCAGAAAATCATCTATTTCTGCATAATTGACTATGCCAAAGCCTTTGACTGTGTAGATCACAATAAACTGTGGAAAATTCTGAAAGAGTTGGGAATACCAGACCACCTGATCTGCCTCTTGAGAAATCTGTATGCAGGTCAGGAAGCAACAGTTAGAACTGGACATGGAACAACAGACTGGTTCCAAATAGGAAAAGGAGTACGTCAAGACTGTATATTGTCACCTTGTTTATTTAACTTCTATGCAAAGTACATCATGAGAAACACTGGATTGGAAGAAACAGAAGCTGGAATCAAGATTGCCGGGAGAAATATCAATAACCTCAGATACGCAGATGACACCACCCTTATGGAAGAAAGTGAAGAGGAACTCAGAAGCCTCTTGATGAAAGTGAAAGTGGAGAATGAAAAAGTTGGCTTAAAGCTCAATATTCAGAAAATGAAGATCATGGCATCCGGTCCCATCACTTCATGGGAAATAGATTTGGAAACAGTGGAAACATTGTCAGACTTTATTTTTCTGGGCTCCAAAATCACTGCAGATGATGACTTCAGCCATGAAATTAAAAGACACTCCTTGGAAGGAAAGTTATGACCAACCTAGATAGCATATTCAAAAGCAGAGACAGTACTTTGCCAACAAAGGTTCGTCTAGTCAAGGCTATGGTTTTTGCTTTGGTCATGTATGGATTTGAGAGTTGGACTTTGAAGAAGGCTGAGCACCAAAGAATTGATGCTTTTGAAGAATGGTGTTGGAGAAGACTCCTGAGAGTCCCTTGGACTGCAACGGGATTCAACCAGTCCATTCTAAATGAGATCAGCCCTGGGATTCCTTTAGAAGGAATGATGTTAAAGCTGAAACTCCAGTACTTTGGCCACCTCATGCAAAGAACTGATTCATTGGAAAAGTCTCTGATGCTGGGAGGGATTAGGGACAAGAGGAGAGGGCGACGACAGAGGATGAGATGGCTGGATGGCATCACTGACCTGATGGACATGAGTCTGAGTGAACTCCAGGAGTTGGTAATGGATAAGAAGGCCTGGCGTGCTGCGATTCATGGGGTCATAAAGAGTCAGACACGACTGAGCGACTGATATGATCTGAATACTTGTTCAGTGTGTGAATGAGTGAACGTGAAAGATAAGTCCTTTATACTCAAAAATTCCTCGCATAACTTTTTGTTTGTTTATTTCTATCTTTGTTTTCTTCATCATGCAGATTCTGTTAGCTTGTTAAAAATTCAGGATATAATTCTTTCACATGAAAGATTAGAAGATTTTTAAAGAAGCCACTGTGAACTACTTAGAGGAGAATTTTACAGAATGAAAAGAAAGGTTCATGGGCTACAAAAAGAGCTGTCAGAAACCAAAGAAGTGCAATTACAGAGCATCAGAATCTGGAGTGGGAATGAGAGTTCAGCAGTTTGAGGTACGGTACACCTCGCTTTTAAAGAATATTTGAACTATTGTTTCCTTTAATACTGCAGAGATGTAGACTTGTTATAAAGACTAACTTATCCTCTAGGATTTTACAGAGGAGAAAGTGTTACTAGTATTTTGGAGTGTGAAATTCTTGGAAACAATATAGCAGATTCTTAACAGTGAATGCTTCTAATAACTTAATGTATATTTTTCCAAATCTTCATTTTCATGAGCATAGAGAAGTCCACCATAATGGAAACCACATTAAATATTTACCAAATTGACTTTCAGTTGTTTTTCACTTTTCTGTAGTCTATTTAATACTTCAAGGAACAACTTTTCTCTAAAGTCACTTCTAACTTTCTAATTATTTTAAGTACATTTTCTTTAATAGTATCGTATAATTTGGTTAAAGTATGAGAACTTAAAAATGGTCTGTGATCTATATTTCTAAAGTATTCTTAGGAAAGTTTATATTACTTTACATTCCCACCCGCAGATTTATGAAGTAGCCATTTTTCTCAAGAGAATATGAAAACAAAATTTATGCAGTTTTATTCTTAACCCTCTGTCTGAAAACAGTGACCATTTTTAAGTGTTTTTAATTGTATTCTCCCCACGTTTACTATTTTAACCTTGTGAAGAAGGAACGAAAGTTATTGCAGCAGTGAATAATCTCATGATTTTCTAAGAAGAATTTTAAATTTTGCATATTCGCCTTAAAGCAAGAAGAAGAGAATAGAAGAAATGCCGAGATGTTATATGAAAAAATGGAGCATTTAAGAAGAAAAGAAGACCAATATAGTAAAGAAGTTCAAGTGAAACAGCGCCTAGAACTCACTTTCCAAGCAATAAAAGTGGAAGTTAAGACTGAGAGAAATAATCTGAATTAGGTAGAATAATATTTGGTGAAAATTTCAAATTTCTAACACGATTTTATCAATATTATTTATAATGCCCCTTTTTTAAAAATACCATTTATTTAGTGTCATTTTGTTTAGTGTTATAGGAAATTTTAGGTTAATTGTTAAAAACAAAAGAAAAGAAATTAAAAGGTCCCAAAGTAACAAGCCCGCAAATAAGAATTGTTTGATCCTGACATGCTGGATGCACTTTTTCGAACAGGGGGAGGAAGAGGTCACTTCAGTAGCTCACACAATAGATCCTGAGAAATCACAGGGTTGAGAATGGTGTGGAAACTGGAAGTTAAGCTCTGAGCCCACCTCAGGCAACGAGTCCTTCAGCCTTGACGGAGCATTCTTGAGTGAATAGGTCGAGAAGAGAAGGGGCGCTGGGAGGGACCATCGTGCCTAATTTTGCATCAAGTTGCCTCTGGCCTTCAATCTGGCAGGCGGCTGAGTGTCGTGGACCCCCCTCCCTCTGTGCCTGTCAGCCCTCCAGTCCACCTGCCCCATGAACAGCTCAGAGCTGGCTCCAGCTTTCCCAGCTGCATTCTCCCTCAAAGCAGAGTCCTCAAGCACAGGTATTAACTGATGTCCTCGAGAACTGCAGGGATTTTTTTTATTTTCCAGCAGTTGGTAGAAACCAGACACTCTTGAAGTTGGTTGTCCTTTCTTCTGCAGAGTTCTCTCACAGCAAAGGAATTTACTCCCACACTCGATGTCCCTCTCAAACATGGACTGGGTCCCATCCCCAAGACCTAGCAGGAGATCTCCCACAACGAAAAGCTCCAGGGAAGAGCTTGGGAAAGTAGTATTTGTAATTCAAATCCGTTTCTCTAGAGCAGTCAGGTAGTGACATACAATGGCCTCATCCAAGGAGAGGCCTTTAATATTTTCCATAGGAATTGATCACAAATCTTTTGTGACTATCTCGGCGGAGCCAGCACCCTGATTGTGGTTTAGGCAAGGAAGAACCTGTGTGGTCCACCATCGACTGCACTACCTGACAAAGTCCCTGTGCTTTGGAGTGAATGTGTCCGTCACTCCACCCACGTTGTCACCTTCTGTGTCTGTGTCTGAATCAGAGTCCATTCTTGCCTCCACTGTTATTTCTTTAACCAGTACCCTGTCAACGACCTTTTCATGCCATTTACTGTTTTTCATTTTGTAAAAACTGCGACATCAGTTGGAAAAACACTTTTGAACGCTTTAAAATTTGTTTCTTTAGGATAAACTTATAAAAGTGCATCCCCGCACCAAGGGGGGGGGGGGGCAGGGAGAATCTTGCTACCAATTAAAGATATTCTGGGTTTTGGTAATGATTTAACTTCCTCGATTGATCATTAGGTTAGTTTATCACTTCCCCTAATGGTAAGGAGGAATCTATAGGCAGTTCAGAGACCACATTTTGGATGTGATTCTTCTACTTGTGAGAAAATGAGCACTCTGCTCTGTGAATGTCCTATTTCAGTACAAGGAGCTTTTGAAAACAGTGATGCTGCTGCTACTGCTGCTGCTAAGTCGCTTCAGTCGTGTCCGACTCTGTGCGACCCCACAGACGGAAGCTCACCAGGATCCCCATCCCTGGGATTCTCCAGGCAAGAACACTGGAGTGGGTTGCCATTTCCTTCTCCAATGCATGAAAATGAAAAGTGAAAGTGAAGCCGCTCAGCGACCCCATGGACTGGAGCCTACCAGGCTCCTCCGTCCATGGGATTTTCCAGGCAAAAGTACTGGGGTGGGGTGCCATTGCCTTCCCCGGAAAACAGTGATAGATATGCCATAATATGTATTTAGTAATAGTTACTAAGTGTTTTTCATTGTATTTTCCCCATGTTATTCTTTTAAACATTATGGAGAGATAATGAAAGTTATTGCAGAAGCAAATAATATCATAGTTTTCTAAGAGCTTTCTAAATTTAACTTATTTACCATCAGTGTATGTACCATGAATGAAATAGGAAGCTTATTTTGTATTGATATGTTTGTACTAGAGACATGTGGTTTGATGTAAGAAGACTGATAGAGTCCAAAGATCTGGCAAAAAGGCTGCAGCTTACTCATATTTTAACTGTTTCCTTTCCAGAATCATTACAGCTAATGAGTTAATTAATGTTTGTAGAAGTGCCCAATACAGTTGTCAATAGGCTTAATTCTTGTAATTGCCTATTAAAATGTTAGAAGGTAGCATATTCTGAAGGAAGAACTTTTGTACAAAATTTAGTCTATTTATATAGAGTTAAGGCTCTTACTGTGAAGTAGATGCATAGGAGGTATCAAATGCAGTGTTTATAAACCTAGCAAGTGGTGTTTATTGAATTATCATTGATTAACAATATTCTGCTAGTTTCATGTATATAGTACAGTGATTCAGATATATATGTATATGTGTGTGTATATTATATAAATAGGGCTTCCCTGCTGGCTCAGACTGTTAAGAATCTGCCTGCAATGCAGGAGACTTGGGTTCAGTCCTTGGGTTGGGAAGATCCCCTGGAGAAGGTGGAGAAGGCAATGGCACCCCAGTCCAGTATTCTTTCCTGGAAAATCCAATGGGTGGAGGAGCCTGGTAGGCTGCAGTCCGTGGGGTCGCTAAGAGTCAGACACGACCAAGCTACTTCACTTTCACTTTTCATTTTCATGCATTGGAGAAGGAAATGGTGGAGTCTTTAGGGTTTTCTATGTAGAGGATCATGTAATCTGCAAACAGTGAGAGTTTTACTTCTTTTCCAATTTGGATTCCTTTTATTTCTTTTTCTGCTCTGATTGTTGTGGCTAAAACTTCCAAACTATGTTGAATAGTAATGGTGAGAGTGGGCGCCTTTGTCTTGTTCCTGACTTTAGAGGAAATGCTTTCAATTTTTACCATTGAGGATAATGTTTGTTGTGGGTTTGCCATATATAGTTTTTATTATGTTGATGTATGTTCCTACTATTCCTGCTTTCTGGAGATTTTTTATCATAAGTGGATCTTGAATTATCTCAAAGGCTTTCTCTGCATCTATTGAGATAATCATATGGTTTTTATTTTTCAATTTGTTAATGTGGTGTATTACATTGATCGATTTGCTGATATTGAAGAATCCTTGCATCCTTGGGATAAAGCCCACTTGGTCATGGTGTATGATATTTTTAATATGTTGTTGGATTCTGATTGCTAGAATTTTGTTAAGGATTTTTGAATCTATGTTCATCAGTGATAATGGCCTGTAGTTTTCTTTTTTTGTGGCATATTTGTCAGGTTTTGGTATTAGGGTGATGGTGGCCTCATAGAATGAATTTGGAAGTTTACCTTCCTCTTCAATTTTGTGGAAGAGTTTGACTAGGATAGGTGTTAGCTATTCTCTAAATTTTTGGTAGAATTCAGCTGTGAAGCTGTCTGGACCTGGGGTTTTGTTTGATGGAAGATTTTTGATTACAGTTTCAATTTCTGTGTTTGTGATGGGTCTGTTACATAGAAAACCCTAAAGACTCTACCAGAAAATTACTCGAACTAATCAATGAATATAGTAAAGTTGCAGGATATAAAATCAACACACAGAAATCCCTTGCATTCCTGTACACTAATAATGAGAAAATAGACAGAGAAATTAAGGAAACAATTCCATTCACCATTGCAATGAAAAGAATAAAATACTTAGAAATATATCTACCTAAAGAAACTAAAGACCTATATATATAGAAAACTATAAAACACTGGTGAAAGAAATCAAAGAGGATACTAACAGACGGAGAAATATACCATGTTCATGGATTGGAAGAATCAATATAGTGAAAAAGAGTATACTTCCCAAGCAATTTATAGATTCAATGCAATACCTATTAAGCTACCAACAGTATTCTTCAAAGACCTAGAACAAATACTCTCACAATTTGTATGGAAATAAAAAAAAAAAAAAAAAAAAAAAAACCTCGAATAGCCAAAGCTATCTTGAGAAATAAGAATGGAACCAGAGGAATCAACCTGCCTGACTTCAGGCTCTACTACAAATCCACAGTCATCAAGACAGTATGGTACTGGCACAAAGACAGAAATATACATCAATGAAACAAAATAGAAAGCCCAGAGATAAATCCACGCACATATGGACACCTTGTCTTTGACAAAGGAGGCAAGAATATACAATAGATTAAAGACAATCTCTTTAAGAAGTGGTGCTGGGAAAACTGGTCGACCACTTGTAAAAGAATGAAACTAGAGCACTTTCTAACACCCTACACAAAAATAAACTCAAAATGGATTAAAGACCTAAACACAAGACCAGAAACTATAAAACTGCTAGAGGAGAACATAGGCAAAACACTCTCCGACATAATTCACAGCAGGATCCTCTAAGACCCATCTCCCATGATTTTGGAAATAAAAGCAAAAATAAACAAATGGGACCTAAATAAACTTAAAAAGCTTCTGCACAACAAAGGAAACTATAAGCAAGGTGAAAAGACAGCCTTCACAATGGGAGAAAATAATAGCAAATGAAGCAACAGACAAACAACTAATCTCAAGAATATACAAGCAACTCCTACAGCTCAATTCCAGAAAAATAAATGACGCAATCAAAAAATGGGCCAAAATAGTAAATAGACAGTTCTTCAAATAAGACATACAGATGGCTAACAAACACATGAAAAGATGCTCAACATTACTCATTATCAGAAAAATGCAAATCAAAACCACTATTAGGTACCATTTCACGCCAGTCAGAATGGCTGTGATCCAAAAGTCTACATGGAATAAATGCTGGAGAGGGTATGGAGAAAAGGGAACCCTCTTACATTGTTGGTGGGAATGCAAACTAGTACAGCCACTACGGAGAACAGTGTGGAGATTGCTGAAAAAACTGGGAATAGAACTGTCTTATGATCCATCAATCCCAATGCTGGGCATACGCACTGAGAAAACCAGAATTGAAAGAGACACATGTACCCCAATGTTCATCGCAGCACTATTTATAATAGCCAGGACTTGGAATCAACCTAGAAGTCCATTAGCAGATGAATGGATAAGAAATCTGTGGTAAATATACACAATGGAGTACTACTCAGCCATTAAAAGAATACATTCGAATCAGTTCAAATGAGGTGAATGAAACGGGAGCCTATTATACAGAGTGAAGTAATCCAGAAAGAAAAACACAAATACAGTATACTAATGCATATATATGGAATTTATAAAGATGGTAACAATAACCCTGTATATGAGACAGCAAAATATACACTGATGTATAAAACAGTCTTTTGGATTCTGGGGGAGAGGGAGAGGGTGGGATGATATGGGAGAATGGCATTAAAATATGTCTAATATCATATATGAAATGAGTCACCAGTCCAGGTTCGATGCAAGATACTCGATACTTGGGGCTGGTGCACTGGGACGACCCAGAGGGATGGTATAGGGAGTGAGGAGGGAGAGGGGTTCAGGATGGGGAACACATGTATACCTGTGGTGGATTCATTTTGATATATGGCAAAACCAATACAATATTGTAAAGATGAAAAATAAAATAAAATTTAAAATAAATAAAGATAAACAAACAAACAAAAAAGACTATCCCACTATACAGCCCAGCTTCATGCTCTGACAGCTGAGAATACAATGCTAAACTCTAATCTGAAGAATGAAAAAGAAAATAAACAAAGACTGGAAACGGAAGTGAAATCCTACCATTCTAGACTGGCTGCTGCCTTACATGATCATGATCAAGGTCAGACATCAAAAGGAGATCTGGAACTTGCCTTCCAGAGAGCAAGAGATGAATGGTTATGCTTGCAGGACAAAATGAAGTACTATGTGGCTAATCTAAAAGATAACAATGAGACAGTTTCCCAACAACTATCTACAGTGGAAAGTATCTTCAATAAGCTGAAAATCAAGCTGCATCACACAAGAGATGATCTTAGATAAAAGGCTTTGATGTTAGAATATGTCCAGAGAGAACTAAAAACTAAACTAAAAAGTCAGGCAGGTCTGACTTTTGACAATCAGAGTGTCAAAAGTAGGAAATTGAACACATGTATCAGAATGAACAAGGCAAAGTGAATACATACCTTGTAAAGCAGTAATCCTTAGAGGAGATATTATCTCAACTCCAAAGCGAAAACTTGTTGCTCCGACAGCAACTGAGTAATGCATGAAACAGAGCTGACAGTAAAGAGAAGGCGGTCATTAGCATCCAAGACCAGTTTCAGAAGATCATGAGAAAACTTCAGGCCAAATATGAGAATCAAGGTCTGATGCTAGAGAAAAGAAACAAGGAGTTAATAAAGGAATGGAATCATTTAAAAGAAAGAATGCATTGGTACAAAAATGAGAAAGCAGAAGGAGAAGTGAGCATCCAGAAGGAGAAATAGTTCTCAGACTTCCTGAAAGAAAGTTCAAAGTGATTCTTGATTCTGGCTAAATGTTGAATCTAGTTGAATATAAAAAATACACAGGCTGTGAATCTGTGGTCTCTAAACTAGCCTAAAAGTACCTTGTATCCAGCAAATAAAAATTAGACCGAAGAAATCCTTTACTTTGAGTAGGGACATCGTGTTGTTTATGAAGTGTTAAGATATTTAGTTCTAAATTGTTAACATAGACAGGTACTGGTAACTCAGTCTTTATTAAGGTAATAATTTTAATCTTCATGTTACCACATTTCAGTATCATGACAAAGCAGATAAATGAAATGCTCAAACCTGAAATGAATATTTTGAAATGAAGCTTCAGTTACCTGGATTATCTTGATAGTCGATTCCAGGTTTCCCAGAGGCTGTATTTTATATACTGTACTTTCGCTTCAGTAGCTTGTCATAGCTTTTTGTTATATGTGTTGGTACAATTTTATTTTTATTCATGTCAATTTGAGTTAATATGGGAAATATTTTAGCCTTGAATCATTTATTGTTTAAGCCTCTCAACTCTTCAAATGCATCTACTTATCATTAAATCCTAATTTGGGACTCAGGTGGTGAGCTTTAGCAAAACTATTCTTGATTTAATCTTCCCATTGCTATTTATGATGTACTTAAAATGGAAATAGATGGGGAAACAGTGGAAACAGTGTCAGACTTTATTTTTCTGGGCTCCAACATCACTGCAGATGGTGACTACAGCCATGAAATTAAAAGACGCTTACTCCTTGGAAGGAAAGTTATGACCAACCTAGATAGCATATTCAAAAGCAGAGACATCACTTTGCCAACAAAGGTTCGCCTAGTCAAGGCTATGGTCTTTCCTGTGGTCATGTATGGATGTGAGAGCTGGACTGTGAAGAAGGCTGAGCACCGAAGAATTGATGCTTTTGAACTGTGGTGTTGGAGAAGACTCTTGAGAGTCCCTTGGACTGCAAGGAGATCCAACCAGTCCATTCTGAAGGAGATCAGCCCTGGGATTTCTTTGGAAGGAATGATGCTAAAGCTGAAACTCCAGTATTTTGGCTGCCTCATGCGAAGAGTTGACTCATTGGAGAGGACTCTGATGCTGGGAGGGATTGAGGGCAGGAGGAGAAGGGGACGACAGAGGATGAGATGGCTGGATGGCATGACTGACTCAATGAATGTGGGTCTGAGTGACCTCCGAGAGCTGGTGATTGATAGGGAGGCCTGGCGTGCTGCGGTTCATGGGGTCGCAAAGAGTCGGACACGACTGAGTGACTGATCTTATCTGATTTGATGGTCTTTCCTGTGGTCATGTATGGATGTGAGAGCTGGACTGTGAAGAAAGCTGAGCGCCAAAGAATTGATGCTTTTGAACTGTGGTGTTGGAGAAGACTCTTGAGAGTCCCTTGGACTGCAAGGAGATCCAACCAGTCCATTCTGAAGGAAATCAGCTCTGGTATTACTTTGGAAGGAATGATGTTAAAGCTGAAACTCCAGTACTTTGGCCACATCATGCGAAGAGTTGACTCATTGGAGAAGACTCTGCTGCTGGGAGGGATTGGGGGCAAGAGGAGAAGGGGACGACAGAGGATGAGATGGCTGGATGGCATCACTGAATCGATGGATGTGAGTCTCAGTGAACTCTGGGAGTTGGTGATGGACAGGGAGGCCTGGCGTGCTGCGACTCATGGGGTCACAAAGAGTCGGACACGACTGAGCATCTGATCTGATCTGATCTAACATTTTTACAAACAATTTGCTCATAATTCTCATTTTAAGTATCAATTACTATCATTTGAATACAAGTTTGTCCTCTAAAAATGAAAGATGGCAGAATTCATGAGCAGCAGGAATGGTGTGAGTCAGGGAGAGGGTTGGAGGAACTCTGGTCTGGAGGCAGGTTGAGGCCAGTTTATCAAGGCTCCTTGAAGGCCATCAGAGCAACCTCACTTCTTAAATTGCATTTTTCTTTTATATTGGAATATGGTTTATTTACAATTTTGTGTTAGTTTCAGATGTACAGCAAGTTGATTCAGTTATTTGTACACTATATCCATTATTTTTTAGTTATTTTTCCCAGGTAGATGACTACGGAATATTGAGGAAAGCGGTTAGCCAAGGGCAAAGGTGGGGAGGAGGGATAAATTAGGAGTTTGAGATTACTATAGACACACTAAAAGATATAAAATAGATAAGCCACAAGGAAATGTCCTCATTTTTCTGCTGAGGTAGGAATTTACTGGAAAGATGTGAGCATTGCTTGGAATATGTCAATATCTCTGAGTTAATCAAAGCTTCTAATTAAAAAAGGAAAGGAAATTGTTTCCACACTGTTTTGAGAGTGTGGACTTTTCCATCACATTTCCCACCTACAAACTCATTTCTTTCTGGACGTGAGGTGGTGAAGCTCTGCAGATTTATTGGGAGGGGCAGTGTGTGAACAGTGGGGCTGAATCCTTTGTCTGAGTAACTTAATATCAGGAAGGCTGGAGAGTGGTCCCTTCTGTGTTTATAACCAGAGTCAGTGAGGAGGAAAAAGAAGGTGAGTTGCTGTCTGTGGTGAGAGTTTTCAGAGTCCATATGTTGGAGTGATCTATTATTAACATAACATAATAGTAAAGTGATTTGATAAACTCAGTGACAGAGCATCTAATTAGGCAGTTATGAGACAACTTCAACAGGAGCTGGATGACACTGTACAATAGCAGTCTATGTCAGAGGCTTCACTGAAAGTCATGTCAAGTTATTGTGATAAGTTATAAGCTGAGGCACAGGATTTGAAGAATAATTATAAACTACTACAACTACATCAACTCACAAGTCAGTATGTATGAAATTGAACTTGTTAACAATATGTAGCATAACGTGTTTTAGGACACTCATTTTCATGTTCAGCTTTCTTCTGTATTTTTGTTACAAGTAACTTACTACAATTTTCTTATCTTTATAATGCACTCGTTCCTTAAACTCTGATTTCATCCTACCATTTGCATTATATTACATTTTTCTTATATAATTTACCCTTAGAAAGTGAAGAAAGCTGAGTGCCGAAAAATTGATGCTTTTGAGCTGTGGTATTGGAGAAGACTCTTGCGAGTTTCTTGGACTGCAAGGAGATTCAACCAGTCCATTCTGAAGGAGATCAGCCCTGGGATTTCTTTGGAAGGAATGATGCTAAAGCTGAAACTCCAGTATCCTGGTCACCTCATTCGAAGAGTTGACTCATTAGAAAAGACTCTGATGCTGTGAGGGATTAGGGGTAGGAGGAGAAGGGGACGACAGAGGATGAGATGGCTGGATGGCATCACTGACTCGATGGATGTGCGTCTGAGTGAACTCCGGGAGTTGGTGATGGACAGGGAGGCCTGGCATGCTGCGATTAATGCGGATGCAACGAATCAGACACAACTGACCGACTGAACTGAACTGATTCACACAAGTTAAGAGCCGTTGTTTTTTTCTTTGAAACAATACTTTTTTAAAGTCATAGCTGTATTACCATGATAAGGTAAGCCAGATTAAAATCAGAGAATAATATTAGTTTAATGGAACGTTCATAAAATTATCATTTCTCTTCTTTCCTTTTGTGAATGTCTATAGAGTTCTGTGGATATTTATTTCATGGACTTCAGAATAAGTTGTGCAGAAAATGTATTATACAAACTAGTTGAAGTTTAAGCATTGCCTTATTTCCTTTTCATTTTCAGGATATTGTTAAAGCATGGAGGTACTCAGATAGTGTAAAATATGTACATCCAAACTTGAGAATTAAGAAGATTATCTAGATCCTGCCATTGGATTTTTTAAAAAGCTATTGAGATATAATTGATATATCATTGAATTCACCCACTCAAAATGTGTAGTTTAATGTCTTTTAGTCTAGAGAGGTGTAACCAGGGACTACAATCAAATTTAGAGCATTTCTATCACCTCCTAAAGGAAACCCTGCACCCCTTAGCCACCACCCGTGGCCTCCCATCTCCCTCAGCCCCAGGCAACCCCCAGTCTAATATCTGTCTCTGTAAACATGCCTGTCCTCGGTGTTTTATATAAATGGAATCATGTAGTATGCCCCTTTGGGATTAGCTTTTCTCATTTGATGTCATGTTATCACAGTTCATCCATGTGATAACAAGTATCAGTTCTTCCATTTCTGTTGGTTGTCAACAGTAAGCTAAGCCATGTATCCATCCTCACCTGATGGAGCTTTGGGTTGTTTTCGCTTTGGGACTATTAAAAATGCCATTGTGAACATTAATTTCTTGTTTCACAGAACAAGAAATTGTTTCACAGAACATGATTCTGTGTGTACATGTTTGTATTTCCCTGTGGTTGGATCTTATCCTCAAAGTTAGCTGGCTGAGTTCACCTTTTCTTGGCCCTTGCTAAGACTGTCCTTTCTGCCTTTACAGTTTCTTTTCCTCTTGGGTAGTCCTTCATTATTTCAGACCTGGCGCCCAGTCTCTCCTCCTTCATGGAGCTTTCGTGACTCTCCAGCTCTTTGAGCAGTTTCACATCAGCGCTTGTTACCTAGTTTCTGAGGAAGAGTTTAACCCCTAATTTTACACTGTTGACATTTCTTCCATGAGGGGGGATCTTGGCTAAGTATATATAGGTGTGACAGGGAATATTGATTGATATGCACAACACTTGTCTTACATAAATGGACAGTAACAAAGGATTACAAGAATAAGGCATTTTTTGTTGTTACTCTTCAGAAAAACGTGTGGATCATCTCTGTAAACTGTTAAGAAATGGGATTTGTTTAACTTTGCAAATAATTCTGTTTGGAATGCATTTAAAATTAGCAAAATGTTTTTGTACTTCAGAAAAAGGCTTATGGGATTAGAATCCATATTTACAAGATTTATTAATTAGAGTCTTATTCTCACAGTCTTCTTTTCGGAGGGACTTATTAACTTACTACTAGATAACTCAATACAGTATCCCTCAAACTTCTTTAAAATCCTGGGACATTAACATAGGGGGAGGAGTAAGAGACATTCTACTAAGAGGTGATTTGTAGTCATTTTATGAAGAAAGATAGAAAAACATTTTTGTAGAACAATAAAAGAGTGTAAAATCAAGTGCAATTGTTGTGTGACAAAGATGACAGTGAAGAACGTATTTTGTGACTCTTGGTGATTTGAACTTATTTCTTGATTCTCTGAGTAATCTCTGGTCCTACATTCTACAATACAGATACAATCGTGTTTATTTGATTCTGGGTTTGAGTTAGGCTGTGTTCAGTCCACTTTCTTCACTAGCAAAGAGTATCTTTTTATTCTTGAAGACTGATGATTTTCCAGCAGAGCTGGAAACTGTATCTTCAAAATGTCTGCACCTGGATGCAAAAAATCATGTTTTTCAACAGGAGTTATTATCTATGAAACTAATGCAAAAGAAATGTAAAAAACTAGAGAAGAAGAAAAAGAAGTTGGAATAAGAAGTAGTGAACCTCAGAAGTCATACAGAAATGAATATGATAGAACACAGTCAAGTAGAGCAATATCAACAGGAGACTGAAGAAAGAGTGAGACAGTATTTGATAGAGCAATGAAAAGAAGTCAACCTATTTTTGCAGGTTATTTGTTGATCTGTCATATGCTTGAATTCACTTTCACTGTACATTACATTTTGGATCTATACAGCTTATGTGTTTCCTCTACCTCCCTTAGAGCAGTTAGTTTTGTATATTGCTGGAAGGAAGGAATGTGCTTGTTTTCCCTTTAAATATTTGAGTTTCCATCATAGTTATCAATAAATTGATCTTTCAGAATGATTCTCACTAGAGAATCATTTTACTTATAAGACCAATTGGTAAAAAAACAAGATCATTAGGAAGAAAAGAAAATATTGTGGTTTAAAACTGGTACCATCCTCTTGAATTATTTTTAAGTCATCCTGTTCAATTTTTAAAATTTTAAGCTGATCCTCTTATTCTTTGAATTATCAGATTATGTAAGTACTACTATAACAGTGACTCCACTTTAATTTTTTAATTCAGATTTAATTTACTTCACATTATCTATAATTGTTTTAATGTCTGCTCTTTTTTTTTTTTTTTTCTTCCACATTTGAAATTGCTATCTGAATCACTAACTCAAAACTAACGGGAACAAGTATAATTTTCAAGGTTAATGATTATTTTAAAAATGTTATCTTTTTCAAATGGCCTTAGACACAGCTGATTTTCAACAGAAGGAACTCAGAATTAAACACTTGGAATACGAACTCTTGCAACACAACCTAGTAGAATGTGAAGTTAGAAAATCATTGGAAGATAAACTAGACAAGTAAGTCAAAATACAGAATCACAGAAACTAAATTTAGTTTATTAATTTGTCTCTCAAGGCCAATTTCTATAAAGTGGCATACATGAGATTAGTAGGAAGTGAGAGCTAACTAGATGGTCACTGCTAAGGGGGCGCCTTAAGACCAACTAGTAGTACTGTATCAAGTTTTTCCACACTATGTAAAGGCATACTTATGAAATAGGGGGAAATTAACACATGGATTAAAGGCAGGATAAATCACAAAGTGGCTAAAAGTAATATAGTGACCTGAACGAGGGTCTGGTGAATGGAAAGGGCAGATACCACCTGCAGTGCCTAGTCCAGGTTTCCCCACTATCTGAAAGCAAAGCACTCGTAGAAAGCCTTTCATAAGCCAAAGCAGCATAAAGCAAAGAAGCAGGTACTCAAGGACACATTCCGCTAGTTGATACATAAAATGAATATGCACAAGTGAAGCACATGTGCTCCCAGACAGGGTTTAGTGCTGTGGCAACTTGATGCTGAGATGTGGCGTGTGGCTTCCGGGGAAGGAGCTCAGTGGGGCCAGTCTCCCTGCTTGGGGAGTGGGATGCCTTTCACTGTAAAACTGTACACTGAACACTGTTGAGAGTTCTGGCTTTTTAAATGAGACCAGAAATTGTCTTCAGGTTTTGTTTTTTTTTTTTCTCTAGCATAAAAAAACAGGTACTGAAATAGGCCCTTTGTAGAAGTGAACTAACATAAAGTGGATTTGGAAAAGCAGGGGATACTTGTAATTGATCCTGGGTCTATTTTAGCTCTTTTCAGCCTCACCCTTTGACTTTCTCATCCTTCCTTGAGATGATGGCTCTAAATGATACCTCAGAGCCAAAAGCTTAATTTCTCCAAGGTCATGAGTCAAATGTGTATACAAGGGTGGTGAAAGCAAATGCTTGAAAGTGGCTTTGTGGGATGGGGTGTTTCTTCATCCCTGAACTGTTTCCTGGAGGTAGGTGTGTCCCAGATGGCAGCAGGTGTCACTGTGAGGCCACTTCCCTTTCTCTCTGATGCCCATTCTCTCCTATCCCAATTGTGACTTGTTACTTGATGAGCCTTATACACATGTGTACTTCTTTAGAACAAGGTTACAATTATCATTGTTTACAGGAGATCTGCTCTGTGTTTATAGTGTTCAAACAGTTTATTGGGAATTCCATTTACTATATGGCCACTTTAAAAATGCAGATAATTTAGGGAAACATGAGTAAAGTTGGTGTTTTCCATTTTCCTCAGGACTCATGAGAGGCTGGCAGTGATCAGCACCAAACTTGAGGTGAAGAAAGAGCAGAACAGATCTTTACTCAGCCCTCTTAGCACGAGGCCAGTCCTGGAGCCCTCTTGTGTTGGAATTTCAGTAATCCTTTAGTGCTCAATGGCAATCTTACTCCAAGAGCAAACATAGGGTTTTCTACCTCAATACCATGCACTTCGAATAACAGCATGGAGACTTACTTGACTGAGGTTAGTTCTATTATCTTTTGTTCATTGGCTTTCAGATTTCTGATATGAATGATCCTTGTTTTTAATTTGGTGAACTTCTGAGTTGTTTATTTGACTTATAAACACTAAGTAAAAGCTGTCATTAACTGTGCTAATCAAGGAGACATTTAATGATTTTTTTGCCCTAGATCTCTTGTTCTGAAGAGATACTTTTAAAATTTTTTGAAAAGCTGCATTGAAATTCTACTTTAGAAATGAAATCTTATTGCCTAGTAACTGAAAGTATATATTAAGATGTTTGACTTACTTTCTAATGTATTTCACTTTGGCAGTGGTTCATAATCATTTCCAAGCTTTGCTACACCCACCAGAGTTTATCTACCCCTAAGCATAAGTGACAATCACAACCCACTCTAATACTCTTGCCAGGAAAATCCCATGGACAAAGGAGCCTGGTAGGCTGCAGTCCATGGTGTCACGAAGAGTTGGACATGACTGAGCGACTTCACTTTCACTTTTCACTTTCATGCATTTGAGAAGGAAATGGCAACCCACTCCAGTGTTCTTGCCTGGAGAATCCCTGGGATGGGGGGCCCTGGTGGGCTGCCATCTATGGGGTTGCACAGAGTCAGGCACGACTGAATCCACTTAGCAGCAGCAAGCATAACTGAATCACTGGCATCTAAACACTAACCACATATGGATGTGTTTTTATTTGAAGGAATCCTAGATAAATCCTTTTTATGAATTAAACAAACTTATAATCCTAAATCAGAAGATTAATTTCTGTGTTTAGGTTAACATTTTTTGTTATTTTCTTGTACAAGAGTATGTCTTTAATTGCTATTTTACTTATAGAATTTTGATTTAAATTTCTAAAAACTATCTTGCTGAGTAGTTGTAGACTGTTTCTAAATTTGTAGTTAATATAAACATTTAAAAATTATAAATGAAGCTCACTTTATCTTAACATCATCTGGATGAATGGTTTCTAAGATAGCAATGATGGGGAGTCTTGAAATTGCAACCAGTTTTCATTGTGTAATCATCGTGGTTAAAATATCCATTTCAGTCTGTGTACACGGGTTTATCGTTTTGATAGTGTTTCTATTATGTTGGTGATGCAGAGACAAGTAGCCCTTGTTAAATGCAGTCTCAATCTGTTTTCTCATTTGGCATCTTGCCATCATAGAAGAGCAACCTAAAGTTTCTTTGACAGCACTGTGTCTATGTTGGGTTTTTGTACTTGAGACCCGTGAAACTGGAGGATGTGCTTTAGCTGTGCAGTCACAGCGGGCCTCTGAAAACTTCATCCCAAGTCAGACACTCCTCCATGCAGGTCAAAGGGGAGGAAACAAATGCTTGACCCCCATCCCAGACACAGGCTGCCTACTGCAGACCCAAGTTCACAGTGCTGCGGGCACATAACATCTTTTCAAAGAAGAGATCTGGAACCAAGCAAGCACTTCTTACTTTCTTGTCCCAAACTCACCAGTTAGATAAATCTCCTCTCTTCTCATATGGAGGGTAGTGATATAAGTCCTCCCCTTGAAACTTCAGGCTGAGGAAATGAAGTTCAACTGTAATTTCTGACCAGACTTAGATTATAATTGAGATTATATGCATACTTTTTTGTATAAACTAATGATGAGAGTTTGGATAGAAGTATGCTGGACAGTAAAGAAAGATCTGTTGCATGTTTTGAATTTTGCTCTAAATAACCCCAAATGTGGATAATTCATTGTTGACTGATTTTAGATACTCAGGTTTTATTTGGAGGAAATGAACATACTTTTAAGGATGAATCTCTTCAATTTTGGCCTGCTTGATTCAAATAAAGATTTTCTCCTTCAAGTTCCCTGTCTTGTTTTTTTTTGTTTGTTTGTTTGTTTTTTAATATTTATCCTTTCTAAATTAAGTACATCAGCTGCTACAAATCGGAGTTTGCTCTTGATTTATTCTTATTTATGCATTTAAAGCACATAATTTAGGTAGAAAGTCATGTCATGCCACAAACATTGTTTAATTATATAAGAAGGATTTATATATTCATTTTGTCCATGTTATAGTTAAAAATCTATGTGTTTGTTCTTAACCTGAGGAAGTAGCTGGCACAGGACTCAGTAAGAATGCCATTGGCTTTGTTACTTCTTTTGTAGAATTAGGAACTTTGATTAAATCAATGAGTCTCATACCTTATAAAAGTTTTTTTTTCTTCAAAGAAAACAACCTTTCTTCTAAAAAAAAATCTTCTGCATGGAACCATGTTATATAAAATGGAGACAAGTATAGAACCATTTTGCTAAAGAGTGGCCAGAGCCCCTGCAGCTGTGACTTCTCAGGTCCTCAACCCTGCAGTGACCCCTGTGGGACCTTCCATTTCTATGGGACGTAGTTCAGAAACTAACACTTATGAGAGAATCCTTCTCACTAAACATCTTCAGAATTAAATCTTGCTGGCACACTGTTTTCTTGTATATAATTTCCTCACCTTTCTGTGTTTTTTTAACAGAAAAGTTTAAAGAAAATCACAGTTGTGTTCTCCTTATTAACATTCGATTCAAACTACTTCCTCCATTTGCACAGGATCCTCACCTAGAAATCAAAATAAAGTCTCAGAAATACATATATAGGCCAGGAGCTTTTAGGGGAACGTTAATGTGAACGTGAAGTCGTTCAGTCATGTCCGACTCTGCGATCCCATGGACTGTAGCCTACCAGGCTCCTCTGTTGATGGGATTTTCCAGGTAATAGTACTGGAGTGGATTGCCATTTCCTTCTCCAAGGGATCTTCCCAACCCAGGGATTGAACCTGGGTCTCCTGCATTGTAGACAGACGCTTTACCGTCTGAGCCACCAGGGAAGTCTTTTTAGGGGAGACGATAATAATCTTGTGGGTCATTCCGAGGATTATGGGTCATTACGTAATTCTCTGAAATTATGTGTACTTAATAGACTGATATTTATTGTACTTTTAATCAGATTAATCTAAATAGCATTCCATATGTATGTTATCTGTTATCTATAAGCAGAATAAGTTAGGAATTCATTTTCTTTTTTTTTTTTTCTAATGAGTTTTTTTTTTCTTCCTACTGAGGTAATATTCAGATTAGATCTAGTCTCTAAAAGTATTATTTAAAAGTCACATTTAATAAGTTATAAACATAAAACTTGTTTATCTTAAAGATAAATATTTGACTTATTTCAGATGTAGTGGGAGTTGGACAGGAGTATAGCTAGAGAATGAAGAGAAGGTATGTTGCC
Organism: Tragelaphus eurycerus; assembly: GCA_935064755.1. NCBI lineage: Eukaryota > Metazoa > Chordata > Mammalia > Artiodactyla > Bovidae > Tragelaphus > Tragelaphus eurycerus. The sequence goes on from CAKXYN010000237.1 coordinate 532,777, forward strand.
AAAATGTATGAATTAAATTTAGACATTGATTTCTGAAATACACTGTAAACAATAAATGGCATCTTTTTCCATTGTGTGGATAAGAGATGCTATGGTAAATATTTTTTTTTATACATAGCTAATGAAAAATGTGAAAACATGAGCAGTCATAGTGAAAAATATCCTTCTTCATTTATTCATCATGTACCATAGCTTGAAAAACAGTCTCTGAAGGTCTGTGTATTTCTTTTTATTTCTAGCTGTATCCCTCTTCTACTTCCTCCATCCCTGTGGAGCTGTCTTCCTACATCCTGACACTTGTCTCAGAAAACGTGGCGTTCATCAACTTCTTATGTGTCTGACAGTGGTTAAGGCTAGGAAACCCAGACTCAAGCAGTCACGTTTGTATAGCTGTCTCTTGGTGGGTGACTTTAAAATTTCTCTGTCACTAGATACACCACCGGTTTATCTTTGACCCTCAGGAAATGCTCCAAACACCCACATCAATTTGAGTCCTGCCAAAGTAGTTGGCCTTATCTCTTTGCCACCTTAGTCTGCCACTTAGCTCTGCATCTAACCAGCCAGACTGTTTTGGATCCCACAGATTGGCTTGCTCACCTCTGGTCTTTGTACTGGCTTCTCCCCTCTCTTTTGTACTTTTTCCTGTCCTTCAGGTAGCTACATACATATCACATCCACCAAAATGCTGGCAGTATTGACACAAAACTGGCTTCCCCTCCTGAGTGTTCCTTGTGCCTTTTTTTTTTTTTTTTTTTTTTTTACATTTTGCAATTATTTTTATTTTATTTCATTTTTTAACTATACAATATTGTATTGGTTTTGCCATATATCAAAATGAATCCACCACAGGTATACATGTGTTCCCCATACTGAAACCTCCTCCCTCCTCCCTCCCCATACATCCCTCTGGATCTTCCCAGTGCACCAGCCCCAAGCACCCAGTATTGTGCATCAAACCTGGACTGGTGACTCATTTCATATATGATATTATACAGGTTTCAGTGTCATTCTACAAAATCATCCCACCCTCTCCCTCTCTCCTAGAGTCCAAAAGACTATTCTATACATCAGTGTCTCTTTTGCTGTCTCGTATACAGGGTTATTGTTACCGTCTTTCTAAATTCCATATATATGCATTAGTATACTGTATTGCTGTTTTTCTTTCTGGCTTACTTTACTCTATATACTAGGCTCCAGTTTCATCCACCTCATTAGAACTGATTCAAATTTATTTTTTTAATGGCTGAATAATACTCCATTGTGCATATGTACCACAGATTTCTTATTCATTCATCTGCTGATGGATATCTAGGTTGCTTCCATGTCCCTGCTATTATAAACAGTGCTGCGATGAACATTGGGGTACCTGTGTCTCTTTCAATTCTGGTTTCCTCAGTGTGTATGCCCAGCAGTGGGATTGCTGGATCATAAGGAAGTTCTATTCCCAGTTTTTTAAGTAATCTACACACTGTTCTCCATAGTGGCTGTCTAGATTGCATTCCCACCAATAGTGTAAGAGGGTTCCCTTTTCTCCAAACCCACTCCAGCATTTATTGCTTGTAGACTTTTGGATCACAGCCATTCTGACTGGTGTGAAATGGTACCTCATAGTGGTTTTGATTTGCATTTCTCTGATAATGAGTGATGTTGAGCATCTTTTCATGTGTTTGTTAGCCATCTATATGTCTTTGGCGAAATGTCTATTTAGTTCTTAGGCCCATTTTTTGATTGGGTCATTTATTTTACTGGAATTGAGCTGTATGAGTTGCTTGTATATTTTTATATCTTAGTATCTGTGATTCTGTACGGAAATTGCCTGTTTGTTTTTCTAGTTTAGGACATATCGTTTTTCAGGGTGGACTGGGTCACCTTATCTTATAATTCCAGTGCTTGTCACAGAACCTTTGCATGAATACATGAGTCTTCATCAATTCACTGAATTGTATGAGTACATGAATGAAGAATGAGAAAACCAGGAGCTCTGATACTCCCCCACATGCGACAATAAGCGGATTATAAAGTTGTAATCTTGATTAGATTTTATGTTGCATCATCTATAGATATATTTCATTTTTTAGAATACTAGGAAAGGTCTTAGGTTTTCTTTGTTTGTTTTATTAATCTTAGTTAACCCAAGTATTTTAGGTAAAGAATATAATTCTTTCCTTTCCTTTCAGTTGATGCTCAGTTTGCATCTGATGCCTTTGGAGTGTCTTCTTGAGGATATACAGATGGGTCAAATGTGTGTGATGACCTACTTCTCTAAACAGAAGAAAAAGATATACCGATTTGAAAGGAAAAATACATGATTTCGAAAGATAAATAGGAAAAGTTTCTCTACTGGACCATTTCCATGATATTTCGTTGTTTCCCATTAAACAGGAGGAGAAAATCTTTATTAAAGGAAAATAGTTTTGTATTATGTGTGTGTGATGAAAATTAATATAGCATTTTAAGTGATGTTTCTCTGCATCTAACTTACTTTTTAGCAGATTTAAGCATCAGCACTTTTGAATTTTCCATAGCCTAAGTTATAGTGTTAGTTACTCAGTTTTTTCTGACTCTGTGTGACCCCATGAACTGTAACCCACCAGGTTCCTCTGTCCATGGAATTCTCCAGGCAAGAATACTAGAGTGGGAAGCCATTCCCTTCTCCAGGGGATTTTCCAGATCCGGGGATCAAACTGAGATCACCTGCATAGCAGGTGGATTCTTTACCATTTTAGCCAACAGGGATGCCCTTTACAAACTCAGACTGAGCTCTAATACCAGCTATTGAGACAAAACCCAAACAACCAGAATTGTCATTAATATTTACTGGTGTTGATTGATAGCATTTTTTTTATTTTCCAGTTTTTATCACTACCTAAAGATGTAGATACTGCTGTTATGGCTTCCGTCAATGTTTTAATGGGTTACAATTGTTTTTGTTGTTGTTGTTTTGTTTTGTTAATAATGGCATAAAACTTACTATATCCAACTTTAAACACAGATTCATAGGCCTTTCCTCATGGATAAATGATTTGCCTGAGTTTTTGCCTTTTAAATGATTTAATTTTTTATAATTTTTATTCTTAATGAGAGGGTAATTACTTTACAATATTGTGATGGTTTCTGCTAAACATTGACTTGAATTGGCCATAGATATGTGTATGGCACCTCCCTCTTGAACCTCCCTCCCTATTCCACCTCTCTAGGTTGTCACAAAGCACCAACTTTGGGTTCTCTGAATCATACAGCAAATTCCAAAAAGACACATGTACCCCAGTGTTCATTGTAGTATTACTTAGAGTATCTAGGACATGAAAGTAACCTAGATGTCCATCAACAGATGAATGGCTAAAGAAGCTCTGTATTATTCAAATATAGAAAGGAATGCATTTGAGTCTGTTCTAATTGACTTTTGATTTACTTTTGGAGGCAGTGTTAAAATTAGAGAAAGTTCCTCTGAATAAATAAAATTTGCCTAAGACTTTTCACCTTATCTTTACCTATCTATCAGTCTATCTATTTCTGCTTTGCCTTTTGAAAATGTATTGGAAGACTGTTTTTTTGGAGAAAGCACCAGACAGACACTATTACAAAACTCCCCTAAGTCCCATATATCCTCCTAAGGTACCATTTGTCTTTCCTAAATGTTATTTTTTCTCCCATAAGTACCTCGTCCAAGTCACCTGTTCTTCTAAAGATGGCTTTTTCTCCCACTCCCTATCATTTATTAAGTAGTATATCAATTCCCAGTAATTCCATTAATGCTTAAGAAGCTGATGCTGAATGTTCTATGAAGATCTGTAATACCTTCTGGAACTAACACCCAAAAAAACATGTCCTTTTCATTGTAGGGGGCTGGAATGAAAAAGTAGGAAGCCATGATATACCTGGAGTAACAGGAATATTTGGCCTTGGAGTCCAAAACGAAGCAAGCAAAGGCTAATAGTGTTTTGCCAAGGGAACGTACTGGTCATAGCAAACACCCTCTTCCACCTACACAAGACAAGACTCTACACATGGACATTACCAGATGGTCAATACTGAAAGCAGACTGATTGCATTATTTGCAGCCATTCAGCTTCGACCTAAATCAAATCCCTTATGATTATACAGAAGTGACAAATAGATTTAAGTGATTAGATCCAATAGAGTACCTGAAGAACTATGGACGGAGGTTCATGACATTGTACAGGAGGCAGTGATCAACACCATCCCCAAGAAAAAGAAATGCAAAAATGCATAATGGTTGACTGGGGAGGGCTTACAAAGAGCTGAGAAAAGAAGAGAAGCTAAAGGCAAAGGAAAAAAAGGAAAGATATACCCTCCTCAATACCGAGTTCAAAAGAAAAGTAAGGAGAGCTAAGAAACGCTTCCTCAGTGATCAATACAAAGAAATAGATGAAAACAATAGAATAGGAAAGAGTAGAGATCTCTTCAAGAAAATCAGAAATACTAAGGGAACATTTCATGCAAAGATGGGTGCAATAAAGGACAGAAATGGTATGGACCTAACAGAAGCAAAAGATATTAAGAAGAGTTGGCAAGAATACACAGAAGAACTGTACAAAAAAGATAATCATGACCCAGATAACCACAAAGGTGTGATCAGTCCTCTACATCCAGACATCCTGGAATGTGAAGTCACAGCCTTAGGAAGCATCACTACGAACAAAGCTAGTGGGGCTGATGAAATTCCGGTTGAGCTATTTCGAATACTAAAAGATGATGCTATTACAATGCTGCACTCAATATGTCAGCAAATTTGGAAAACTCAGCAGTGGCCACAAGACTGGAAAAGGTCTGTTTTCATTCCAATCCCAAAGAAAGGCAATGCCAAAACATGTTTGAACTACCACACAATTGAACTCATCTCACACACTAGCAAAGTGATGCTCAATATTCTCTAAGACAGATTTCAATAGTATGTGAACCTTGAACTTCCAAATGTTCAAGCTGGATTTAGAAAAAGCAGAGGAACTAGAGATCAAATTGCCAACATTCAGTGGCTCATCAAAAAAGCAAGAGTTCCAGAAAAACTTCTACTTCTGCTTTATTGACTACACCAAAGCGTTTGACTGTGTGGATCACAAAACAACTCTGGAAAAATCTTAAAGAGATGGAAATACTAGATCACCTGACCTGCATCTAAGAAATCTGTATGTAGGTCCAGAAGCAATAACTGGACATGGAACAACATACTGGTTCCAAATTGGGAAAGGAGTACATCAAGGCTGTATATTGTCACCCTGCTTATTTAACTTATATGCAGAGTATATCATGCAAAATGCTGAGTTGGATGAAGCACAAGCTGGAATCAATATTGCTGGGAAAATACCAATAATCACGTATGTGCATGTGACACCGTCCTTATGGCAGAAAGTGAAGAAAATCTAAAGAACCTCTTAATGAAAGTGAAAGAGGAGTGTGAAAAAGTTGGCTTAAAACTCAATATTCAGAAACCTAAGATCAAGGCATCTGGTCCCAACACTTCATTGCAAATAGATGGAGAAACAATGGCAACAGTAACAGACTTTATTTTTCTGAGCTGCAAAATCTCTGCAGATGGTGACTGCAGCCTTGAAATTAAAGGATGCTTCCTCCTTGGAAGAAAAATATATGATGAACCTGGACAGCATATTAGAAAGCAGAGACATTACTTAGCCGACAAAGGTCTGTCTGGTCAAAACTATGGTTGTTCCAGTTGTCATGTATGTATGTGAGAGTTAGATTAAAAAGAAATCTGATCCCAAAAATATTGATGCTTTTGAACTGTGGTGTTGGAGAGGACTCCTGAGAGTTCCTTGGACTGCAAAGAAATCCAACAAATCAACCCTAAAGGAAATTGGTCCTGAATATTCATTGGAAAGACTGATGCTGAAGCTTAAACTCCAAAACTTTGGCCATCTGATTTGAAGACCTGATTAACTGGGAAAGACCCTGATGCTGGGAAAGATTGAAGGCAGAAGGAAAAGGGGATGACAAAGATGAGGTGGTTAGATGGTACCACTGACTCGATGGATATGAGATTGAATACGTTCCGGGAGTTGGTGATGGACAAGGAATCCTGGCGTGCCGCAGTCCATATGGTCACAAAGATTCAGACACGAATTAGCTACTGAACTGACTGATACCAATGCCCAATTGTAGTCACCGCTTATAGTCACATTTCTTTTTGAACCTCTGCATGTTATTGTTTCATTGCTCAGTCGTGTCCAATTCTTTGTGATCTCATCGACTGCAACACGCCTTGCTTCCCTGTCCTTCACCATCCCCCAGAGTTTGCTTAAACTCATGTCCATTGAATTGAACATGCCATCAAATCATCTCATCCTCTGTCACCCCCTTCATTTCAGCCCTCAGTCTTTCGTAACATCAGGGTCTTTTACAACATGTTGATTCTTTGTATCAGGTGGCCAAAGTATTGGAGCTTCAGCATCAGTCTTTCCAATGAATATTCAGGGTTGATTTATTTTAAGATTGACTGGCTTGTTTTCCTTGCTGTCCAAGGGACTCTCGAGTCTTCTCCAGCACCACAATTTGAAAGCATCAGTTCTTCAGTGCTCAGCCTTCTGTATGGTCCAACTTGCACATGCGTACATGACTTCTGGAAAGTTGAATATTTTGGAGATTAATCACCCGTCAGTTGCATCATTTGCAAATATTATCCCCCATTCTGTGGGTTGTCTTCTCTCTTATTTATGATATCCTGTGCTGGACAAAAGCTTGTAAGTTTAATGAGGCCCCAAGTGCTTATTTTTGTTTTTATTTTCACTACTCTAAAGAGGTGGGTCAAAAAAAATATTGCTATAATTTGTGGCAGAGAGTGTTCTGCATATGTTCTCACTTAAGAGTTTAAGGAGTACGTCAAGGCTGTATATTGTCACCATGTTTATTTAACTTTTATGCAGAGTACATCATGAGAAACACTGGACTGGAAGAAACACAAGCTGGAATCAAGATTGCCAGGAGAAATATCAACAACCTCAGATATGCAGATGACACCACCCTTATGGCAGAAAGTGAAGAGGAACTAAAAAGGCTCTTGATGAAAGTGAAAGTGGAGAGTGAAAAAGTTGGCTTAAAGCTCAACATTCATAAAACGAAGATTATGGCATCCAGTCCCATCACTTCATGGGAAATAGATGGGGAAACAGTGGAAACAGTGTCAGACTTTATTTGTCTGGGCTCTAAAATCACTGCAGATGGTGACTGCAGCCATGAAATTAAAAGACCCTTATCCCTTGGAAAGAAAGTTATGACCAACCCAGATAGCATATTCAAAAACAGAGACATTACTTTGCCAACAAAGGTTTGTCTAGTCAAGGCTATGGTTTTTCCTTTAGTCATGTATGGATATGAGAGCTGGACTGTGAAGAAGGCTGGGCACCAAATAATTGATGGTTTTTGAAGAATGGAGTTGGATAAGACTCTTGAGAGTCCCTTGGACTGCAGGGAGATACAAGCAGTCCATTCTGAAGGAGATTAGCCCTGAGATTTCTTTGGAAGGAATGATGCTAAAGCTGAAACTCCAGTACTTTGGCCACCTCATACGAAGAGCTGACTCATTGGAGAAGACTCTGATGCTGGCAGGAATTGGGGGCAGGAGGAGAAGGGGACAACAGAGGATGAGATGGCTGGATGGCATCACTGACTGGATGGACGTGAGTCTGGGTGACCTCCGGGTGTTGGTGATGGACAGGGAGGCCTGGTGTCCTGTGATTCATGGGGTCGCAAACAGTTGGCCACGACTGAACGACTGATCTGATCTGATCTGATCCTTATATTTTGGTCTTGAATCCATTTTGTGCTTATATTTGTGCATGGTGTTAGGGAGTGTTCTGATTTCATTCTTATACATGTAGCTGTCCCATTTTCTCAGCACTGCCTATTGAGGAGGCTGTCTTTTCTCCATTGTATAGTCCTGCTTCCTATGTTCTAGACTATTTGACCACAGGTACATGGATTTCTCTCTAGACTTCCTATCCTATCCCATTGATCTATACAATATCTTTTGATTTTTGTGGCAGTACCAGTGTTTTGATTACTATAGCTTGTGGTATAATCTGAAATCAGGGAGCCTGATCCTGTCAGCTCCTGCTCTTCTTTCTCAAGATTGTTTTGGCTCTTCAGAGTGTTTTGTATTTCTATACAAACTATAAAAAAATTTGTTCTAGTTCTATGAGAAATATCGTTTGTAATTGGATGAAAATTGCCTGAAATCTATAGATTTCTTTGGTTCAGATCTGATGTCAGGTCAGTCGCTCTGTCGTGTCCGACTCTTTGCGACCATGAATTGTAGCAAACCAGGCCGCCTTGTCCATCACCACCTCCTGGAGTTCACTCAGACTCACATCCATCGAGTCAGTGATGCCATACAACCATCTCATCCTCTGTTGTCCCCTCCTCCTCTTGCCACAATCTCTCCCAGCATCAGAGTCTTCTCCAATGAGTCAGCTCTTCACATGAGGTGGCCAAAGTACTGGAGATTCAGCTTTAGTATCATTCCTTCCAAAGAAATCCCAGGACTGATCTCCTTCAGAATGGACTGGTTGGATCTCCTTGCAGTCCAAGGGACTCTCAAAGAGTCTTCTCCAACACCACAGTTCAAAAGCATCAATTCTTCCGTGCTCAGCCTTCTTTGCTTCGGTTAGTACAGTTATTTTGACAGCAGGAAATGGTTTATTCAGACTCGTTCTAGGTATGTGGTAGCCACCTTAAATTAAATCAGATTCATTAAATCACATCTGATTTTCCCACCCTGTGGCTCTTTGTGTCCAGAAGAAGGTGCCAAATGATTGGCCAGGCCTCTGATGCTTTGGAAAACGTGAGATGCAATTCTAAAAGGCCAGCATCTTAAAGCATTCTGTGGTCTGCATTTGACCCTTCCTTTTGCTTCATTGTAGTGTAATGTTAGTGAAAAGGAAAAGCAGACAGGAAAATGGTTGCCTCTTTTAGCCTGTGGTAATATTGTGGAATATGAAAATGTGAGTCAAACACAGAGACAACCCAGCCAAGCAGCACCTAAACATACAGGATGTGAGTGTGTATATGGTCTTCTGAAAAAGATTATACAGTAAAGAATTGAAGTTATGAAACATACTTCAAAAAAAAAAAGAGAGAGAAAGAGAAAATATTTTAGAAAAAAAGAAATCTATGAAAAGAATAAAAAGTTGGAGATGAAAAAGAGAGGAATGCTCAAGGGAGCAAGAGACCAGGGAAGCTGGATAAAAATACTGACATGGGGACTCCAGGATGTAAGATCCTATTCCTCTATTTCTTGCAGTGATAATAATAATAACTGAATTTTAGATGAATATCATATAAGTAGAGGACAAGAAAAAATACACCAGGTCATCTGAAACCACTGGAATTCTTTATTTCAAGGGACTCTATATAAATTTTATATATTATATTTTACATATATCTTACAGTCTTATGGAGAAGACCATGGCATCCCACCCCGGTACTCTTGCCTGGAAAATCCCATGGATGGAGGAGCCTGGTAGGCTGCAGTCCATGGGGTTGCGAAGAGTTGGACATGACTGAGCGACTTCACTGTCACTTTTCACTTTCATGCATTGGAGAAGAAAATGGCAACCCATTCCAGTGCTCTTGCCTGGAGAATCCCAGGGAGGGGTGAGCCTGGTGGGCTGCCGTCTATGGGGTCACACAGAGTCAGACATGACTGAAGTGACTTAGTATTAGCAGTACAGTCTTACAGACTGTATTGTGTGTGTATGTGTGTGTGTGTGTGTATATATACATATATATATGTATGTATATATATATGTCTGCTGCTGCTGCTAAGTCGCCTCAGTCGTGTCCAACTCATATATATATGACAGTGTCAGTTGGTAAGTTTCAAATTTTCAGTGATACCAAAGAGAGTGTTGCAAGAATTTTTAAGGAAGTTTAGGGGTATACACTACTATGGTAGCTCTGGGAGGGGCTGGGATATGGACTGGGCCCTGACTGATGCTAAGTGAACAGGATATTTGAGATGAATGAACAGAATTTGCTTCTTATGACAGTTGTTTGGCACAGACTTTATGAATATCCATAAAACTACACTAAAGATAAAGTGGCAAAACATGGCCAGAGATTAAAAGACTAATTTTGCTAACTACCTACAGAGGAGTTACAATGGATGAGAAGCCAGAAGTTTCTGATTCAGCAACATTATCTCAGTGTTTTTTCAGTTCTGGTGCCAATAGTACCATTTTAAAAAAAAAGTTTAATAAGTTTGTAAATGATAGGAAAGCTTGACATTACATTATATATATAGTATTGTATATATATACTGCTTGATGATTTAAAAAGTTAAAATTATGATCATAAGATACATGAAGGGTGTAGATAATATCTACACCCAAAGGAGGTGATAATATCTATACCCAATATCTTCCTCCAAAGGAGGAAGATTAGTCTAATTAAAAGTTACTTCTTATTTAATAAAGAGAGCTATATTTCTCAAGATTTACGCTTAGACATATTATTATTTTTAGCTATATTTTGCTTATTTTATCACATGAAAGAAATTTCAATCTATTTACTTTGTTTTCTTTACCCAGCTCTTCTTCCCCAGCCCTCTTTCAAAACATCAAAAACAAAATATTTGAGCTGGTTTTGTCCAGGAATTTTCATCGTGCCTGTAGAGTATCCTGCTTGTGGGCTCCCGGTGTGGTTTTTATTCCCTGGTACTTTACTGGCAGGTTTCTCTGAACCTTAACGCCTTGAACACATGACCTGAAGTGCTGAGAGATCTCCCCCTTCAGTTCAGTTGTTCAGCTGTGCCCAGCTCTTTGTGACCCCATGGACTGCAGCACATCAGTCCTCCCTGTCCGTCACCAACTCCTGGAGTTTACTCAAAATCATGTCCATTGAGTCGTACCATCCAACCATTTCATCCTCTGCTGTCCTCTTCTCCTCCGGCCTTCAATGTTTCTCAGCATCAGGGTCTTTTCCAATGAGGCACTTCTTCACATCATGTGGCCAAAATATTGGAGTTTCAGCTTCAGTATCAGTCCTTCCAAAATATATTCAGGGCTGATTTCCTTTAGGATGGACTGGTTTGATCTCCTTGCAGTCCAAGGGACTCTCAAGAGTCTTTTCCAACACCACAGTTCGAAAGCATCAGTTCTTCGGTGCTCAGCCTTCCTTATAGTCCAACTCTCGCATCCATACATGACCACTGGAAATACCATAGCTTTGACTAGACAGACCTTTGTTGGCAAAGTAATGTCTCTGCTTTTTAATAGGCTCTCTAGGTTGGTCATAACTTTTCTTCAAAGAAGTAAGCATCTTTTGATTTCATGACTGCAGTCACCATCTGCAGTGATTTTGGAGCCCATAAAATAAAGCAAGCCACTATTTCCACTGTCTCTCCATCTATTTGCCATGAAGTGATGGGATTAGATGCCACGATCTTCATTTTCTGAATGTTGAGTTTAAGCCAACTTTTTCACTCTCCTCTTTTCAGTGTCCTCAAAAGGCTCTTTAGTTCTTCTTTGCTTTCTACCATAAGGGTGGTGTCATCTGCATAAATGAGTTTATTGATATTTCTCCCAGCAATCTTGATTCCTGCTTGTGCTTCATCCATACCAGCATTTCTCACTATGTACTCTGCATATAAGTTAAATAAGCAGGGTGACAATATACAGCCTTGATGTACTCCTTTCCCTGTAAGCAAACCATTTGATTTCTGCTCCCCTTGTCTTCCCATTAAAGGGAGTTTTGGAGAATAATTTCCCAGGAAATCTCCCTTGGTTTTAAGATCAAAGACTGGTTTTGATGCCTTATCTCATTCCTTACAGCCGTTTTGTATTCTGTTCTCCTCGGTTAGCAGAAGCTTTTTAAAAAGCATTGGTTATTTTGCAGCTTCACAGGTGAGGGCAGAGTCTTCCCAAGGGCCAATCCAGTTCCATTTGGGACTGGACCAGTAATCCATGTGGTTGGCCTCTGGTTCTCATCATCTGCCTTGTTCTATGTAGAGTGAAGATTGTGTGCAGACTGAAGGTACAGGCAGAAATGCTTCACGGTTCCTGTGTTCCAAGAACAAAGATGCTCCACCAGCTCACTCTTCAACCTTGTTCCCAGCAGGTATGACGGACTTGTTTGAGTTCTGAGCTGCTGTCTGAGTGGAGAGTCTGATTATATCTCCATGCTAACCAAAATGTTCAGCACTAGTGCATCGCATATTGACTGATTTCTAACTTGAAGTCCTGGGGTCTTCCTGGAGGAAAGGATAGCAGAGACTTGTTTTTGTGTATTGTCAGTGGTGGTGTCTTAGATAAAATGCCTGGAAAGTTCCAAAATGTGACCCAAGTCAGGTGACCCAGATCTCTTTCCCATGTAGTGAACAGCGTCAGGGACATCTCTCTCCAGCGGGTACTTTAACTGTGTATTCTCACCTTCATCATGGTAATATAGCGAACTCTTCATGCTTGACAATGAAAAGATGTACAATTCAAACCAGATGATTATAATCCACGTGGCTCTAGATGTAATAAAGACAGTCATATGATGAGACACAGTTTCCTTCTCACACACACATGTCACTCATATATGTTTGACTTTAATTGTATTCTGCGCATCTAATTATACTCCTCTCTTGACTTGGCCCACACCATCATGGACCATGGGACACAAAAAGTCAACTAGGGAGGCACCAAACTGACCCTCCACTGGTGGTTATTTGAGAGATGATCATAAGGCTTCAAGTTCATGGCTGCAGTGGGTGCTGCCCCTACATCAGTAGCACAGAAACCTTCCTGCTGTACCAGAATGTCCAAGTAAAAATGGGTAACATCAGTAGGAAGACTGGGCCAAAGGGTAACACTGCCCTAGCAGGTTAACAGCCCTTGAAAACCAACCAATCTCAGGTCCCCTGGAAACTAGAGAGGCCTATAGCTGTCACAAACAGGTCAGACCACATAGATATCATAGGAGACTCAGTCTGACAGTCTGGTGATCAGAGCAGATGATTTAAAGTATCTTTCTATATATCTTTGTGTTCTTTGGGAGAAAAGATTGGGGTGGGGGAGCAAACTGATTTCCAAAAATCTACACTATAGAAAGTTAAACAGCTTTCTTTAGCCTTTAATATTCTGGTTTGATTGCAAATCTCTAAGAGGGGGAAATAAAACGGACATTTTCCCAAATGTTTTTCAACTGGGATTCTGTCTTCACTGGGAATCACTCGCATTTCAACCAATGCCCCACTGTGCCCCCGCCCCAAACCAATTTTGAAAAATGCCAGCTGGAGAAGTCAGGGAATCTCCTGCTGTCCAGAGTTGCCAGCTCTGCTGAGACTCAGCTCCCAGGTCATTTGGAGTCAGCTCCCAGACAGTCCAAAATGGTAGCCTTCACAATTGGACCCCCACATCCTTGGTGGTAAGTGAATGCTTGCTAAGGTTACATCCATTCGTGGATTAAAAAAAAAAAAAAAAAAATGAAGATCCACAGCTTGCCTGTGTAACCTTTACAAAGGTTTCTCTGTTGAGAGCTGAGCAGCAGCGAGCGGTTCCAGGTGGGTGGAGAGTCTTGCTTTCTACAAAGACCTCTCCATAAAGGTGAGACCTGCCCACTCTCCCTCTGCTTACTATGATGAGTTTCTCTAGGGCCCACAAATCTTTTGAGTGTCAGACAAAGTAGTGTTTTTTGAGAAAATGAAGGTCTGTTGATTTACTATTAAATCTTTTGCCACCTCAGATGATTTCTAATACTTTGCTTTTATGAAATTTGAGGGAAGACCTAATTGACCTCTGTCAAAAGTTAGATCATTAAAAATCATTTTGATGATAGATCACCCTATCATAGGGAGCTCAGTAGCAGACATTACTATGATAAAGTTCCTTTCGTTTTCATGAAAACTATTTCATAGTGTGTACAATAACTGTAAAAACAATAATTGTAAAATGTTGGTGAGGATTGCCATCTATTTTAGGAAATAGACACATCTTAATTTAGCAAGTCTGATGAAAACTGGTTTTTCTACTAACATTGTGCTTTTTATTTGTAATAATTATTTATGAAATCCTGTTGTGATAAGTCACATATTAATAGTACCTGTAATGATAGTTCAGTCTAGAATTATTTCTTTAATATCTAGAGCAACTTGGCTACAGGATTTAAACATTACCTTCAAATTAAATTGTACAAAATTAAGTTCAAGTTATATACAAACTTTTGCTGCAGATAAATATGAATGATCAATGAAAGGATCAATGAAAGGCATAAAAAGTATCACATTAACATAAAATTATATGACAAAAGTAGAGTGGAAATACAACTTTAAGGAGTAAATGAAATAACTTTTGCCCACTAAAGATGAGCTTGTAGGTGTATATTAAAATGAATTAAGGTGAATCTCAAATTGCTGTGGCATTAGATTGTCCTGGAAAAAGTGAAGAAGTCATATTAGGATTTTACTTTTAAATGTTTCCTACTTCTGTTTCCCCAGAGATTATATCCTTTGCAACTATTTAGATAGATGAAGAAATATTTTAGATGTTAACTTAAACAGGTATGAAATGTCATATAGTATTTTTTGTTGCTGTTAAGATCATAATAATATGCATTTTGAAATATGCACAAATGAATAATTTGAAAAAACATATAGTTTAAAGAATTATTTTAAGGGGTAACCAAGCAGGGAATTGAAGGTCTCTACATCCGCTGGATCATGGAAAAAGCAAGAGAGTTCCAGAAAAACATCTATTTCTGCTTTATTGACTATGCCAAAGCCTTTGACTGTGTGGATCACAATAAACTATGGAAAATTCTGAAAGAGATGGGAATACCAGACCACCTGATCTGCCTCTTAAGAAATCTGTATGCAGGTCAGGAAGCAACAGTTAGAACTGGTCATGGAACAACAGACTGGTTCCAAATAGGAAAAGGAGTACGTCAAGGCTGCATATTGTCACCATGTTTATTTAACTTATATGCAGAGTACATCATGAGAAATGCTGGACTGGAAGAAACACAAGTTGGAATCAAGATTGCCGGGAGAAATATCAATAACCTCAGATATGCAGATGACACCACTCTTATGGCAGAAAGTGAAGAGGGGCTAAAAAGCCTCTTGATGAAAGTGAAAGTGGAGAGTGAAAAGGTTGGCTTAAAGCTCAACATTCAGAAAACGAAGATCATGGCATCTGGTCCCATCACTGCATGGGAAATAGATGGGGAAACAGTGGAAACAGTGTCAGACTTTGTTTTCCTGGGCTCCAAAATCACTGCAGATGGTGACTGCAGCCATGAAATTAAAAGACGCTTGCTCCTTGGAAGGAAAGTTATGACCAACCTAGATAGCATATTCAAAAGCAGAGACATTACTTTACCAACAAAGGTTCGCCTAGTCAAGGCTATGGTCTTTCCTGTGGTCATGTATGGATGTGAGAGCTGGACTGTAAAGAAGGCTGAGCACCGAAGAATTGATGCTTTTGAACTGTGGTGTTGGAGAAGACTCTTGAGAGTCCCTTGGACTGCAAGAAGATCCAACCAATCCATTCTGAAGGAGATCAATCCTGGAATTTCTTTCGAAGGAATGATGCTAAAGCTGAAGCTCCAGTATTTTGGCCACCTCATGCGAAGAGTTGAGTCATTGGAGAAGACTCTGATGCTGGGAGGGATTGAGGGCAGGAGGAGAAGGGGACGACAGAGGATGAGATGGCTGGATGGCACCACTGACTCGATGGATGCGAGTCTGAGTGACCTCCGGGAGCTGGTGATGGACAGGGAGGCCTGGCGTGCTGCGGTTCATGGGGTCGCAAAGAGTCGGACACGACTGAGCGACTGATCTGATCTGATCTGATCTGATATACAACAGCATAAAAGGAGAAGGAAAAAAACAGGGGTCCAGAAATGGCTCCATTTGATCTGGTTCAGGCTCTTTCCACACTTTCTCCCACTGGCCTCCTTCAAGTGCAGGATCCAGGTCTAAAAGGTGCTCAGCTCCAATTTAATGTCCCACGTTATCATTATTCTCCTCTTCCCATGCATGGCACTCATTTCTTTCACACTTAATGACAATTATGTTGACTTGGCCTTGGAACCACCTCATGGATCTATCCACAGAGTCATCATCCCCTGGCTCATGTTGCCTGCCTCACTCTTGCCTCAAACCCCAGAAACCCTCAGACAATAGAAATCCCAAGTTTAGGCCTAGGCCCTAAGCCCTTGTCCATCTATCATCATCTGAACGATTGCTATTAATTTGTGCATTTGCAGTTTTCAAATGTCTCCCTCTTTATACTTCCTATTTTCCCCTTTACCACAACCTGCTGTGATAGATGAATGTAGAAGATGGATGGATGGATAGGTAGGTAGGTAGGTAGAAAGAAGAAATTGGCACTCAGGGGATTTAAATGGTTTGTTTGTGATGACACAGCAAGAAATGATGGAGATTCTTTTGAGCCTGGGGTGGCCCACTCAAACTTTACTGATCAGGTAACCCTGGAGATAGTAGTGGGTGTTAGCATGTGGTCCTTGTCCAATGGCCACTGTCTGGGGCCTTCACACTTCATCCAGGTTCTCTGCAAGACATTTGGAAAGGACTTACAGCCAAGGAAATGAACATATATTTGTACTTCCACATACCACAGGACAAGATTACTTAGAACAGGACATGATGGTGTGGAGCTAAGAGAGCTGAGTATAAACAAACATTCACATAAAAATGGGCAAGTTTTGCCGTGAGTGGTGTTTTAATCTGGATAGCTGTACCATAAATAAAACTTGGGTAGATGTCAAAACACCAGTCATCTAACTTGAGCTTTATTTTTAATTAAAGACACTGACTTTTAGAAAACAAGAGAATATTAAACCTGTTTCAACTTAGCTCAAAGTGCCCAAATTAATAGGTACTTCACCTAAGTACCTATTAATAGGTACTTCACCTAAGTACCTGGCTAAGTTGACTTCACCTATGCTTTTGTGTCATTTTTTGGAAAACTTGTGAGGATAATTTTTTTTTAAAGTGCATTCCGACATACAGTTTAAAAAAATAATTACTCCTACTATGGAGCTTGATATTTTTATTCTTAATTGTGAGGTATTTCATTTGAGGCTGAGCCCTCAAAACGTTTTAAATGTAGTTGGGATTGAGGGTCAAAAAACATTCAGACACAACGTTAGCAATTAAACAGCAACTGTATGACAGAGTAATTGACTCCCTAGAAGTTAAAGGAGTCGATCTGTAAGGCAGATATACAGTGAATAATTTTAGTTCACTTAGCACACACACGGCATAATTTACTAAAGAAAGGACTATGGGTTTATAAACACCCAAAGGTTGCTCTCCAAGACCACCTGGAAGTTCAAGTGTGCAGATGGCCAGGAGTTCAGCAACCTGGACTTATTCTACCTGTCCTCGTGGATTGGCTCCAGCTATTTCCTTCTGAGCACAGCTCAACTTGCTGAGTAGTCAGGCTCACTGTCAATGACCACCATGGATAGATTGTCCAACAGGGAAGGGTGAAAAAGACCAGTGTAAATGACCTCCCCAGGCATTTGTGGCAGGAAAATCTATTTCTGTGAAACTTTGCTGTACAGCATCCAGACCCTTGGTGTCTACATATCAATAATGCTTCTGCTTCTATTAGGATGAATAAAAGTCACCTCTCCCAGAGCTTCATATACTGAGGATCATTTTATTTTTAGCTGTCAGTGCTGCATACAGAGAGGACACAGGGCTCCAGGGAGGTGGAGGGGCTTGCCTGAGATCATAGTGCAAATTATTAATGGTAAGTCAGAATTTTTTCTAATATCTCTTGACTCTAAACACCCATCTACTACTATCCACCTGTGAATTTGGAATCAATTTACAGGTTAATTTCCTATTTGTGCCCAGTGTTTGTGAAGTGTTGTAATGTCCTGTGTCTAAGATACTTGTGTGCATGCTCATTTGCTGTTTTGCCCAACTCTCTGCGACCCCATGGACTGTGCCCTGCCTAGTTCCTCTGTCCATGTGATTTACCAGGCAAAAACACTGGAGTCAGTGCACTCCCTCCTCTAGGCACCTTCCTGAGCTCTCCCACATCTCCTGCATTGGCAGGCAGATTCTTTACTATTCTGCCACCTGGAAAATCTTCCAAGATGCTAATGATATTTTATTAGTGTGATTTGATATCTATTTATAGTGTAAGGCAGTACCAACAGAATATAGGCTATAGAAGAAAAATTTAATTTGGAATACATTCTGAAAATATTTGAAAAAAAAAATATCAGGGATGGATAGAACACAACTGTGCCTAGACTGAGAGCTTTGGGAGGATGGGAGGAGTGCGATATTCCAGTTTGAAATAGTCTGCAATATTCTCCATATGCCCCAGTGCCAAGCACCAATCCTGGTTCAAAGCTGACAGCCAGCCAGAGTGTGTTCATCCAGACTGAAGCACGTGCACGTTTGAATTTGAGCTGCTCTCTTAGTTCATCAAAAGGAGTGTCTTAGAGTTTTTCATTTCTGATTCCTCTAGGGGTTCCTATCAGGCTCCCCTGGATTATTGGGAGGAAACTGGACCCTGAAAGTAGCTCAGGTAAGTGGGAATTCAGAAGGCATGAGTTCTTGCTTTGAAGTTCAGAACCTTGAAGCAGCCATGCAAGATGTGGCCATGACGAGCTGCCAGTGCTGCTGGGCTGGTGTGTAGAAGAGTCCCTTGGCCAGCTCATCAATCCTTATGCCCAGGAGCTCTAGCATCCAGAGCAAGGTGCTGGCTCCCAGGTGCTCCAAGCTGAGGGCACTTCATCCATATTATTGTTTCTAACCTGCTGATGCAGGCTGCTTGTATGTACAAGGAAAGGAGGAACTTGGGTTCACATACAAATCCACCTGAGCCCCCCAGCCTGCTGCTGTCTTCCAAGAAGAGATGCAGCAGCTCTGCTGCTGAGGCTCAACAAATCCTCTACGTGTGTTTGTGATAGCAGCTTCATCTTCCAGAACACAGGTACTGTTGGCTGTTTGTTTTCCTGAGACAATCCACTTGTGTTCTTTCCCAGAAGAGCGCATACACAGCCCTAGGATTCTGTTTCTCTGGATTGTGGAAACACTACTCTCCTTTTCAGCTCTCCTTAGAAATCCATTAGGGACCTCCTAGAGAGGAATGCTATTGCCTGGAGTTCTAAGTGTCAGCAACACTATGAGGTATATCAGAGCAGTGATTGTCACAGTTGGTACTTCATAGATCAGTAAAGAAAGAAAACATTTTATTAGGAAGACTGTAAGAGAATTGCTAAGTTTTCAGTTTATCCCACAAGGATAATAAAAAAAAAATAAAAAATAAAGAAAGAAAGAAAAAGAAAGAAACAAATCTCTCCCATCATCACCAAGGTCTGTTGAGGACCCACGCAAGGGAGGTTCTACCTCTTGGGACACCCCTGCTTCAGCATCTCCCTAAGCCAGCAACCTGTAACAGTTGAGTACACTTGAAGTTCCTTCCTTGACCTCGGGAGTGTTTTTGGTAGACACTTTTTTGACAGACAGGGGTGGAGGAAGGTTTTGGGATGTTTCAAGTGCAGTCCATTTATTGTGCACGCTATTTCTATTTTTGTTCCCTGGTGGCTCCGTTGGTAGACAGTCTGCCTACAGTGTGGAAGACCCGAGTTCAGTCCCTGGGTCAGGAAGATCTCCTGGAGAAGGAAGTGACAGCCCACTCCAGTATTCTTGCCTGAAGAATTCAATGGACTGAGGAGCCTGGTGGGCTACAAAAGGTTGGACATGGCTGAGTGCCCGAACACTTATTTCTAGTATGATTTCAGCTCCACCTCTGATCATCAGGCATTAGATCCTAGAGGTTGGGGGCCCCTGCTTTAGTTCCCTCTTTCATCTTCTACACAGCTCCAGCCTGCTTCCTCCCCTCTTCCACCTGCAGAACTACCTACCGGGCTTCTCTGAGTGTGACTAAGAGTCTCCTTCCCTCACTTCCTTTCCTCTCAGTCCCTTCTCCTCACTGGGTTTCCCTGATCTCCCTGTAGGCACGTTTGCCCCAGGTGGTGCTAGTGGTAAAGAACCTCCCTGCCAATGCAGGAATCCGATCCCTGGGTTGGGAAGATCCCCTGGAGGAGGGCACTGCAACCCACTCCAGTATTCTTGCTTGGAAAATTCCCATGGACAAAGGAGCTTGGCAGGCTCTGACAGTCAGACGTGACTGAAGCAACTCAGCACAGCATACCAGAGGACCTTAGAACTGCAGACTCACATGATGGTTCTGGCTTTTGGAGTCCCTTGTCATTCCACGGGTATGTTAGGGTCAGCTTATGTATTGCTTCCTGACACGGCCTTTAGGAAGCAATACAGGCAGGAAGCAATACAGGCAGCAATACAGGTAACAGGCAGGAAGTTCAGGGCTCTCCAGACAGAGGGAGTAGGCTGAAAGTGTCAGACGTTTTTATCTCTCTCTCTTAAGCAGCTGCAAGAAACAAATTAGTGTTACAGTTTTTCTGCTTCTCCATACAAATTTAAAGGAAACCAGAATTGAAAGAGACACGTGCACCCCAATGTTCATCACAGCACTGTTTATAATAGCCAGGACGTGAAAGCAACCTAGATGTTCATCAGTAGATGAATGGATAAGAAAGCTGTGGTAAATATACACAATAGAATATTACTCAGCCATTAAAAAGAACACATTTGAATCATTTGTAATGAGGTGGATGAAACTGGAGCATAGTATACAGAGTGAACTAAGCCAAAAAGAAAAACACCAATACAGTTTACTAACACATATATATGGAATTTAGAAAGATGGTAACAATAACCCTGTATCAGATCAGATCAGTCGATCAGTCATGTCCGACTCTTTGCGACCCCATGAACCGCAGCACGCCAGGCCTCCCTGTCCATCACCAGCTCCCAGAGGTCACTCAGACTCACATCCATCAAGTCAGTGATGCCATCCAGCCATCTCATCCTCTGTCGTTCCCTTCTCCTCCTGCCCTCAATCCCTCCCAGCATCAGAGTCTTCTCCAATGAGTCAACTCTTCGCATGAGGTGGCCAAAATACTGGAGTTTCAGCTTTAGCATCATTCCTTCCAAAGAAATTCCAGAATTGATCTCCTTCAGAATGGACTGGTTGGATCTTCTTGCAGTCCAAGGGACTCTCAAGAGTCTTCTCCAACACCACAGTTCAAAAGCATCAATTCTTCGGTGCTCAGCCTTCTTCACAGTCCAGCTCTCACATCCATACATGCCCACAGGAAGGACCATAGCCTTGACTAGGCGAACCTTTGTTGGTAAAGTAATGTCTCTGCTTTTGAATATGCTATCTAGGTTGGTCATAATTTTCCTTCCAAGGAGTAAGCGTCTTTTAATTTCATGGCTGCAGTCACCATCTGCAGTGATTTTGGAGCCCAGAAAAATAAGTTCTGACACTGTTTCCACTGTTTCTCCATCTATTTCCCATGTAGTGATGGGACCAGATCCCATGATCTTCGTTATCTGCATGTTGAGCTTTAAGCCAACCTTTTCACTCTCCACTTTCACTCTCATCAAGAGGCTTTTTAGCCCCTCTTTACTTTCTGCTATAAGAGTGGTGTGATCTGCATATCTGAGGTTATTGATATTTCTCCCAGCAATCTTGATCCCAGCTTGTGTTTGTTCCAGTCCAGCATTTCTCATGATGTACTGTGCATAATTTAAATAAACATGGTGACAATTTGCAGCCTTGACATACTCCTTTTCCTATTTGGAACCAGTCTGTTGTTCCATGACCAGTTCTAACTGTTGCTCCCTGACCTGCATAGAGATTTCTTAAGAGGCAGATCAGGTGGTCTGGTATTCCCATCTCTTTCAGAATTTTCCATAGTTTATTGCGATCTACACAGTTAAAGGCTTTTGCATAGTCAATAAAGCAGAAATAGATGTTTTTCTGAAACTCTCTTGCTTTTCGATGATCCAGCGGATGTTGGCAATTTGATCTCTGGTTCCTCTGCCTTTTCTAAAACCAGCTTGAACATCAGGAAGTTCACGGTTCACATATTGCTGAAGCCTGGCTTGGAGAATTTTGAGCATTACTTTACTAGCGTGTGAGATGAGTGCAATTGTGCGGTAGTTTGAGCATTCCTTGGCATTGCCTTTCTTTGGGATTGGGATGAAAACTGACCTTTTCCAATCTTGTGGCCACTGCTGAGTTTTCCAAATTTGCTGGCATATTGAGTGCAGCACTTTCACAGCATCATCTTTCAGGATTTGGAATAGCTCCACTGGAATTCCATCACCTCCACTAGCTTTGTTTGTAGTGGTGCTTTCTAAGGCCCACTTGACTTCACAT
Organism: Tragelaphus eurycerus; assembly: GCA_935064755.1. NCBI lineage: Eukaryota > Metazoa > Chordata > Mammalia > Artiodactyla > Bovidae > Tragelaphus > Tragelaphus eurycerus. The sequence goes on from CAKXYN010000237.1 coordinate 555,036, forward strand.
TCCAAGATGTCTGGCTCTAGGTCAGTGATCACACCTTCATGATTATCTGGGTCGTGAAGCTCTTTTTTGTACAGTTCTTCTGTATATTCTTGCCACCTCTTTTTTATATCTTCTGCTTCAGTTAGGTCCATACAATTTCTGTCCTTTATTGAGCCCATCTTTGCATGAAATGTTCCTTTGATATCTCTGATTTTCTTGATGAGATCCCTAGTCTTTCCCATTCTGTTGTTTTCCTCTATTTCTTTGCATTGATCACTGAAGAAAGCTTTCTTATCTCTTCTTGCTATTCTTTGGAACTCTGCATTTAGGTGTTTATATCTTTCCTTTTCTCCTTTGCTTTTTGCTTCCCTTCTTTTCACAGCTATTTGTAAGGCCTCCCCAGACAGCCATTTTGCTTTTCTGCATTTCTTTTCCATGGGGATGGTCTTGATCCCTGTCTCCTGTACAATGTCATGAACCTCATTCCATAGTTCATCAGGCACTCTGTCTATCAGATCTAGGCCCTTAAATCTATTTCTCACTTCCACTGTATAATCATAAGGGATTTCATTTAGGTCATACCTGAATGATCTAGTAGTTTTCCCTACTTTCTTCTATTTCAGTCTGAATTTGGCAATAAGGAGTTCATGGTCTGAGCCACAGTCAACTCCTGGTCTTGTTTTTGCTGATTGTATAGAGCTTCTCTATCTTTGGCTGCAAAGAATGTAATCGATCTGATTTCAATGTTGACCGTCTGGTGATGTCCATGTATAGAGTCTTCTCTTGTGTTGTTGGAAGAGGGTATTTGCTATGACCAGTGCATTTTCTTGGCAAAACTCTGTTAGTCTTTGCCCTGCTTCATTCCTTATTCCATGGCCAAATTTGCCTGTTACTCCAGGTGTTTCTTGACTTCCTACTTTTGCATTCCAGTCCCCTATAATGAAAAGGACATCTTTTTGGGGTGTTAGTTCTAAAAGGTCTTGTAGGTCTTCATAAAACCGTTCAACTTCAGCTTCTTCAGCGTTACTGGTTGGGGCATAGATTTGGATTACTGTGACATTGAATGGTTTGCCTTGGAAAAGAACAGGTTATATATAACCCTGTATACGATACAGCAAAAGAGACACTGATGTATAGAACAGACTTTTGGACTCTGGGAGAGGGAGAGGGTGGGTTGATTTGGGAGAATGACATTGAAATATGTATAATACCATATATGATACGAGTCGCCAGTCCAGGTTCGATGCACGATACTGGATGCTTGGGGCTGGTGCACTGGGAAGACCCAGAGGGATGGTATGGGGAGGGAGGAGGGAGGAAGGTTCTGGATGGGGAACACATTTATACCTGTGGCAGATTCATTTTGACATATAGCAAAACCAATAGAATATTGTAAAGTTAAAAAAAAAATAAATTAAAAAAAGAAACAAGTGTGCCAAAGCAAAAAAAAATTAAAATGTTTCTCTGAAAATTCTGTGTTGCCATGACGACTCCTGGCTCCACCTGAACTTAACTTTTCTCAAACTTTGAGCTAAGCAATGCATTTTTTCCTAAGGACATATTTGTCGTAAGCTATTTTGCTGCTGCTAAATCACTTCAGTCGAGTCCAACTCTGTGTGCCCCCATAGCCGTCAGCCCACCAGGCTCTCCTGCCCCTGGGATTCTCCAGGCAAGAACACTGGAGTGGGTTGCCATTTCCTTCTCCAATGCAAGAAAGTAAAATATTGAAAGTGAAGTCTCTCAGTCATGTCCGACTCTTCGTGACCCCATGGACTGCAGTCTACCAGGCTCCTCCATCCATGGGATTTCTGGGGAAGAGTACTGGATATACTATGTATTTCCGCTAGACTCTCTCTTCTGGTCTTTTCCCTCTAAAGGCTCAGAACTGACTTGACAAACCAGTATGTCTTACTCATACCTTGTTCTCCTAATCTATGTTAATGAAATGGTATATTTGCCTGGAAATCTGCCTTTCTTCAAGATTCATGTCAATCATTTTATGACCCAGGATGCATGTTGTGGGTGAGGGGCCTGGTGCCATGCTCTGCGACATTGCCTTTCTTTCCTTAGCAGATTGCTAGTGGCTGTATAACATCTGGCTAAAGACCACCAGGGGGTACTCTTACTGCCCCTGTCTGAAGTCTCTATCTCTATAAGTCTCAGCAACTTTCTCTATCTCTATAATACTTTAATAAAATTTTATGACACAAAAGCTCTGAGCGGTCAAGTCATATTGGATCTTCATTTCAAATTGAAGATGCATTCCATGGTATTGCCATCTTAAGTCTTTCCATCGCTATGGGATATCTGTACATGCATTCAGAATATTTTTTCAGTTATCGTGTATAATTTCCAGTGTGCCAGTCTTGTCATTCTCATGGCAAATGAGACATTATTAATGTAGACATTATTGAAAGGGAATTGTTTTTTATTATTATTATTATTCCTTTTCAGATAATTATTTGCTAGTGTATACAGATAAAAAAAAATATGTAATCATTCATTTTTATCAGTTTGGACAGCTTGATAGTTGTTTTTACTTTCTAATACTTAAGATTTTCCTGTCTCATATATGTACTGTCTCACTCCTAATCTCAGTCATTTATTCAAAGAACTTCTGTCCTTTTTTTTTTTTTTTTTTTTTTCTTTTTAACATTGAATTATCTTTGACTATGCTGGGTCTTTGTTGCTAGATGTCCAGTTGTAATGAGCAGAGCCTGCCCTTTAGTTGCCCTGCCATGGCTTCTCATTGCAGCAGTTCCTCTGGTTGCAGAACCTGGACTCTGGAGAATGCAAGTACTTCAATAGTTGTACAGGGGCTTAGTTGCCACTGGGCATGTGGAATCTTCTAGCAGCCAGGAGTGAACCCGTGTTCCCTGCATTGGTAGGCAGATCCTTTACCACCAGACCACCAGGGACATTTCCTGTTCCATTTCATTAGAGAATGATATCCAAAACATACATGTAGGAGCTAAATATGCTCAGCTGACAATACTCGGAAATATATACATGTATTCCAGCTTACCTTTGAACATATTCAGTTAAAGGTAATTTGTGATGATGTCTCCATGGATCTTGTTACCTTTTCTTTTGTTTCTCTGTAACTTCCAATTCCAATGATAAGATACCTGGCTTCCACCACTTGTCATGTAGAGAATCCAGTGCTTGTCCCATGTGGTTATGGAAAAAATTGTCAGACTGATTTCCAAAGGGGACTGTGCATGCATCCCACCAGTATCTTGAGTATGTTTTTGTAGGATAGTTTAATATCAGTATACCCTCTGTGGCCAGGTGTCTATTTCAATCTTTACCAATTATGAATGGGTTTGTTTGCTCTAGTGTTCTTGGACAATTTGAGTACAGATTCTTTGTCAGATATGCATTTTTAAGGAAAACAATTATATTAATTTTGGCTGTGTTGGGTCTTGGTGTGTGGGCTTTTCGTTAGTTTGGGTGAATGTGGGCCATACCTAGTGGTGTGCAGGCTTCTCACTGCAGTGGCTCCTCTTGTTGTCCGGCACAGGCTCACAGGCTTCAGTGGTTGCAGTATGTGAGCTCGGCATTGTGTCTTCCAGGATCTAGTGCACAGGTTCGGCAGTTGTGGCACACGGGCTCCATAGCATGTGGGATCTTCAAATAGCAAGGATCACACCTGCATCTCCAGCACTGGCAAGTGAATACTTTACCATGGAACAACAAGGGAAACCCTCAGGCATATTTTTTATTTTAGTTTTCCACACATGTACCTGGTGACGGAGGCCAGGATCAAGAGGCCTCAGCCACAGTTCTGGCTGTGCCATCCAAAGCTCTGGGGCCTTTGGTGAGTGCCTCAGCTTCCCTGAGACTGTTTCCTCCCCTCAGAAACGCCCTGCTGTTGAACTGTACCCCAGCAAGATCCTCTGTCCCTGGGATTTCTGAGGCCAGATTACTGGAGGGGGTGTCATTTCCTTCTCTACAAGGTAGCATTTGGAAGATATTTTCTCCTGGGTTTTGGTTTTGATGAGGAAGGGGGATCCCTTCCAGGGCTTGAAAGTGGATTCTTGTCTGACATTTGTAAACGAATTGTCTGTGGAGAGGAGTGCGATCCAAGTGAGAGACTTCATTGGGAAGGGCTGCTGGGGCAGAGGGAAGGAGGGTGAGGGAAACGGAGATATTTGCCCTGCCACGAGGCTCACTCTCTCAGGGTTTATGGTCATTGGGTTAGTTTCTGGTTTGTCTCTTGCCAGTCATTCTGAATTGGGATCTTTGCTGGGGGCACACGCATCACTTGGCCGAGATGTATTCCAGCGAGGAGGATCCTGGGAGGTTGGTAGGACCTCTGGAATGCAGTCTCCCATCACCTTTTGACCTCTCCAGAATCCTGGTTGGTGGTAGCTTGTTAGTTCCTTGTTCCTTACCAGGACCTCCTGTTGTAAGATGACTCCTGCAAGTATTTTCCCTTCTCTGTTGCCTGGCAAAGGTGGGTGGTCACTGGTTCATTTAACAGTGTGTCTTTTGGTTCACTCGGATAAGATCCTACACAGAGTAAATGTATAAAATTGTAAAAGTCAATGTTTTAAATAATTTATATTCCTAATTTGGTCATCTGGCTTTTTTGTTGTATGTTAGAACTCATCACTAGATCAAAAGTCATGGAGATCTTTTGTTGTTTTCTCAAATTGTATAGTTTTTAAAATTGAATTATGATGTTAGTTGCAAAGTTTGTGATTCTGTTCATTTCATATATATTCTTTTAAACATTTATTTTTAGTTGTTTGATCACTGCTTTAAAATATTGGTTTAATTTGTCATACATCCACATGAATTAACCATAGGTGTACGTGTGTCCCCTCACTCTTGAATCTCCCTCCCACATCCCATCCCTCCCCACCTCTCTAGGTTATTACAGAGCCCCAGTTTGAGTTCCCTGAGTCATACAGCAAATTCCCACTAGTTGTCTATTTACAAATGTTGGTGTACATGCATCCACGCTGCTCTCTCCATTCATCTCACCTTATCTCTCTCTCTTTTTCTTTTTTATTTAATTTTATTTTGCTTAACTTTACAATATTATATTGCTTTTGTCATACATCAAAATAAATCCGCCACAAGTATACATGTGTTCCCCATCCTGAACCCTCCTCCCTCCTCCCTCCCCATGCTATCCCTCTGGGTGGTCTCAGTGCACCAGCACCAGGCATCCGGTATCAGGCATCGAACCTGGACTGGCAACTCATTTCAAATATGATATTATACATATTTCAATGCTATTCTCCCAAATCATCCCACCCTCTCCCTCTCCCTGAGTCTAAAAGACTGTTCTATACTTCAGTGTCTCTTTTGCTGTCTCGTATACAGGGTTATTGTTACCATCTTTCTAAATTCCATATATATGTGTTAGTATACTGTTGTTCCCCACCCTTGTCCGTAAGTCTGTTCTCTATGTCTGCATCTCCATTGCTGCTATGTGAACAAATTCGTCAGACCCATCCTTCTCAATTCCATGTTTTTCTCTTTCTGATTGACTTCCCTGTTTAATACGCTCAAGGTTCATCCCCTTCATTAGATCTGACTCAAATGTGTTACTTTTTATGGCTGCATTCCATACAGGCTCTGATGGTTCCTTAGCCATGTTTTGGGGAGGGTCATGGAACAATTGCACTCATCTCACATGCTAGTAAAGTAATGCTCAAAATTCTCCAAGCCAGGCTTCAGCAATATGTGAACCGTGAACTTCCTGATGTTCAAGCTGGTTTTAGAAAAGGCAGAGGAACCAGAGATCAAATTGCCAACATCCGCTGGATCATGGAAAAAGCAAGAGAATTCCAGAAAAACATCTATTTCTGCTTTATTGACTATGCCAAAACCTTTGACTGTGTGAATCACAATAAACTATGGAAAATTCTGAAAGAGATGGGAATACCAGACCACCTGATCTGCCTCTTAAGAAATCTGTATGCAGGTCAGGAAGCAACAGTTAGAACTGGTCATGGAACAACAGACTGGTTCCAAATAGGAAAAGGAGTACGTCAAGGCTGCATATTGTCACCATGTTTATTTAACTTATATGCAGAGTACATCATGAGAAATGCTGGACTGGAAGAAACACAAGTTGGAATCAAGATTGCCGGGAGAAATATCAATAACCTCAGATATGCAGATGACACGACTCTTATGGCAGAAAGTGAAGAGGGGCTAAAAAGCCTCTTGATGAAAGTGAAAGTGGAGAGTGAAAAGGTTGGCTTAAATCTCAACATTCAGAAAACGAAGATCATGGCATCTGGTCCCATCACTGCATGGGAAATAGATGGGGAAACAGTGGAAACAGTGTCAGACTTTGTTTTTCTGGGCTCCAAAATCACTGCAGATGGTGACTGCAGCCATGAAATTAAAAGACGCTTGCTCCTTGGAAGGAAAGTTATGACCAACCTAGATAGCATATTCAAAAGCAGAGACATTACTTTGCCAACAAAGGTTCGCCTAGTCAAGGCTATGGTCTTTCCTGTGGTCATGTATGGATGTGAGAGCTGGACTGTGAAGAAGGCTGAGCACCGAAGAATTGATGCTTTTGAACTGTGGTGTTGGAGAAGACTCTTGAGAGTCCCTTGGACTGCGAGAAGATCCAACCAGTCCATTCTGAAGGAGATCAATCCTGGAATTTCTTTAGAAGGAATGATGCTAAAGCTGAAACTCCAGTATTTTGGCCACCTCATGCGAAGAGTTGAGTCATTGGAGAAGACTCTGATGCTGGGAGGGATTGAGGGCAGGAGGAGAAGGGGACGACAGAGGATGAGATGGCTGGATGGCATCACTGACTCGATGGATGCGAGTCTGAGTGACCTCCGGGAGCTGGTGATGGACAGGGAGGCCTGGCGTGCTGCGGTTCATGGGGTCGCAAAGAGTCGGACACGACTGAGCGACTGATCTGATCTGATCTGATGGAGCTATTTTGCTCCTTTTCAGTTTGGGCTTCCAGTCCGAGTACTCACAGCAGAGCTGCTTCTGGGTGAGCCCTCTGAGGTCTGTTAGCGTGGGGCTGCCCACTGTTCTCTGGAGGCCCACAGGGGGTGCCAAAACCCCCTTTGACCCACTGTCAGAGGACGCTTTGCCTTCAGACTGGGCTCGGTGACCAGTTGTCCGAAGCATTGTCTCCTCAGGGCCCTCAGGGCTCGGGCTCCTGGGTAACAGGGCTGCATCCCAGCAAAGAGGAGGAGGGTTGCCTCAGTGCCCGCCAGCAGGAAGGTGCTGCAAGAGGGAAAATGAGCATCATGTAGACATTTCCTGTGTTCAGCTGAGTGCTGACCAGAGGTCCATCTCAAAGGACTCGGGGCGGGGGTGGGGTGGGTGGGGGGAAGAGCTCCATGTGCAAAATGGAGGGTTTTCAGTTCGATTTCTGTTAGATGACCTAGAGGATGACCTTCATTGGTGTTCTTCCTAGTAGGTTGCCAGTTTTCCTTTCACTCTTTCTTAAGAAGACTGTCCTTCCTCTTCACTCGTTCCTGGTTTGATTTTCATGAACTGAGCACGTGCATGTGGATTCATCCCTGGGCTGTCTATTCTTTCCTGGAGTCCATGTGTCTGTGTTCCTGCCAGTTCCTCACTGTGGTGGTTACTACAGGGTTGTGATGTAGTTTGTAGTCAGAGAGGAAGATGCCTCCAGCTGTGTTCTTCTTTCTCAGAGTTTTCTTGGACATTTAAGGTCCTGTTCAATATTAGCAGTCTAATATTAGGAATATTTATATTTCTGTGAAAAATGCCATTGAATATTATTTTGTGATTGCCGTCAGTGTATTTGTTGATGGCTTTGGTTGGACTGGACATTTTAATTCCTCATTGTTCCACGTGTGAGCGTGGAATAGTTTTCTATTTATGTGTGTTTCCTTTGATTTCTTTATCAGTGCTTTACAGTTTTCTGACTACTGGTCTTTTATGTCCTTGATTATGTTTGTTGCTAGATGTTTTATTTTTTTGAAATTCAATTATAAGTGGGATTTTATTAATTTATCTTTCTGATTGTTATTAGTGTATAGAAACACAAGTGATTTTTGTATATTGATTGGAATTGTAAACTGTAGTATTTTATATGATTGTAAATTGATTAGAAATTATTCAACTTTACTGAATGTACTGTAAAAACTTTTTGTGAAGTTATGGGGCAAATTTTATTTGAAAAATCTGTTTCTCCTGCAATAGGTCATCCATAGGACCCAAGGCATAGTGGTTACTAATAGACTTCCCACAGTACTTCTTCATTCCATGTGGACACCTTCAAGGGTGATGAGCAACAATTACAGCTTCCCTTGAACTTCGTCTAGGTAAGTCTTGACCTCTATAGGAAAGTTTCATGCCTGTAAAATCTGATTTTATTTTATGGTATTGACTTGTTTGTTTTGAAACATAATTTACTTTCCAGGAATTTAAAATGTACAGAAAACCCTAGCAATGGAAAAAAGTGCTCATATTTGCCCACCATCTAAAATATTCTTGTGTTTTATCCAAAATGGGTGCATTCTCCTGCAAAACCTGCACATATTCTCCAAAATCAGGAAATCATATAGTTTCTACAGTATAACGTAATCCACAGCCCCACTACACTTTCAGCAATTTTTCAATTGTATGAATATATATTTTCCTCTCATTCTTTTTTTCTAAGAGTGTTACTGAGATTTTCAGTGATTCAGACAAACTCGATGGATTTAAAGCAGACATGGTGAATATGGGATCTGCGAGGCCTTTTTTATATAGATATTTTTCACTAAAGATAGGTTTAATGTTTTTTCATGTTTATTCATGATACTTGGGGTTCCATTCAAATTGATGCAGGGGCTTCAGGCCTTATCTCGAGTGGATGGGGAAATTGGTGTCTTTGGGATTGTGACACCACCCACAAGGGTTCCTATTGAGTTTCAATGTGAGACTGGCCTCCTGTTGATGTGCGATGGGAACGTCCAGATTCCTTTCCAGACAAAGCAGGGGAATCAACCCTCACTCATCTCGAGACAAGGAGGGGCAAAGGGGCTCAGACTGACGTGTGCTGGGACACTCAGAGTTCCTCTCAACTGGGGACGGGTATGTCGCAGAGATCATGGCATCCGGTCCCATCACTACATGGGAAAGAGATGGGGAAACAGGGAAAACAGTGTCAGACTTTCTTTTTCTGGGCTCCAAAATCACTGCAGATGGTGACTGCAGCCATGAAATTAAAAGACGCTTACTCCTTGGAAGGAAGGTTATGGCCAACCTAGATAGCATATTCAAAAGCAGAGACATCACTTTGCCAACAAAGGTTCACCCAGTCAAGGCTATGGTCTTTCCTGTGGTCATGTATGGATGTGAAAGCTGGACTGTGAAGAAGGCTGAGCGACGAAGAATTGATGCTTTTGAACTGTGGTGTTGGAGAAGACTCTTGAGAGTCCCTTGGACTTCAAGGAGATGCAACCGGTCCATTCTGAAGGAGATCAGCCCTGGGATTTCTTTGGAAAGAATGATGCTAAAGCTGAAACTCCAGTATTTTGGCTGCCTCATGCGAAGAGTTGACTCATTGGAGAAGACTCTGATGCTGGGAGGGATTGAGGGCAGGAGGAGAAGGGGACGACAGAGGATGAGATGGCTGGATGGCATCACTGACTCGATGAATGTGAGTCTGAGTGACCTCCGAGAGCTGGTGATGGATAGGGAGGCCTGGCGTGCTGCAGTTCATGGGGTCGCAAAGAGTCAGACACGACTGAGCGACTGATCTGATCTGATCTGATGTTGCGGAACTTCTGGAGTTTCATAAAGGGTGTCGAGTACTGTTTCGAGTTTCACGAAGGAACGTGAGATGTGTCTTGAGACACTGCAGTGGGAAAAGGCCTCATCTCGTGTTGAGGGGAGAATCCTCTGGTTTTCCTCTAGGCTTGGCAGGAAGTTTGGGGTTCCTCTCGAGTTGCAACTTGGACCTCAGTGTCCCATTCATATTGCCTCAGGGAAGTTAGGTCTCATTTTGAGTTGTGACGGGCACCTCGGGATTTTTCACAAGTCACTGCAGGGGAAATAGGCCTCATCTAGTCTTGTGTCCAGAAACTCCATGTTCTACTCCATTGGTGACAGGGATCTCGGGGTTGCATTCAAGGTTCACCTGGGGAGTCAGGCCTCATCTTGAATTGAAGCAAAGCACTCTGCTTTCCTCTCCAGTTGCGACAGGTACCTCCTGGAGCCCTTTGAAGTGGCATAAAGGGAGTCAAGCCTCCTATGGAATTTTGACAGGGAACTCGGGAATACTCTCTAGGCCGTGCAGGAAATAGAAGGGTCTGATCTTGTGATGACGGGGGAATCTCGTGGTTTAACTCAAGTTGTGGCGGGAAATTAGGGGTTTCTCTCGAGTTACAATGGGAAACTCAGGGAGCCTCTTGTGTTGCCCCAGAAAAGTCCAGTCTCCATTCGAGTTGGGAGGGGGAGCTCAGAGTTGCTCTTGAGTCAAGGTAGGGGAATCACGTCTCAATTCGCATTGAAGGGGGAATCTCAAGGTCTTTCTCTAGTTGTGGCAGGAAATTTTGGGTTCCCTCGAGTTGTGGTGGTGACCTCAGGGAGCTTCCGATGGTGCCTATGGAAAGTCAGGAATCCTTTCAAGTTGTGAGGGGGCCTCTCAGGTTTCCTCTGGGGTCAGTGCAATGGAGGAGGGCCTCATCTCCAGTTGAATCGGGAACCTCAAAGTTCCTCTCCTGCTCTGATGTGGATCTCGGGGTGTGTCTGCAGTTTCAAACAGGGACTCAGGTCTCGACTTATGTTGAGGCATGGAACTCTCCTTTCTTCTTTACCTGTAAAAGATGTTTCAGGCCTCCAGTTGAGTTGAACTGGGGACCTGGGGCTTTTCTCGAATTTGCAACTGGGGTATCATTCCTCGCTTCGTGTTGTGAGTTGACTCTAAGGGTTCCATTCGAATCGGTGCAAGGCAATCAGGCCTTATCTTGAGTGGATGAGGGCATCCGTGTCTTTGGAACTGTGGCAAGATCCCTGAGTTCCTCTCCAGTTTGAAGTTGAGACTCACCTCCTCTTGAGGAGCAACAGCAACATTGGGATTCCTTTACTGACAAAACACACGAATCACCACTCATCTCGAGTTGAGAAGGGGAAAATGGAGCTCTTCTTGAGGTGTGGTGGGAAACTCAGTGTTCCTCTCGAGTGTGGACGGATATCTTGAGAAGCTTCTGGGGTTTCATCAGATCAGATCAGTCGCTCAGTCGTGTCCGACTCTTTGCGACCCCATGAATCACAGCATGCCAGGCCTCCCTGTCCATCATCAACTCCAGGAGTTCACTCAGACTCATGTCCATCGAGTCAGTGATGCCATCTAGCCATCTCATCCTCTGTCGTCCCCTTCTCCTCCTGCCCTCAATCCCTCCCAGCATCAGAGTCTTCTCCAATGAGTCAACTCTTTGCATCAGGGGGCCAAAGTACTGGAGTTTCAGCTTTAGCATCATTCCTTCCAAAGAAATCCCAGGGCTGATCTCCTTCAGAATGGACTGGTTGGATCTCCTTGCAGTCCAAGGGACTCTCAAGAGTCTTCTCCAACACCACAGTTCAAAAGCATCAATTCTTCGGTGCTCAGCCTTCTTCACAGTCCAACTCTCACATCCATACATGACCACAGGAAAAACCATAGCCTTGACTAGACGAACCTTTGTTGGCAAAGTAATGTCTCTGCTTTTGAATATGCTATCTAGGTTGGTCATCATTCTCCAGGGTGTCAATTATGCTTTCGAGTTCCAAGAGGGAATATGGGATTTCTTTGGAAACGCTGCAGCATAAAAGGGTCTCATCTCGCATGGAGGGGAGAATTTTGTTGTGTTTGTGGAGTTGTGGTGGGAAGCTTAGGATTCATCTCGAGTTGCATGGGGACCTGGGGGACCCGCTCATGCCCTCCTCAGGAAAGTCAGATCTGCTTTCAGGTTGTGAGGGGGCACCTTGGGATTCCTTTCACATCGCTGCAGGGATAAATAGGGCCTCATCTCGAGTTGAGTCAGGAACCTCAGGATTCCTCTCCATTTCTGACCTGGATCTCAAGGTTTCTGTGGAGTTTGAACAGAGGAGGCAGGCCTCGTCTTGTATTGAGGCATTGAACTCGGCTTGACACTTGAGTTGTGAATGAGGTGTCAAGCCTCTTGTCGAGTTGTATTTAGAACCTGCGTCTTTTTCTGGAGGATGCAACTGGGGTGTCAGTGGCCCTTCATGCTGTTCCTCGATACCTGGGGTTCCTTTCAAATCAGTGCAGGGGCATCAAGCTTTATCTCGAGTGGATTGGGAAATAGGTGTCTTTGGGATTGTGGCGCGACCCACGAGGGTTCCTCTCGAGTTTAAATGTGAGACTGGCCTCCTCTTGAGGTGCCATGGGAGCACCGGGATTCCTTTACAGAGAAAACAGTGGAATCGACCCTCATCTCAAGATGAGGAGGGGCAAAGGGGCTCAGATTGAGGTGTGCCAGGAAACTCTGTTTTCCTCTCGAGGTGGGACGGGTATGTCGGAGACCTTCCTGAGTTGCATCAAGGGTGTCAAGTACCCTTTCGCATTTCCAGAGGGAACGTGGGATTTCTCTCGAGACACTGCTCTGGAACAGGGCCTCATCTCATGTTGAGGGGAGAATCTCATGGTTTTTCTTGAGTTGTGTCGGGAAGCTTGGGGTTCCTTTTGAGTTGCGACGGGAACCTCAGTGACCCACTCATGTTTCCGCAGAGAAGTCAGGTCTCTTTTCCAGTTGCGAGGGGCATGTCAGGATTCCTCTCGAGTTGGTGCAGGGGACTAGAGCCTCAGCTCGAGTTGAGGTGGAAAACTCAGGGTTCCTATCCAGCTCTGACAGGTATCTCAGGGTCCATATGGAGATTCCACTGCAGAGTCAGACATCGTCTCGTGTTGGGGCATGGAACTCTGCTTCCCTCTTGAGGTGGAAAAGGGGGTGTCAGGCCTCCTGTCGAGTGGAGGCAGGAATATGGGGCTATTTCTAGAGGCGCCATGGGGCTCTCAGTCCTTCCTTCAAGTCGTGAGTTGATACTCGAGGTGACTTTATAGTCGTTACAGGCTAATGAGGCCTTATCTTGAGTGGACGGGGACATATGCATCTTTTCGCACGATTCCTGGAATTCCTCTCGAGTTTCAAGGTGAGACCCCTCTCCTCTTGATGTGCGACGGGAACGTCAGGAGTCCTTTGCAGTCGAAGCAGGGGAATGGACCCTCATCTCCAGATGAGGATGGGATAACAGTGTTCTTCTTGAGTTTTGGCGGGAAACTTGGTGTTCCTCTCGAATGGAGATGGGTATGTTGGGGAACTTCTTGAGTTGCCTAAAAGGTGTCAAGTACCCTTTCAAGGCTCATGAGGGAAGGTGGGATTTCTATCAAGACGCTGCAATGGAAAGAAGCCTCATCTCGCATTGAGGGGAGAATCTCTTGGGTTTTCTCGAGTTGCGGCAGGACACTTGAAGTTCCTCTCGAGTTGTGACGGGGTGTCAGGGACCCGTTCATGTTGCCTCTGTAAAGCCAAGTCTGCATTCGAGTTGTGAGGGGACTCTCGGGATTCCTCTGCAGGCGGTTCATGGGCATACGACCTCCTATCGAGTTGAGGCAGGAAGCTCAGGGTTCCTCTCCAGTTCTGACATGGATCTCGGGGTTTCTATGGAGTTTCAACAGGGGAGTCAGGCCTCATCTCGTGTGGAGACATGGAACTCCACTTCCCTCTTGAGTTGTAAAAGAGGTGTCAGGCTTCCTGTCGAGTGGATACAGGGTTCTGGGACTTTTTCTCGAGGTGTCACATGGTTTTCACTCCTCCCTTTGGGTTTTGAGTCAATCCTTGGGGTTCCAGTCAAGTCTGTGCAGGGGAATCAGTCTTTTCTGGAGTTGATGTGGAAATCGGGGTCTTTTAGAATTTAGGCACGACTCCTCAGGATGTGCTTGTGTTTCAAGGTGAGACCTGCCTCCTCCTGAGTGGCAATGGCTACGTTGGGATTCCTTTCTACACGAGGCAGTTGTCAAAGGGGTGTCAGGCCTCCTGTCGAGTTCAGATGGGGAATTTGGGCTTTTTCAAGAGGATAGGCAGGGGAGACATACCTCTCATCCTGTTGTGAGGGGATACTCAGTGTTCCATTGGAGCCAGTGCAGGAGAATCGGGATTTATCTGGAGTGCAGGTGGAACTCAGCATCCTTTTTCCTTGCAGTAGGATCTGCAGGGTTCCACTCAAGATTCAAACGGTGACACAGGCCTCCTCTTGTGGTATGAGGGGAAGTTGGGATTCCTCTTGATTTGAAGTAGGGAAATGGGCCCTCATCTCCAGATGAGGTGGGACACATGGGGCTCTTGTCGTGTTGTGGCGGTAAACTCAGTTTTCACCTCGAGTTGTGACGGTGGTCTCTGGGCGCCCTTGAGTTGCATGAAAGGAGGCAAGCCTCCTCTCGAGTTTTGAGAGGGAACTTGGGATTGCTCTCGAGGTGCTGCAGGAGAAAAGGGCCTCATCTCACGTTGACGGGGGAATCACGAGGTTTGTCTCGAGTCATGGCTGGATGCTTGGGATTTCTCTCCAGGTACCACAGGGAACTCAAGGAGCCTCTCATGTTTCCTCAGGGAAGTCAAGTCTGCATTTTAGTTGTGAGAGTGAGGGCGGGAGTGCTCTGGAGTCATGGCAGGGGAATCAGGCCTCAATTCGCATGGAAGAGGGAATCTCAAGGTGTTCTCAAGTAGCAGCAGGAAGTGTGGGTTCCCTTCAGTTGGCACGGAGACCTGAGGGAGTCTCTCCTGTTGTCTCTGGGAAGTCAGATATCCTTTTGAGTTGTGAAGGCTGTCTCGGGATTCCTCTCGTGTTGGTGCAGGTGGCTAGGGCCTCATCTCGAGTAGAGGTGGGAAAAATCAGAGTTCTTCTCCATCTCCGAGAGGGATCTTGGGGTCCCTATGAGAATTCCTCTTGGGAGTCATACGTCATCTCATGTTGGGGCATGGAATTCCGCTTCCCTCTCAAGAAGGAAAAGGGGTGTCGGACTGCCTTTCGAGTGGAGGCAGGGATCTGGGGCTATTTCTAAAGGTGCTACGGGACTCTCAGTCCTCCCGTCGTGTTGTGAGTTGATAGGCGGGGTCACATTCGAGTTGTTGCAGGGGAATGAGGACTTATCTCAAGTGGATGGGTATATCGGCATCTTTTCCAATGATGGCATGACCTCTGGAGTTCCTCTTGGGTTTCAAGGTGAGACCAGCCTCCTGCTGAGGTGCAACGGGAATGATAGGATACCTTTGCAGATGAAGCAGGGGAATGGATCCTCATCTCGAGATGAGGAGGGGAAAATGGGGCTTTTCTTGAGTTGTGGCGTGAAACTCGGTGTTCCTGTCGAGTGGGGACGGGTATCTTGGGTATCTTCCTGAGTTACATCAAGGGTGTCAAGTAACTTTTCACATTTCAAGAGGGAATATGGTGTTTCTCTCGAGACACTGCTCTGGAAAAGGGCCTCATCTTGCGTTCAGGGGAGAATCTCCTGGGTTTTCTCGAGTTGGGGCAGGACACTTGGAGTTCCTCTCGAGTTGTGATGGGGACCTCAAACCTGCTCCTGTTGCCTCAGGAAACTCAAGTATCCATACCAGTTGTGAGGGACCTTTCGGGATTCCTCTCCCTTTGGTGCAGAGGCGTAGGGTCTCATCTCAATTTGAGGCCAGAACCTCAGGGTTCCTCTCCAGTTCTGACATGGATCTTGGGTTTCCTGTGGAGTTTCAACAGGGGAGTCAAGCCTTGTCTTGTGTGGAGACATGGAACTCTGCTTCCCTCTCGAGGTGTAAAAGGTGTCAGGTTTCCTGTCCAGTGGACACAGTGGTCTGGGGCTTTTCTCGAGGTGCCACAGGGCTGTCTCACCTCCCTTCGTGTTTTGAGCCGATCCTTGGGGTTCCAGTCCAGTCCGTGCAGGGGAATCAGGCTTATCTGAAGTGGATGGGGAAATTGGGGTCTTTTCAAATTGAGGTACAATTCCTGGGGATGCGCTCGAGTTTCAAGGTGAGACCGGCTTCCTCCTGAGGGGCGATGGCAATGTCGGCATTCCTTTCTTGATGAAGCAGGGGAATCAACCCTCATCTCTAGGTGAGGAGGGGGAAATTGTGGCTCTTTTTGAGTTGTGGTGTGAAACTCGGTGTTCCTTTCGAGTGGGGACGGGTATCTCAGCGACATTCCTGAGTTGCATCAAAGGTGTCAAGTTCCCTTTCATGTTTGAAGAGGGAACGTGGGGTTTCTCTCAAGACACTGCTTGGAAAATGGCCTTATCTTTCATTGAGGGGAGAATCTCGTGGTTTTTCTCGAGTTGCAGTGGGAAGTTTGGGGTTCCTCTCAAGTTGCAATGGTGACCTCAGGGACCCACTCGTGTTGCCTCAGAGAAGTCAGGTCTCTTTTCGAGTTGCGAGGGGCATGTTGGGATTCTTCTCGAGTCACTGCCAGTGAATAGAGCCATGTCTAGAGTTCAGTCAGGAAACTCAGTGTTCCTCTCTGGTGGCCACTGGGAACTTGGGCTCCCTATCAAGGTTCAACTAGGTAGTCACGCCTCATTTGTTGCTAAAGCATGGAACTGTGCATTCCTCTCGAGTTGTCAAAGGGGTGTCAGGCCTCCGGTCGTGTTCAGGTGGGGAATTTGGGCTTTTGCAAGAGTATAGGCGGGGGCAACAGGCCTCCCATCCTGTTGTGAGGGGATACTTGGTGTTCCATTTTAGCCGGTGCAGGGGAATCAGGACTTATCTGGAGTGGAGGTAGAACTCGGCATCCTTTTTCTGCCGGGGTCCAGCCCTTGCCGGATCCAGGGATTACCTCAGGAGGACAGTGTTGGCGATAAGGAAAGTAAAGAGGAGAGAAAGAGGCTTGATCTTCCTTGGTTTACACAGAAAGCCAATAAAGCTCCTGACATGGAACCTGCTCTGTTCACGGAGGCCTCAGGTGCCCTCTCATTGGGGTGAGGACGCAGGATGTCCTCTCTCTGGTGAAGATCCAGAGCACTTTCCAGTTTGGGTCTTAGAAGCTCAGGTAAAAAAGTGAACCCAGAGAACCCCTGTGCCCCAAGGAGTCATCCTGAAAGAAGAAGAGAGAGAGAAAGAAAGGAAAGGAAAGAAAAAATGACATGGGGAGACAAAGCTTCAGTGAGCGAGCCCCATAACTTTATTTTCAAAAAGAACTTTTATAACTTGACTTGAACATAGAGGGAAACGAAAGTTGCAAAGTCATGCAGAGTCAGCCCAAACATTACATCTATTTTGTCTTTATAGAAACCAGGATTTTTTCTGCATACCTTTCCCATAAACAATGTTGTGTGCATTATCTTCTGGCCTTGGAGGCCTGTGGACATTTTATGACCATTTTTTGATAAAGGCTGGTCAACCAAAAACCTATTTTCCCTTGAAGTGTTTTTTTTTTCTTTATTTCTCCCAGCCTCAGAAAATACTAAATAAATTTACATTCTCACGGAGCAAAGGTGCAATGGGTCACAACAAAGAAAGAACTTATTAGTTCAAGGGTCTGATGTGGTTAATACCAAGGCTATGATTTTTTTTTTTTTTTTTTAACATTCCAAGTACATTAACTAATGCATTCCCAGGTGCACAATGAATAAGGGATACGGGAACTTGGCAGCAAGCATTGGCCCAACAATGAAGCCCTTTACCAGTACTATTTTAATAATTTCTTCATCCCTTAAAGGGCTCTATGCTCATTAGGACTTTTAGAATGTTTTGGCTTCCCGTGCCTTTCAAGGTTGGGGAGTTGTGAACAAGTATGTGCAGAGTTGCAGGAGTGTGAATAAACCTGCCAGGCAAGCTAGAAAACCATCAGAGTGGTTTGAATTGAAATACTCCTATCATTCCCAGGAGACATAACTAAAGCTATAAGTTGACTTTTTCCAGAAAGGTTTCTGTGTCCAGAAACTCCGAGTTCCTCTCCAATGTTGACAGGGATCTTGGGGTTGCCTTCAAGGTTCACCTGGGGAGTCAGGCCTCATCTCGAGTTAAAGCAAAGCACTCTGCTCTCCTCTCAAGTTGCGACAAGTATCTCGCAGAGCCCTTTGAGTGGCTTCAATGGAGTCAAGCTTCCTTTGGAATTTTGAGAGGAAATTCGGGATTGCTCTCTAGGCCCTGCAGGAATAGATGGGCCTCACCTGGTGATGACAGGGGAAATCTCATGGTTTTTCTCGAGTTGCAGTGGCAAGTCTGGGGTTTCTCTCGAGTTACAACGGGAAACTCAGGGAGCCTCTCTCGTGTTGCCCCAGGGAAGTCCAGTCTCTATTCGAGTTGGGAGGGGGAGCGCGGGATTGATCTAGAGTCAGGGCAGGGGAATCAGGCCTCAATTTGTGTTGAAAGGGGAATCTTGAGGTCTTTCCCGATTTGTGGCAGGAAAACTTTGGGTTCCCTTGAGTTGCGACGGTGACCTCAGGGAGCATCTCACGGTGCTTATGGGAAGTCAGGAATCCTTGGGAGTTGTGAGGGGCCTCTCAGGATTCCTCTGAGGTCAGTGCAATGGAAGAGGGCCTCATCTCCAGTTGAGGAGGGAACCTCAGGGTTCCTCTCCTGTTCTGAAATGGATCTCGGGGTGTGTCTGCAGTTTCAAACAGGCAATCAGGTCTCGACTTGTGTTGAGGCATGGAACTCTGCTTTCCTCTCGAGCTGTAAAAGAGGTTTCAGGCCTCCAGTCGAATTGATTTGGGGACCTGGGGCTTTTCCCAAATTTGTAACCAGGGTATCAGTCCTCCCTATGTGTTCTGAGTTGATGTTTGGGGTTCCATTCAAATCGGTGCAAGGGAATCAGGCCTTATCTGGAGTGTATGGGGAAATCCGTGTCTTTTTTAACTGTGGCAAGACTGCCGGGTTCCTCTCTAGTTTCAAGTTGAGACTGGCCTCCTTTTGAGGGGTGATGGGGATGTCGGCATTCCTTTCCATATGAAGCAGGGGAATCGACCCTCATCTCGAGTTGAGGAGGTGAAAATGTGGCTCTTCTTGAATTGTGGCGGGAAACTCAGCATTGCTCTTAAGTGGGGACGGGTATCTTGGGACGCTTCTGGGATTTCATAAAGAGTGTCAAGTTCCCTTTTGAGTTCCAAGAGTGAACGTGGGTTTTCTTGGGAAACGCTGCAGCGTAAAAGGGCCTCATCTCACATGGAGGGGAGAATTTCGTGGTTTTTGTGTAGTTGTGGCAGGAAGCTTAGGGTCCCTCTCGAGTTGCTTGGGGACCTGGGGGACTGGCTCGTGTTTCCTCGGGGAAGTCAGATCTGCGTTCGAGTTGTGAGGGGTACCTCGGGATTCCTCTCGTGTTGCTGCAAGGATGAGTACAGCCTCATCTTGAGTTGAGGCAGGAGCCTCTGGGTTCCTCTCCATTTCTCACATCGATCTTGGGGTTTCTGTGGAGTTAGAACAGGGGAGGCAAGCCTCATCTTGTGTTGAGACATGGAACTCAGCTTGCCTCTCAAGATGCGAATGGGTTGTCAAACCTCTTGTCGAGTTGGATTTGGAACCTGCAGCTTTTTCTGGAGGATCCACCCGGGGTGTCAGTGCCCCTCTGTGTTGTGACTCATACTTGGGGATCCATTCGAATCTGTGCAGGGGCATCAGGCCTTATCTCGAGTGGATGGGGAAATTGGTGTCTTTGGGATTGACATGACCCACGAGGTTTCCTGTCGAGTTTCAATGTGAGACTGGCCTCTTCTGAGGTGTGTCAGGAACGTCGGGACTCCTTTCCAGACAAAGCAGGGGAATCGACCCTCATCTGGAGATGAGGAGGGGCAAAGGGGCTTAGATTGTGGTGTGCCGGGAAACTCGGTGTTCCTCTTAAGTGAAGACGGTTATGAACGTGAACTTCTTGAGTTGCACAGATGGTGTCGAGTACCGTTTCACGTTTCAAGAGGGAACGTGGGGTTTCTCTTGAGATGCTGCAGTGGAAAGGCCCTCATCTTGCTTTGATGGGAGAATCCCCTGGTTTTCCTCGAGGCTTAGCGGGAAGTTTGGGGTTCCTCTCGACTTGCGACGTGGACCTCAAGTTCCGGCTCGTATTGCCTCTGGGAAGTCAGGTCTCAGTTCGAGTTGTGACGGGCAGCTCGGGCTTCCTCGCAAGTCCCTGCAGGGGAAATAGACCTCATCTAGACTTGTGTCCAGAAACTCCATATTCCTCTCCAGTGGTGACAGGGATCTCTCGTTTGCGTTCAAGGTTCACCTGGGTAGTCAGGCCTCGTCTCGAGAAGAAGCAAAAAATTCTACTCTCCTCTTGAGTTGCAATGGATATCTCCTGGAGCCATTTGAATGGCCTAAAGGAATTCAAGCCTCCTATGGAGTTTTGAGAGAGAACTCGGGATTGTTCTCTAGGGCATTCAGGAAAAGAAGGGTTCCTCTCACGATGACGGGGAAATATCCTGGTTTATCTCGAGTTGCAGAAGGAAATTTAGGGTTTCTCTCGAGTTACAATGGGGAACTCAGGGACCTGCTCATGTTGCATCAGAGAAATCAGGTCTGCTCTTCTAATTGTGAGGGGCACATCAGGATTCCTCTCGAATTGGTGCAGGGGACTAGGGCCTCATCTCCAGTCGAGGCCGGAAACTCAAGTTTCCTCTCCACCTCTGACAGGGATCTCTGGGTTCCTATGGATATTCCACTGGGGAGTTAGATGCCATCTCGTGTTGGGGCATGGAACTCCGCTTCCCTCTCGAGGTGGAAAAGGGGTGTCAGGACTCCTGTCGAGTTGAGGTAGGGATCTGTGGCTATTTCTAGAGGCACCACGGGACTCTCAGTCCTCCTTTCGTGTTGTGAGTTGATACTTGGATAGACATTTGAGTTGTTGCAGGGCAATGAGGCCTTATCTCAAGTGGATGGTGACATCAGGGTCTTTTGGAACAGTGGCCCGACTCCTGGAGTTCCTTTCGAGTTTCAAGGTGAGACCAGCCTCCTCCTGAGGTGTGATGGGAACGTCGGGATTGCTTTGCAGATGAAGCAGGGCAATGGACTCTCATCTCGAGATGAGGAGGGGAAAACGGGGCTCTTCTTGAGTTGTGGCTGGAAACTCGGTGTTCCTCTCGAGTGGAGACGGGTATGTCGGGGAACTTCTTGAGTTGCCTAACGGGTGTCAAGTACCTTTTTGAGGCTCAAGAGGGAAGGTGGGATTTCTCTCTAGCCGCTGCAGTGGAAAGGGGCCTCATCTCGCCTTGAGGGGAGAATCTCCTGTGTTTTCTCACTTTCCTGCAGGAAACTTGGTGTTCCTCTTGAGTAGCGACAGGGACCTCAGGGACCCACTCTTCTTGCCTCAGGAAAGTCAAGTCTCCATTCCGTTGCGAGGGGCCTCTTGGAATTCCTCTCCAGTCGATTCAGGGGCATAGGGCCTCATCTTGAGTTATGGCTGGAACCTCAGGTTTCCTCTCCAGTTCTGACATGGATCTATGGGTTCCTATGGAGGTTCAACAGAGGAGTCAGCCCTCGTCTCGTGTGGAGACATGGAACTCCGCTTCCCTGTCAAGGTGGAAAAGGGGTGTCAGGCTTCCTGTCGCTTTGGCATAAGGATCTGGGACTTTTTCTCGAGGTGCCATGGGGCTGTCACACCTCCCTTCATGTTTTGAGTCGATCCTCGCAGTTCCAGTCGAGTCAGAGCAGGGGAATCAAGCTTATCTGGAGTGGATGGGGAATTATTTTTTTTTTTTTTTTCAAATTGAGGTACCACTCCCAGGGATGAGCTCGAATTTCAAGGTGAGACCGGCCTCCTCTTGAGTGGCGATGGCCACATCAGGATTCCTTTATCGATGAAGCAGAGGAATTGACACTCATCTCGATTTGAGGCAGGGAAAGCAGGGCTCTTTTTGAGTTGTGGCAGGAAACTCAGCGTTCCTTTGGAGTGGGGACGAGTATCTCGGGAAGCTTCTGTGGTTTCATAAAGGGTGCCAAATTCCCTTTCTAGTTTCAACAGGGAACATGGGATTTCTTTGGAAATGCTGCAGCATAAAAGGGCCTCATCTCGTGTGGAGGGCAGAATGTCATGGTTTTTGTGGAGTTGTGGTGGGAAGCTTAGGGTTCCTCTCGAGTTGCGTGGGGACCTGGGGGACCCGCTCATGCCTCCTCAGGGAAGTCAGATGCTTTCAATTTACGAGGGGCACCTTGGGATTCCTCTTGTGTCACTGCAGAGATGAATAGGGCCTCATCTCGAATTGAGGGCGAAACCTCAGGGTTCCTCTCCATTTCTGACCTGGATCTCGAGGTTTCTGTGGAGTTTGAACAGGGCAAGCAGGCCTTGTCTTGTGTTGAGGCATTGAACTTGGTTTGCCTCTTGAATTGTGAATGAGGTGTCAGGCCTCTTGTCGAGTTGGATTTGGAACCTGCGTCTTTTCCTGGAGGATGCCACTGGGGTGTCAGTGGCCCTTCGTGTTGTGACTTGATACTCGGGGTTACATTCGAATTGCGACAGGAGCATCAGCCCTTATCTCAAGTGGATGGGGAAATAGGGGTCTTTGAGATCATGGCACGGCCCAAGAGGGTTGCTCTCGATTTTCAATGTGAGACCAGCCTCCTCTTGAGTAGCGACGGGAATATTGGGATTCCTTTCCAGAGAAAGCAGGGGAATCGACCCTCATCTCGAGATGAGGAGGAAAAAAGGGGATCAGTTTGAGATGTGCCTGGAAACTCGGTATTCCTCTCGAGTGGGGACGGGTATGTCAGTGAACTTCTTGAGTTGCATCAAGGGTGCAAAGTACCCTTTCACGTTTCAAGAGGGAATGTGGGATTTCTCTCGAGACACTGCCCTGGAAAAGGGCCTCATCTTGCATTGTAGGAGAATCTCATGATTTTTCTTGAGTTGCATCAGGAAGATTGGTGTTCCTCTCAAGTTGTGACGGGGACCTTAGGAACCCGCTTGTGTTGCCTCAGGAAAGTCAAGTCTCCATTTGAGTTGTGAGGGGCCTCTTTGGATCCTCTACAGTCTGTGCAGGGACATAGATCCTCATCTCGTGTTGAGGATGGAACCTCAAGGTTACTCTCCAGTTCTGACATGGATCTCTGGGTTCCTATGGAGTTTCAACGGGGGAGTCATGCCTCGTCTCGTGTGGAGACATGGAACTCCGATTCCCTCTTGATGTTTAAAAGGGATGTCAGTCTTCCTGTAGAGTTGGCATAGGGATCTGGGGCTTTTTCTCGAGGTGCCATGGGGCTGTCAAACCTCCCTTCTTGTTTTGGGTCTATATTCGTGGTTCCAGTCGAGTCAGTGCAGGGGAATCAGGCTTATCTGGAGTTGATGGGGAAACTGGGGACTTTTCAAATTGAGGCACGACTCCCAAGGATGAGCTCAAGTTTCAAGGTGATACCAGCCTCCTCTTGAGGGGCGACTGCAACATCGGGATTCCTTTACCGACCAAGCAGAGGGATCGACACTCATCTCGAGTTGAGGAGGGGAAAACGGGGCTTTTCTTGATTTGTGGCTGGAAACTCAGCATTCCTCTCATGTGGGGACGGGTATCTCGGGTAGCTTCTGGGGTTTCATAAAGGGTGTCAAGTATCCTTTCAAATTCCAAGAGGGAACATGGGATTTCTTGGGAAACGCTGCAGCGTAAAAGGGCCTCATCTCACGTGGAGGGGAGAGTTTTGTGGTTTTTGTGGAGGTGTGGTAACATGGGGATTTGGGGGACCCGCTCGAGTTTTCTCAGGGAAGTCAGATCTGCTTTTGTTGATCTCGGGATTCCTCTCACATCGCTGCAGGGATGAATAGGGCCTCATCGCGAGTTGAGGCAGGCCCCCTCAGTGTTCCTCTCCATTTTTTACTTTGACCTCGAGGTTTCTGTGGAATTTGAACAGGGGAGGCAGGGCTCGTCTTGTGTTGAGGCATTGAACTCAGCTTGCCTCTTGAGTTGTGAATGAGGTGTCAGGCCTCTTGTCGAGTTGGATTTGGAACCTGAGTCTTTTTCTGGAGGATGCAACTGGGGTGTCAGTGACCCTTCGTGCTGTGACTTGATTCTTGGTGTTACATTGGAGTCAGTACAGGGGTGTCAGGCCTTATCTTGAGTGGATGGTGAAATAGGTGTCTTTGTCTCTTAATTTCTGTCATACTGAGAATTGATTTTATTTTTTTTTACTAGTAATATATAGGAATATTTTGGACAATATGAAAAGTCTCATTGATTACCTTATTGTATTTTTATTGATACTGCTTGCTACTAGTACTGTGATTTCTTTATAGAAGAAGTCGACTGAATGGATAAAATTCATGATTTTTATAGTAAGATTTTAATTTAAAAATTGTGACAATCCAAAAACAATATTTTACATAGACCATATTTTGTTTATTCATTCATCTGTCAATGAAATTCCACCTTCTGACTATGGTGAATAATGCTGCTTTGAACATTGGTACACAAATATCTATTTGAGTCCAGGAATTTGAGTAATGATTTGATTGAGGATTTTGAGATTCTTTTGTAATCCAGATCTTTCTGTGGGATTTTTGAGAATGAATCATTTTAAATATTGTAGTTTATTCTCTTCATTAAGATTGAATGCTATGTTTGCATAGAACCATTTTTCTGAACGACTGTATTTTTTCATTTTTTGGATTTTTTTTTTTTTTTTTTTAAAGAGATGGGGATTGCATGGGAATTTTGCAAAGATTATTTTAGTAAGGTGTGACTTAACAAAACCTGGAATATCTTGAGCCATTTATGAAAATGATTTTAGAGCATCTCTAGGAAGTAAAATATAAATATAGGTAGTGTTTATAACGGGGAAGGCAATGGCACCCCACCCCAGTACTTTTGCCTGGAAAATCCCATGGATGGAGGATCCTGGTAGGCTCCAGTCCATGGGGTCGCTAAGAGTCGGACACGACTGAGCGACTTCACTTTCACTTTTCACTTTCATTCATTGGAGAAGGAAATGGCAACCCACTCCAGTATTCTTGCCTGGAGAATCCCAGGAACGGGGGAGCCTGGTGAGCTTCTGTCTATGGGGTCGCACAGAGTCAGACACGACTGAAGTGACTTAGCAGTAGCAGCAGCAGTGTTTATAAAAACTTTCATTAACATTTATTATTTTATATGTAAAAGTCTCTCTTTTTCACAAATGTTGGCAATTTAAATTCCAGAAAAATGATGAAATGAAAAATCATTTTAAGATGTTTTAGGAAAAGTCATCAATTTTGAAATCTATTATTGGCATCAATCAGGTTTAAAAATTCTGTTTACTATAAATTGATATTTACTTGTGAACTCATGAGAAATAATATTTTTAAGAAAGAATAAGTCTCTCTAGGTGTTTAAAAATAATTTTCTTAATTTTTTTTCTAAGTCTGATGATGAAAGGAACAATTAAAGAAATACATTGAATTAAAACAATCTCTGGAAAATAGCTAGGACCAAGAAAAGAAGAAAAACAGTGAGTTAGAAAAAGAGATTACTAGGTAAGATTTTAATATTTCTGATAATCTCAACAATTAATAAAAGTATCATTTTATTTTATTTAAAACCTTAGAAACAAATTCATTTTTATCAGTATTTTCATAATTAAACACATTATCCTATTTCAAGGTTTACTGTGTAAAGTCAGCACAATCTGAAATGTTTTTGAGTGCAGCAGTGTTATACTTACCTGTAATGATTTCTAAAACAGTAACAACCATGTCTCTGCATATAGTAATGTCACTCTCTTCCTCCTCATCTGTGCTGAATTTTTACTTCTGCAAAGTATCTTTGTTCTTTTTGGTAATCCTGCCTTCTTTTAATTGTGTTCCTTCCCTTCATCTTTCAAGTAATTTATTATCTAAAAACCTACCTGTGCTATTGTTGAACAGCATTAAAAAGTATCTTGATTTGGCTTATATTTTTCTTTTTGTCCCAAAATTTTAGTTAAAAAATGTACATACGAAAATCTATGTGTAACTTAAAAAATAATAAAATTAGTGACCATGTTTTGATCAATAAGATAAAAAAACTGCTTTTTTTTTTTTTTTTTTTGAGTGCAGTTAACCCTCATCATCTACAGATTCAGTCAACCCAAAATCAAAAGTGTTCAGGGAAAAAAAAATTGAGAAAATTCCAAAAAGCAAAACTTGGATTGGTCTCAAGCTGGCAACTATTTCCATAGTGCTTACATTTTATTTTAATTATTTACATAGAGTTTATATTATATTACATAAAGTAAATGATCTAGGGATGACTGAAAGTATAGGGATGATGTGCTTAGGGAAACTTGAGCATCCATGGATTTTGTATCCATGAAGTGTTGGAGGATTTTTCAACCAGTCCTCTGTGGATGCCAAGGGATGATTATACAATTGATTCTTCTCTGATTCTCATTAATATTTTTCTCTTTTAATTTTCTCAACATTTCTTTGCATTTTGTTAACAGTGTGCTGGGTAAGATTTCTACATCTCTTAAAGCAGTCTTGAAGAGACTCGTACCCTCTCTCTCTCTCTTCTTATTTCCTTTCTTCTAAAACTCTCAGCCTGGGTTATTTCCCACTTAACTTAGGCTCCAAAGATTTTTCTTTCTTTCATTTTTTTTTTTCAATTTTGAGTAAGAA
This sequence comes from Tragelaphus eurycerus, assembly GCA_935064755.1. Classification (NCBI taxonomy): domain Eukaryota; kingdom Metazoa; phylum Chordata; class Mammalia; order Artiodactyla; family Bovidae; genus Tragelaphus; species Tragelaphus eurycerus. The sequence continues at coordinate 581,493 of CAKXYN010000237.1, forward strand.
TTTTGTTGGCTTTTTGTACCTACTTCCTTTTCTTTTTGTAGACGCTGTGGTCCGTAGGAACAAACCTGCCTTGTCTTTTCAAAAAACATTCATATATAATATCTCTTCATCTTTTGCTTGTATACTGATCTCTGGTTTATAACTAATATTTAATAATAAATTAATATTTCATACTAGCATTCTAAAAATTGACATTAACTTATTTATGAGAACTCATATATTACATATATCACACACAGTATATTTAAATGTGATAAAATTTTTCTTCATAATATTTACCTAATATTAGAATTTAGTTATTATGCTTTCAAGGAATATTAATTTAAACAATGAGAAAGGATTATAATGTATGATTTGTTTGTTTCATCTGATAGAACATATATCTGTTTAATTATTAGATATCTGCTCTTAAAAACTTACTCATTCTTTACATTTCTACAGATTTAAGAAACTTTTAAAATGATAAGAAGGAAGCTAAATGAATATGAAAAGGGAGAGCTTAGTTTCTATGGATATTTAAAAACCAAACTGAAATGGATATTCAAATTAATATGCTAAAACATAAGGTAATTTTTAATCAGTTTTAGAACCCCAAAATCACTTAATTTGGGGAAATATAAATCATTCCATGCTTTGAACAGTGAAACACAGATTTGTTTATTAATTTTTTAGATTGGGCACCAGTAAAAAAGACAGCTTTTCCCTATATAATTTTGAGATAAAAAGGGCACACTCTTGACTCTCTCTGTCTTGAACCCTGGCTGGTGATCTGAAGCTGAGCAGCACAGCATTAATGACCCCAAAGCATATGTTGTTTTTGATGAGAGGTTTGTTGAAATCTAATGAACATACCATGCAGTTCATTCATTTAAACTGTACACTTCAGTAACTTTATTGTGTTTAAAAAGTTTTACAGGAATTATCACATTAGAATATTTTCATCACCCTCCAAAGAAATCACCCTGTGCCATTTTTCCTTTCCTGATCTTCCCAGGTTGAGGGAACCATGACTCCACTCCCTGACTGTGTAGATGTCCATTTCTGGACATTTCGTGTCAGTGGAATCACACAATATGAGATCCTTTGTGACTGCCTTCTTTCCTTTAGCATAATATTTTCAAGGTACATCTAACATGTATCAGTGTTTCCTTGATTTTATTGCTCAATAATATTCTATTGTATGGACGTACCACTTTTATTTATCCATTCATCATCTGATGGACCTTTGGGGTGGTTTCTACTTTTTGGCTAATGTCAGTAATGTTGCTGTGAACATTTATGTCTAAGTTTTGGTATGCACATATGTTTTTCATTTCTTTTGGGAAAACAGTTATGAATAGAATTGCGGTATTACACAGCAACTCTGTTTAACATTTTGAGGACTTGCCATATAGTTTTCCAGCATGGCTGCATCATTTTATATTTTTATCCAAAGTATGTAAAACGTTCCCATTTCTATACATTCCTGTCAACACTAGTCATTACCTATCTCTGTGAGTATAGCCATCCTAACAAGTATGAAGTAGCATCTCATGGTGTTTTATTTCTCTCTCTGAGGAGAGGACAATGAAGATTGAGTTCTAGATTAGTAACTACTCAAAGTTACCCATCTCTTTTAGAATTTTAATAAATTGAGATGAAGTCAAAAGTCTGATTTTGGTAATTTATTTCTAGTTATTTCTTATAGTTCAAATCATATGTCTTATTGCTTACTAGTCTTCATTGCTTTCAAATTTGAGCAGAAATTCTTAGGAGTCACACCTGCCTATTTGTAAGAAATTGTCATTGAAGAGAACTCTGAAATAATTTCTTCCTGAATAGTTCTTAAGTCTTCCTTCTAGTTATATGCTTCTTCTCATCAATATTGTCATTAAAAATCTCACCTTTTATTATATTCCAGCTTATAGGAGACCAGCTTCTACCTGCATTTAAGTTATGTTTCTTTATTTTCTATTTTTCAAAAATCCATTTTTCTGTTTTTTCCTAATCAGCTTTAAGTTTAGTGGCTTCAATAAACAACACTGGTTTCGTTAAAAATCTACACTTAGGAAAAGGTGGCCAGGACGGCTGGCTTCTAGTTCCCTATGCTTCAGGTGGAGCAGCTTGAAGGCTGGGGGCTAGAATCGTGTGAAGCTGTGTTTATCCCATGTCTGATAATTGGTATCTGTGGTTGGCTGGACTTTGGTGAAGGCAGACAAGTGAAACACCTACCCTGAACACCTGGGCTCTCTTTGCAGCCTGGGCTTACTCGCAACATGGAGCCTAGTTCCCAGGTTGAGAGCCAGGCAGAAGCTCTGCTGCCTTGTCTAACCTCACTTTGCAGTTCACACAGCATCACTTTCATCATCTTCTGTTCAATAGGAGCAAGTCACTTATACTTAGCCTATTTTCTACCGTTTTTGACAGAATAAAGTTTTTAAAACTAATGGGTACATTTAAAAACTAGCACAGTTCCTCACTGGCCACAATTTTTCTTTTTTGATTTTCTTTCCAGTGAAAAATACCCTTTTCCCTACCCATTCCCTCACAAGTCTCAGTTGTTAACAGTGTCAGGCCCAGGCTCAAGTAGAGGTCTTACCATCTTCATCAGGTACAGGTGGCACATACAGATGAGTTTTCTGGGTGTAATTTCTAGAGTGTGAGCCTTTGAGCACAGCCCTCTCAGTACTAATACTTGAGAACTAAAGGGACAAGTTATCTGACACCCACACCCCGACCATTCTTCTGAATGACTAAACTCTCCCTTTCAGAAATGGGAAAGGGAGGCACTGTAGTCCCTGCAGCTCTCAGTTCCAGTTTGGTGCTGCCAGCCCTTTGATGAGGACTTGGTCCTGCCCATAGGAGTGCTTCTCCTTTGTTCTACCCTCTAAGCTCTGTGTGCTGTCCTTTTCTTAAGAAATGACCTCTGTCTGCAGCTGAGTCATGTTTCTTAAGCCATCTTCCTCGTTATTGAACTTCTAAGAAAATCCCCAAAGGCCTATTCTCATTTGTATGTCTTGGGCTCTGTTAGGCCAAGCACTGTTTTTTTGTTTTTTTGCTGCCAAGGTTCTCTTTATAGCTTTTACTGAACTGATAATTGGATTGGGGTTCGCGTCATTGGAGAGGCTACCGTCACAAATCTTTTTTTTTTTTTTTTTTGACTGAAGTTCTGCACCTTGAGCTTTTTCTGAAGCTTTGTAGGATGATACCTTTAAAATTCTTATGCCCTTAAGATCTTTAAAGGAATTTGAGACACCACCTTAAGACGTTCCAGAGTCTTAATGAAGGCTTTTTCAGTCTACAGGCTTCACCTTTAGAAAATGTTTTCCTGGCAGCACCCTAGATTTGATCTTAGCCCAGAATCTGTTTCTCTCTTTTAGCATCATGTGACCATTGGACATGTGGAGATGCTGTGAAGGAGATAACAGATATTGAACCAAATATAATTGAGCCTGGTTGCTTTATATTTAATAGTCCCGCCCGCCCCGCCCCCCCCCCTTTTTTTTTTTTGATAGCGTATCCCTCTCATTGATGTTATTTTCAGCTGGTTCATAGAAAAAGTCTTCTTTTCCCTGTGTTTCAGTGTCGTTTTCTTCTCTTGCCTAGAAGCTGTCACCAGCAGCCTCTTTAAGGGCCATCAAGATTCAGTTTACAATGTCATGAAGCCCTTTGGGTTTTAATTTCTTTCTCTGCATCCATTCAGATCTCACCTACCTCCAGGTTGAAAGGCATTCTCATATCTTTTAGTTATTTTTTAATGGCATTTTTAATATCAGTATCTGTGCCAGCAAATTGTATAATAAATTACATCAAAGTCTAGTGGCTCAAAACAGCATTTACTTTGTTCAAAAATTTGTATTGGGGCAAGGCTCAGTGAGTGAGGCCAGCACGTTTCTTTTTCAGTTGGCATCAGCTGGGATATTGTGAGGTTGCAGAACAGAGTCATCTGAAGATTAGTTCATGCACATGTATGGCAGTTGGAGCTGGCTTTTGGGTGGGCCATTAGTTGGAGGCGGTTAGTGGGGGCACTGACAAGGTGCTTAGTATGTGATCTGGGCTTCTTCGCAGTGTAGTGACTGATGCTAAGGGTGGGCTTTCCCACAGAGCAAATGTCAGCTTCCCCAGACTCTGTCCAGTAGAAATCAGTTACTGAGGCCAGCACATATTTAAAGGGAGAGAATTTCAGGGAAAAGTGACAAATAATTTGTAAACAGTTTCAATACCACCACATCCATTCACCTGTACTTACTGAATAATCATTCTGTCTAAAGGAAAGTTCTTTACAACTCGATGTCCCTGAAATTCCTGCAAATTTTGTTTGTTGTTTTGTTTGGTATGTTCCATTCTTTGAAAAGTAACAAATGATTACAAAAATTAGGCATTTTTTGATGGTGGTGTTCAGAAAAATGTATGGATCATCTCACTAAGCTTTTGGGAGATGGGATTTCTTTAACCTTTTGAATTATTTTTCTTTGGAATGCAGTTCAAATTAGCAAAAAGTATTCATAGTTCAGAAAAAGACATATGGGATTAGAATCCATATTGATAAGATTTATTAATGAGAGTCTTATTTTCACAATCTTCTTTTGTGATGCGTTTATTAAATCAGCCCTAGATAACTCTATATAGTATCCCTCAAACTTCTTTAAAACATGGGGCATTAAGATGGGGGGAAGGAGTTAGAGACATTCTACTAAGAAGTGACTTGTAGTCATTTTATGGAGAAAAAATAAAAAATAGTGTTAAATGAAGTGCAAATGTTGTGTGACAAAGGTGATGACAGTGAAGAATATATTTTGTGACTCTTGGTGATTTGAACTTCTTTTTTGACTCTCTGAGTAATCCCTGGTCCTACATTCTACAATACAGTTGCCATCATATCTATTGGGTCCTGCTTTTGAATTAGGCTGTGCTCAGTCCACTTGCCTCATTACCAAACAGTATTGTTCTATTCTTGCAGATTGATGATCTTTCAGCAGAGCTGAAAACTGCATCTTCACAATGTCTGCACCTGGATGCAAAAAATTCAAGTTCTTCGAGAGGAGTTATTATCTATGAAAGGAATGCAAAAGAAATGTGAAAAACTAGAGAAGAATAAAAAGAAGTTGGAGCAAGAAGTAGTGCACCACAGAAGTCATATAGAAATGAATATGATAGAACACAGTCAGGTAGAGCAGTATAAACAGGAGATTGAAGAAATGGTGAGACAGGATCTCATAGAGAAATTAAAGGAAGTCAACCTATGTTTGCAGGTTAATTTGTTCATCTGACATGTGCTTGAAATCACCTCATTGTAAATAATTTTTTGGACCTATACAGCTTAGGTGTTTCATCTACTTCCCTTAGAGCAGTTGGTTTGGTAGTTTTCTGGAAGGAAGGGGACACTTGTTTCTCCATTTAAATATTTCCGTTTCCATCACAGTTTTCACCAAATTGACCTATCAGAATGATTCTAACTAGAGAATCCTTTCATTTATAAGACCAATTGGTATAAAAGAAGACTAGTAGGAGGAAAAGAAAATATCATGGTTTAGAACTGGTACCATCCTTTTGAATTATTTTTAAGTTGTATTGTTGAATTTTTAAAATTTTAAGTTGATCCTCTTGTTCTTTGAATTATCAGATTATATAAGCACCACTATAACAATAATTCCACTTTAATTTTATAATTCACATTTAATTCACTTCACATTGATGATAATTGTTTTAAACTTTTGCTCTTTCTTTTTTTAATCTTTAAAAATGCTTTCTGAATCACTGACTCAAAAGTAAAGGGAGCAAATACCATTTTCCAGGTTACTAATTATTTTTAAAATGTTATTTTTTAAAAATTTGCCTTAGATACAAACAGCATCTTAGGAGAACTTAAAGCAGTTGCAAGAGAAGAATAATGCTTCCATAAGAAGTCAGAAGGAACTCAGAATTAAAGATTTGGAATCTGAAGTCTCCAAGGTGAAAACTTTGCAAGAAGATTCTCATAAAGCAGAGTTGGAAAAATATAAGCAAATCTACCTAGTAGAAATAGAAGTTAGAAAGTCATTGGAAGGTAAACTAGACAAGAAAGTCAAAACCCAGAATCACAGAAAGTAAATTTAGTTTCTTAATTTGTCTCTAAAGCCTAATTTTTATAGAGCGAAGTTCATGAGATTAGTAGGAAGTGAAAGCTGAATAGATGGTCAGTGCTAGAGGGCGGCCTAAGACAAACTATTAATACTGTGTCCTTTTAAGTTTTACCACACAGAGTTGGAAACGACTGAAGTGACTTAGCAGCAGCAGCACACTGCATAAAGGTATACTTGTGAAATTGGGGGCAATTAACACAGGAGTGAAAGACAGTATAATTCACAGAGTGACTAGAAATAGTATGGTGACCTGACTGATCTGGGGGGTATGGAGGATTGAAAGGGCAGATGGCACCTCCAGTGCCTGGTCCAGGTTTCCCCACTATCTGAAAGCACAGCATTCCTAGGAAGCCTTTCATAAACCAAAACAGCATCCAGCAAAGAAGCAGGTACCCAAGGGCACGTTCTGCTACTTGAAGCCTAAAATGAATATGCACAAGTGAAGCACAGGTGCTTCCATATAGGGTTCAGGGTTGTGGTGACTTGACACTGAGATGTGGGGTGTGGCTTCCAGGGAAGGAGCGCAGTGCGGCTAGTCTCCCTGCTTGTGGACTGTGATGTCTCTCACTGTAAAACGTATGCTGAACCTTTTTATATGAAATCAAAAAGTCTCTTCAAAAATTTTTGTTTTGTTTTATTTTTTGATTATCAAAAACAGATGCTGAGGTAGGCCTTTCCTAGAAGTGGAGTAACATAAAGTGAACTTTGGAAAAGCAGAGGATACTTTTAATTGTTCCTGGGGCTGTTTTAGCTCTTTTCAATCACCCATTGACTTTCTTGTCCTCCGCTCTAGATTGTGACTCTAGATGAATCCTCAGAGCGAAAAGCTTAATTTCTCCAAGGTCATGAGTGAAACATGTATACAAGGGTGGTGAAAGCAAATGCTTGAAAGTGGTTCTGTGGAATAAGGTGTTTCTTCATCCCTGAACTGTTTCCTGGAGGCAGGTGTGTCCCAGAGGGCAGCAGGTGTCACTGTGAAGCCACCTCCCTTTCTCTCTGATGCCCTTTCTCTCCTTTCCCAACTGTGACTTGTTACTTGAATAGCCCTAGACACATGTGTATTTCTTTAGAACAAGGTTACCACTATTATCATTTACAGGAGGTCTGCTCTGTGTTTTCCTTGTTCAAACAGTTTATTGGAAATTCCATTTACTGTATGGCAACTTTAAAAATGCAAATCATTAAGTTTGTGTTTTCCATCTTCCCCAGGACTCATGAGAGGCTGGCAGTGATCAGCACCAAACTTGAGGTGGAGAAAGAGCAGAACAAATCTTTACTCAGCACTCTTAGCACGAGGCCAGTGCTGGAGCACCCTTGTGTTGGAAATTTCAATAATCCTTTAGTGCTCAATGGAAATCTTACTACAAGAGCAAACATAGGTTTTTCTACCTCAATTCCACACACTTTGAATAACAGCATGGAGACTCACTAGACTAAGGTTAGATTAACTTTTTTGCACTGGATTTCAGATTTCTGATATGAATGATCTTGTTTTTAATTTAGTGAACTTCTGAGTTGTTTATTTGAGTTAATGCACACTAAGTAAAAGTAATAATTAGCTGTGCTAATAAAGGAGATAGAAATTTTAGAATATTTTTGTCCCAGAGTTCTTGATTTTAAGAGATACTTACTAAATTATTAAATTGCTTGAAAAGGTGCATTTAAATTCTACTTTAGAAATGAAATCTTATTGCCTAGTATCCAAAAGTATTCTTTCAGAAGTTTCACTTCCTTTCTCATTGATTTCAGTTGGCAATGCTTCATAATCATTTCCAAGTTCTGCTGTACCCAACGAAGTTTTTCTACCTCTAAGCATAAGTGAATCACTGGCATCTAAACACTAACCACATAGGGATGCTTTTTGTTTAAAAGAATCCTAGATAAATCCTTTTTATGTATTAAATAAACTTATAATACTAAACCAAAACATTAATTTCTAGTTTTGGCTTATCATTTTTTTTGTCATTTTCTTATATAAATTTTGTCATTTCTTACAAAAATGACATTTTTGTTATTTTCTTTAATTGCTATTTTACCTATAGCATTTTTATTTAAAATTAAAAAAGACAATCTTGCTGAGCATTTGTAGAATATTTCTAGATTTGTAGATAATTCAAACATTTAAACATTGTAAATGAACCTCATTTTATCTCTATCTTGACATCACCTGGATGAATGGTATCAAAGATAGCAATGATGGGGAGTTTAAAATTGCAACCAGTTTTCACTGTTAATCATTATGATTAAAATATCCATTTCAGTCAGTGCAAACAGATTTATGGGTTTGATGATGTTTTCCTGATGTTTGTGATGCACAGAAAAGTAGTCCTTGTTAAGTGCAGTCTCATCCTGTTTTCTCATTTGGCTTCTTGCCATCGTAGGAGAGCAATTAAGGTTTCTTTGACAGCACTTCATCTACATTGGGTCTTAGTATTTGAGAGCTGTGAAACTGGAGGTCGTGCTTTAGCTGTGCGGTGACAGTGGGTCTCAGAACACTTCATTCTAAGTCAGCCACTTCCCCATGCAGGCCTAAGAGGAGGAAGAAAATGCTTGACCCCCGTCCCAGACACAGGCTGCTTAGTGCACACCCACGTTCATGGTGGTGTGGGCACATATATATTTTCAAAGTAGAGATTTGGAACCAAGCAAGCAATATGGGAAAAGTTCCTTCTCCCAAACTCACCTGTTAGGTAAATTTCCTCACCTCTTATAAAGAGGGTAGGAGTATAAGTCCTCACCTTCAAACTTTTCTCCTTCAAGTTCCCTGTCGTGTGTTTATTTTTTTTTTTTAAATATATGCTTTATAAATTAACTATATCAAATGACTGCTACAGATAGGAGTTCGATAATAATTTACTCTTTTTTTTAGTTATTTATCTTTTTAATGTGTGTTTTTTTGTTTTGTTTAACCTGTGCAATATTGTATTTGTTTTGCCATACATCAACATGCATTCAATATGGGTGTACACGTGTTCTCCATCCTGAAACCCCCCTCTCACCTCCCTCCCCACACCATCCCTCTTGCCTTTAAAACATGATTATTTAGAAAGCTACTATGTCATGTCATGTCACAAGCATTATTGAACGATGTAAGAAGGTTTTACGTATTCATTTTCTCTGCATTATAGTTAATAATCTGTGTGTTTTCTCTTAATCTGAGGAAGTAGCTGGCATAGGACTCTGGGCTCAGTAATAAAGTCATTGGCTTTCTTCTTTTATAGAATTGCGAACATTGCCTAAATCATGACTCTCATACCTTAAAAAAAGTTTGTTTAGTTTTTCAAAGAAAACAAACTTTATTAAAAAAAAAATGTGTGGAACCATATTATATAAAATAGAGATAAGTATAAAGCCTTTTAGCCAAAGGAGTGGCCAGATGTCCTGCACTTGTGACTTCTCAGTTCCTCAAACCTGCAGCGACCCCTGGGGGACCTTCCTCTTCTATGGGACATAGTTGAGAAACTAACAGTTATGTGTTAATTCTTCTCGCTAAACACGTTTAGAATAAAAACTTGCTGGTACATTGTTTTCTCGGTTATACTTTTCTCACCTTTCTGTGTTTTTATTAAATGGAAAAGTTTAAAAAAAATTGCATGTGTGTTCTCCTTAATAACATTCAACGCAAACTACTTCCTCCATTTGAAAAGGAACCTCACCTAGAAATCAAAATAAAGGTCTCAGAAGTATGTATTTAGTGCAGGAGCTGTTAGGGGGAGAAGATAGTTATCTTGTGGGTCATTCCTAGTATCATGGGTCATTCTCTAATTCTTTGAAATTATGTGTATTTGATAGACTGATATTTATTGTACTTTTTATCAGATTAACGTTCTATATGTATGTTCTCTTTTATTTGTAAGTGGAATAAGTAGGAATGCATTTTCTTTTATTTATGTGATTATTTTTCTACTTAAGTAATCTTCACGATATGTCTAGTCTCTAAAAGTTTTATTTGGATGTGACATTTAGTAAGCTGTATAACAATCCTATGATAATATCTCTTGCTTAACTTAAAGATGAATAATATTTGACTTATTTCAGATGCAACAGGAGTTGGACAGGAGTATAACTAGATACCTAACAAAAGCTATGTTGCCAAAATGTATGAATTAAATTTAGATATTGATTTCTTAAATACACTGTAAACAATAAATGGCATCTCTTTCTATTGTTTGAATAACAGACGCTATGTTAAATTTTTTTTTTTTTATGTTGGTCTTTTTTTTTTTTTTTACTGGTGTAATTTAATTTTATTTAACTTTACAATATTGTATTGGTTTTGCCATATATCAAAATGAATCTGCCACAGGTATACATGTGTTTCCCCTCCTGAACCCTCCTCCCTCCTCCCTCCCCATACCATCAAGAGACACTGATGTATAGAACAGCCTTTTGGACTCTGTGGGAGAGGGAGAGGGTGGGATGATTTGGGAGAATGACATTGAAATATGTATAATATCATATTTAAATATTTTTTCTTATACATAGCTAATGAAAAATGTGAAATAATGAGCAGTCATAGTGAAAAATATTCTTCTCCCTTATTTATTCATCATGTTCCATAGTTTAAAAAAATCTCAAAAGATCTATGTATTTCTATTTATTTCTGGATGTATCCTTTCTCTACTACTGCCATTGCTGTGGAACTGTCCATCTGCATCCTGACACCATTCTCAGAAAGCATGGAGTTCATCAACGTCTCAAGTGTCTGGTAGTGGTTAAGGCTAGAACACCAAGATTTAAGAAGTTCTGTTTGTGTAGCTGTCACTTGGTGGGTGACTTTATAATTTATGTGTCATTGACTTTGTCACTAGTTTATCTCTTGCCCTCAGGAAAAGCTTCAAACACTTGCATCAATTTGGTTCCTTCCAAAGTAATTGGCCTTATCTCTTTACCACCTTATTCTGCCCCTTAGCTGTGCATCTAACCAGCCACACTGTGTAGGATCCCACAGATTGGTTTCCTCACCTCTGGTCTTTGTACATGCTTCTCCCCTCTGACTCTTTTACTTTTCCCTGTCCTTCAGGTAGCTACTTCCATAGCACCTCCACCAAAAAGGTGGCAGTATTGACACAAAGCCGACTGTCCCTTCTGAGTGTTCCCTGTGCCATCTTGAATATCTGTCTTAGTATTTATGACTCCGTATGGAAATTGTCTGTTCATCTATTTTTAGTTTATGACATTATCATTTCTCAGGGTGACTTGGTCAACTTCATCTTGTAACTCCAGTGCTTATCATAGAACCTTAACAGATAGTTATTAAGTAAATGAATGAAGAATAAGAAAACCAGAAACTCTAATACTCAGCCGCATGTGGAACCATGAGATGATTATATAATTGTAATCTTGTATTTTGTTTTCTGTCATTTATAGATATGTTTCATTTTTCAGAGCACTTAGAAATATGTTATTTTTTTTAATAATACTGAGTTAACTCAAGTATTTTAGATGAAGAATGGAATGTAATCCTTTTTCTTTCCAGCTTCTGCTAAACTTGAATCGGAGTCCTATGGATTGTCTCCTCAAGGAGCTACAGATGTGTCAAATCTGTCTCAGGACCTGCTTTTGAAAACATTACAAGAATATGTACAGATTTTGAAGAAAAAATATATAATCTGAAAGATAAATAGTAAAAATTTCCCTTCTGGACTATTTTCATGATATTTTAGTTGTTTCTCATTAGACATGAGGAGAAAATCTGTATTAGAGGGAAATGTTTTTGTGTGTATGATGAAAATTTATATGGTATTTTAAAAATACTACATTTAAGTAGTATTAATGAAGAATTGATGCTTTTGAACTTTGGTGTTGGAGAAAACTCTTGAGAGTCCCTTGGACTGCAAGGAGATCCAACCAGTCCATTCTTAAGGAGATCAGCCTTGGGATTTCTTTGGAAGGAATGATGCTAAAGCTGAAAATCCAGTACTTTGGCCACCTCATGCGAAGAGTTGACTCATTGGAGAAGACTCTGATGCTGGGAGGGATTGGGTGCAAGAGGAGAAGGGGACGACAGACGATGAGATGGCTGGGTGGCATCACTGACTCGATGGATGTGAGTCTCAGTGACCTCCGGGAGTTGGTGATGGACAGGGAGGCCTGGCGTGCTGCAGTTCATGGGGTCGCAAAGAGTCAGACATGACTGAGTGACTGATCTGATCTGATCTGAATCACTGGTCATAGCAAACACCCTCTTCCAACAACACAAGAGAAGATTCTACACATGGACATAATCAGATGGTCAACACCAAAATCAGATTGATTATATCCTATTTTTTTTTTTAATTTTATTTTGGTTAACTTTATAATATTGTATTGCTTTTGCCATAAATCAAAATGAGTCCACCACAAGTATACATGTGTTCCCCATCCTGAACCCTCCTCCCTCTTCCCTCCCCATACCATCCCTCTGGGTCGTCCCAGTGCACCAACCCCAGGCATCCGTTATCAGGCATCGTACCTGGACTGGCGACTCGTTTCAAATATGAGATTATATGTATTTCAGTGCTATTCTCCCAAATCATCCCACCCTCTCCCTTTTCCAGAGTCCAAAAGACTGTTCTATACATCATTGTCTCTTTTGCTGTCTCGTAAACAGGGTTATTGTTACCATCTTTCTAAATTCCATATATATGCGTTAGTATACTGTATTTGTGTTTTTCTTTCTGGCTTACTTCACTCTGTATAATAGGCTCCAGTTCCATCCACCTCATTAGAACTGATTCAAATGTATTCTTTTTAATGGCTGAGTAATACTCCATTGTGTATATGTACCACTGCTTTCTTATCCATTCATCTGCGGATGGACATCTAGGTTGCTTCCAAGTCCTGGCTATTGTAAACAGTGCTGCTATGAACATTGGGGTACACGTGTCTCTTTGAATTCTGGTTTTCTCAGTGTTTATGTCCAGCAGTGGGATTGCTGAATCATAAGGCAGTTCGATTCCCAGTTTTTTGAGGAATCTCCATACTGTTCTCCATAGTGGCTGTACTAGTTTCCATTCCCACCAACAGTGTAAGAGGGTTCCCTTCTCTCTGCACCCTCTCCAGCATTTATTGCTTGTGGACTTTTGGATCGCAGCCATTCTGACTGGGGTGAAATGGTACCACATAGTGGTTTTGATTTACATTTCTCTGATAATGAGTGATGTTGAGCATCTTTTATGTGTTTATTAGCCATCTGTATGTCTTCTTTGGAGAAATGATTATTGCAGCCGAAGATGGAGAAGATCTATACAGTCATAAAAACAAGACTAGGAGCTGACTGTGGCTCAGACTATGAACTCCTTATTGCCAAGTTCAGACTGAAATTGAAGAAAGTAAGGAAAAACACTAGACCATTCAGATATGACCTAAACCAAATCACTTATAATTATACAGTGGAAGTGAGAAATAGATTTAAGGGCCTAGATCTGATAGATAGTGTGCCTGATGAACTATGGAATGAGGTTCATGACTTTGTACAGGAGACAGGGATCAAGACCATCACCACAGAAAAGAAATGCAAAGAAGCAAAATGGCTGTCTGGCGAGGCCTTACAAATAGCTGTGAAAAGAAGAGAAGTGAAAAGCAAAGGAGAAAAGGAAAGACATAAACATCTGAATGCAGAGTTCCAAAGAATAGCAAAAAGAGATAAGAAAGCCTTCCTCAGCAATCAATGGAAAGAAATACAGGAAAACAACAGAATGGAAAAGACTAGAGATCTCTTCAAGAAAATTAGATACACGAAGGGAAGATTTCATGCAAAGATGGGCTCAATAATGGACAGAGATTGTATGGATCTAACAGAAAAATAAGACATTAAGAAGAGGTGGCAAGAATACACAGAAGAACTGTATAAAAAAGATCTTCACAACACAGATAATCACGATGGTGTGTTCACTGACCTAGAGCCAGACATCCTGGAATGTGAAGTCAAGTGGGCCTTAGAAAGCATCACTACGAACATAGCTACTGGTGGTGACGGAATTCCAGTCGAGCTCTTTCGAATCCTGAAAGTTGATGCTGTGAATGCACTGCATTCAATTTGCCAACCAATATGGAAAACTCAGCAGTGGCCACAGGACTGGAAAAGGTCAGTTTTCATTCCAATCCCAAAGAAAGGCAATGCCAAATAATGCTCAAATTACTGCACAATTGCATTCATCTCACACGCTAGTAAAATAATGCTCAAAATTCTCCAAGCCAGGCTTCAGCAATACATGAACCATGAACTTGCAATTGTTCAAGCTGGTTTTAGAAAAGACAGAGGAACCGGAGACCAAATTGCCAACATCCGCTGGATCATCAAAAAAGCAAGAGTTTCTGCTTTATTGAGTATGCCAAAGCCTTTGACTTTGTGGATCACAATAAACTGTGGAAAATTCTGAGAGAGCTGGGAATACCAGACCACTTGACCTGCCTCTAGAGAAATTTGTATGCAAGTCAGGGAGCAACAGTTAGAACTGGACAAGGAAAAACAGACTGGTTCCAAATAGGAAAAGGTGTACGTCAAGGCTGTATATTATCACTCTGATTATAACTTGTATGCAGAGTACATCATGAGAAATGCTGGTCTAGAAGAAGCACAAGCTGGAATCAAGATTGCCAGGAGAAATGTCAATAACCTCAGATATGCAGATGACACCACCCTTATGGCAGAAAGTTAAGAGGAACTAAAGGGCCTGTTGAAGAAAGTGAAAGAGGAGAATGAAAAAGTTGGCTTAAGACAACATTCAGAAAACGAAGATCATGGCATGTGATCCCATCACTTCATGGGAAATGGATGCAGAAACAGTGGAAACAGTGTCAGACTTAATTTTGGGGGCTCCAAAATCACTGCAGATGGTCACTGCAGCCATGAAATTAAAAGATGCTTACTCCTTGGAAGGAAAGTTATGACCAACCTAGAGAGCATATTGAAAAGTAGAGACATTACTTTGCCAACAAAGGTCCATCTAGTCAAGGTTATGGTTTTTCCAGTGGTCATGTATGGATGTGAGAGTTGCACTGTGAAGAGAGCTGAACGCGGAATAATTGATGCCTTTGAACTGTGGTGTTGGAGAAGACTCTTGAGAGTCCCTTGGACTGCAAGGAGATCCAACCAGTCCATTCTGAAGGAGATCAGCCCTGGGATTTCTTCGGAAGGATTGATGCTAAAGCTGACACTCCAGTACTTTGGCCACCTCATGTGAAGAGTTGACTCATTAGAGAAGACTCTGATGCTGGGAGGGATTGGGGGCAGGAGGAGAAGGGGACGACAGAGGATGAGATGGCTGGATGGCATCACTAATTCGATGGACGTGAGTCTCAGTGACTTCCGGGAGTTGGTGATGGACAGGGAGGCCTGGTGTGCTGCGATTCATGGGGTCACAAAGATTCGGACACAACTGAGCGACTGAACTGAACTGAACTGAACTGAATACTACTTTTAATCAGTAGTATCTAAGTACTTTTGACACTTAGTATTTTCTCTGCAGCTAACTTAAGTGATTTAAAAACCAGCACTGTTAAGTTTTCCCTATTCAAAGTGAAAGTGTTAGTCACTCAGTCGTGTCCGAATCTGCGACCAATGGGCTGCAGCCTGACATCCTCGTCTGTTCTCCACTATCTTGTGGGGTTAGCTCAAATTCATGCCCATTGAGTTGGTGATGCTATCCAACCTTCTCTTCCTCTGTTGTCCCCTTTCTCCTCCTGCCTTCCATCTTTCCCAGCATAAGGGTCATTTCTGATGAGTCAGCTCTTCACATCAAGTGGCTGAAGTATTGGCGCTTCAGCCTCAACATCAGTCCTTCCAATGAATATTCAGGATTGATTTCCTTTAGGATTGACTGGTTTAATCTCCTTGCAGTCCAAGGACTCTTGAGAGTCTACTACTAACACCACAGTTCAAAAGCAGTTCTTTGGCAGTCAGCCTTCTTTATTTTACAACACTCATATCCATACATGACTACTAGAAAATAGTGTATATATGTTAACCCCAATCTCCTAATTTGTCCTTCCCCTCATGTTTCCCCTTTCATAAACATAATTTGATGTTCAGACCTTTTGAGTTGGTTTCTGTTGTGTAAATAAATTTATGTTTATTAAATTACACATGTAAGTTATGTGATACTTGTTTTTATCTGAGTTACCTCACGTATTTGTGTGTGTGTGTTATTTTATTTTTTAAAAATTTTATTTAGTATTGTAATTTCGGGATCCATCTGTGTTGCTGCAAATGCCATTATTATTTCTTTTTATGGCTGAGTAATAATCCATTTTTGGTGTGTGTGTGTGTGTATACCTCATCTTCTTTATCCATTCTTCTGTTGATAGACACTTAGGTTGCTTCAATGTCTTGGCTATTGTAAATAGTTCTGCAGTGAACATTGGGGGTGCATGTACCTTTTTGAATGATGATTTTCTCCAGATATATGCCTAGGATTGAGGTTGCTGAATCATATGACAACTCTATATTTAGTTTTTATAGCAACCTTTATAGAGTTTTCTACTGTGAGTGTACCTAGTTATATTCTATAAGCAGTGTAGAAGAATTCCCTTTTCTCTACACTCTCTCCAACATTTATTGTTTGTATATTTTTTGATGGTGGCTATTCTGATTGGTGTAAAATGATACCTTATTATAGTATTTCTGCATTTCTATAATAATTAGTGATGTGGAACATCCTTTCTGAGCATCCCTCATGTGCTTGTTGGTCATTCATAGGTGTTCTTTACAGAAATGTGTATTTAGATCTTATACTCATTTTTTGATCAGGTTGTTTGTTTTTTGATATTGAGTTCTTTGAGCTGTTTGAATATGTTGGAGATTAATCCTTTGTCAATTTCATCATTTGCAAATATTGTCTCCCATTCTTTGTGTTGTCGTCTTTCTTGTTTATGGTTTCCTGCACTGTGCAAAAGCTTTTACATTTAATTATATCCCATTTGCTTATTTCTGATTTTATTTTCATTACTCTAAGTGGTGGATGAAAAAAGATCCTGCTGCAATTTATGTCAGAGTGTGTTCTTCCTATATTCTTCTCTGAGTTTTATAGGACCTGTCTTATATTTAGGTGCTTAATCCATTTTGAGTTTATTTTTGTGTATGATATTAGGTAGTGTTCTGATTTCCTTCTTATACATGTAGCTGTTGAGTTTTCTCAGCAACAGTTATTGAAGGGGATGTCTTTTCTCCTTTGTATAGTCTTGCCTCCTTTATCCTAGATTATTGGCCACAGGTATGTTTCTCTCTGGACTTTCTGTCTTGTTCCATTGATCATTCAATATACTTCTGTTTTTGTGCTAGTACTGTGTTTTGATTACTGAAGCTTGCAAAGTAGTCTACAGTCAGGGTACCTGATTCTTTCAGCTCTTGCTTTTCTTTCTCAAGATTGCTTTGTCTATTTGGGATTTTTTTTTTTTCATATTAATTGTAAAAATTTTTATTCTAGTTATGTGAAAAATGCCATTGGTAATTCGATAGAAATTGTACTGAATATGTAGATTGCTTTGGATACTATAGTTATTTTGACCGTTATACAGTTATAATGTCACTTTCATTTCTGTTTTTCAGTTTCCTCTTTCCTTCTTAGTTTAGGTAAGGTTTTATTGATATTGTTTGTTTCTTTCAGGAAATGAACTTAACAGTTCTTGCATATGAGCACTGGTCTGACATGCCAGGCCTCTATGTGCATGGGTAATGTGTTTAGAGATGTTGCTTAGCAATGATCATTCTGGGATGAAAGATTCCAAACCGTTGAGCTTCCTAGCTGAGAGGTTGTGGCAGGATAGCTCTGACTTACCTGTAGTGCTCGTGTTGGGTTTAGGGTACTGTGAAGAGCTGAGGGAGAAGTAAGGTATGTTTGGAGTCTGTAGGCTATGCGATGAAGAAGATTTTTGGCCTCAGGTGTAAGAAGGGTGTGTCGCCCTTTGGCTCCTCCATCAAACCAGTGAGAGACAGGGGTCATGGAATCAACTTCCAACTGGGGTACTGCATCTGAGACAAAGACTTCAGAAAGATCCACAAAGCTGCCATTGAGTGCAATGTAGCCAAAGTACAGCATGTTCTGTTGTTTGGAAAAAAGGGCCTGAACGAAAGGGACAAGATAAACAGGTAAGCAGTGTGGAAGTGCCTGGCAGAGATCACGCTTGTGAGTTTCCCCTCCAAGGCTCCTGGATACCTTCCTGGGATACAGCACCCCGCAGACTTTATAGGTAGCAAAAAGCCTTAGCTGGTTTTGAACCCACTTATAATTCTCCTTATAGAGCTTTACTGATAGTTTTGAAGTCATCTAACTGAATGTTGGTAATCACAGAAATTAAATGAAACATGAATAGCATCTGTTTTTCCTTTCTTCGTCCTACTTTTTATTTGCATGGGTTAGCATGATGTACTCATGAGTAAAAGCTCTCAAGTTATATAGCGTTCAAGAAATCCTCTGAACCTTATG